>OZ037995.1:18568826-18573826 GCA_964035705.1 Porites rus
TGTGTTCTTACCCCATATTAACAGAAACCTGTCCCTGTTTGCCGAGGGTCACAACAGGGGACCACTTAGTACTGAACATAACCAATCGCCAGAACAACTATGGATTAGAGGAATGCTGTCAAATTCCACTGGGAGAATTGCAGAAGAGCCCCATCCGAAGAGTGGGATGGAGTAGTTGAAGATGACAGCATCATTGTTGAGGTTCCAGAAACGTTTTCCGCTCTCGACTCCCAAGGCGTATAGGCACTTGCCAGGCAAGTGGATCCTGCTGAACCTTCCATGTATTATGGTGTTGATATTTACTTGAATGCATTATCATTCATGCAACAATGGAGGAACGTCTGACTTTGATGACAGTGAAGATGTCACTGGGATAGACTAAAGGAAATCAGATGTTTAAAAACAACTTTATTTGTCAGGTATAAACTTTGACAAATTTTTTCCATGATCATCATAACGTTTAGCAACAATGTTGCAAGCTTCTTTGTGATTGCAATATTTGGACAGTGCTAAACAGGAACTATTAAGCTGTTTCTCGATACTCCGTATACCAGGAATGTTGATATAAGGTATTGAAAATAACAATTTAAATATCAAAATCACATCCCTGTACTCCACTGAAACAACAAATACCTAAATTGATGCGAACTGAAATGAATGAAACCATGAACTCCTAGTGTAGAAGTTTCTGTTCTAGGCCGCACTTCGTTACATGCATCAATAATGAAGTCATCGTAATCATTACTGTCAATAACATCAATAAGGAAATCAAGTTAAAACTCAACAGGATTGTATTATAGGAAGTATATTTGGTCCGTAACCTAATGAAACACAACAAGAATTTTCTTTTTTAACAGTGGCTAGTTCAGAAGATCCTTGCAAACATTCATATCAAGGCCCAAAGACTGGGTATTAGGCTAGTAAGCCTAAAGCAGTATTACAAGTGACACTAAACTAGGCCAAAGCCCACATAACCAACTCGGCAGGTCAGAATAAAATAGTGCTGGAATTCTTCATAGGTGTCATGGACTGTAGGTACATTCAAGTTGTACGCACAAGTTTGCGCATGAAGAGTCTTAGACGTGTCCTCCTTATAAGTGATTGTTAGATGCGTTTCTAGTCCCAATGGAGGAATTCTATAAAGGCCTGTCAAGAAGTGCAGAAAATGTTGAAGGTCGGTCTTGGAATCTGCAACAAGGAAAGGAAACAAGACACTTTTTAACATCAAATCTAAAGTCTGTAAAAACAGGGAGGGATGTAGGTGCTTTTACTATCTTCCTTTCCCCTTAAGTGCTCTGTAAGTTAACATCAAGGACATGACAATTGATATTATTTTCATCCTACATCACTGCTACATCAATGCCAGTGAGGACAAACCAAACGAGGCAGTGCCTTCTGTAAAGCCATGGGCATTATTGTAAGGAAGTATTCAAAAAAAAGATAGGTAAAGCATAAAGCTTGTGGGGTCGTGTGAATAAAGATACTGATTAAAATAGAACAAATAAAATAGAATATAAAGTATTCTAACATAACTGCACCTTCAACATCCAGATCTGTTGTAGCCTTGATCAGATGCTGCCGGGCTTGCTTCTTTTTGGCATCTGACTGTTGCTGTGAGATGTCTTCGAACAGTCCAAGAACAGCATTGGCACTGAGAGGAGTTTGCTCCCTTGCAACAAAGTAGGGTTCCATCATTTTGCTGTGAGCCATCAACAATTCGCGGATAACCAGAACCTTTAAACCTGCACAAAACTGGTCAAGTGCTACTTTTCTCTTCAAAATAACTTCATGTATCATCAACTGCCACATTCCCAAGCCTTTATTTTCCATGGTTAAGACGTGCACCCATCCTCCTGCTAGCAGTGTGTCCGTTTGATCATTCCCATCCAAGACTCTCTGAAGTTCATCAGTAGAGCTTGCGTTATTCACCTACATGTTCAAAGATATTCCCAATCATAATCCATCAAATATTTTCGCTCACGCGTGATTGGTCTAAACACGTCACATGACCGAATATTCTCCAGCTAAAACTGGGGAATATCCAAGAATATTCCCCAATTTTCAAAACTTTGTGCATTGCGAAAAAGATTTGAAGGATAAACACAATAGCCTTCATTTGGGGCGAAGATATGTTTGGATATTTGTCCTTGGACATTATTGTCTGTTCCTCGAAGCTCAGTTTCCCTCGAGCTACACTGTCAGAAAACTGTTCGCTTCTCGGAACAGGTAATGTCCGCGTACAAATATCCTAGTACATTTTCGCGCCAAATGGAGGCGATTGTTTATTTAATCAAAGCAATATACGAGTGTTAAACACATACAATAAAAAAATACTATTTTTCTAGCACGACTATTGTAAACTAGCAATATTAATCCTCAGAATTGAGAAGGTATCCGTGTAAGTTCTCCTTGTATAACATGTGAGAATGGCTGAATATTTTTTCAGGCCCCTTTGTAAACTTGCCACAAGGAAACCGTCTTTTAATTCTAAGCCCACCTACTGTTAAAGTGTTTTTTGTGTTATTCTTTGGAGGGGACTACATCATAACAATCATGTAAGAGGGACCTAAACTTTAATTTGTGCTGGGGCCACCACCACCTAGCAATTTGCAAAAAGGTTCAAAATGTGAATAAGTTACAAACATATTGAAGATAATGTGAACTTCGGAAATACTAGAATCCAAAAGAAAGGCAGCTTTACAAGTTGCATCCACATATATACCTCTTCAATGAATTTACACAAGTCTTAGTCTGGTATATCTTCCAGGGTGCATTGCTTCGATGCTTCATAGACTTCATCAGTTGTAATGTAAGAATAAATCACTGGACTAAGGCAAGATACACCAAGGTCTAGGTGGGACAAGAGGTAGGCACAAACCTTCCCGGCTAAGTGGAAAAGGTTTGAATGTACAGCATCAGCATTGTATACAGGAACTTTTCGATCATCACTACCCTCAAATAACATGGCTTCTGAGGAGAACAGTTTACTAACAGAGAGCCAAATTCACGATGTAGTCCTCCAGTGTCAAGCCCAGCTTCACCAGCAAATCTGATTCTCAAGGGATATCTTGGATTAAACTTTGGGTTTTAAAGAACACCACATAGTCTTCCCAGAATTGTTCCCAGTCTACACTCAATCTGTTGCATTCTTGAGAGTCCAGTTGTTGTCTATGCTTCCCCATGACACTTTGTAGATCTTCAACTAAAGAAACAAATAAAAATATAGGCAGTTCATATTCAGTTACACTTCACCAGCAGCACACATTTTATTTACTCAAGAAGTTATACACAAACAACAGCACAACAACAGCTATTGGAAAACAAATTAATGTACATGCACACATGTATCTTTTACATGTTCATGTGTAGTGTAAGATTTAAACAGCCATATGGGCGCTAACCTGGATAAAAAACTGAGGGACGTACATCTACAAATAAATCCAATACCTGAATTACTCGAATAATTCAAACTGAATGCTGATTGCATCAAGTCCCTGCCATTGCCATCATCCTTACTCTCATCTACCAGATAAGAGCATGAGCTTGCCTGGTTTTCTATAGAGGACAGAGAATGTGGATGTAACATAAATACAGTTGAACCTCTGGTTGCGAACACCTCTGGTAAGCGACCACCTCTCCTCAGCCACCAATTTTCCAAAGTACCAAAAGTTTCCAAGTCAAATCACTATATTTGGAACCTCTTGTAAGCGACCACCTCTCTACAAGTTTAAAATTTTCTTTCGTTCTTACCCTTCTATAAGTGACCAAATGGCAGATAATAGAGGGTAAATTGGTTAAGTTGTTGTGACATTAATTGCTTTCCTGGATAGTAAAAGAGACAGATATTTCTATATGCAAAATACCAGATAGGATTTTTCCTTGAAATTGACTTTATACATGAACAAGACATTTAAAACATTGGGCAAGTCTCTGCAGTTACCATATGCTAATGATGCAAAATTTTTACCAAATAGGGTCTAAGCTCTTATGAGCAACTACCTCCCGTAAGCACTTACAGGAGGTTTGTCTGTAAAGTCTGTTCATTTCATTATGCCATAAAAAGCAACTTTCCTCGTCTGTCTTTCTTTCAAGGTAGCTCACCTGTATGGGAGTTGCTTTTGTGAGATACGGAACAGCTTTTCTACCATACATGTATAAGTACAACTCAAAACAAGGGGGACTAATTTTTAGGAGAGGACTTACATGTACACTGTAATTTCTGGGAGAGTGTCTAAAAAGAAGGTATTGGATTCAAAACTGGATCCCCCATGAGGAGGGGTATGAGCACTGAACATGTATCCATTATATGGGGCAAATTAGAAAAAATGTATTTAACCCACAATGAACCCAATTCCCTGTAAAGAAAAACAGGTCTGTTTATTTAAGATAACTATATGCGTCACTTACCATCCCAGTCACAAGCCAGGAAGCTGCTAAACTGTAGTTTCCCTCACACATGCTAAGTACATCTCTTAGAGAATCTTCATCCTTATCTGGGAATAAGATCTGCAGCTCTGCTACAGCAACAGGGTCCTACATTACATGAAAATGATTAGAGGTCTACTTCATCACAAAACTATGTTCTAAACATACAGTAAGATTACACATGCATCTTGGTTATGGCATGTAGTCTGATTTTGTTACATCATAGTTTTGCTCCAAAGCTTGCCAAACACAACCAACTACACTGCATTATCATTTACACGTGAGAACACAACAAATCCTTACAATGAACTGAGACAGTCGTACTAGACATAATGAAAGCAACTCCAACAGCATGTGGAGATCACATTTCTCTGTGCACTTTTAACTGAACTTACATGTACTTAGTAGCAGAAGATACATAAAACTATGCCTACAGGCAATAGACTATTGGCAATAGTGTTTGTAACCCATAGTAATCAAACTTCCATGTGGTTCGTTTCTGAGAAAAATTAATCTATTACGAAGTGTATGACTTTGCCTCACACAAACTCACCAGTGATAGTGGATGTGCAGTG
>OZ037995.1:18581326-18586326 GCA_964035705.1 Porites rus
ATTCAGGGAACTCATCTCTGAGGGGCTCTACGTGAGAAATAAATCCGTAGGTTGTTTCAAATAAAGTACCTCACCCAAACTCCAAGCTTACAAATGTACAATTAGTTTACGTTCATATCATAAATACAGTTAACTTCATTAATACTTACATCAGGCAATAGAATCCAATAAGTTCCTGACTGAAATTGGAAGTGGTCTGAGTGGAAGAAAACCCGTTTATCACGGTTGGGATTGAAAAGAGCGTCCTCCCTAAGCGAGGAATAGTAGTCTGCAAGAGTTTCCGTAGCTATATTCCCTGCTAAATTAAATGTCCCGCCACCAAACCTTTTGCATAGCTGTTCAAGAAAGCAGTGTCTCGAATCGAAAGCACTCGTGGATAACACAACCATCCTCCAAAAGTGAAATTCATTTTGAAATTTCCTCTCGTACACATTGAAAACTGCAGTTCAAAAAATGCAGACCTTTCGATTCTAAGACGAGTACATCTAAAAGTACGAGATTTGCTCGTGCACTAGCCAGGGTCATTTTCGGCTGGAAAAGGTGTTAGCCGTCAACATTCTACTACGAGTTCTGGCGAAAACAGGACATCAAATGTTGGACATTTTATCATTTTGCGATTGGGAAGGTGCGTAACCTCCTTCACCAAAGATAATAGTGCTAACTTTTGTAGTGAAATATGGTAAAATGAAGCTTTCTGGGAAGTCTGATTTTGACAATACATGAAAAAACTTTAAACTCAAATCTCATAGTTGTCCCCCTCCTCCAATCTAGAAGTCCATATTTCTTGTGGTGAGGTGCTGCAGGGCACGGGGGGGGGGGGGGTTATTCTGGGAAGTTGACACCTATTGGCCCAAATTAGTTTCATCCCTTGTCTCTTTATTATGTCATTCGCTGTTATTCATCCGCAGTCATTACCCGTCATTACCTTCAGTGGTTTTCCGGATCATTGCATAATTATCAATTATTCCACGAGCGCGCATTGGATATGAGATGGTAAATAGCCAACGAGGCACGTAGCGCCGAGTTGGCTATAATCATCTCATATCCAACAAGTGCGAGTGGAATAATTGTTTTATTAAAAACGCCCCCAAGATTGGACAAATCTTCCCGAATTTATTTTGTAAGAAAAAACTGGATGTTACAATATACAGATAATTTCCGCTTTAACTCATTTCATGACATGTCACATGGCTATCAAAAACTGTCAAATCCTGCGTGCGTTGTTCTGAATGAATTAAAAGAAACATGACGATCAAAATACATCAAGTTTGGCAAATTTTTGCTGCTTGAATAAGTGAAAAAATTTTCTGTTAATGTTTACAAGACAGTTTAACCGCTTCCACTGAAATTATTGTGAACCTGCACACTGGTGCAGTTGTAAAAGTTAAACTGGGGAGGAAAGCGATGCAGCCCTTGCTCGCCATGTGCGTAGTTTTCATGCATGTTGTTGGAAACCACCACTTGATTATGCTGGACGAGAACTGACACTGGGGATGCTTGAATTGCCGTGGTGGATGAGCTTGTAGCCTGTAAGTCCAGATGCCGTCCCACTGTGTTTTCTTTGTCAACTGAAGTGGCTTCGTGGCCATGAAGGAAGGAGCTGAGCGCTTCCGACATCTTTTGCTGGTCGAGGGAAGGTCGATCATTATAACTTTCAATTGAATGGTCGGACTTGTGGCCGGTGACTGATTTAATGTGCCTCGTCTCACAGTTGTTGTCAGAAAGGACGGTCACCGAAGTTGCCCTGAGGCAATGATTCGTGAGGTGAGGCTGGATCCCTGCTCGAGAGCTCATTAACTTCAACATCGAATCCAGAATGTTGACTCCAAGAGGCGAATTGCAGTACCACACTTTATCTTCGTCAGGATTAAAGCTTCTTGCTTTTTCCCGTGGAAAAAGGCAATCTAACTTAGGATTCAAGTGAGACAAGTAATTTTTTATGGTTTTCACCGGGCATTTGGCAGATTCTGGCAAAGCAAATATTTCCGCGTCTGACTCATCTTTGGCATTGGAAAGGCCACCCTGATGGTTTTTTGTCGCTGGCAACGAGCCTGGAAACTCTCTGTTGAGCTCAAAATACTCTTCTCCTTGTGGAGTGGCCCTGAGGGCAAGCATGGCAGGTTTCATATCTTGCTGGTTTTCTCTGCCACGTCTTCTGAATTATATGCCAAGGTAGAACCACGCTGTTCTTTGAAGCTGTGCTGGATCTTTGGTGTCCGCCGGACCAAGCTCACCACTTTGGAAGAGCTTCTCAACTTGCTGTTTCGAGATGGCCTTTTTATGCACAATACCACTAATTTTTCCAGGTTTTCTTAGGTCCTTGACAAGTGCGTCTAAGATCTTGTTTGCTTCGGTAAAAGCAGGGTTAGCAACGATAGAAAACTGTTTGGAGTGTGGAGGCATGCGAAGATACCTGTGAATGGCTGCACGAATTGCCTTCAAGGAAGATGACTTCTAAAATTGACCATCTTGTTTTCTTGTGGATGTATAAAAACTTCTTAGGCAAGCATTGAGTTCCTCTTTATTCATTTCTTCGATTGGTGTAACACTAAATTTGTTCCCAGAAGTCAAAAGCCAGTCTGAAAAGGTTAGTGAAATGTAACCAGTTAACTTAATTAATTTGTAAATTGTCCCAACTTGCATTGTTTTGCTTTGCGTTATTAAACTATAAACACAGATGCTTAAATTGTCAAAATAAAGTTTTGAAGTTGCTACCTTGAAAAATTTTCATGCCATACTTTGTGGCTTTCTTTGTGCTCCCTGGTGTTGCGTTTTGTAACAGTTCAAGGACTTCTTTTTCATTTAACTCCGGCGCGAAGCGATTTTCACCGGCAGCCATTGTTTCCCGAGCGAAAACTTTTTAGCTCCCTTTTAATTTTAAGCTGACGCGTACACCTACCATATTTGTAGCTTATGGTATATTAGCTCATATACCATGATAGCTAAGCCAATGAAAAGTCTTCAATTGCATTATCCAATGATTCAGTTTTTAATAACACAGTATATACCAGGGCCCAGTTGTTTGAATGCCAGTTAGCACTAACCCAGGGTTAAATTTTAACCCAGGTTTCTTTTTCTTTTTATCAAAAGGACTCTCTTGGATAATTTTCTCTATTCTTTTTAGAGTATCCAATCATCAAATTGTAGGCGAAGAGAATTTAACTGAATTTGCTTTTTAAGCTCCAACATCTGAGTTCAAATTTCACACTAACCCTGGGTTACCCTAACCCAGCTCCGAACAACCCGGCCCAGGTTTATAAATTGATCGAATGACGGTTTGCTCGATTAGTTTACAGTATAAAAACAAAGGCAAGGTGTAGTATCAACCATAAAATTTAAGTACAATCAACAACCAAGGTCACAAATAACTCCTCTGCGCCCTGCACAGAAATTGCCTAGAATCTATAGCTTGAGGAAGACTAAAAACTTCTAGATGACAGTTCCATTCATGTACAATAAATAATAAATTCCCAATAAATTCTAGTACATTCTCTGCGATTTTCTAAAGTTCAGTTTTTGGCATTTCAGTCCCTAGGTTAGGCTATTTTTCGTATGAAAAGGAAACTTAAAATTTTCGGATTCGAAAATGCGATGGAGAGGAATCAGAAAAATTCGCACTTTAGTAAACCTTAAAACTGCATCATAAATTTTCGGGAAATAATACTGAGGCCCTTGTAATTTCGAAAAGACTCAAGTTCCCTTAGGATGACCAAACAGATACAAATACTATAGCGCCACCTAGACTCATTTGTAGAGATCTAAAAGTACTCTGGATAGACTAAAAAGTGTTTTCAATGCATTTAGGAGGAAACGTTTGTTGGGTGCCCCTGACGTGTGTGAACTTCAAGAAATCATTCGCAGAGAATAGGAGTCTTGTGTCATATTCAAAAATATTTCATGAACAACAATTGTTTAATTGCAATAAGATAGTGTTCCGAATCATTTAACAGACTTGGAGTTGTTCTAAATCCTCATGAAACATCATTCTCAGGACAATGCCGACGGCAATAACAACTGAATTCAGTTTTTCTGAAGAAGCTGAAGAAGGAGAGCAACAAGAAACTCCCCGTTTGAAGCAAGCAAGAAGGGATGATGGTATACATGAAGAGCTATGAAACAGAAGCCAGCCTTGACAGGAAAATGTCTTGTTCCTTCAGGGCTCCTGAAAGAGATGGGAATGAGAGAGATATCAAAAGAGAAAGGTAGTAAAACAGGAAGAACCTTGCACTTTATCACATAGTCCGGCTGCCGTCACAACCTAACAAGGAAGTTGCACGACTGAAAGTTGAAAGCTGCTCCGAAGAAAAGTATACCCTGGCATAAAATTGCGCAGGAGGTTGAGACTATTGACCCTAGATCAGAGCCTCTTTACAATGCTGCGAGATTGTGAAATGTCGTTTGTAAAAAAAAACAAAGAAAGAGCATAAGAAACACGTGGAGATGGCTCATTAAGAGTTAAACACTCTCAGGTGCACATAAGGCTTCTCATAGCAAGCGCTTCCGTGTGTTTTTGAAAAACCGAAAAATCCCGATCCTCGGTATTTCTTTCCTCTGAATCCAAACATGCTAGAAATCTCGTCACTGCTATTGTCAAAAACTTTTGGATTACAACTATAACCGTCTTGAGAGGTACATTTCTTTTAAAAAGAGGAAAGGATGATGAAAGGAAGATGTAAAAAGAGCTAACGATGCTCGTCCAGACGTGGGAAATGGTACAAAGGATACTACTCCCACAGTGAATTTGTTCATCACTGCTGCCTCGGAATTACTAAAACGAATTGAGAACCATCCTGCCAGTTTTAAAAATGGCCCAAATTACTGACTTGCACTAAGTTTCTTTTTATAAATTTCCGCTACATGGAATTGAATGCTTTTTCAAAGTCGATAAATAATGGTAATTGAACTGAGTGGAGTGCAATTTGGTCTGAAATCATACGCGTGATTTCGAAATCGAACGAGCGCGCAGCGCGAGTTCGATTTGAAATCCCAAGTATGATTTC
>OZ037995.1:18593826-18606326 GCA_964035705.1 Porites rus
TACAGCTAACTTAAATATAATCCATGTGCTAATGGGTAATTTTGTTTTCAGAGGGTATAATTATGAAATCTATTTGAAGTTAAAAGCGTGACTACACTGTAATTAACGAGGGTGCATGATCAGTAATTTAGCTGATAAAAAATTGTGTCAGCTTGAGTTTTTTTCCTTTACATAGATTTCTAGTAGGGAAACTTGAAAACATTGTACTTTAGAAGTTTTCAGTTTATACATGTATGTGTACGTCTGTTTGGCTTAAAGTAGGCCTTTACTGGGGTATCAACAGATAGAATTTTCCTGCTTGGTCTAAAAATGAAAGAAGCAACCCCCTGTCCCCGAAACACAGACATTCCACATCTCCTTAGGGAACGTAGGGTGTGCAGTACATTTTTCTTGAATTCATATAGCATAACCTGGAAATATTACAGTATGACACATTTTGAAGACATTAACACTCTCGCATGATGGAGCCGTGGGTCCTTTGACAATACATGTACACTGTAGGATAGTGACAGAACTTCAAAAGATGTTGAAAGCCATGCATGTGTACCACACACCCATAAATGTTCATTCCACTGAACTAATACACCCCAGTTTTGCTGTTTTGTCTTAGGTTTTGTGTTCATTTGATATAAAAACATTGTGATTTTGAGGGCACAGTTCTTTAGAAAGAAACAAGTGCCCCCTCCCTCTCAAATAACTACTCCCCTTTTGTCTCCGAAAATTAGTACGTGCCACAGGCACTGTAGTATTGCTAATGCGCCACCGAGGCTAATAGTCTAGTCAAACATGAGCACTACTTCGTTCGCCGCTACACTACAGAAACACTCCTTCAACTAGTCACATGACCCCAGACTTCCCGCACTGGGGAAGTCCCAGATGTACACTACATCCCTCCCTCTCTTCACTTGCAAAGTCTCACTACTACTAAGTAACATGAAAATGTCAACAGCGTCTTTTAAAGGTACAATTGATACAAATTAACACTTCCGTAGGCACAGCCTTATTAAAGCTGCCCCTGTCACAGCAAAGTAACTGTCCCCCTCAGGTGGTAACATAGTCACTAAGTCTCTCGGGGGGTCCGGTCACTCGCCCTGATCTCCTTGGTAACAGCTGCTCCTGATTTGGACTATCAGCTGGACTAGCCCCTCCTCCTGTCTCCAAACTGGGTGTGGTTTCTTGTCCTAATGCATGCTCATTAGGTACTGCTACAGGACCTGCAGGCTGCTGCTGCTGCTGCTGGGGCTCTCTGTCCGGAATCACAAATCGCTTGACATGTTGAATATTACGCCTGTACTCTGCGCCTTGGGGTGACTTTAGCTGGACCTGATCCCCATAGCGAGCCGTTACTTGGTATGGCTCTTTTTCATAGTGTGAAGACATCTTATTCTCCTTCTTCTTCTCCAGCAACACAAGGTCTCCCTCCTGTACACACTTCTCTGCTGCATGGTGTCTCTTGTCAGCATAATCTGCACCTATCTGCTTTTCCGCATCACAATCTCTGGTTTGCTGATACCCCAGCTCTTCAGACTCCTCCAAATCAGCAACCTCTGGCAATTTAGTAGACATTTTCCTCCCATAAAGTAACTCAGCGGGACTCCTGCCGGTAGTTGTGTGTGGGGTAGAGCGGTATGCCAGGAGGAACTTGTTCAACTCCAACCTCCAGTCTCTTCCCTCAGCATGCGCAACTCTCATTGCTTTCAAAAGAGAACAATTTTGCCATTCAACCTCTCCATTTGCTCTTGGCCATAGTGGGGTGGTCAGCCTGTGCTTAATGCCCATCTCATCCAGATACTCCTCCATTTCAGCAGACACGAGGTTGGGTCCGTTGTCTGATCTCAAGGTACTCGGTACTCCATATCTAGAGAACTGTCTGTCTACACACTTAATTATCGCTTCTGAACTGCTGGACTTAATGACGTCATCCTCCACCCATCGGCTAAAATAATCCATTAGGACCAGCAAAGACTCTCCTGTTGGCATAGGGCCCAGTAGGTCCAAAGCTAGGTCCTGCCACGGTCTCTCGGGCATCCTGGTTGTCTTCACTGGTGGAGGCACTGTCGCCTTTGTCACAAGGTGGCACCCATAACACTCTTGGCACTTTCGTTCTGCATTTTTATCAACACCTGGCCACCACACCTTAGATCTCAGGCGCTCCTTCATCTTCCTCCCCCCCCTGGTGTCCCTCATGTGCAAGTTCTAAGACCCTCTTCCTCAAAATGTTAGGAATCACGATTCTAGTTCCACGCAGGATGACTCGGCCAATATAGGTAAGTTCGTTACGTACCCACACATATGGCTTTGGAGCTGTCTCCCGGTTCCCACTTATAAGACAACTTCGCACTGCTTGCAAATCATCATCCTCAGCTGAGGCACTCTCAATCTCTTGAATCTTTAGGGCTATAGGTACGGCACTGAGAGCAACCATTCGAACGTGCTCATCATCATATCGATAATTCTCTGAAGCGGGGATCTTTGTCAGACGTGATAGGGCATCTGCAATGTTGTCTTGGGACTTGACACAGCATACCTCAGCATACCTCAATCACCACAAATTGTGAATTCACTGTCGTACCACCCACCGAAATCTCAGCTGAAAAATGACCAATCACCTCCAGTTTTCCTCCATCTCTGCATTAAGGCCTCGTGCCTTAAGTTCACGGTACTCATCTAGCCCCATAAGATTGCTCACTGAACCGGAGTCAATGAGTACCTGTGTAGTAACACCACTAACACTAACTTCTAACACAGGTTCTTTACAACTAGTTGAATTACATGTTTCCTCCCGATTCTCAGACACGGTGAATGCAAAAGCACAGTCCTCCTCATTATCAGATGCTTCTTGATCCCCCACAAAATTTGCATTGTGACGTGAACATCCACTAGAAACTCTCTCTCACTCACTTGTTTTATCTCTCGCTTTATAACCATCACCCTCTCCGACAACATAAAGCGAAATGACCATACCTTGCACACTTGGTACATTTTCTTCCTTTTGCTGGACAGTTGCTATCCCTGGCTAAATGACCTTCTCTCCCACGATTGTAGCACTTCCTACCCTTCTCGCCCTGCCGATCTCGTCTTCCCCTAACTGCATTGACATCGTCGCCTTCTACTTGCCGTAGGCTTGTTGACATGTTGGTCGCTTGTCTGCCAGCGGCTTCCCGAGCACGAGCTTTATTCAGGGCTTCTTCCAGCGTAATATTTCTATGCTCCAACAGCTTCCTTTTCAACTCGAAATTCGTCAGCTTCTCAATCAACTGGTCCCGCAAATGGTCGTTCAAACCCGCCCCGAAATCACAATGTCGTGCTTGTTTTCACAACCGAACTATGAATTGGTCAGCGGTCTCCCCTTCCCTTTGTGTAAGTTGACGAAAAACATGTCGCTCGTAGGGAATGTTCTCCTCGACTCGAAAGTAAGAATCCAATTTGCGAATAGCGATTTTGTAAACATTGTCACCACTCTCCGGAATAGGACCAGGATCTTGTAAATCTTCAAAGATATCCTGTACATCCATACCAGCAAAATGTAAGAGTAATGAGGTCTTCTTACGAACATTATCGATGCCCTTTCCTTCGGCAAAGTACTCAAATGCATGCTTCCATTTACGCCATCACTCCGCCACTTGTGAACCAGGACTGGTCAAATCCAACGGCAGTAAGGCCTTTTCACTTACTGGAACCATCCTCGTTGCCAATGTAGTATTGCTAATGCGCCACCGAGGCTAATAGTCTAGTCAAAAACGACTACTACTTCGTTCGCAGCTACACTACAGAAACACTCCTTCAACTAGTCACATGACGCCAGACTTCCCGCGCTGGGGAAGTCCCGGATGTACACTACAGGCACCATTACATTCAAGCATTTATGGCATCTGCATTGTTTTTAGGTTTCAAGTTTCAGCTTTGAATAAAAGATGAGACCCTTCCTTCAGCAGTTCATTGCTGTAAAGGTTACCAAGGTTAACTTTGTTTGACAGTTTATTTAAAAAAATATGTGTAAGAAATGATTGAAACCTGAAGTTAACCTTGAAAATGCACACACACTTATTGACACTCGCTGTAACTTAGCATTTGGTAGTTTATGTACTTCATACTGCTAGTCAATCCTTCACGCAAAGCAGATTTCCTTGAAACTTACATTTTGGCAGGTTAAGAAGGGTACCCTTATGTGCCTATTTTTATTTCTTTGCTTCAAAGGGTACAACAGTAACAATTATTATTACCTTTTTTGTTAAATAAATTCAGACAGAGGATATAACACTGCAAAAATTATAGTACTTTTGAATCGTACAGCTCAAGAGAGATTAAAAAGAAAATAAAAAATTTACATATATAAGCATATATCAGTTTAAGGTGACTGTTAAGATGTAGCTCTAGCGTTTGCTTGTGTTGTTATGGATACAAACCTGATGCAATCTTGGCAATTCGCAAACACAATGTTTCTGCAGATCGAAAACCAAGATGGGAAGTTCCAGGGTAGTACTCAGAGAGTGGTGTTCCAGAAATATTACTACAGCCAGTAATTCCAAGATTTTGCTTAGCGAACTCCCTGTGTTTTTCTTTGTTAAGGGCTTTTACTTGAAGTTCACTGTGGAATTTAGTCTCTCTTCAACGGTCCAAACTTGAAATGTACATACTAGTTTCATATCTCCCAACTGACTTTGGTGTTCTGGGGCTTCAGGGATTGGGTAGGAGGATTTTGCAGAAGAATTACCGGTTGAAGACCTCCTTTCCTTTAAACCATTACCACAGCTCCTGCGGACAATTTTAATTTCCTTCCCACTTAATGGATGTTTAATTGTTTTCAGTTCTTTCAGCTGATCAAAAACTGCCCCTGCACATTTTTTCACTGTGTCATAATCATCACCTCCCAACCACAAAGCAACTGTCAACACTGTGCTCAGTAAATTATAAGGCTCAATAATCTTCACTCGGACACTTGTCTCTCCAGTGAAATGGCGAGATCATTTCAGCAAGGGCAAACTATCAGTGTAATCCATAATAATAATAGTGTCATTTGGTGCTGTTATAGCACTTTGCACACCTACTTGACGAAGAAAAAGTGTTATGTATTTTTCAACATCAACATAGCCCACAGCTACCTCGCCAAATTCGTTAAATTTTAACCCAACCTTTTCAAGTGATTCTTGACGTGTATCACTGAGTTTACCGAAAATGTCATCCTTGCTGAGAATAGGGTTGATTCCCAAAACTTTTTCCAGCTTTTCCCCCCACTTGTTTCTTAAAACGTCCTGTGTGTCTTTTTGGTTAATGCCAAATTCGCCAACAATACCACAAGAGAAATCTTTGAAGGCAGGATAATAGGTTTTAAAAACCAATGGCATGGGGAATCCTCGAAAAATGGATCCATTGTCTTGTTTCAACAACCATTCACAACAATTACTTTTGTTGTCGAGAACAAAGTCAATAAATTTCTGCTTCGGGTTTTGCAAGGTACAAGGTAAGGATGTCCCTGAGTAAAAGAAAGTTACAAGTTCCGGAAAACGGAGAAAAATTTGCTCTCCAAAAGTGACCAACTTCTGAAATACTTCCCCAGAGGAGGAGCTTCCTTGTAAAAAAAAGTCAACACGCGGCACAACTTTGGTGACTCTGGGAGGAGTGAATTATTCTGAAATTTCTTCATCAGTCAAATGTGACATCGGCTCATGAACTCTTTGTCTCCTCGAATAAGGCTGTTCTCCACTTAAAAACGTCTCGCTTATCTCCTTTGTTGAAATTCGCTTGTGTGAATTTTTTAAAGATTCCGTTTTATGTGTCAGATACAGCGGAAAGTGCTCGTTTAAACTTTTTTTGGTTTTATAAAATTTTGCGCAGTTCAGAGATGGACAATGCAAGCAGATGAGCGTCTAAAGTTGAACAACATTTTCTTTTTCCTGTAGTACAAAAGCCATGCTCGGGCTGTACTGTATTTGCAATTTAGCGACCAAACATCGAAAGGGTTTTTAAATGGCATAGTTTGCAACACTGCTTTGAAAAACCCGCCAAAAATGTGCCACCTGCAACAAAGTAGATGAGTTGAGCGAGCGTTTGATCAAACTCAACTTTCCTTGTGTTCGCTAACACAATCAGAATATAAAAAAAATCTGACTGAACAGCGACACACAAGAAACAACGATTAACACGATATCTTTAATACTACCTAAACATACAATAAATACCATTAATAGAACATAACAGTACAAAACAAGGTGAGAAATTATCTTCATGCTTACAAGTTGGAATCCATGATTCGAAATTGCACTTTTCACACATCTCTTTCTTTTGAGTTTAAAACCAACCTGCTGCTCCATGAGACTTTTCATCTGTTCATATAAATACTTCCTATATTTCTGGTACCATTTAGAGTTCTATGCGCGGAATAAGGTTGGAAAGAACCCAAAATTCTTCGGTGAACGGTTCTCGCACTACATTTGACCGACATGGTAGACAAAAACAAAACTTGCGAATGCGCACGCGCTGTTTCATGGGATACGGCATTAAAATTTTCTCCCCAGCCCACCACCATAACGTCACCAGATCGCCTAGAAGTATGTATTTATCAAGTCACCATGTCCAACTGATAGACATTCTATTTAAAGCTACCTTAAATTTGGATTCAAGTTGCTCTTTGCCCAGACCGTGTGAAGACAATTGTCGTATTGACATGAAAGTTCTTGGTGCTCTCAATCATTTCTTCTTCTTCAGTCGACTCCTCTTCCTTTTCAGAGCTTGAAATACCAATCTCTGCAAGGACACAGTCTTCTTCCTCTGAGTTGTCTTCTGATTCCCTTCTGAGTGAATCAGAAGACGACTGATTGTTGCTCTTCCCATCCTCCTCTCTCTCAATGAGTTTAGCAAGTTCTTGGATGATATTTTCTTTAATTGCCTCCAACTTTGCCTTTTTTGTTCCATATTTTCCAAGGTTATGGTGTGCTATGTACTTATCTAACTCGACTACTTTTAATTGTGAAAGGCTCCTCTCATGAAACATTCCTTCCCAGTTATAGTCTTTGTATGTCTTTCTAGCTTCTTCTTCACGTTGCTCGGCCTTATATTCTGATCTTTTTTCTGTCCTTTAGGATAGAAGTTTCATGTGATTGACATACATCTTGATGGTGTCTTCAGTAACCACGTATTTCCGCGAGAAATCTGTGATGTTGTCAGGATTGTCAAAAAATGAGTTATCTTCTCTGAAAATTGCCTCAAGCTGAACCCTTGGGTGGAAATCATCACCACTTCTGCCAACAGTTGGGGTGTCTTTCGTAGCAAGATAACGGAGACCAGGTCTTCGGGCATCAGGATATGGCTTGGGGATATGTTTTATGTCAACAGAGTAGCAAAAGTCATTGGAAACACAATATTCACACCTTTCACTCTTTTCCTTTTCGCAAGATCCTTTTAAAAACTTCATGTACATTTCTTCACTCTCACTATGTTCTCACTATGATGCAGATTGTGGAGTTGAGAGGCTTGAGAAGAGAATTGATGTTGTTATGGACCCTAACAATCCTGCTGTTGCAGGCAAATATTTCAGTGAAGATTACGTATTTACACGCTCTGACCTACCTATATTGGAAAACAACTTGAAAATGGTTCAAGATATTAAGACGTCCATCCAGAAGCAGGAGGAAGATGCAAAAAAACATCTTTGTACTCATTTCTCCAAAGCAGGGAAACTGCTTCCAGGGCACAACCACCCAAAAACATTTGATGAAAAACTTATTGGCAAAATTATAAAAGTTAAAGAAAGGGTGATAGAAATAAAAGAAAGCCTTAAGGAAAAGTTAGAGAAGACATCAAATATGTTCCAATATGCCCCCCATTTGAATGCAAAAACCAAAAAGCGTTCTCAGAACGAGAACCAAAGGAAAGCCAAAAGAAGGAAAGTTTCAAGAAAAGTTGCCAACATACAGAAAGTGTGAGAGTTTATTTCGAATGCTTCTTCATCTGAAGTAATTCAAATCCAAAACCTAAAATTGGAAGCTCTATCTACATTATCATTGTGTCAAGTAAAATATCAACAACTTATGTCTGAAGATAGACAACTGTCTACTGAAGCTGTAGACTTGATTAGTGAATATGTTGACAATTTTCCAAGAAAAGAAAACACTAACCTAGAACCAGATAATGCCCTTGATGGTGACAGTAACAATGATGATGATGATGATAAAGACAATGATGATATTGATGATGATGCAGACAATGACAATGGTGATGATGACAATGATGATTATTAAATGCTGAAGACAACAACAATGATGATGGTGCTGGTTATGTTTACAGTAGAAATAAGATCAATGTTGTAAGATACTAATTTGTAAGTGTTAATAAAAGTTGTTGTATAAAGCTATTCTAATAGGCTGTATTTGTTGATGGCATCCAGATGCAGCTTTTAACACTTTTGCTGGCAAAACGTTTGCATATTTTTTAATGGCCCCTCCTTTAAGCCATGCATAAAAAATGGTGGCCCACCCCCTATTTGCACCAGCCCCCTCTCCTGATAAATAATGACCGGTCCCTTATTACAAACTGTTAATTTTCGCCATTATCGTTCGAGTATTCTAGTAGGCCAGTTTCATTGGGCTGCTACTCCAATGCCTGTTTTTGTTTTTGTAGATGACTATACTTTTAAGTACTGAAACCAACTTAGTTTATTGGTTTTCCTTCTTGAGAGCTCGGCTCGCGTCTTGGTGGGGTTGCCACATTCTTGTGGCTTGTGGCTTGTGGCGGATTTTTGTCCCCACCTTGCCTGAAGAGATGTTAATTAGTTAATTTTATCATTGGTGTCAATTAAAAACATCACGCTTGTGGCCATTTATCCCAAACAGTTGAGATTCTTGCTCGGGTCATAACAAATCAGTGCGCCACCATGTGGAGCTCTCGATCGTTTTCTTAACTTCGGTTTGGGAAGACTCGTAATAAAAACAAACATGATGAGAAGATGGAATCATAATGTCATTGTACTTCGAGGCATTTCCCACGGCGGGGCCAAACCACCTCTCAAAGGGCTTATCAAGGACGTGCAATGTTGTTCGGGTAAAATCCAATATGGCGGCCCGTTTGCGATTTTCTGAAGTCCTTCAACAACCAATTCAGCGTTGTAAATGGGATATTTCAAAAAGCGCTAAAAATGGTGATGATATAGGATGGGTTAGTAATTTTTTCAGAGAGCTTGAGGATGCTGTAGCTGTGTTCAATAGAAAACACGGTGATCGCGAAGGAAGATTTTCAAAGGTGCAAAGACTGATGCCATCGAGAAGAATTGTTGCTAGATCCCTTAGGAAGATGCATGGCAAAGTTATTCGTCCGCTGCACACAAGACCTAGACTTGCCAATCCATGGTATGGGGAACTTAAAATGGATATACCGCTGGAGTGGTTTGAAAGTATTTCTCAAGACATATTGCAGCGCACAAGCTTTGGCCAACGCTACAGGGAAACGAATACTGAGATCATCTTTGAGATATCAGATCTACGAAAAGCAAAGTATCTATTCGGGAGAATGGATTTGGATGGCTTCGAGGTCGACCCTGCTGATATTTTAAAAAAGCGTATGTCAACTTCAAGTAATAACCTTGAGAGATCTGAGGTATTGGCTTCAACTGACAAGCCCTTGGAGCTTAAATTTCACAAGAAAAAATAATTATTGGAAGTCAGTTTTCATTACGGATACTGGAATCCAAGCAGCATCCAACAGCACTGAATAAAGCGGAGTTGACACTAAACTTTTTTATTTCCTTTATTGTGTTGAACCCTTTAAGCCCCAATATCAACATTCAAATTCTCCAGACTTGTCTTTATATGTTGTGGTTCAATTTTACCCTTGGTTTAAATTTTATTTTTCTTTCGTTTTGGGGTATGGTAATCTATGATATATTATATGAATTCTCACAACTATTTCTCTTGATTGTGTTATGATATTAGTAACTGGGCTTGTCATAGGCTGGCCTAGTTTATAAAATACCTTCAATTTTTCTGCGGAGGTGTGTCCTTAGCAATTTCTGGTGGGGATGTGTCAACTCATTCCCTAAATCCTGACTATGTACTCTATTTCAGATTAATATCTATAAGGCAAATGTGAGCAAGAACCACCAGAAGTTTGGCATATTTGTGTGCTCAGTAAACGGCCTCTATCAATGATTAATCAAGCAATCTGGGGGCATATTTCTGGCAATTGTTAGTGGGGTGTGTTGTTTGGTTGGCCAAATCTTTACTCCTAGATTTTAAATCAGATCAATACCTTTAAGACAAATGTAAGGGAGTACTCCCCTCAGAGAATTTCGTTATCATGAGTATAAACACAATCAATTATTAACTTGGTAATAATTATCAATAATTATTGTAGTGACTATCGGATTCTAAAACAAATTTTCCATGCAGATTACTGATTTACTAACTGTTCGATTCATAGTAACTAATAATTGCATGTATTGCAATTATTGTATTGTTTGCAAAGAAACTGAGAAACGTAACAATAGCTGGGGATGGTCTTGTGACTTACCTTATGGCAGAGCCAGCTGTTATTTGGCCTCCATCACTTTCTCCTTCCCAGTGATTTCCATTTTAGAGTTTGTCCTTGCAATGCTAGGTTTCCTGTGGGTAATGTCATGGTTACCACAATCTTAGAATTTTCTGCAAGCACTTGATATTTTTATAATCCATTTGCCAGACAATAGCAAAAAGACCCAATTACAGTCATTATGTATCATGTTATTGTTTAAATTTGTAATAATTTATTTTATTGGGAGATTTCAACAAGAGATGTAGTTATGACCAGGCTGATTATTGAAGTTTATGCCCACTTAGGGCACTACAGTCTCATAGGGCCACCCTTCCGATATCACAGCAAGCTGGTTAAACTCCATACAAATTTCAAGAAGAAATGTTACAATTTAATTTGCATTACGGATACTGAAATGCTTTTGGAATCAGTCAGCATTGAAACTGGAACAGTTTGTTTTTGTTTTTTGTATTTTTTTTATGGATTGGGTGCAATTCAATTCAGTGTTTTATCAGTAAATGCATTATATACCTCTTTCTCTTAACTTCTCAAACTCATTAATAATTCATTAAGAAAATACAAAGGAAATTAATGTTTAATGGGCGTTTGGATATGGCAGTGAAACACAGCTCTGTTTTGCATTTCTAATTTCTCAGTCAAAAGTTGTTTCTTTTCATAAGCAATATCAAATATTCGACACAGTGTTTCATCACCAGATCAAACCCCTTCATTCGTTAAAAATACTCTGCTACGCTCTTTTATCGGTGTTCGATCTGGTGATGAAACACAGTGTCTCATATTTGATATGTTACTATTAAGTATATTACTGGTTGTTTTAGCCTTAATGTCAAGTGTTCATGTAGCTTAATAAAGATGGCTTTGCTCTACCATCAGCCACACTTCTCTCACTAGTTGCATTATGTTACTGCTACAAATGGTGCATGCATCTTCAGACCTCGATTTCTGCAGACCACAAAAGCAGTACAAAGGATTTTTTGTGGCAACCCTCTTGGGCACATAGGAATCACTTACTTCACCTTTCTTACAGCGGTAAGTGACACTGTAAGGGTCTAGCTCTCTCAGCCATACCAGTGAAATGTACTCATGTCGAAATACTGTCCACCACCTCTGGTTTTTGTGAACATTGCAAGTATTTTCCACACAACAGGCCAGTTTTATGTGTTTCACCTCTCGCCCTTGCATTGTGTTCAAACCAAGTCCATACCCACTTTCCTTGAACAGTTGCTCAACATGGTAGGGTATTGCATACCCTATTGTCCAGGTTGTAGGATTTGCCCCATCATGAAATATACACTGGGTTGTGAAATACTCATTGCAACAGGTTTTCATTGCTGCCAGCTGTTCTTCTTGTAGCCTTACCCTGCTGTACAAAGCTGCAGCTTCCCTTAATTACAAAGCCTGAAATGCCATTGCATGAAGTTTGACTTCTGAGGAGTTGGTAAGGTTAGGGATACTCAGAAGTTCATGGTTCTACAACAAGGCAAAGCAGTACCTCAAATCGATAATTGAAGATGATTTAATCGTAGACCAAGTTACCCTGCGAACAGAGTCTCCTTCGATCTTCCTAGATAACTTATCTAGGAAAGATCGAAGCAACTCTGCTAGCGGGGAAAGACCAAGTTCGAGAAGACCGCATAACGTCTCCACTATTGACTTGGCAAGCAACAACAATAACCCGAAAGAAATGGAAGTACAGTAACGATAATTTCGTAACTGAGAAAAACAAGAAAGTTGTTTCCAAGCGGCACCTTTATGATGTACTATCCTTTGCCCACAACAGAATTGCACATCAAGGAAGACAGATCACAATGAAGTGCATCGCAGAAAACTACACTGAGGTAAATCAAAAAGTTGTGAAAATATTTGTGAAAATGTGCAGATTTTATCAAGAACAGAAAACAATAACAAGCAGAGTAAAACCGGTGAAACAACCGCTGCAAGCTCAAACGTCTCTCTCTTTGCTTGAAATCGATTTGATG
>OZ037995.1:18613826-18646326 GCA_964035705.1 Porites rus
TTCTTTAATTATTGCTATAATTACTATAGGTCATAATAATATTATAATTATTGCATCAGTGTTGCCAACTTAACAACAAGCACTTCCAGATGAGAAGTACCAGCAAGAGTATAAATAGTAAAAAAGAGAAGCAGCCAGATGACAGTGATGAATATATCACGAAAACAAGCATAGATCATATTAAAATTTGATTTACGTTTATTTACTCACCTTTGTATGTGCTATTTATGCTTAAATATTACATATTATATTTGCTTCTCTCTTTGAAGAACTGCGGTCATTCAGCATGACATTTGGGATCAACTCAGAGTAGACCATGGAACAGAGTTCTATCTCTCTTTGTATGTACAAGAAAAAAATGTCTCCATATAGGACCAATGCAAGAAGGGCACCGTTTATACAAACAACTTCGAAGCAGGTGTTTGTTTAGTGAATATGTCACCATTATTATTATTATTATTATTATTATTAGTATTATTATTATTATTATAACCATTAATCATTAAATTTATTATTATCATTTATTCATTTATTATGATTTTTCTCATTTAAAAGAATCATCCTGCTGAGAGAAAATGGGTAGAGTTTAAATCCCGTGTCAAATACCCTATTAAACAAGCTCTAAATGCTATGGTGAATGAAGACCTAATAAATATGGATGATGACATGAACAAGTTCTGTGTATCATGGTTTACCTACAGGGTAGCAGACATTGGAATCAAACAAGTTATTTCCAGTTGGAACAACCATGCTATGCCTGGTAAGAGTTTATTGAGGTGGTGGTGGTTCAGTAAACCCAGCCTATGGAAAATCGATATTAATCCCAAGTTTTTAACTGTACCAGGAGTTTTAATAACTGCCAAGTTAAATATGACGGGTAACGAGAATTAAGATGGGGTCTCTTAAAAAACACCACATTCTCAGGTAAATTAAATTACTTGATAGTCATATGTTAGGATAATTAACTTTCTGAGTGTGGGAGTGTTAAAACCAATAACAAAAATTGTAAAAAGCTGAATATCTTAACCCTTTAAACCCCAGTATCCACATACAAATCCTCCAAACTGATCTCCATACATTTCCTTTAAGAATAAGTTGAGAGAATTTAATAAAACATCAAGGCATTTTCTCTTTCGTGATCATTTTTTATATTCTTACAACCTTATCTCTTGAAAATGTATGGACATTGTTAGGAGAAAATTGCTGTTGGTCACTATTGGGACTTAAAGGGTTAATGATTATTGTTTTTATTGTCAAGAGACATCTTTCTTCTTGAACATCAGTGTTTCTATTCTAACAGGGAAGGGAGTTCCAGATAAAAGAATGGAGTAAAATAAGAAGACATTTATCCTTCCATCTATAGACATGCTTCCCACTGGTGAAGAAGCTGTATCTGCCTATGAAAGGGATGATGGCAATCTTAGATCTCCAGAAGTGTTTGGAACTGACATCCTAGCTGGGAAGGAACAGCTCCAGCAATTGCGTTTTGATAACTTTAATGCTGCTTACCCTAGTTTCTAGGTCATTTTCTATTGCCTTGTGCATGGTGATCATCACCCATTTAGAGAGGGCCTAAAGAATTTCATTGATCTAACAACAACATATAATCCAAACTAACTGTTAGAACAACCACAGTATTTAATGATTTCAATACATCTCTGGTTATTTTCATGAAACTGAATACTTGTTACATCTGCTAAGTAGAAATGGTAAATCATGATTTTCAAAACCATTCATGAAACTCTGTGAAAATAGTTGTTTTACTTGAATTAAGATGTGAAATAAAATGTTCAAATTTACAACAGTTCGCTGCTTTACATCACAGCCTTTACATTCCTCACAGCCAATCAAGCTGTTACAACACTTTGATGCAATTACTGGGGGTTTCATAGGTGTGGAGAGACAGATTTTGCATATGAAAGCATCTCTTAGAAGTTTGACTACTCCGAGTGGCAAGGACAAAATTTGGTTTACTTTCAATATGTCACTGACCATTGATTTGACTTCATTTATTTGAGAATTTACAATCTGAATATCTCCCTGGTTATCACCTCTAGTCTTCTTGGGAGTGAAGTCTTCATCACTGTCATCAGAAATGTCATAACATGAACTGTAACTTGCTTTTGCCTTTGACTTGGCTGATCCCTTTAAAGGAACATGTGTAGTGACCCTCACAGCATAGATTTTTCTGCTTCCACACTTCCAAAAAGACAAACCTACAAAAAACACAGACACAAGTTAATACAATGTTGATGACGATGAAGATCAATGACTTCACAAAGTTCTAACAATGCACAAACTGGATCAATATTTTCTGAGTGCCCTGGTCTAATATTTCGACTGACCTCGCAGTACAGGACAAAAGTGACATTGCATAGAAGAACTTTGAAGAATATTCAGCTGTATATTTGGGACAGACTGATTTTTGAAACAGTAAAAAAATTTTACTGATAATACACCCCAATGATTATGTGTGGATATTCAAGACCTACATAAATTATAAGATGGTAAAGACAACAATGCAAATATACTATATTACTAGTAACCTTTAGTGCCTTTGTTGTCCATTATCCTCAGACCGTTACTAGACGCAAAACTCTAAAGAGGGATCATTGAAGGCATCTCTTGCCTTGGATAGAATATAGTAGACATTGGCTGTATCTACATTGATGTTAAGGTATGTCTGCCCAAGCTCACTGAAAGATGGGGATCCTTTGACATTCTGGGTCATTTCTGCATGGATAACCTTCACAAGGGCACCACCTTTCCGTTTATTTCCACCAAAGAGCTGGGACCTTGAAGAGCTTCCAGGGCGAAACACAACCTTGATAAAAAAAGGCAGGTGCAAAAAACTGTGGGTGTTGTCAAAGTAATAAGACGCAGGGGGGAACCCAAAGTCAAATAGTTATTTTAGTCAAAAGTAAAACCTAGTGAAACGAAATGTACATTATTCTAAAAAACATAAGCTTAAGTACGATTTCTCTACTTTCAACAAAGAAGGTTGGGAATTTCTTAGTTTGGATGTTAGAGCAGTGGTTTAACAAAGAGAGAACTCAACCCTGACCCCTGCCCCCATAGTGTCCTATTTGCAATTCAAGATGGCGTCTTTGTTTTCAACTGACTCGGGTCGGGTAGCATGTAGCTTGGAAAAGTACAATACTCCCCCACCTCAGTCCATTCCCCTCTTCCCTCCCCTCCCCTACTGGAAACTTCTGCACTTGGGTCCTCCAAGTTTATCCATTATACAGGAAGAAAAAAAATGGAAAATCAAAAATTGACATCGATTTTCAATTTTTGCTTTTAAATTGAAAATGAAATGGGCGAATTACCCACGGACCCTTCACTCCAAGGGTGTGGTGAAAATATGTTGACAGTTTCTACCCAACACTACAACTCCTGGTGTCATTAATTACACTCAATTTTGTTTCATTTATATCCACTCTTCTGTAAAGTATATTACTTTACTTCTACATCTTAAAACACAACCCTAAACAACAACAGCTACCCCTAGTTGTAGGACTCCAGGTCCTAGTCTCTGGACAGTCCAGATTTCCAATTCCAAGTATTCGGAAATCCTGATTTTCCATCAACCCAACACGTGCTCGATGGCCATACTGTCGTGAATCATTCAAGTATTTGTTACACATCGAAAACGACAATTAACTGATACAAACCTAAACAAACGGCTTTGATTTGGGCTAGCATGCGCAGCTGCTTGATTTGCATTTGAACAGGGATTGCCTTCCGCTTTAAGTGTGCATTCGCTTCTAAAGTATGACAAATCAAATCGCCTATCTTGGTTTGGCCACTGTGGAATACCCAAATTTCTCAACGATATGAATACCTGTCACATCGAGCTGGAAAAGAATTAGAATAATCAACGTTAGAGTTTGATCATCACTTCTACAATTTCTTTCATCGCATGCTTTACCCAAAAAGATAAGCCGTATCCCCAATCAAGTTAAGTTATAACAATGTAAGTGCAGCATAATTACCCCAAACATTTGTGACAGCCTCTCTGCTGTTACTTTAGACTTCTTTATTCGTCTTTCCACCCTTCCCTCTGCTTCGCCGGTGAAAAAATTTAAAAAAAGTATCCTCTTCAGCCATTGCTTTAAGTCAAATAAACTCGACCACGACGCGGTGGGTAACAAACTGTACTAAATCGACAGCAACTGCGTAGAACGTTCTCAAACATTGAACCAACAGGTCTGGGGGGTCCATGAATGTTACATTTGCATGCAATGGATGCAAACTGTGTACCGTGAACTTTTGTGGTTACTTGCTCTGGCTGTAGCATTTTTTATAACTAGTAATGGCTATGCCAAATTTTCCAGGACACTAAGGCAGTGTCTTGGCTTTAGCTGCATTTCGAAGAACTGATACTATGAAACTGTAAAGGTGGAATATCCTAAAGTCACGGAGAGTTTGAATGGTACGAGTGATGAGGAGAGAGAAAGGATGAAAGAAATAAGAAATGGCGAGTTGGGCAGTTGGAAGAGGGCAGTAGTGACATCGGATGGTGCATGGCATACAAGGGGCCATTTCAGCCAAAATGGCTCCTTTATCATTAAGAATTACTTGACAGGTGGTTTGCTGTGGTATGGCCATAAGTGTATGCGGGGTAAAGATGGTGTTTTGGAGGATGAATTGTTTGAGGGGACGGCCAAGTCCATGGAGGGCATACTTGCAGAGGAGTGCTACAAGGAGGCAAGGGATGAGGGCTGTAAAGTGGAGGTTGTTTGGCAGGATGGAGATTCAAGTACTGCCCTGGCAGTAAGCAAGTTCCATAAAGAAGGTAAAATGTACAAGTGTGGTGGGCATGTTAGAAGAGCCCACTACAACAAGCTGAAAGAAAAAAGTATTTTCTGCTGATGTCAAAAGGAAATATAAAGATAATTTCCCCCAAGTGGAAAGTGTTGTCTGCAAGTGTGAAAAGCACAAAGCTGGATGTGGGTGTCTCAGGGGCACGCATAAATCATTTCTGCTAACTTCAACATTGCAGTACTCCCCAAGAGTATGCAAGGAGATTGAGAGGTCTGGGAGAATATCATTCCAGGGATATCCATAAGTGGGCTTGGGGTGAGTGTGGATTTCACCCAAACATTGTATGTTCCTGTAAGAAATGTAAAGAGGATGAAGAACTGCAATGTCAGGGGAAACCCTACGAGACAAAGAACCCCCTTATCTGTCACTACGACTGGCTGCAATATCATATTGAGTGTGAGCGCGGTGCAAAAGATGTAGATAGCGTGATCCATCCAACCATGGGGAGAGGCCATTCAAACTTGTGCGAGGCACATTTCCTTGTCCTGGCTGACTACTGTGCTAAGGATCAAAATCTTTGTAGGTAAGCGAAAGAGTTGCAAGCTCATATTCGGATTATTATATGGGTTACTATCACAACCTTCAATTGAAATAATTAGCATGGAAAAAATTTTTTTGCTCTTCATAAGTCTGAGCAGAAATTACCCGGGATGATACCTTCATTCAAGGTCCAATTTGATGTGAATATCTGAAATTTCTGGGCTTACATGATCAGTTATTAGTTGAAGGTTTTCATGTAATAATTATCTGAGCAACTACTGATACCAATTTATCCCTTCAAGGCAAATTGTAAAGAGAAGTCATAAGTGTTTCAGTCATCAATTGGGTAATTGATTGTAATTGATGGGGCCATACTGGTCATCAGTGGGAGAACCTGCCGATGTGACTCCAAAACACACAAAAGAGTATCCCATTCAGACTGTCCCTTGAACCCCAAAAATAAAAATCAAGTAAGGTTTTAATGTAAAGGAGGGACTCCATCATTCTTGTACGTTTCAGTTGGAAAGGGATTTTTTTGCATAAATTTCAATCCTAGTTTTGACCTCAGAGTTTCCTTTGCTGCATCTGACACGGTTGCAATTAAAAATAGACTTTTCTGTTTATTTACTTCGAGCTTATGTATATAATATGACACAGCATATAACAAACATTGATATATTATGTAAAACAAATTTTCCTTCATGGAAAAATTACATATTTTTCTAGGGTGACATTTTTATTAATATAAATAAAGTAAGTTTGATCATTTCATCTACTACTTAGTATTGTTTCAATAATAGCTTTTCGGTTTTATTCCAGACCTGAATAGAATTTGACATTTTACAATATGTTTCTGGGATCGACACGTTTTATCTATAAATTGATTCGATTTTCACATCTGTATGGTTTGAAATGTGTTTCTGTGGATACCCAAACATTATTTTGGAGTTTTGTTATGTTTTTTGTTTGATATCTTCTTGATTATTCTATTACATTATTCTTGATATAAAGGGTAGTCATAGAAACACCTGACATTTTTTGACCAGAAAATTTCATGCAGTTTTTTAGGTTTTGCTAGCTTTCTTTACACTGGGGGCCATTTTGCAGCACCAAGGTCCGCTATGTTCACCTTGTAGATCTGAAAGCATGAAGTAAATAAAGATGTTTAATCGACACATTCTCGCATTAAAAATGAATTACAATGTGTTTACAAGGTTCGGAACATTACAAAAACCTAATTGGGACTGGGTTTACAAACTAATTAAAAATAGTAAAACCTACAAGAGTTACATAAATTTCAATCACAGCTACAAAAAAAAGTTATACTAAGAATTTAATTTTTAAAATTTAAACATTTAACAGTTAATTTTTGAAAACGCTCGGTTTTAACATGACATGATATTGTATGAGTTTCTGTACTTTCAATCATCCTTTTGTTACCGAACTGATCCAACGCATTGAGAGTCTAAACGTAATAATTCAAATTACAGATTATCTCCCCTTTTCATGGGTAGGATCTGGTCGGTCCATTAGTCTGCCTGGGATTATTTCCATCACAACCCTCTTCAGAGGGAGGGAGGGAACACATAAGTGGGCTTACCCCCAACATGGGCCCCTAATGTCTGTTTGCTTCCAAAGTAGAATGGAGAAAGAAAGAAAAACATACCAGTGGTGTTGGAATTGCGATTTCAAATACTGTAATAATGTTAGAATGACCACTGGCAATTGCCAAAGGACAACAATGAAATTTCCTAACTTGGAAACTCCACAATCACGAGTCAAAGATAGAAAATCCACTATTAATGCACCTAAACAGAAAGAATGACTGCCTTGTATTTGTTCACAAAATGAGTCGTAATTGTAATTACAAAGAAACGGAAAGCAGGGGGTTGAATAACAATGACATGTAATCATCTCTGCTCAATAGTGTGAATCATCAAGCATGAATTCTCAACCTTGAAAGTTACAACTTACCCATAACTTTGCCCACAAAAGTCTGTAAATTCGCGACACCTTGCCTTCAAGGAAAAGTTCTCCAGCAGGGAAATCAATCCCTCTGGCACGTTGGCACTGAAAAATTCCACAAAATCCAGTACAAGGAAAAGTATTTTTAGGGCAGAAAGCTCAAAAGAGATTAACCTACCCATTTTGTGTAAACTCTGCTTGAAAAGCCTCGAATGTGGCTTCTTTGGATGCTACTTTGACAGCCGTAAAAGGAGAATGTGCTGCCATCTTGATTAAGTTCACACGCTTCCAGAGGAAAACCACTGTCCACAAATTGAGGACTTGTGTTTTTTCTCAGTACCCGACCCAGATCCTTTGTCGGTCAATGGAGTCAACTTCCAGTAAAAAACGCAAGGATGAGATGTTTCATGGGAAACAAAACCACATTTTTTGAATATTAGGCACCATAAGCTATAACCTAGCTAAAAAGTATCCAGATCTGAAAATATGAAAGTTAGGCTGGGCAGGCACCTTAAATATCAAAGGTTCATAGAGTTTCTCTAAAATGAGAACCTCCTTAAAATAAGTGTGGGCTTAATAAGTTTTGGGAGTTCATGGGTGCCGGGGGGGAGGGGGGGGGGGTGTCGTACTAGGTAAATTTTCATGGGTTTCTTTTTTTTCTTTTTTTTTTTTTTTAATATAATTCTTTATTGAAACAAATTGATATTAATACAGCAAATTAGTTACTTACCTACATAATTATAATGTTACAACTAATATTACTAATACTAATAATATAATACAAAAAAAACCAATATCACTAACAATAGACGGTAACCAAAAAAAAAAAGAAAAAAAAACAAAATTCAAACAAACTAGAAATGTGGATGCTTATTAAAACCTTTAAATAGTTAAGCATTTACAAGAGGCGACACTATCCATTTAGCTTCGAAGAAATCCTTTGTTTTTTTACTATGCAGACTTATATATTTTTCCGTTTCATATTTTACAGCAATTTTCTTTTTAAATCCATATATATTTGGAAGAATTTGACTTCTTCTACAATCCCACAAGTACAATTTCCCAATCATAATTAGATAGTTTAGAAGCTTAGCAGAAGGGGAGTTTTGTCATATCATTCCAACTAAAACATCTTGCAACGAAAGCCGAATGTTTTCCTTTAGAAGTTGGTGCCAGAATACTTCGAAGTCACGCCAGAAATTTACCGAGAAAGGACAGAGATATAGGAAGTGATATAGCGTTTTCTGGTTCAGATGAACAAAATGAACACGAGTCATTCAATTTAAAGCCAATTTTGTAAAGTTTAGCATTAGTATAGAGAATGGAGTTAAGAATTTTGTATTGAAATGCCTTAACATATGCTTCAAGAGCAACACTATGCAGGATCATAAAAATTTGTTTAACTTCCTCGAGTGTGAAATGAAATTCATTTTGCAGCTTGTTTACATTAGTTGGAAAAAGAGCCTTTCTGCTTACAAGTAAAGTATAATAGTCTTTAGATTTCTTCTTTGTGACATCAAATATATTATCGTCAATTTTTAGAGAAAGTTCACCTGTTGTTGATTTACGAGTACAATTTTTTAAAATGGAAGGAATGGAGTGTTGAAGACCTGCCCAAACTAAAAAATTAGTTTTAGAAATCCTGTTAGAAACTAAGGAAAAGGAATCTTTGTTATTTAAGTCAAAGGATAGATCGCTGATGTGAACTACACCAGCTTCGAAATAGCTTTTATAATAAACTGTTTTATTATTAATGAGTATTTGTTTGTTATTCCAAAGAATATAACGCCAGTCTTTTTCTGAAGAGAACGTATCTCTAAATTCTGACCACCACTGCAGTAATTCTAGATAGAATAGAGAAATATTCAGTGGAAGGATACTAACATCATAGTTGCAATGAAACAAGAAAAGGGCGCCAAAGCGTTCTAGATGATGTGTCAGATACCTTTTCCAGGTGCCATCATTTGAGCTAGCTATTCTTTTTAGCCATGCCAATCGAAGCGATATCATGCTATCAAAATCAATCATCTTTAATCCTCCGTTGGAGTATTCATTTATCGTCGATCTGCGTGTGACTTTATCACGACCATTCCATAAGAACTGAAATAATAACTGGTTTAACTGACTTACAAATTCTTTTAGGGTAGGTATTAAAGATGACACATAAACAAATTTCGGGATTAATAGAGATTTGATAAGTGTAATTTTGCCATAAATAGAAAGTCCTCTAGAGGACCAAATTCTAGTCAGGTTTTTAATACTGTCTAATCTTTCTATGAAATTCTTTTCAAGAAGCAATTTTTGATCATACGTGTAATAAATTCCTAAAGCCTTTATCGGTTCATTAGGCCATTTAATTCCAAAAGGCTGTGCTTTGCAGTTCCTTGAAGAACCTATCCACATAGCTTCCGTTTTGGAACAATTAATCTTTAAGCCAGAGACAATCTTGAAATCATCTAACAGCCTAAAAAGAGCAGTAGCAGAGCTTGTGTCGGCAAGTATTGCTGTCGTATCATCTGCATATTGAAGAATTTTTGTCTCCTCACTCCCAATAGAGATACCTTTGATATCTCTATTTTGTCGAATCGCAATTGCTAATGTTTCTATAGTAACTACAAAGAGGTAAGGAGAAAGCGGGTCCCCCTGCCGTACCCCACGTTCAAGATTAAAGTATTCAGATGAAAGTCCGTTGTTTATCACACAGCTTTGTATGTTTCTGTAGAACGTTTGAACCCAATGGATGAAATTAGGGCCAAAATTGAAGGATTTCAAACAATAGAGAAGAATTTCCTATTCTACGCTATCAAATGCCTTTTCAAAATCAATAAATATCATTAGTCCCGGAATACTTTCTTTTGCAGTGAAATCCATAATATCGAAAACTGATCCAATTGTTTCACCGATATATCGGTCTTTCACGTATCCAGTTTGGTTATGGTGTATAATATTTGGAAGAACATTTTTAATTCTAGTAGCGATCACTTTAGACATAATTTTTGTGTCAACGTTTACGAGAGAGATTGGACGCCAGTTCTCAATATATGAACGATCTTTTCCTTTTTTTTCTATTAGAGTAATTACCTCTTGTTTTTGAGAACAAGACATTTCACCTTTTTCAAAGCTTTTGTTCACGCATTTAAGAAAAGGATCGCTTATTAAAGGCCAGAACACTTTGTAGAATTCTATAGGAATTCCGTCATTCCCGGGAGTTTTGTTCGTTTGAAAGCTCTCGAGGATATTGTAACATTCCTCAGCTGAAATTTTGCCTTCGCAGGTCAACTTTTGTTCTTCGGTTAATTGAGGTATATTCAAATTCTCTAGAAACTTTACAATGTTCTGACGGTTTTCCGCATCACTATTTGAACTTTTGTATAACTCTCGATAAAAACGTTTTTGTTCTTGAAGAATGTCATAGGGATCTGTCTTTACGACGCCGCTGATTACTAGTTTCCTTATATGCTTTTTTACATGATTTCTTTTTTCTAAGTTTAGGAAATATTTGGTACTTTTCTCGCCGTGTTCATGCCAACGTGCTCGGGCACGGATTATTATTCCACTGACTTTTTCATCATAAAATGATTCGAGCTTATCCTTAGCCGCATTTAAATTGTTGCCATTCGAATCATTGGGGTTCGTTTCAAAAACCTGTTTCGCTTCAGTATATTCTTTTTCAAGTTTTGATCCTCTTTCGTTTCTCTCCTTTGCTTTCTTTTTGGAATATTTTATAGCATGAGATCTTATGTTATATTTTATCCAGTCCCAAATGTTACGGTGGTCGGAAAGTTCTTTTCGGCCTTCCTTGATCCAAATTGGTACCATTTTTGTAAGGTCATCAATGTACTCATCATCCTCCAATATGGAGGTGTTCATCTTCCAGAACCCAGGACCCTTAGCCTCTTTGTCCACATTCCCAAATTCTAAATAGATAGCAGAATGGTCAGTTCTGATGGCGGGGATTATATTTGTGGCTTTGACCCAGTCATGTAAATTGTTAGAAATCAACCAATAATCAAGGCGACAAAATATCGGCGGAGATCGTTGACTCCAGGTAAAACTTTTAGTTTGCGGGTTTTTAACTCTCCATATATCTACAAGATCTAGTTGACTTTGGACATCGTTAATGAAATTTATCACAGATTTCCTAGGCGTCATTATGCCACCTTTTTTGTCCAGTGTAGGATTCAGAGGACAATTGAAATCACCTCCAATCACAATATTTTCTTCTGAATCTAAATTTTCGGTCTGCAGCTTAGATAACACATTTTTGAGGAATTTAATGATGTCTTCGTCTTTGTTTGGTGCATAAACATTTACGAGAACATACATTTATTCTTTGATAGCGGCTTTAACAACGACATACCTCCCCGATGTATCTACAATTTGAGAGTGAATAACGCAATCAAGACCTTTTTTAATTAAGATTGCAACACCTCGAGAGTTTGAGCTCCCATGGGAGCAAATAAGTTCTGCACCCCATTCGTTTTTCCATTTTAACTGTGTTGACAATGTCGAATGAGTTTCTTGCAGGAATATTATATCCGAGTTTCGTTTTCGACACCACGTGAAAATTGTTCGCCTTTTTCTGAAATTGCTTAGTCCCCTCTCATTGAGAGATAGTAGATTAAGAGAATGATCGGTCATTAGAGCTGAATCGGGGAAGTGGTATTATAGAAGAAGTCATATAAAACGAAAATGAAATCGATGGTATAGCAGAGTGCAAGAAAATATAGTGCACATAAACGATAATATTCGCCCTAAAACAAATTATTAATCTACAGAAAAACATACAGTAACATATCAAGTAAGAAGTTTCCAGTGCACTCACATTTCTAATTAAACAAGGAGGGTTAAATAGTTTAACACTTATTACACACGTAAACCTTAAACTAAACTTAACTATTGATGTGCTGTCGCGCTGTGACCGCTTTGGCTTTAGTTTCCGCTGTTTCTTGTGTCCATAATGAGACCGTAGTATGGGAGATTGGTTGTTTCTTCACTTCTGTAGATTTGCCTGTTTATAATTAGCTTATCAACTTTGAAATAGGCTGTTTGCTTTTTCTGTTTGGCTTTTTTCAAGATGGGATATAACGTTTTCTGTATTTCATCAATTTCCCGGGGGAAATCATTCGCGATTGAAATGTTAGTGTTTTTCAAGTTTTTAACAAAAGACCAAACATACTCCTTGTCTTGAAAGAAGCTAAATTTAGCTATAATAGGCCTAGGTTTGGAGTTCTGTCCTTGACTGGTATTCTTCTTAGTGGGGATGCGGTGAACGCGTTCGAAACAGATCTGTTCAATATCTTCCTCTGGGATCTTAAGTTTATCGCACATCACTTTTTTCAATTGATCTTCAGCAGAAGTTGACTCACCTCTTCCTTCTGAAATATTAAACACTTTTAGATTTTCACGTCTTGTGTATGCTTCTAACTTGATGTTGCGGCACTCAAGATGTTTTATTTTAACACTGAGGTCTTCCAGATTCTTTGCGTGGGTTTCCAGTGTGGCACACGTGGCGGTTGAAGACGAATTTAGGTCGTCGATGTCGGCTTGAGCAGTGTTCAGGCTTTCTTGTAAACTTTTATTTTTTTATTTTTTATTTTTTTTCCAATTCTGCCACTCTACCTTGCATAGCCTCTAACTCGCCGAGTCTTGTTAGCACTTTGTCGAGCTTTTCACTGACTTCATCTAGTTTGGCAAAAGCCCCACGACAATGGCCGTCGGCTTCGTCGAACGCATCTTCCCCGTCAGTCTGTGAGCCGTTTTCCCTTAACCGTTTACGACTATCAGCTCGGGCGTCTTCTTTTCCCATGTTATTTAAGCGAATGAAAGCCAAGCAGCCTTCGTTGATTACATTATTTTACAAGTTTTGAATTTCATCTAAAGGAGCTAGCACGAACACGTCTGCCTTTGGCGGAGACTGTTGTCTGAAGTCTTTCAAAGAGAAAGCAGATAATTTTATACTTACAATCACTTCCGAAAAAACTATACAGCTGATTACAACTTTATTGCATCATTTCTGTGATTTTTTGAAAACGTTTGAGTCGTCTCAGGTAGAAGATAGCTGTGCAAATAAGTAATTCACTTGAAGAATACAAAGACACGTCAACTTCCAGAGCACGTTTGATGAGCCTTGCGGTTTTTCTAAACACACGAACTTGGTCCTTTTTTAAATTACAGCGGTAAAGAAAACAAAAAAAATTGCTTCTTATAACTTTCTTTGGAGTCTCATCCATGCATAGGCACAGAATAAATATTTCTTTAAAAAGGCGAGTAATAATTCCTAGGTGCCGTTTCACTTATATCACAGCCCGTGGTTGGCTGATCGTGACACAATAACTAACCGCTTATTGGCTTATTCAAACAATCCAGAACGTAAATGTTGGCTGAGTTTAGTAGACGTCCGTGGGGGAGAAATGAATGCGTGACAAACGAACCCCAAAGGACGTCTGCGGGGAGGCTATGCTGCTACCTGTTGTCTTAGTAGTCAACAAGGACACGGAGAATGATAGAAAGCTCCAGGAGAAAGTTCTTTTATCTAGGCAAAGGCCTGCTGAGTGGACATGTACTTTGACGTGTGTGCAGGCAAAAAGCATTTAACATTTTCATTATAAGAAAACTGTTCTTGATCAGTGAGGTCAATGAGGTGGTAAAATATGCCAAATGTGTAATGGCTATTGTCTTTACATCACGTAGGGACTACCCAGTTCTAATGATAATGTTGATGTTGCGGCCAGATGTTCATGGCCCTTGGGTGGTCGCATAACCCATGTGGACTGTAGTACATTAAGTTTGGTGCAATTAAACTAACTAGTGCTGTCAATAGTAACTGTTTAAGGACTCATCGTACCCCATACACCATATTGTGATTGTGATTGCCTTGACTGTCGGCTTCAATAACACAACCAGGGGCATAGCCAGGCTGTAGGCCTGTAGGCCCGTACAGGCCTACACTTTTTTTTTTGGCCCGCCTGACTTTTCACAGTAGTATGACTTGTCAATTTTGAAAGACATTTTAAGTTTCAATCCGAAATACTTTTGAGTCTGTTAATAAGAAAGAAGCGGAAAGATTAATTCTCCTAGCATTAAAGAACCAAGTTAGCACACTTTTCAGAAACTCGTCAGCAGTCTCAGAAAATGCTGATAAACAGCGGTTACCTTGTACATGACAGTTAACAAACTAGGCAGCATTTTCAGTGTCATGGCATCTAAAAAGCAAAGTATCAAAAATTTCTTCCACAAAACAAACGAAAGGTAAGTCTTACAGATAAGTAAGTAGTGCATAAACTATTTGTTGTGTACATATTACAACTATCCGTTCGCAAAACCTAACAGATACAACAACTTGGATTTACAGGCTAACTACATCCGTAGTTACTAAAACAAGGAATGACCTACAATGATCTACAATGACCTACAATGACCTACAATGAGCTACTATGAGCTGCTACGAGCTAAAATGAGTTAAAATAAGCCCTACAATGAGCTACAAAATGACAGACAATGATGTTTGTGGTGTGTCACGCTTGGACGTGACACTAAGCTCATGGTATTAAATTGCCAAGCACATTTTGAAAAAGCAAAACAAAAATAAAGCCTGATCTCAGGTAACTTTAGAAACTTCAAAATAAATTATTGCAATCGCGTTTTTACCCATTAACACTATTATACCCTGTATTGACGGAAGTCATCCAGGCACTCCCTTAGTCGGCCTAGATGGGTATGGGCCGCTGAGCAGGATGTGGATTTTACTATTTAGCGTTACAAACAGAGCATCTTGTTGGACCGGGAGCCACTTACTGTAAACGATCTAAAAAATAAACACCCACTCTCAAATAAATGCCTCTTATCTAATAAACACCCCCCCCTATGCTGTTAAGTTAGTATTAAACGCCCCCGTCTAATAAATGCCCCCCTTGGAAATTGCCCCCAAATACTAGGAAATGGCGAAATAGAGCTAAATCAATCAATTTATTAATTTCATAGCTTGATTAACATCAGTTTCGAGATTCTGTTAACACAAAAACGTTTTTAGCCGAAAGCATACTGTATACAGTTATGTTGAGTTCGTTAAAATAAGTTACGAGAATAAACGCCTCTCTCTTTTAAATGCCTCCCATCTATTAAATGCCCTCTTGGACCCCTAAAATTAAATTAACGTCCCGGGCGTTTATTAGATCATTTATGATAAATGGTCTTATGATGTCTTAAACAGGCCAGGGGACTTAAATAAACAATTTTTCTCTTAAACAGGGTCAGAATTTGAAGGCCTCATTTTTTCATCTATACCCAAACGTCCCTTGAAGATCCCCCCGGATTGACTGTTGGGGTGACTGGGTTTGTTTAATTCGTTTGAAAAAAAGACAACACAAAACACAATTTACGGGAAAGGTTGCAAGGGATGGTTTTCATTATCATCATACATGTATTATTACAGTGTAAATTTATCTCCAAGCGTAATAATTAGAGAGAGATGCTGTCATCGTTTGGGCTGTCATGCAGTAGACTAAATGCAATACGTTTATGCACACATGTCCCCTGATCTTTTTTTTTTTAGTCTTTTTCTAAAATCTTCATTTTAGCTTATTACAGGGATTTTAAGCGTATTTTCAGGTCCCCTCGTTCGGCCATTTTAGGTCATTGTAGATCATTGTAGGTCATTGTAGGTCATTCCTTGTTTTAGTAACTACGTAACTGCATCTGGAATGTAAACATGCAATTACTTCATTTTTTCCTTGTTTTAATCCTCGTTAAGGCTTCAGCTAGATTGAAAAGTAAATAAATACTCAGAATTTGCCCGTGGAAACCCAGTTAAATGCAGATTGAGGTTGTCAACCTCAAGAGTTCACAAATTTATCCAGGGCATTTACAGCACTTTTAACTCTACCAATCACTACAGCATCTGAGGTCCACAATAAAAGAGGATCCCTTGAGGGGACTTGCTCCTACACTTATTTATTCTTACTCCAGATTCAACTAACTACATATACATTTAACAGTCTTGAGGGTCTGATCTGTCTAGTGTATTACCAAGTCACCTTAGGCTACGCTCATGATAATGATATTAAAAATTGAAGTTTGGGGAGGTTCTGGGGCGAGAGCAGCAATAACACCCTGTTACTTTTTAAAACACCACAAATGGAAATTCATAGCCACACAATTGAAAGTATCAAGAGTTAAATACTGCAAATGGTCACATTCTTGACCCCCCATGCTTTGCTATAACAACTTAACTGGAGTTCCCGATTACAGATGGCATTTGTTACCAACAAAAATTTCAGCATAAATTCTTATTTTCATAATCTGAGACTAATTATCATAGAGGAGCTAAACAGGTACACGCTCATCGACAACGGATATGTATAAGCTGTTTTTTAGAATGAAAGGCAATTTGGTTAGAGTATTTTTTGGGGCTGAATTTCTTTAGAGTTGCTTTAACCTATCTAGTTTTTTACAATTCGCATTAAAAGGTGGTGTGGACATGCAACCATTGCTTTGAGCCCTGTCACCCTCAAAAATGATTTATTCACATCTAAACATCTCCATAGGAAAAAAAATTCACATGGGCTGGATGAGCTGGTGGTCATCTCATCAAACAACAGTTTAGTGACTGGTTAAAGTTTATCGAGATATCAAGATATGCGGATGACATGATCAGACCACTTGAAAAGGGTACGCTAATTGCTGTAGTGCATTACTTCTTTTACCTAGTGTTTTTATTATTCCAAGGGAAAAACCTGACAGTGTTCAACAGGATACACGAGTTGCCAAGTACTTAAAGCAGCTGGTGACCGAGTTTATGAAAAGGCGTTTTGACCATGTGTTCCTGCCACCTCGGAATGGGTAAAAACTGATAGATTTCCTTTGCCCTGAAGTATTTTTCTGGTATCCTATTGCTCATTACAACGTACATATTACGTGTCCTCCTCACAATTGTTCCCTGAAACCTAGTATGTTTACAGATAAAGCTTAAAAAAAGACCCCCAAGACATAACATAACATAAAACTTTATTTAGACTCGAATTTTAGAGTAGCTAACAAGCTAATATCTTCGAGCTGACACTACATAAAAATAATATAGAAAATATATATTATACATTAAATGCAAGAAAAGAAAATGTTATTCACAATTCACAATTTTAAGTTTAAGTATGTCAGGCAAAAAGAGTCTACATGAAGGTAACATCCTGTATTTTAGTCTTAAAGTCTGCAAAAAAACTGGTACAAAGAAAGTCCGGCAGTGCATTCCACTGCTTAGCTGAAAAGTAAGAAAAGGAGTTAAGACCATAGGTAGTTGTTTTTTGGTTGTTTTACTTAGTGAGAGAATGTAGTTGCCACAAAGATCATAGGAAGAGGACCGGAGTGAAAACATATTCTTCATTTAAGTAGGAAAATGAGTGAAAAACAAACTCTTATATAACAGAATGAGGAAATTTTGAATGCGTTTGTTACACAACGAAGTAGAGCTGACTTTTGAGAGAAGAGTGTTGTATGGAGACGAGTAATCTCCAAGTATAAATCTAAGTATTCTTTTATTTAAAGCTTCAAGCTTATCCACATCGCGCACTCCACAAAAGTGCCAGACAGAGGAGCAATAATACAAGTGAGGTAAAATATAGGCTTTGTAAAGGTTGAATAAGATTTCCTTGCGTGTGAGTTTTCGAAAGCACAGCATAACATTAAATTTATTATTAATCTTTTTGCATACATTTGATATATATTTAGAAATATTCAGTTTATTATCTATTTCTATTCCAAAAATCTCTAACGTGTCCTTTACTGGGAAGGAAAAACCATACTCTGTATCACCAAGGATGAGACACAGGTGCTTGCTCTCATTAACTAACATCCCATTTTCATGGTACCACTGATTGGCCACGCCAAAATCATGAGATACGCATGCATCCAGAGCTGCCGGATCGACGTGGAAGTAGTATACCTGATGATCATCCGCATAAGCATTCAACTTGGCCTTCTTGACGTGGAAGAAAAGATCGTTTATGCAAATGTTGAATAGCATAGGACCTAGCACACTCCCCTGCGGGAGCCCACGCTTGACACTTTCCCAGATCAAAAAGGTGTCTCCAACTTTAACTCTCTGAGTTCTGCCAGAGAGATAGTTCCTAATTAGGGCACAACTTTTGTCGTCCATACCATAGGCCCTCAGTTTCGAGAGGAGGAGTGGATACTGAATAACATCAAACGCTTTGGAGAGATCCATAGAAACTACCGCAACAAGCTCCCCCCTGTCACGCATCATTCTCCAGTCCTCTGTCAACCTTAGCAAAGAGGTCTCAAAACTATAAAACTTTCTATAAGCGCTTATGAAGTCTGATAAGAGTCCATTGTTAAATTCATACATCTGCCCTGATAGAAGCCTTTCAAAAATATTGTTTAGAGCAGGGAGCACAGTTACGGGCCTATAGTTGATCTTACAAAACTCGTCGTCTTTTTTGTACAAAGGAGTAACCATGCCCATCTTCCAGCTAGCAGGATAACAGCAATGTTCAATGCAACAGTTTATTATACTTGTTATAGGCTACGCAATAACAGCTGCCGCTTCTTTAATCAACTTTGGTGGGATCATATCGTGACCAGGTCACTTGCGTACATTGATCTCTTTTAGTAATAGCTCAACCTGGGTTTCACTTGCGTGATGAAAACTGAAGCAAGCTGGAGAACTAGAGCCCCTGTGTTCATGGATTGCTTTGATGCTGGGATGATTTGCATAATCCTCACCATAATCCTCTACTCGTATTTCAGGCATGCTATCTGCAATGTGAACAAAGTAGTCATTAAGCAGATTGGCAATCTCCTTTTTGTCACTAATAATCCTGTCATTTTCTTTCAAGATAATGTCATTGGCTTGCTTACTTTTAGTATGCAAAAAGGGGCGGAAAGTAGACCAGAATTCCTGCGGGTGTTGTTTTATTGTTTTCTGCCTAAGAGAGGTGCAGGTATTACGTTGAGTTTTGTATGCCTCGTAATTTGCATCAGTACGATTGCACGTGAATTTTTTCCACAGTTTGTTGCGATGCCTGATCGCCCTCCTCCATTGCTCCGTCATATAAGGCACCTGATTACCACGTATCATTGTTTGCTTGATGGGTGCATGTTCATTGAGAACACTTAGAAACAATTGCTCAAAAGCATAAAGCTTAAGAATCCATAAGTAGTGTATGATCTTTGTGGAAATGTGCTCCTCATACAGCGGATGTATTATGCCAAAACAAAGGAACTCCACACCAGTACTTCTCAGCTATTGACACAAAATTAAGAAGTCTTTGTCTGGTTCATGCCCAGTACTGTTTTCCATTAAAGATATTGTACAGATCAGCAGCACCAAGAACTCGTTGACATTGTGGAGATGCAAATGTTACAAGGCATAAGTTTCCTGAAAATGTGCCAAGTCTTACCTGCATTAAACGTTAAGGAGTTTTGTGCATGAGTGGAGTGCTACACGCTTTTCCTGTCATCCAGTGTTGTAGATGCCAAATATTTATATGAACAGTTCTACTCTCATTCCATGGGTTAAAATCCTTACTTCTTTTAAGATGGGCCAAATATTATAAGAAACTTGAAGCCTTGAAGAAAACTCAGGGTAAAGCTTGTTGATGTTCTTCCAGACCATAATCGGGTCATTGCTATGTATCACGAGTTCTTTGATAGCAATGTATTGTCCAGAGATCTAGCACACAATCCTCTATGTTGATTTCCTTCTTCTTTAAGATCCTTTTCCCAGAAATAACATTGTCTACGTCATTTGCAACGTTCTTGACAATGTTGACTAACAATGGGACATCAGCGGACCCAGAGTGTGAAGCAGATGTACTCGCCTGGTTATAAGTTTGAGATTCTTCAGTTGTGGATGGCTGGGTGACAACAAAAACAATCGTCTCGCTGCCTTCATTATGGACCTACACTGCAGAGCGCCATAGCAGAATGTTTTTTTAAACATTATACCATCTGGCAGGCCCTGAACTTCAAAGTTCTTCTTTAGATAAGGCACTTTGAACCTGGCTGGCCAATTGCTTCACCTTTAAATCAAATGCAAAAAGTAGTTTTAGTAACTATTCTATTTCTGTGAACGTTAGTCATTCGTTTCCTAGCAAGGACAAGTTAATGTACATTTTCCTTGAGGATTTTCAAAAGTAAGAACTTAAGAGTTGATGTCAGTAAGGATCAAAGATTGCGCGGACAGAGCTCAAAATTTGATTTTGCGTATACTTTCTACATTGGTAGGCCCAGGTACTATACATATGAAATCAAGGTTTATTTGCCCAAAAAAGAAATTTTAAAGAAATTTGATTTTGACTGTAATCGGTATTTTTCGTCGTAATAACCTTGAAAATTGCCAACTTTCACAAAGTTGTCAAGTCATTTAGTTGATTGTTTTGAGGTGTCTTCACGGACATCCAGTTAAACTAAAGCTATTTCAGTCCACTGATTCCCAAAACAGCTCGCTAAAGTTGCTCACAAAAAATATATGATTTTTTAAAGAAGTACACCAACATCCTTCTCGAATTTGGTGAAATGGCTGGTCAAAACATGTCAGAAATGCCTGCAGAATGCAACCAATCACACCAGAAAACCTTTTGGTATTCTTTAAAGGATAGTTTTCACTTTCTACAAGTTAGCATGTTTGGGATCGTTTGTTCTTTTTTGGTAAATAGTTCTTAAAAAGTGAGCACAATTCTGCCTTCCACCATCTTGTAATGTCTTACATTACCGAAACTGGCGAAACGGAAGTCACCACTACAAATGGTACAAATTTTTTCACCTCTTTGCACTAAAGAATCTCCCATAGGCTTTAAAATCAACCACATTTACTTGTAATCAGGTCCAGTGTCAAGAAAATGCAAGAAGAAACGCACCATACTATGGCGGGGTAACTGTCTGCAATCGTAGTCTGCAAAAACTAAAAGTAACTCAGTGCTGTGACTCTGGCAACGTCTGGACTTAGATGCACTTGCGTACCCTTCGCTTGAGCTTTCAATACTTATCCGTTTTATTTTTGGTTTTGATAAGCCTCATCCCATGGGTGCTTTTAACTCTCCATCCTGCACCTCGCAAAACAGTATTCCATGTGTCACGCAATATGTGACAAATGAACCAGAAATGAAATTCTCCTCAAACGCCTTTACTTAAACAGTCTAAATCAGAAGCTGCAATTTTTAAATTAGATTTATGTGGGTAAATTATATGATCTCAACTTTAACTATAATCACACATATATCTAGAAATATTAAACTAAAAGTACTAACATCATTTTTTTAAAAGTTTCAGGATGTGTTTCAATACTGTCATGACTATCAAGAGGAATATCTATACCAGGAATACTTCTGAACCATCGCTACTCACGGTCAATTTCGGGAACCTAATAGTTGGCAAGAAGCACTGGACTTGTATAGGCAACTTTAGCTATAGCAATCTGAGTTAGCCTGATTGACCCTTGATCCGACCAAGCCTACCAGTACTTGTCTTTACATGTCACTTTATACTCATTTGACATTCCAATAATGCACTACCTAAAGAATTATGGGCTAAAGACATAAATTGTAGAACTTTTAGGTAAAAACCATTCCAGTATTTGTTGAGCGCAAGACAGAATACAGCATAAATGTAGCATTTAGTTTATAGTTGTTATGGTTGTAACCAACTATTCCCTTATAGTTTTTAATATTTTTTATTGCTAGCACTAATTTGAAATAATTTTATCAACTGCCATAGCTTTATACAGCAGCATAACAAAAATATTTATTAATCTAGTTTAGAAAAAATAATTTTTACAGGTCCTTCCACAGAATGCACGCCCATTTTTCTATAGTCGACTTTTAATTTTTTTTCAAGAAAAAGTAAAGAAATGCACCCCAATGCAGTTGAAAAGAAGAGACAGCCGATTACGATACAAATGGTGGAACAGAGAATTAACTCTGAGGGTAAAACCCACTGGGTGTAAGCCCTAGTTAAGGGAATCAGAAAACCACACCAGGTAAAGAAAAAAATTCTTATCCGGAGGTTGTGGGTTCGATTCCCACCGTTTTCATAAGAACTTTTTTTTCTTTACCTCGTGTGGTTCCCTGATTCCCTTTACTAGGGCTTACGCCCAGTGGGCTTTTCATGGGTTTCACTTAGCACTTTAATTTACTTGTCAGAGTTAAATCTCTCTTCCACCATTTGTGTTCATAGTGCTACGCAGCACAACGAACGATTATGATACATGCTGTTTATGCAGTCTCCAGCAGCTGATTTGTGCTCAAGTTAGTCTGACCATAGTGCTTGGTCAATGAAAGCCAAGAAAATGCGTTCCAAGGCGACTAGAAAGCAGAGGCGCTTTAAAAAACCGTGGTTAACGAAAGCTCTTCTTAAATCAATTAAAACAAAGAATAAACTTTACAAAAAATATCTTCAAGTTCCAACAGTCGACAATTGTTCACTCTACAAAAGATACAAGAACAAATTGAATCACACCTTGCGTTTGGCTAAGCGTCGGTATTATGAAAAGAAATTGGAAGATGCTAAATCAAATACACATGCGACCTGGAAAATTTTAAACGAAGTCTTAAATAGAAAAAAGTCGAGGCCTCAATTAAATACAATATTTAAGTCAGACGGTCAGGAGATTTCTGATCCAGTGGAAGTAGCAGATAGGTTTTGCAGCTACTTCTCTAGTATTGGTCCCAACCTCGCAAAGAAGATACAGCCTCCTCCTTGTTCACATAAAGATTTTCTATCTGGATCATTTCGAGAATCAATCTTTTTTAGCCCAACAACAGAGGATGAAATTATTACCATTGCTCAATCTTTTGCTTCCGGGAAAGCGGCTGGATATGATAATATTCCAATGTCTATAATTAAGGAATCCATTCAAATCATTTCGGGACCTCTGGCTCACATTATGAATTTATCGATCGCTCATGGCGTTGTACCAGATCAAATGAAAATAGCTCGTGTGGTACCACTGTTTAAAGCTGATGACCAGTCACTATTCACTAACTATAGGCCTGTCTCGGTTCTACCAAGCTTTTCAAAATTTCTAGAGAGAATCATCTATAATCGTTTGTATGATTATTTAACTAATTTACATATTCTCTGTGATAACCAGTTCGGCTTCAGGAAAAACCACTCTACGACGCTTGCCTTGATTGATTTGCATGAAAAAATTTCATCTGCTATTGATCGTGGTGAATTAGCGGTTGGTGTCTTTTTAGATCTCTCGAAAGCTTTCGATACAGTCAATCATTCCATCTTATTTGATAAACTTGAACACTATGGTATACGTGGCTTGGCTCTGAAGTGGATTAAGAACTATTTTTCCAACAGACTTCAATTTGTAGAATACAATGGTTATGTTTCGTATCGTGCTAATATCATGTGTGGCGTTCCCCAAGGTTCAATACTAGGGCCTTTGTTTTTTCTACTCTACATCAACGATATAATCAACACGTCAACAATATTACAACTGATATTATTTGCCGATGATACAAACGTATTTGTGTCTCACAAGGATAAAGACTGCCTCACTAATATACTGAACGCTGAACTAAATAAGTTGTCAATATGGTTTAGAGCTAACAGGCTTTCATTAAACTTGAAAAAAACCAAATTCATTGCATTTAAACCATCCCAAAAGCGTACAAATCAAACTATTCAACTTTTAATTAATAGTCAAAAAATTGATCAAGTAAAAGAAACAGTTTTCCTGGGAGTAATCATGGATGAAAATTTAAATTGGAAATCTGAAATCTCACATGTCGCCAATAAAGTTTCTAAATGCACAGGAATTATTCGTAAATCCAGTTTCTATTTATCCACGAAAACCTTACGAACACTATATTTTTCTCTAGTCTATCCATACCTTTTTTACTGCAACTTAGTTTGGGCCTCTACTTACAGAACTAACCTTATTCGTCTTGAGATTTTACAGAAACGAGTGATCAGAACTATAGCTAAAACCACTTTCGATGCACATACTGATCCAATCTTTCAAAATCTTGGTATCTTAAAATTTCATGATATATACTTAATACAACTAGGCTTATTCATGTACTCCTATCAAATCCATACTCTACCTTTAAAATTTCATTGTAAATTTACCTTACAAAGTCAAATTCATTCGTATAATACAAGAAACTCGTGTAAATTTCGTCTGCCTTTCTGTCGTACTCGAACCAAGCAATTTTCCGTTTTTTATCAAGGACCTAAATTTTACAACACCTTAAACACCAACATCATCAACGCTTCCTCACCTTTCTCCTTTAAAAGAGCACTTAAGGCATTTATTTGTAATAATTATTAGTATACTTCAACAAAAATCTTGGGAAAAAGCCTTTTAATATTCAACATTTGTACATGTAAACTTCCGTAATATTGATTAGTTTAATTTTTCACCTGATATTATATTGTACCCGTCGCCGTAATTTTTATGCCATCTTCGAAAAATTGTAATTGAGGAGGCCTAATTAACATAAGCTCTATAGTTTCTTTTAGGCCTCCTCGCCATCTCTTCCTATATATATATTTTTTTTTCTTTTGGCATCTTTAAGTAATTATTGTAATTGTGTGGCAAATAAATAAAAAAAAAAAAATACCTAAATACCTTCCAAAAAAGGGGAATATCACAAAAACATTGAAAACTACATTTCAGTGTAAATATTCCAACACATTGCCTGTCCCATAAAAAAATCCATACTAAATCTTAACAGCCCCCCCCCACCCCCCCCCCCATCCTATGGGGTCTTGTACATTCATTTGAAAACTTCGGTCATTAAAAGCCCCCACACCCCTTGGAATTTCCAATGGCCCTCCATAGGTAGGGTGTGAATAGTTTCTCCCTTATACAAAATATAGGTCTCAGTGTGATAATTGGTTTGTATAATCAGGTCATTGAGTGACTTTCAATAGTGTATAGTAGGTAGAGCATGCTTTGTTTATTCACTAGTATGATTCAGCTGATTGAATAGATTGATTGGCCGTATTTATACTAGAGGACGCATTATCCGTATGATGATGTGTGTTATGCGTCCTGTTTTTATACTAAAGACGCATCATCCATCTGGACAAACTTGGGCAAACATTTAGAGTTCGTCTGGTTATGCGTCTCTAGTATAAAGACGGGCACAAGACCCACTATACGTCTAGACGAACTATCTTGCGAAGTACGTCGTTCAAGCTGCACTACGAAGGCTAATTCGTCCAGACGCGTATTGCGTCTTGTGCCTGTCTTTATACTCGTATAAAAATGGCCATTGTAATACTGTTAGCACTGGTAAACTGACACGATTTTAAACAATAAGGGGAAGAAATATAAAAAAACATTTATTTTAATGTCAATGTGGAACCAAATTACTGTGTCAAAGAAATCATGTTATTATTCAACAAATTGTCACAATAACAAATGCATACTCAGGGAGTAAATCAATTGTTTTCCATCATCCATACATAACAGGAAATTATCCTGCTGACTGGTTACAAAGGTTCATCCAAAGCTTAATACTTTTTGCAGTAAGGTATATTTTGTTGACAACTTGTTGAATATTAATAAACAATAAATATTATAAATATTATTCTGTTTTGTTATTGGACACCTATAATAGCTGCTAGCACTCCCATATGATAAAAAAGAAATCAGTCATTCAAAAACCATTCTCTCTTGAGAATTTCATTTAGTTGCTATAATAACACCAGCATTTGATATATGATAATGTCTTATAACAGGAATAGAACATTATGCAAAATTAAACTATTTCATATAAATTATATGCAACCAAGTTATTTCACTGCTACATCAACCATATCAAACTTATAGTGTATATCAATAGTTGCTAAAACTTGCAGTGAAAACATCGCAAATAAAAGTCGATGAAGTGATATGTATTACCCAACTGACAGATTTGAGTTTCTGGAAGTTATTCCAATAGCAACTAACACTCTCAAAAATTGATTGGCAAAAGCCAAAGGAAACTTTGTGGCTGACACAGCCTTTTCTAAATTATGAAACAAACAAGAAGTTCCAATTTTTATGCAACTGAATCCTTATAAATCATTTAGATATAAGTTCTTCCCAAATAATATACTAGCTGGCACTAGAAATAGTAACATCTACTGAAAGGCAAAAATCCTTATCCACAATATCTATTCCAGAATCAACTTTCGCAAAATTATCATGACAAGGAAACCATAAAACAGTGAAAAAGGTTCTTTCTACACAAAATATTTTATATCAGCACATAATTAATGTACCGCTATAACACATTGTCATGGAAATAACACACTCAGATTTTACTGAAGATGGCACCATTCATCAGTGCTGTGACAAGATATCTGTGAATGGGATTATGTATTGTTGTTTCATTGACATACAAATATAATGTGTTGGAACATGTTGATGCACTGGGTACTGATTTGGAGTCATCATGTACAAAGTGGCTGGAAGGAACAGAGTCAAAACCAGTGACAGGCACCTGTGCAGCTCCTGTCGCAAACATAAGCAAATGATGGGGAGTCAGTTTCGGAATGAACTTAACTTCTCCTTCTGTCAAATCAGGAGACTGTTCTTGCATGACCTCAAGAAGTGTCCATCTGAAAATATAAGTCAAACATGTTACCCGTGAGAACTGTGGAAACTTAATTACAGGAAGACCATCTTGTCATTTTAAAACAGTTTTCTTTTTTTTCTTTTGCTTGAAACTGTGCAACAGTATCTAAGAGTATCTAACACTATTCCTTGGTAATCACCACATGGCTCAGAAAATTCATGTTTTTGATGTTCAATACAGTCTCAATTACACCTTTAAATTAAATTACATTCATCAACCTCCTGATGTGATACTATAATGACACAATAATACCTTTAATAGAGACGTTCTGAGAAGTGCATTAGGAATTTCTTCAATGGTCTGAGCGCACTTTTCCAAGCCCGATGTAATGTACTAACAAATTGAAGGGCTGAATATGTTCGGCGGTTCAGCCCCTTGTAAGATAATAATTGCCAGCATCAACCCAACAATGTAGTAATCATTCTCTCTCAATGCCTTTACATTGAAACGAATGACATGGCCTTTGGGCGTTCCTACAAAAAAAATTATTATGTTACATTTTATCACTAACATTGTCTCACATTGGTAATGCAAATTGCCTATTGTTAAAGCTCTTATTAATTTCCTCTCCCCCCACCTTCCCCCGCCCCCAACCGCAAAAAAGCTACCGGTAATGCCTATCACTCTTTTTAAGGTATAAAGACCTTTAACCTTTAAATTATAAAATTACTTTCATGGCACTATTTAGAAGATGGAATCAATCAAACATAAACATTGTTTCATGAATTGGATAAAAAAGATGGAAAATAAAAGTTGACTTCAAAGATACGGTACCTGTGACAGTTTTGCTATCTTTACAGATAGCACCCAGCAGTAGGTGTAGAAACTCACGCCTTGGGCCACCCAAGTCAATTGCATCCTCCTCTTCCTCAAAATTTGCAAATGTGACGTGTATCAAGCCTTTGCCTCCAGCAAATTTTTTCCTTTTGAAGTATGGCAAAGCTGTTGCCCATATGGAGGCCGTGCTCACTGTGTTTCGGTGTTCACCAGATATTTGGCTACTGGCGTGTGACTTCATTACCTCCGTAAACTGGTCACTGGAAATTTCTACTTCTTCTGGTTGGGCAACAATTAGTGGTTCCTTGTCCTCTCCATGTTGCTGCAGGCTAAGTTGTATAGCCTGTTCAATGGCTGTTTCTTCGGTGAATCCAAAAGGCCTAAAGATTTAAGTCATTGGAATGAGATAAAAAAATAATTAGCATTTAGTATAAAAGGAGAAATTTTACATCTGTTGTTCAGGGTTTTCCTTTACGGCAGGTGACTGCCTTTTCGCCGCCTATGAACAACTCAGACATAGGGAATTGAGCGTTAAAGAATCCTTGCTCTCAATAACTTTTAGTCTTAAAACAAATTAGATGGCCTAGATCGTTTCACCTTTGGCACCCCATTGGCAATTAACATATTGACTAATCTCCGCCTGCTTTGCTCAAGTCGACTGCAGCTTCATTTGAAAAGGAAAACCCTGGTTGTTGCCATAGTAGCATGACCTGCTTGTTAAGAAGCTCACGACCAGTACCAAAAAAGGGGGAAAAATGGAAAATGGAAAAGATTTAAAATCCTGAGTTTAAAACTTGACATAAGAGATGACATGATATACTGTTTACAAAAATCAGCATTGGGACAAAGAGCTTATCCCAGTTCCCCAGGTCACGCAAAAGGTCACGCTTTGCCTGTGGAGTGCTACTCAATGACCGAGTTACATGTACATGCACTGCCCCTCCCCAGTCAAGCATTAATCTGATAGTATCTATCGGTGTTACTTGAATTCCAATTGTCTGCCTGCTATAGGCCAGGACATTTGTCCATTTCATTTCATTTCAAAGTTCTATATATGTTTAGTGACTTCTTGACTTCTGCCTGCACTACTCCTACAATGTAAGCCCCCCCCCCACGCACCACCCTTGTGACTTGACAATTTGCCAAGTACATTAAAAGTGAAAGTGGTGCCTTGCCTGAGAACAAAACGTAGTGACCCTGCCAGGGCTTAAACTCATACAATCATGAGTTCAGTTTGCTACAGAGAAGAGTTCTGTATACGTAATTTGAAAATATTTATATTTATTCTATTTTTTCTGACACCTCTGTACAATTAATGTTTGTGAGAGTTTGAACTAAAATTGATTTGAATTGAGTTTGGTAGCCATTAGGCCACTGTGGCTCTCATTGACTTTGTGAGTCTCATACATACATATACACATACATACATAACTTTATTAATTTTGGTAAAGCAGGTCAAAAGAGAAAAAGCAACTTTACAGCTGACGTGGACCTACTATAATAATATTTACAATAAAGTAAACATTTAAAAATAAAATACCTTTGTTATCAAATGCACTATACCTATTAAATAATCATAGATTTTAATATTCGAGTCGTCTACAAATAATAAGTTTAGAGTTACTTGTAATATGCATTAAGAGTTACACTCCACATGCACGTTACTGATTTTAAACTCTCTTGAACATGTACACTATTAAACAGGTCCATGCAAAAGCATTCAAAAGCAACAACTTACAAAAAGTCCGTGGCCACAAACGATAGGTCTGCAGTGGAAATTATGTCTTCATTCTGTTTTGGAATCAAAGGCATTAATTCCGGGACTGCTGAATTATCCATTTCAGGTAAGCTTAAACTTGTTACTCAGGTAAGCTTAAACTATGTTATCAAAGTTAATATCATGTTCAAGCTCTGACCAATCGATAATTTCCACCTCTGATGCAGTGCCGTCACTTTCCCGTATGTCTTTCCTCTCAATTTGGCTCAGATACAAGTTAATCCTGGAGTACGGTCTCCCCAGCCAATCTTTGTAATCGCTAACAATGAACTAGTCCGAAGTTCCCAGCATCTTCTTCGCTATTCGTGAGTCCGGATATGCGAGGACATATCCTCTGTGCATAGTCTGTGAAAACTTGTGATCGAAGTCTTCCCTTTTTTTTCAACGCTGTTTCTAAAACCTCATCGTACCTGGGGTCAGTTTTTATTTTGAGTGAAAGCGAGCTGCCTCTAACAGGCTTTAAAATGTCTCCCTCCTCTTCGGTGACATATTCCATCAAAGCAATGTTGATGCTTGCTTCCTTTACGGTCATCGCCGATGAATGCTTGGAAGACTTTGGTTTAAAACGGCCTCGCCGTTCATCGGATTTCTTGGAGGCAAATTGCTCCTATGTTGGCAGCTTGGCCCTAAGTAAATCTGGCCTGGTTAATTGAGAACTGGAAGCACGTTTTCGGGAGTTGATAGCAGCAGTCTCCCGACCGAAGTTCTCCACACGTGAAATGCAATCTGGGTCATTATTACTTTTAAGGCTCCTGCCACAACTAGGACAAAATTAAAAGGAAATTTGCACTTGAGCGCCACAGCAAGAACAAAACATGCTTTCCGGTGTGGAATTAAAATATCCTTGAAGGCCGATCGATTTGCAAGGCAAATGACAAGAGCCAAATGTCCCAACCGAGCAACAGAAATAAGTGGGAAAATCATGTAACCAGGCATTGAGAAATACATTTGTGCACTGAGAAATACATTTGTGCACTGAAAAATATATTTGTGCACTGAGAAATACATTTGTGCACTGAGAAATAGATTTGTGCACTGAATAAATGTATGTTGTGCACTGGAAAAAAATATTTGTGCATTGCATATATGGGCCATCGTATCATCTACATTAACTGTTTTATTTAAATGGCAAGAAATTTATACACATACCATTCATTTCTTCGAAATCTTCGCCATATAGTTGTTGTTAGTCGTCTTGATCACAAGAAGCAATTTCTTGAAAGAAAGTTTACATATTCAGATTTTCAGATTACAGTGGAAACTTTCGTCAGTGGACACCCTCCAGACACAAAAAATGTGTCTATAACTGCAGTTGTAGTCACATCAGAAAATTAATTACAGTCAGCTGATAGACTGTTTTATAGAAAGAACAGTTGTAGATCGTATAACTGTTGGGATCTTAGTCTGTATTTGATCAGTAGTATTCATTGTACAAAAAGAATCTGTGATAATCGTATTATTGAAATGTGCAGAAATCATGCTTTTTAATAGTATTATTCTACACTTTCCAAAGTGCAGCGATTTGGTTATATAAAACAAGAAAAATAACTTTGCATTATATGTATTACATCGATTAACTGTGGTCTACATTAACTAATGTCTTATTTAAATAGCAACAATTTGACATACATACCATCCATTTCGTCATCCAACCACATTTGTTCTTCTTCTTCTTGTTTGTCCATTTCATTACGTGGATTTTGTTGAGAGAGTTTGCATATTCAGTTTACAGTGCAGAAAAATGGACATTCTCGAAACACAAGAAAGGGTCTTAAACTGGAGCTGTACTTACTGAAAGAAAATTTACATATTCAGATTACAGTGGAGAGTTTCGTCATAGATACCCTCAAGACAAAAAAAGTGTCTATAACTGAAGCTGTACTTACATTAGAAAGTTAATTACAGTTAGTTGACAGACTGTTTTATAAATAGAACAGTTGCAGATCGTACAACTGTTAGGACCTAAGTTTGTATTTGGTCATCAGTATTCATTGTACAAAAAGAAAGTATTATATAATTATATTATTTAAGTGTGCAGAAATCAAAATTTTTAATACTGTAGTATTATTCTACAGATTTTAAAGTGCAGCAATTTGTTGATATAAAGCGAGAAAAATAACTTTGTGTTATATGTATTACGTCAATCAACTTTCATCTACATTAACTCATGTTTTATTTAAATGGCAAGAAATTTACATACATACCATTCATTTCCTCTAAATCTTCGCCATATAATTGTTGTTTGTCTTTTTGATCACAAGAAGCAATTTCTTGAAAGAAAGTTTACATTTTCAGATTACAGTGGAGAGTTTCGTCATAGACACCCTCCAGACAAAAAAACTGTCTATAACTGAAGCTGTACTTACATTAGAAAATCAATTACAGTTAGTTGACAGACTGTTTTATAAATAGAACAGTTGTAGATCGTACAACTGTTAGGACCTAAGTTTGTATTTGGTCATCACTATTCATTGTACAAAAAGAATCTGTGACAATTGTATTACTCAAGTGTGCAGAAAGCAAACTTTTTAATAGTATTATTGTACAGATTTTAAATTGCAGCAATTTGTTTATAAAAAACAAGAAAAATAATTTTGCTAATATGTATTACATGTATTAACTGTAGTCTACATTAATAAGTGTTCATTAAATCACAACAAATCGACATACGTACCATCCATTGGTTCTTCTTTGATGTTACAAAAAGAAACTGTGTGATCTATTGTGAAAAAATATTTTGTGATATATATTATTATTTTAATAGTTATTATTGTTTTGAAATAGTAATAATGATTAGCTTATCAATCAGATAAATTTTTTTTTACATGTGTAACTGCTGTAGTGTCTAAAAAAATGATAAGATAATAAGTTTAGCATCTGTAAAGCCCTGTGCAAACGGACGCAACATCGTTGGCTAACAACTCCCAGCTTTGTTGGATGTTACATGTTGCATCCATTTGTATACCCTGTTGCATGTTGTTGGATGTTGTTGCGTGTTGTTGCGCAAAGTCTGAAACAGCTATAAACTTACCATATTTTGTTTTTAAAAGGTCGAAAATATTTGTTTCCTTCCAATCTA
>OZ037995.1:18651326-18676326 GCA_964035705.1 Porites rus
CTATGCAGGAATGCTGATTTAATTTTGACACCAGTTATGGGAACGACTAATAGATTCATTTTTTCAAATAATCAATTCATTAATAGAATCTTTTGGGGTAAGCTTAAATTGGCTTCACTGTAAACGTTGGATTTTTTTGCGTCTTTCTCCATTATTTAGAATACCAACTCATACAGATAGACGCACCCGCAACCAGTACAGCAACCATCAGTGGTCTTAACTCCTTATGCCTATTCCAGAGTGCCGAAATACAAATACCGGTAAACAAATATGAATGTCCAGAAAGGCTAAGCTTTTCCTCGGGGAATCTATTCTGAGATTAACACCGGAAATTATTGCATCATTGCATTAACATTACAACCAATTTTTCCTGAGGAAGCTGGTACGTCTGTACATAGGCTACGGAAAAGTCTTTTTCGGTGAGTGAACTCGTGCAAAAATGGCCTTGAACAGGAACCTATCACCTTAGAATCATACTATTTTTGGGAAAAATGGGCTAAATTTCAAATTAATGAACACAAACAGTCAAAAGTCGATTTGAGCTGAGAGATTTCGTGACACGTACTGAAGATCAGTGCTGTACCTGGTAGATGCTTTGCATATATGCCGAGGCGAGGAGTACTCACTAATACAAGCCATATAGCCATGTGCCGCATTATTGGGTAGGGTTTTTGCGCTGTTTTGGTCCAAAAACGGGTATACACTTTGCGCATTTTAGTCTTGAATCAGGCATGATTTTCGACGGAGTCTATGAATATAGTTATCATTTCAATTCCAAATGAGTAAGAAAGAAAGAGAAATATGTGCATTCGAAATGAATTTGAAGAATTGTTTTGTTTGTACTCTAATCCAAGTAATCATAACATAATTTCTGCTTAAAGGCCAGGTCTGAAAACTGATATGGAGTACCCCCCGGTATATATACAGCCAAATTGTTATGGTTATAGACAGATCAATACATGATGAGAGTCACACCTCGATTATAATCTACAGAATTGGACGTAACATTTTGTTCTATCTGTATCAAATGTAAAGACAGTAATTGAACATTTTTGGTTTTTGGTTATTTTCTTTGAAGTGAATTATTAATGATTTTATAATGGGGACCTTAACATCCTACATTGGCGACGTGCATGAAAATGGCTTTTATTTTTTTTTTGGCGATTATTACAAACTGCCCAGTTATTTAAATGTTACTTAATAATAATAATAATCATAACTTTATTAAGAGCCCATGACTGTAAATATCGAGAATCGCTGGCCAGGCTAAAAAAATTGACAATTCTGATAATTTGTCAGAAAAACCCCTTTGGGGAATCATCTTCGAAAAAAATATTTTTAACTTTCAAGAATCTATAGTGTTCAAGAAAATAAGGAAAAACGAAAATAGCGGTTTTTACCTAATTAATTATGCAAAAATTAGAGTAAAAATGGCCCACTTTATTGCGTCGGTACCGAGGCAAGATTCAAAGCTATAGAACAAAATATTTTTGTTCAAAAGCATTTTATCTTTTCTTTCTATCCATGGTATGTTTTAAACCATACACATGATTTTGAATTTTTTACGGTTTTTTAAAAACTACCACCAAGTGCACTTTTTAAAATGGGTAAAAAATGAGCAACTTCAGAGGCAAAAATATACCTTGGTATGTGTGATACCTAGCCAAAATGTATACTAGGACAAAGTTCAGCTCTTATATTAACAGAATATGAAATAAAAAATCTGGGTACTCCAAATTCGCCTTTACAAAATAAACAATTTCGTGACCACCAGTGGCAAAAGGTCACAAATTTGCATAAGTCAAATTTGTAGAGAAATGATGCCGCCTGACTTCTCTTTCTAGTTTCGGTTCATGGTATATTCGAAACGTAGGAGAAAGGATGAAAGCACCTTTAAATGAAGCTAAAATTAAGTACAGGATCAGGAAAATTGATATCCCTGATAACAAATAGCTGTGAAGGTTGGTGGTGTGCACAATGTGGCAAATTTGCATAATGCATCTGCATAATCCTATCGTAACTGTCAGCATCATGCAATATTTGAGGCTTAAGAATAGCATAACCAGGAGAATAGCTAATGTTAAATGTTTTGTAATTAGTATGTTAGCTCTTCTTAAGTGTACATTACAAAATTAAGGTTGCTCACAAATTGTTGTCGGGTGTTGGAGTACTATATTCTGCAATTGCGTGACTGTTGTCAAACTCAGCACAGTCACACTTTATTTTTACCGGTACGATAAAAAAATGTGAGCTTATGAAGTGTGTAAAGAAATATTATTCATGTTAGATGACTTGACTTTACTTAATTCACCTGAATGAGTTTCGTAGCCATGCATCTTTCTTGGAGTGGGCACATGCTTTAATGGTACCGATAGTTCATTCATCAAGGCATTTTAGGGGATTTGCCATTAATACATTAATACTATACATCAGACCCTAAGTTTTCAATCAATAAAAATCCGAAATAGTTAATTTTCTCAGAAGTTTTTCAAAGTTATATTTTGGTGAAATTGCCAAGTCTCGCTTATTAAAAATAATGTAAGTAAAGACAAGATTAAAGTAATCATTGCCCCCTTTTCTCTCTTTTCTGAAATTCTTCCACCTCCTCTGTCTGCCTCTTCACTGTTCGTGCGTTCAACACTATTAAGTCCAGACATGATTTCGAACACCCAAAGATGGTCAAAGATCGCCAAGTGGACCGACCCGTAATTGTACCATTGATTAGTTGAAACCTTCATTGAACGCTCAATAGAAAAAATAAATCAGATGGAGGGAGTACTGCCGACTGGGGTCGTTTTGGTGTTTTTTTTTTTGTTTTGAACCAAGAATATCGTAAAATTCCGAAAATAAGCCCCGGGGCTTATATTTTTCAAAGGCCCTTTTTGAGGGGCTTATCTATGGAGGGAATTTTGTGTTTCAAAATCGATTGGGCTAACCTTATAGTTGGAAGGAAATTTACCGTTTTTGCCTTGGCTTACCTTGTATTTGAGAGCAATTTCCAAGTACAAGCCCCAGGAGGCTTATATGTGGAGGGGCGATTGAACGGGCGGTTTTTTGCATTACAAGTTTGGGAACCTATATTTGAAGGTGCTTATACAAGGAGCGACTTATTTTCGGAATTTTACGGTATCTTCATGAACCCATTCAGCTTACCATTTATTCACCAGGATGATGAACTGATCAAATCAGCAAGGATGGATTTTTCCACTGGTACCTCATTCACCAAATTTTCACCTATCTTTATGTATCTTGACAGAGTTACACACACAAAAAAAAGGAACATTTGGGGTGAACGAATCTACTTCCAATTTTTCTATTCACCTTCTATTCTTCACAGATTAATTAAATGTCCCTTTCCTGAAAAGTTAGCCAGCCAAAATTCCTTCCAAAACAAAGACTGTGGGAAGACGATCAAGTGCCGGAGCAACAGAAGAAGAAAGGGAAAGGGAAAAAAGAGAGCCGGAGAGAAAGATCGATATAGGTTCGTAAGAGACGTCCAAATTTTGGCTTCTATGAATGCGCCAAAAAAGCTTCTAAATTAGTGTACGTCCAATTTAGTAGTCTTGTGTTGCAAATCTCTTTTTCAGCCATTCCCACATCATGCTAACTGGCTAGCCTCAGTAATCGGCTGCTAGCCTGTATAACAGGCGTGCGTTTTTCAGGCGAGCGAAGGCAAGCCCAAAGCCGAAGCGAATGCAAGCGCGAACAGCGTGAGGAGCTTCATTAAGGGGTAGTTCTGGGGCGGAATGCAACAAACAATGGTATGTGGACAGGCTGTTGTTTTTTCTGCGTCAAGACATCGAGGCTGACAAGGTCATTGTTAACCTTCTACAAAACATAACTGCAACACTTGAAACAAAAATCACCATTATTATTCATTGATTCTAAATTCTTGAGCTGCATATGGCATTTACAAACTTGATGCTCATGGTGGATTTATGGGGAAGTTGTAACTTTAGGATTTCTTTCCTTTGACTGTTGGTGTGAAAGCTGTTGAAGTAAAAACTGTATGTCTGTACGCAATTGCCTTACCTCATCACGAGTAAACTCTGGATTCCATCTGGGCCAATTATCCATTGGAAGGTCATTTAAAAACTCTGAGAAGAATTTCATGACATATGCACCACAGTCAGTGTCATTTGGCTACTGGGGGACATCAAGGTAGATCACTTCCCCAAAGGAAATACTTTTTTTTTTGGCGTGGCTTTGGCAGCCCATTCATCTCACAGATAGTTTTTAACTAAACGCTCAACTGATGGACGATGTATTTTGTTTGACCTAAGAGAAGGCCTATTTGCTGCGTCTAGAATCATGATGGAGGTGCCATCACCACGGTTGATTTTGACAATTACTAACATCCAATGTGTACCTGTACATACTGGAATTATAACATACTCCTTCCAAAAAATATTTACACTCTTTGTCCAATTTCGTATCCTGTTTGGATTGAAACTGGCAAGTTTTTTGTGAAAACATGAGCTGAATATGTACAGTGTGTCTGTTGAAATATAAGGAGCAGCACTAATTTCTTCAGCCTTGTAAAAAAATACAAAGTCAACTATGTTGTCATCAATTAAGAATCCTTGTTCTAAATTTTGAAGGTTATCACTGTCCACCTGCACATTCCCATACTTTGATCGGTACATTGTGAGGATGGCAGAAGGAACAAAGTTGATGCATGTTTCATCTTTAGTTGTACAACTTTTGCGCTGTATTTTGATTAACACCAAGGCCCCATATGATAAGTTGGTTCCATTATTTACCTCTATGAAATCATTAATGTGCTTGGCAAGCGCTGCAGAATTTGAAAATTTTAATAAGACGGCTTTACCATTTCCATCAATCATCCCATTTTGATCCGTTGCATGTGAATCAAACATGAACCACTCACCATAACTGTTTATGCATGACACACAGTAGTCCTGGATTCGAAGAACACAAGGCCAGGGTAGTTTTCTTGGACGCTTTTTTCCAGGACCCTTTCTAAGGTCCAAACACCATCTTCACTCTCTGTTCCTTCTTCTTCCTCGTGCCTTGTGTTGCAACCAAAAACATCTCTCTCTACTTGAAATTCGTAATTGAAAGCTATCAATTTGATTGGTAACTCGTCAACATGCAACTTTTGGGTTGATTGAGTACTGTATCCCAGGCAACAGACACGGAAAAAGTGGAGTCTGTCCCCAACTATCGTCATTTTATCCAAATCACATTTCTTCCAAGAAGCAACTGGAAGAATGGTGCTATAGAGAAGGGATATGAAAGCAATTCCAGTGCACTGTTGACTTGGATAGTGGTAGAGAGGTTGATCACTGTCACCCTGATGGCTAGATGCAGAGGTGACCAGTTTTTTTTAATCTTCTTCATCTTCTGAAGACAGGTAATCATCTCTGATACCTGTCATCTGGTTAACTGTTTGTCTTCCATCTCTCGATTGCTCTCCTTTTTTAGGCTTCTTACCTATATGTAAGGAGAACATACCAGAACATGACATGAGCCACTTCAGTGTTTTTAAATCCTTTATTATGCTATTTTGTAGCCCATATGAATTTACACGCACGTTAAAGAAATCATCCATGACAATAGCCATGTAATATCTAGGCCTCAGGCAGTCAGGGTATTGTCGGGTTATGATTTTTTTATGGAAAAGAACTCTGTAGTTCCAGGTCTTTTGTCATAAAACAATTCTTACGTGTAGTACCTTTTTGCAGAGCATGAGACATCTTTTTTCTTTTGGACCCTCTCTCCTTGTCTCCCTTGCCATCTGTAATACAGAAATATATTCATTGCATTGAAAATTAATTAGAGGGGTTAACAAAGTTAACTAACTCTATTTGAAATATTAGTCATTACTTTTACGTTTTCATTTCCATAAATCTTCTGTCATTTTGTCAGTGATTTGTTTAGAAAAACAAGCGAAAATGAGCAAAGAGAACTTTCTCACAACTGTTAACTAAGGGAATGTGTCCAGACAGAATGAGAAGTGTGTACAATTTACAGAAAATTATATACTTTAGATATTTTAGTGTGGGCTTTTTGATTAGCTGTCCCTTTATTCATAACATGATTTGTTGGATTGGATTATACCTTTAGTTGAGTCTTCTTTCAAGAGCTTTATTTTCTTCCTTCCTGTATATTCCTCTGAAAGAAGAACAGAAATTAGGTATCAGAGGCTTTCTTTCAATCTAATTGATACCATGATCTCCCAGATCAGATTACCATCAACAATGTCTAGCACATTAGCATTAGATTACAGGGGATTCTTTCTTGGATTATTTCCTTGGGTTTCAGGAGCTTATGATCCCTCTTTCATCCTGTGCTTTCTCAGACGACCCCTTTTTGAAACAGTGTGGAAAGTGACAGGCTCTTTAAAAGCAGAGCTTGGCAGCCACATGTCATCATCAGAGGTGTATCCTTTAAACCTAACTTTGTATTCTTCTGAGTGGAACTGCTTGTTGAGTCTTCTAAAACCTTTTCCACTTCATAGTAGTCATCATCAGTATTTGTATCTGCAGTGCTAGCAATTTGCAGGCTGTCTTTTTCCTTCAGTTGCAGTTTGGCAATGCTGTCCTCAGATAATGAAGATGTGCCATCCTCATTCTTCACCATTTCAATTTCACAAAGCACTTTATTGAGAGGAATCCACTTGGTCAATAAAATCTTGTAAGGAACATCATATTTACCTTGACTTACTTCAGTGTATGGTCGACCTCTCACTGACCCTTTATTTTTCGAATTTGCACTTATCTGTTCTTTCCCCTCCTCTGATTGTATAGAGAGAATGTGCAAGAACTCCACCTTGTCTTTGACCCTTACAGCCACGTCCCGGAACCTGATCACATCATGACTTTTATCTATCTTATTCCAAGCTTGAATAAGGGATTTTCCTACCCAGTGTCTTGTAGATCGTTCTTTTGAGATGTACTCCCTAGGTAACCGAACTTTAAGAGCTTTGGAGATGTGCACATTATTTCCATCCTTTTTAATATACCATCTCATGTTGGGTGGGACACTTTTACCTGTATCACTGTTGTGATCATCCTTGTCACTATCGCTATCTTCAACGTCGCTGACAGAAGTGTGTGATGAAGGATCACTATCCTTGCTGTCTGTTGTTGACCCTTTTGGTTGTTCTTCTTCTTCCACTTGCATGTCTTCGATGTCAGTTGCATTTTCTTCCTCGGTGTTGCTAATGACGGCTGTTGAATCAGCACTTGAGGATAATGATACATGTAATTTATTGTATTCTTTAGGTGGAGGGCCTACACTTACCATCTTTATACCTGTTGGCTTCTTAAAAGAATAAGGTAAATCCCATACCCCATGTGACTCTAAAAGAGTTGAAAAATCCTCAGGAAGAAACTTATTTATAAGTTCCTGTGCTCTTTTAACCCCCCTCTTATGCATATCCTGCTGCTTTTTAAGGAATTCCTGGTAACTGTCAGGGTACTGGTGGTTTGTAGGTTTTGGGTTGCTAGTTGAACGGAAATGTGACGTTTTCCTATTGCTAGTTGATGGTATTCTGACTCCTTCATAGGTGGACAAGTCATTTATAGCTTCTGTTATAAATTGCAGATTTTTTGAACGATTTAACATATCGCCAAATGTTGGTGATGTGTCCAAAGTTTGGATATTAGTAGTTTTCCCTTGTAACTGGCCAATGATTTTTTCTGTTGAAATTGTACCAGAACGGTTAGGGGAGCATAGTGATGGGCCAAGCTCTTTGAAGTGCAAAAACATTGCAAGGCAATGTAAAGAAGCAGCAGAGAAGATTAGTTCAGCAGTCGTGTAAGCACCATAAGTAAGAAAATGTCCTCTTTTTTCCTTTATTTTGGACGCATTTGGAAGAGCATGTAGGCGCATCTTCTTCAACTCAAGGTATCTGCGCCATAAACGGAAAATGGTGATTCCTGTAGACACAGACATTTGGATCTGTTCTGGTGTACCAAATTCTACATAATAAAATGGTTCGGTGAGATGGTAGGCTGCGAGGATGTAAAGGCATGTTGCCTGTGATCCTCTGACATGACTTTCCAGCATTTCAGCAACTTTGAGGGAAAATATTCTGTTGGCAGTATCTGGTCTTTGATCAAAAAAGTTGATCAGCACTAGATCTTGAGCCAGGAACGGTATTACTTCTCCTTGTTGTAGACGTATTTACATATGTTCATGTAGGTGGTCAAAGTCTGAGTATGCAATACTTTGGAGAGACCAAAAGTAAGGAGCCACAAACCTCTCATCAGGAATACAGAGGCCCAAGTACATAATTCCTTCTTTTACAGTAGCTTCTGTTGGTGTCATAAGAGTGACCAATGCCGAAAGGGAAAATCCTGCTGAGTCTGTTGAATGCCCCACTAGCTTTAAGGGGTTTTCACTGGTGGCGCAATCTTCCCGTACTTTCTCCCAAATCTTAAGTAGGTGACGACCACCATAGCCCTTATTTGGAGTAGGCCACATCATATAAATAAGGGGATGACGTGTTGAGCAACCAAGGGAGCTGAAGTTATGAATGGACACCTTTGATGCTAGGCCATTGTCATCTATCACCTTCGATACCAGTGTCCTCAATGCTGAAAAATCGTTCTTGTCCCCTTAAAAGAACAATCAAGTTTTAATAAAACAAAGTTGTATGAAGTATGTATGGAAGCTGTTAAACATAAGAAATAATATGCTGGACATAATTCCTGGTCATTGCTCAGATCACCCTAACCAGTTATAAATTACCAATATTACTTTTTGTCGGTATGTTTAAACATTTCAGAAACGTGAAGGGGGGGATAATTTAAGTTTAAGTTTGGAGATGATCCGTGACTTTTAACCCCCCCCCCCCCGAAAAAAAAAATTCCTAGAATAGCAGATCAATCTCAACACAGTTAATAGACATTAGTAAAATCCAACTACCGGTAATGGTCTATTATCAATGCTGCATTCCGATTAGTTGGATTTTACTAAAAACGTATTCCTCTCATCCTCGTGGGCTCTGATTCAATAACCCATTCGGCCATGAACTTGGAGCCCATTCGGGCTCAAGGAATGATTTTTAATTAGCCAATTAATGCAAAACCTCCATGTTATATTGGGAAAAATAAACATTAGTAATAGAAGTATGATTTCAACACACCTTCTGATTCATTTTTTTTTGGTATATGAACTTTTTCCTCTTCCCACTTCTCAATGTCTGGGCTGAAGCTTTTTCCCACCAGAACAATTTCATCTTGTTCAGTTTTCATTACCTGTAGATAGCTGATTTTGAAAAAAAAAAGACAGTTTTTAATAATTTCAATGATTGTCACCATTCATATTTGTAGGTTTATTATTGCAAAATTACAGTCAGACAGACCGACAAAACAAACTGACATCTAACTTTACTATCAAATGACTTCTTCACTTTCTGAAGTGTTCTTTTCTTATCTTGTTTATCAGAAAGTTAAGCAGCGAAATGTAATGTTGTACTTAACAGGAGTCACGTTTTGTTATTTTCTTAGTTGTTCTCCTCCTTTATCAATACAATGTATGAACAAACCTTAATGCTCTGGCCTCGTCATTGGCATCAATAACTGGTCCATCCTTGTACAGCTCAACTGCTTCATCAATTACCTCAGGATTGTACCCTGGCTGCAATTTCCTGTGAGTTTTGAATTCATCACATGATGTGCTTGATGGGAGACCAAACAAGTCCTAAAAAAGATAAAAGGTGTGTCATGTTATGTTATATTTCTTACCTTCATAATAGGTCATAAATATTCTGTAATAAATCAAGGCAAGAGTCGTCGTAATAGTCTCGACCGTGTTTACTCAAACTTTACTCTTTTTTGACCACGAGGTCCTAGCCCTAGTTTTACATCATGTAATACGACACGAAATGTCCTCTACTCTACACTATCCCCTCTCTAATTAAAAGGGTGAGTCTCCGGATTCACGGACAACACTTGAAAGTGTAACAGTGTCAAAGTAACCAGCCCAGTTCACAAGCAAAGGAAAGAAAACTAATACAAAAAAAAACTGTCCATAACAAATCACAGTCTCAATATCCTCTTAGTGCTCGAGCCTTCTTTAACAATTTCGGTCTCAGTTTCTTAATCCGATCCTTTTCCATGGTCTGCTTGTCCTCCAGCATTTGTACGCGATCTACAATTTGCTGTAGACTACTTATAACCCATTCTCCATAACGGTCTGGGGGTCTTCTCACTCGCACCGGTCTTCGATTCTGGAGAGTAGGCTCCGGTTCCAGTCCTTCACCTTCATGTTCACTCCCTTCCTCCTCGCCACTGAGGTCAGGTGGGTCAGATTGAGTTGGTTTGCTTGTAGCATCTAGGGTATCTACAAGGGGGCCACCGCCCTTAGTGTCTGGCGCTTCCACTGAAGGATCACTTCTAACATCCCTTTCCGCCCCACTGGGCTGGACGTCATCCGACTGACAACCACTAATCTCTGGCGTATCGGGTTGTTGGCTTGACAGTTCAGGATCACCTTCCAACAACTCACTCTCTTCTTCATCTGCACTCATTGCTACCCCAACAACTGTCCCATCTTCTTCTCCCGGCATCGACTGTGCATATCCTTCTTCAACAGTCTCCACTGCAGGTGCAGTGCCCAAACCACCAGTAACTACTTCACCCACTGCCTTCTCCTGTTTTCTCTAGTACAACCTCAAGTTGTTGAAATGGACTACCTTGGACCTCCTAGAACGTCCTGCAACTTTTCTAACACAGTACGTAACTTCGGTGACTTGTGATACGATCTCGAACGGACCATCCCACTGTCGGTGAAACTTGCTTACTTCACCTGGCCTTAGCTGTGGGGTGTAGCGCAGGACTAAATCTCCAGGTTGATAGACCGTGTGCTTCACTCCCTTGTCGTAAGCATCTTTCTGGCGTCGCTGAGCAACCTTCAGATTCTCCCGTACATCCCGGTATGCACCTTCTAAATCCTCCTGTAGATTAGCAGCAAATTCAGTGTACGAGCACTCACTGTCCTTAACCCCACCCATCATCACGTCCAAGGGTATCCTCATCTCTCTTCCAAACATCAGTTCAAATGGAGTGTGCCCTGTGGAGGCATGGATGCTACTCCGGTAGGCCATCATGCAATAATCCAGGTGTTCATCCCAGCTCTGAGGTTTACCTCCAACTTTAGCTTTCAACATGCTCTTAAGGGTCTTGTGTAGGTTCTCAATTTGCCCGTTGCCCTCTGGATGGTAAGCAGTTGACCGCGTTTTGTTGATCTCTAGCAAGTGGCACATCTCTTCAAAAACCTTCGACTCAAAGTTACGCCCCTGATCACTGTGGATGCTGTCGGGCACACCGAATCTGCAAATCCAGTTCCTCACAAGCACCTTTGCACAAGTTGTGGCACGTTGGTTAGGAATTGCAAACGCTTCAGCCCACTTGGTGAAACTGCACTGCACGGTTAAAATGTAGCGATTTCCTCTTCGTGTCCGAGGTAATGGTCCAACTATGTCAATGTGGATCCTTTGCATGGGATTTCCGGTGGCCAATGGCTGCAGAGGTGCTCTTGGCTTTGGTCTAGACTTGCACTTGGCACAGGTAAGGCAACCATCGCAGTACCGATGCACGTCCTTTGTCAAGCCCGGCTTCCAAAATCTCGCACTCATTTTCTTCAGGGTCTTCATTCTCCCCAAATGGGCACCTGCAGGACCATCATGAACTTCAGTAAGCGCTGGCCTAACCAGGCTTTGTGGCAAAACTATCCGTTGCTTAGTTGGAGAGGTGTCTGTAGGAGACTGCTCTTGTTGCCAATGAAAAGGCGTGTCCTTCCTACACAGCTAATAGAGTGGCTCCGCAATGATGGAGAATCCGGCAATAAACCGCCGATAATAACTAGCCAGACCGAGGAAGCTGTGAAGCTCTTTGACGTCCAGCGGTGTTGGCCAAGTTTCAACTGCTTTAACTTTCTCTGGATTCGTCCTTATTCCATCACCGGAAACAACATGACCCAGAAAGGTAACTTCTCTCTTCAGGAACTGACACTTGGTTGGCTTTAATTTCAAACCCGCTGCTTGTATTCTGTCAAAGACCAACCGTAGGCGGTGAAGATGTTCTTCAAATGTAGAGCCCCAGATGATAATGTCATCTAAGTACACAAGGCAATGTGTCCAAGTGAGTCCACTGAGTGCCAGATTCATCAATCTGGTGAAGCTTGCTGGCCCATTTGTCAAACCAAATGGCATAACCCTCCATTGAAATTGTCCACGATGAGTTGAAAACGCAGTTTTGGGTTTGTCCTCCTCCTTCACTGGCATCTGCCAATATCCAGAGGCCAAATCAAGGCACGAGAACCACTGAGCACCGCCCAGGGCCTCTAAGACATCATCAGTCCTAGGCAGCGAGATAGCATCTTTTTGTGTGTACTGGTTAAGTCTCCGAAAGTCAATACACATACGGTAAGTTCCATCATGTTTCCGGGCCAACACAACGGGGCTACTCCAGGGACTTTGGGACTGTTCAACCCTACCATTAGCTACGAGCTCATCCAGCTGTTGGTCAATGATTTCTCTTTGGTGAGGGGGAATACGGCACGGTGGTTGCTTAATTGGTGTACAATCACCCGTATTAATTTCATGTTCCATGAGATCAGATTTCCCTAAATCCGAACTGTTCATAGCAAAAATGTCCTCATACTCTTTCACCAGAGACGAGAATTGTTCCTTTTGACCTTCTGAAAGCCCTTCCAGGTTTTGTTGTTCACAGTTTGTCCTCCACTTTTCTCCCTCTCCTTTTGTCTGCTCACTCTTCCCCACTGTGCTGTCAATGGTCGAACAGAATGCATGTGGCCGAGAGGTACTTTTCGATTCTGAGTCAACTCCAATGGGAATTATACTACCATTCACGCTGCTAATAGGGTGATATTCGGCAATAGGAACATCTGACCGTATCTTGATTGGTCTATCCGAGAAGTTGGCAACTCGAACAAGGGCCTGTCCCGCCCTTGGAACCACAAGGGAACGAGCTATGCAAATTTCCGATTTTCCCTTTAGTTCCTTTGAGCCCTCCAAGATCCCAGGGCTTCCCGTATTTTGTTCATATCCCTCTTCCAATCTAGCTCCTAGCACTTGTTCAGTCCCTGGCTCTACTTCTACTTCAGCACACAGATAAAGTCTACAAACACTAGGTGTGACCTTGCAGTATCTAATAGGAATTTCAGCATCTCCTACCACAAAGGTTCCCGTGTCATAGTGAATTTGACATCCATACTGCTGAAAAAAGTCTGAACCAAGAATACAATCATGTGCTAGACCTTGCGCAATCATGACAGGCCAGGAGCAATCCATGTTTCCTATGCGAAATCTCACTTGGGTTTCTCCTAAGACAGTCAGTTCATTGCCATTTGCTGTCGTTAATGTTCCCATCACTGGTTTAAGTTTAGAAACATATCCACTTTTCTTCCATGTGTTCTCGCTCAACACACTAACCGTAGCGCCAGTGTCCAACAATACACAAGTTAAACAATGATTCACAAGTCCAGTAATATAGATCCCGGAATCAGATATGGCTGAAATTACACTGTCATTCGCGGTTGTATTGTAATTTACCTCACGGATATCACTGTCTGACAGGGCCACAGGTACCGGTCCTACGGGGACTGTCTGGCCCTTGGCAGGCCCCGAGCTCCGTTTCCCGTTGTATTAGTCGGACAATCACGTGCAAAATGACCCTGTTTACGACAATTGTAACACACTACTTCGTTTCGGCGCCGTGGGGCTGTCACGGTTTTTGCTTCCGTTTTCATTTCCAGCTCACGAATTTTCTCATTCATGCCAAGAACTAATTCCTTGAGCTCGCGTATTTCAGATGAAATCTTCTCACTATCAGCCAAGGCACCAATCACATTAACAGATTTCTTCTTCTCAACCGCAGGAGCTGCGCGACAAGCCTTACGAGCACTTTCCAACTGGCGAACCACACGCACAGCTTCCACGAGCGAACTCGGCTGGCTCATAAAAACTCTCTCACGAATGTCATCACTAATTGCTACACCTTGAAGAAACTGGTCCCTTGCCAGTTCCACTTTAAACGAATAGGCCGCCTCTGGGTACGCATTTTCGACCAATTCCATCAAGCTATCCGCAAATCCATCGAAATCTTCATTTGGCTTTTGGCATCGTGCCCGCAACTGCAATTTGTAATCTTCTTTCGTCTTCCCCGAATCAAATCGTCGAGTCAACTGATCAGTAAATTCTTCGAACGGTAGCGATTCCGAGAGTTTGAGCAGCTCAACAGCTTTGTAGGCCGGTTGGTCCAATAATGTAAGCAAATACGCTCGACGATCCACCGGTTTGATGTTTGATTTGCGTATTGCATGAACTGCGAGAGCCACGTTTTGAAATTTTGGCCCACCGAATAAACGCGTGGAGCTCTTACGTTCCTCCTAACTTCGCTTTGTTCGCTTGATGCCACCATACTCTGCTTTAGAGCTTGAGACAGGGTATTTACGAGCTGCTGCAGGTCACTGCCCCCTTCGTGTGGCTCTTCTTTCGGTGGTTTCTTCTTTTGTTGTTGTTTCAGCACGGGTTCTGTCGATTCAAGTTTCGGTAACCCTCCTTCGGCGCCTGCGGACATTTCATCTAGTTTCGGTAACCCGCCTTCGGCTCCTGCTGGAGTTCCATCTTCTTCCATCTTTATATCCCAGTTCGCTGCCACCAATGTAATAAATCAAGGCAAGAGTCGTCGTAATAGTCTCGACCGTGTTTACTCAAACTTTACTCTTTTTTGACCACGAGGTCCTAGCCCTAGTTTTACATCATGTAATACGACACGAAATGTCCTCTACTCTACAATTCACAATAAATGTGCTAGGTACTAAGATTAACTTGCCATGGATGGGTCTAGAATTTAAGGTCTCGAATTCCAGGAGTTGAAAGACTTCTCTAGTCTTACGTTTAACATTAAAAATTTCTGTGAAGAGAATGGGCCACTGAAATCTTTGCTCTTTTGGATAATTTACTTAACATGATTTGTTATTAGATGGCTAGGGAAAAATCTAATCTTTAGATCCAGTTTTAACCATTTAATTTAAAGTGTGACCAATCCGACATCAGTCTACGTCGCAAAATTTTATGTATCTGTGCATAACCAATAACCAACAATCATTCTATTATCGAAAATGTATGGTGAACAGTTATAAGAATTTGTGCATTTGGCAGTTTCTATTTAGCCGTGTAATGGTTGTATTGTCATTAGAACCTTAATTGGTCATGAATATATTCAAATGGAACGTTTTTTTGTTTATATTTGTCAATACTGGGGTGTTCTGGTTGTTGACTTTACTTGTAAACTATTGCAATAAATTCAATGTTTGAGGGATACCTTCATCAGATCATAGTTGGTTTCCCCAAGGCGGATTTTGTGCATCTTTCCAGTGGTTTTCATCAATGGAACAAAGTGATGGTTTACACCTCTTCTTAATTTTCCAACAAGATTTCTTATAATTGTCACTTGAACAGGATTTGTCTGGTCTATGTCCTCTTTAAAAAGGTGCAGCAAATCTACAATTAGTTTCTCTTGGTATTTTTCTTCACAACTTTCCTGGAGCATTTCTTCCCAAGTTTTTGACTTCTTCACTGACAAACTGGTCACTGTTTTTCCCTGCCTACGGTTTGAATCCTGCAGCTCTACCACTTTTTCCTTTATTTCATTTTTGAGTGCCTAGTCATGACGGAAACCCTTTTTTCCTATCCTGTTCTCACTGCTTGCATCATACACTGATTGATCTCGCTTTTTACTTAAATCCACTAGATACTGTTGTTGTGAAAAACAATTTTTGCAAGTCAAGGGGTGACGGGGAAGCCCAGAAGGTTTTCCATTGCATGGTGGATCTATGCTTTTTATTGCTCCCTTAACAAACAATTTCTGGCCTTTGTAGGTAACTTCTCTGTTTAATAACACATACATTGCCCTGGCAGGGCACGACTTCACAAGCTTCTCTGCTTCCCCAGGGTGCTTATCCTTCCAACCCTTGAAAGTGGAACATGTCGTATGCCCTTTTTCTTTTAGAAAACATCTAAATTTGCCTTTTGCCCTCTCTCGCTCAAATAATGTCTTTGTTGACACTTTTCTAATTGAACAGTCATCTTTAAAGGGTTTTCAAAAAAGTGGAGGCACTCTGAGCTTTGACTATCTGGCTTGGTGATTTTTAGAGCTTCAGTTATCGTTCTCTGTCAAGGCAATGACTTAGCATCTCCTACTACACCTCTATTGCTACTTACATCCTCCTCCAGCTCTTTTGAGCCAGAGAGGTACATGGCAGCAGACTGATGGACTCTGGATTGGTGGTGAGCCACCAACTGAGATATTCCATCAAACTCCTTTTGCGTAGATTTTCCTAACTTGATAAATTGTCCTCTTCGAAGACAGCTCTCTTCATAGATTTTGCAAATTTCACAACAGAGTGACACCCTGATCTTATTTCGTAACCTTGACAGACATGGATGTATACTGTGGGAATCGGTCAGTCTCGTATGTTAAGTCCCTGAATTCTTTAGCCACTTTTGTGGAAATTTCAAGCGGGGGGAAGGCATAACAAAGGAATGCTCGAAAAGTATTGTCAATGTTGTTGCTACACTGAGATGATTCCTGATAAATTCGAATTCTTTCACTGTTATTCATACGCATTGATGGACAAGGGATTTTTTCTGCCAACAGTTGTTCAAAGCTTGAGCAGTTGAGATCTTTTGGCTTTAGTTCTTTTATCTTAGTGTTACTCCAGCTTTTTGAAAGAAAGGATTTTCGCTCAAAAACTTGTGGTTTTGTACTTATGCCTGTATCATCCCAGTCGGGCATTTCCCCCAGATCTGGCATTCCTTCCTGGTCAAGGGGAGCAAAGGTTGCCGTCTCACCTTTTTGTAGTGGTTCTTCCAAACCTGTGATGAACAAATCTTCATTTCCTGGTTTTCTTTCCAGGCCTGTAGTGCCCACATCACCCTCATCCAGGCCTGTTCCTTCAGTGCCTGTGGTGTCCATATAGTCTATTGTCCCTTTAATGGCTGAGGTGTCCACATCACTTTGTGGTCCTTCAGTGTCTGTGGTGTCCACATAGTCTACTGTACCTTCAACAGCTGGGGTGTCCACATCACCTTGTGGTTGTTCAGTGCCTGTGCTGTCCACGTAATATGATGTCCCTTCAACAGCTGGGGTGTCCACATCATCTGGTATCCCTTCAATGTTCACTTCATCTGATATTCCTGCCTTGCCTGTGATTTTCACACCACCTGGTGGTCCTTCCGAGCCTGTGGTGTCCACATCACGTAGTGGTCCTTCAGGGCCTGTGGTGTCCACATCACCTGGTGGTCCTTCCACGCCTGCAGTGTCCTTATCTTCAGGTGGTCCTTCCAAGCATCCGGTGTCCACATCGCCTGATTCACCGTCATTATCACCTTTTTTTTTGGTGTTTGTCCCAGGCCTGTAGAGTCAATATTTACACTTTCTGGTATCCCCTCAAGACCAGTGGCATTTACACGCTCTCCTGGGACCACCGTAGTTATTTTAGGTCTCAGGTGGTGAATGGTTTTTCTTCCCTTTTTCATTCTTATACCCCTGAAGTCCTTATGCACGTCGAATATGTTTCTGCCTAGAATTTCAAAAATGAAACGATGCAAGGCCTCCTTGCTGGCATAACCTTTGAAATGTTCGCAGGCACTTTTCAATATGGCCTCCTTGGTGACAGTGTTACCCATTGACTTCTGGTAGGAACTTATAAACCATTCCTCTATTTCTTTAGCTGGTGGTAGCGTACATTTTCCTGTTGATTTGTAACAGTGTATTATTTGTTAAATATAAATTTATTAATCAACAATGGATCTATTAAACAAGGTATGAAATAAATTTATTTAAGGGATATCAATGAAGTTTGATTGATCTTTGGTCAATTTAAGACAACAAAGGTTTTTATTTTAAAGCCTATGTTTTCAATTTTTACTTGAATTTGAGGTTCAAGACAAATGACAACATTCAAGTTTTGATTTAAATTCCATCAGAAACATATACTTCTGATTCAATGTCACAGGGATAAAATTAATAGGTGTAAAGTGTAAGATCTGAGAAAAATTATTAGCACTTGATTTACACTGGTTTGGTAGAGTGCTTCCGAGAAAATAGAAATGAACGAAATTAACATGGATAAATTTCAGATGACACCAGTGACCCCTCGACAGTGCCTACAGTTTATTTGATGAACACTTTTTATCTGTAAACTGAAATAATAGAAATGGAGATACTAGTTCACACTGCTTACAGTGTAGCCAACGTTACCTTAAAATAAGCACATTGGAATCTTATATTATCCCTAAAAATGTATCAATAATCAATTTATAAAAGAATCAGACCTCCTCCTTTGATTGGACCAGCTACAAGAGAGAGTGACACTACATCTTGCTTAAACTCTTTCAGAATCTGTTTATCAAGTAGCTGTTAAAAAGAAAAATAAACAAACAAACATGTCATCTACCTTCAAAAACCTTATGTACAATAATAATGCTTTGGCTAATGTAATAAAAAATGGCTGGGAGCCTTTCTATAGCCATCAAATATGCATATTGAAAAAGCATTCCAGCCCGAACACAATAGTTTCCTTTAATCTGAGGGTTCAGGTATAATCTAAGCTAGTTGACTTTTGATCCCATATTCAACTGAATCATAACTGTATGTGATATATGATGGCATCCTAATGTTATTGTTTTAAAATTGTTGCCTCAAAATCCCCCTTAATACTAACCTGTGTGCCTCTAAAGAATAGTTTTTGGTTTCGTGGTAAAATCTGAGTTAAACTCTGGATTTTCAGCTTCAAATCACTCACATTTATTGTATGGGGCATTGTCAGCTCCAGACGTTCTCGTCTGTGGTACACCAGAATTAACATTCTAAAATGAGTTCAAAAAAAATGTTGTTGGCATTGTATTGTTAACGATTTTGAAATGAAATACAGTTATTTGATATTGTAATTTATAATCATATATTAGAATGTAAACAATTAAGTTTGTTGAGGCTTAAGAATATTCCATGCATATTGCAAAATTAAATTACGTACAGTTGACTCGCAATAACTTGAATCCTCACTAACTAGAACCCAAATCAATTTTCACTGGATTTTCTTCATACATTCTCCGTAATTTTACCCTCGATAACTTGATGAGCATGTTTTTAGCACTTATATAACAACAGGAAAAAAGACAAACAGTGTACTTGTGTCCAGAAACATTGAATTTTGAATTTCCCTTTGACATGTTGTAGGCATATAGCTTACATGTAAATGCTTTTTTGTCACAAATTTAATGTGAAACAGCCTTACTTCTCAAAACAGTAAAACATGTGCACTATTTAGGCTGTTTTGTAATGTAATGTTTTCATTTATGCTCTAGAAGTATCTCTCAATTTTCACCCACAAAAAAATTTAAAATGTGATTTAAATGTTTACTGTACAGTTAAAACTACTATAGTTTTATCCTTACATCCGCTTAAGTGCATCTAGCTCCTGGTAATTTGATACCTCAAACTTTCTTCTTTTTCCATTGAAGGGAGTCGACTACATAAAAAGATGCAGCAGCACCCCTTCTTGAAGGGGCCTCCCACCCCCCACCTCATTTTTATTTTTCTGGATTGCAAGAAACAACTAGGAAACTGAAGTTCAATTTGCCTTCTCAACATCTCAGTGTTTGTAAGTTGCTAAGGTTGGAATTTCAAGGTGGTGTCACTCAAAAATACATATCAATTTTATCTCACCGTTTCTTGACAGATCAAAGACATTCAAGCATATACAATATTATCATGATATCAGCTGCGATCAGTGCAGAAATTTAAGAGTATAAATGTGCAAGAAATGCCTCAAACTTTTGTTCTGTAAAGTCAAAATGAGCCACAGTGTAGGACTGGAATTGCTGACTTTGCAGACTTTGTAAAATTATGCATCACGTGGCCTCAAATTCTGTGTTTCTCACTTAATAGATAATTGGTTTATGAACCTGTGATAAATAGGCACCTGTCTCTCAAGTTGAGAACTGGAAATAAGTCATCTTCTTCAACATCAGTTCTGCAAAAGCCCATATTTTTGGAGAGTTCTGTGGCATGTGGCCTCTCAAGGTTCTTCTTAGCAGACTTTTTGGCCTATTGAGATTAAAATTTCAATAAAAATATATTCCTGCTGTGAGATGTGTTCAACCTTAAATAATAATAAAATAATCGTTTTATAATAACCCTGTCTCAACTGGACAGCTGACTGCAACTCAATATATAAGTTGACCAAGTCAGCCCCAATTAAAGTAGATGTCCTAAGTCCACAAAAATTAGATCAAGGTATCAGCAAAACCTTGATTGAAAATTCACTTCAACAAATGATATGGATAGATGATTTCATTTAGGCTTGTTTACCAGATAAATTTCATGACGCTTTGTAAATTTTTGAAAAAGAGGGGATCTTACTGACAATTTATACATTAAACAGTATTACCATGGCTTGATATATAGGTGTCAACTTTAACAGTTGCCAATGAAAGCAAGCTGAATCATTTCTTTATAGTACATTTACTCTTTTAAAAGTTTTGTTTCAATATTTAGTTTGATCAGTAAAAGATATTTCACATAACAATGTACTTATGCTCCAGAAATAACAATTAATAGAATTTTTTGATAGCTATTGACATATAATAATCGATTATCTTTACCTTCCTCACATGATGACTCCTCTAGGGCTTTGCATTATTACTCCTGTGACTTGTTAAAGAGTTGCTCCTCCTCTTCCTTTTAATCTTTTTTGATATACTTATTTGTTCAAAGCTAGGTTCAGGCTTAGAGAAAAACTTTCTATACGATCTCAAGTCAAAATTCCAGTCCTGAATATGATTTGACACAGTAATAAATAAAACAATAACATTGTCAGAGAAAAAGTATGACTAATTTGTTAGGTCGTTAGGTCAAATGATCATTTGGCTATTTTTTAGCTTATATAGGTCGCGGAGGGGAACATCATTAGCTGCCCTTTATAAGTGGCAAACATCCTTCCGAATAGAGGTTGTTGCGGGTACTAAAGAGGGTCAACTGGTCGTCAGCCAATTAGTCACTATCTTTTTTTTGGTGACAGTTTCGTGACCTTTAGTAACGGCAAACTACCCTCAAAATAGAGGTTGTTGCGGGAACTAGAGAGGGTCAACTGGTCCTCAGCCAATTAGTCACTATGTTTTCTGGTGACCATTGCGTGACCTTTTAGTAACGGCAAACTACCCTCAAAATAGAGGTTGTTACGGGAACTAGAGAGGGTCAACTGGTCCTCAGCCAATTAGTCACGATGTTTTCTGGTGACCATTGCGTGACCTTTAAGTAACGGCAAACTACCCTCAAAATAGAGGTTGTTGTGGGAACTAGAGAAGGTCAACTGGTCCTCAGCCAATTAGTCACTGTTTTTTTGGTGACCATTATGTGACCTTTTAGTAACGGCAAACTACCCTCAAAATAGAGGTTGTTGCGGGAACTAGAGAGGTGACCTTTTAGTAATGGCAAACTACCCTCAAAATAGAGGTTGTTGCAGGAACTAGAGAGGGTCAACTGGTCCTCAGCCAATTAGTCATTATCTTTTTTTTGGTGACAGTTTCGTGACCTTTAGTAATGGCAAACTACCCTCAAAATAGAGGTTGTTGCGGGAACTAGAGAGGGTCAACTGTTCCTCACCCAACATTTTTTTGAGGACCATTATTTCACCATTACCGGTTAGAAACATGAAAATACTTGGCCAAATAGAGTTACCCAACCCCCTGATCGTTCTAAATAAAAAGTGCCATTAAAACAAGAATATCTAAACGTCTGCAAAATTAAGAACTGGAGCATATTTTTTTTGTTAGGGCAAAGTACTCACACAGTAACAGTATTATTTCGCAATAAAGAAACTAAAACAGATAAATGAGCTCACCGCCAACCTTGATGTAACAGGAAACATTTCTGCTGACCTAAAAGTTTACACATTCTTTTATGAGTGGGAGGCTTTACCTGCATATTTTTCTTTTGTTGTTGTTTAAGTGTTAGTAGGGTTTCAATTTTGTTGTTCACTGTGTCATGTATTTTTACTGCCTGACCTATTAAATTGGTGTTGTTTCCTAATTCATAGCCAATTAGTCACTATGTTTTTTTGGTGACCATTATGTGACCTTTTAGTAACGGCGAACTACCCTCAAAATAGAGGTTGTTGCGGGAACTAGAGAGGTGACCTTTTAGTAATGGCAAACTACCCTCAAAATAGAGGTTGTTGCGGGAACTAGAGAGGGTCAACTGTTCCTCACCCAACATTTTTTTGAGGACCATTATTTCACCATTACCGGTTAGAAACATGAAAATACTTGGCCAAATAGAGTTACCCAACCCCCTGATCGTTCTAAGTAAAAAGTGCTATAAAACAAGAATATCTAAACGTCTGCAAAATTAATAACTGGAGCATATTTTTTTTGTTAGGGCAAAGTACTCACACAGTAACAGTATTATTTCGCAATAAAGAAACTAAAACAGATAAATGAGCTCACCGCCAACCTTGATGTAACAGGAAACATTTCTGCTGACCTAAAAGTTTACACATTCTTTTATGAGTGAGAGGCTTTACCTGCATATATTTTTTTTGTTGTTGTTTAAGTGTTAGTAGGGTTTCAATTTTGTTGTTCACTGTGTCATGTATTTTTACTGCCTGACCTATTAAATTGGTGTTGTTTCCTAATTCATAGCATGCCATTGTTCTTTTTTTCAAGCGAGCTACCTTGCAGCTGAATCTTAGATCTTCCCAAAGTTTCCATACTGAGCAACCACTGACCAAGCGTTCCGAGCGTTTCAAAGAATTTGGACAGAAATGCTCGCAACACAGGCTTATGACAGCAACTTGTCACTCAAGCAGATATCTTTGTTACAGTATTAATATTTTCAGAGACCGGTGAAACACATGGCATGACCGGGAAACAGAGGAGTCTCTGTGCCTTTCGATTGTATTGATTTATATCATGTTGCATATTTCATTTTGACTAATTCAGGCGGTCTGCGTTACATCTGTGGTATTGTTGAGGGTGAGCCTAACCACCAACCCTGAATCAAATCGAAGCTCTAAGAGGAACTGGTTAACATAGTCACGAAATCCTAAACATTTGATTGCGCTATTAGGTTTATCAAAGAGTGAGTCACTGAAGACCAATCGATCCGTATTCAGCATATAATCTAGAACGACTGAAGAGGTTCTGCCGAGCAAAAGTGCAAAGGCAGGAAAGAAGTTAAAATCATTAAAATGATAGTATATTCTATCTAATCGCTGAATTGGCACATGACAAAACAGACAAAAGATGACCTATGCATCTGAGCGGTTACAAAGTTCGTTCCTAAATGATTTAGACGCCGATCTTTTCATGTGCTGATTCAATACCTTAGGTTCGGAGCATGAAAAGTTGTCCGTCTAACCTGGCCAAAGCAGTAGACCGAATATGCCAAATCGTTGGACCTCGTGAAACAAAAACAGTAAAAAGCTCAGACCGGTGAGGGGGCAGTTCCATTACACTGATTAAAAAAACTAAAAAATTGTCGCAAAATCTAGAAATGAACAGGGAGATCTTATCGAATGAGGTGTGCATTGAAGACGTATGATTAGAAAAGACCACTTCTCGATACGAACAGAAAACGAGTAAGATAGAAAGGTCGGAAAGCTAAATGAATTCTTTCATTCTTTGGCTTAAAAATATCCTAAAATCATAACCACATTACAGTGAAATTCCTCCTCTTTAGGGTCCCAAAAACAGAGAAAAAGCAATTCACATTATTCGGAGAACTTTGGGAAATCACACCAATTTTCTTCATATAGTACCTGCAGACTGAGAAACAAGCCTTCTGAGCCTTATATTCCGAAGCAACTTAATGAAAGACCATAAAAAATTTGCCTGATTTCTGTTTGACCACTTCCACACTGACTTCCAGCAGTGCGTGTTCTGCTCTGCTATTGTCACGTATTGCTCTATTGTTTTCAGCTGTTCAAGCCCTTGTTTTCGATAACTTATTTTTTTAATGTCTTTTTTTTTACCCTAAAGGTTTGAACAAAGGAACTAAACGGCGATGATTCCCAATAACAGTAGTGCTGTCACTTCGTTTTTAGTTTTTAAAATTTGTGATGTTTTTGCTAGTGGTAATCTGTTTAATTACATTCACCATTTTAAGCTGACCATTCAAACCATTCACCAGCTCATTCACCAGACTGACTAGATTCACGATCATCGCCTTGCCTGGCAAAGCCACACTGAATACACTGCACTGAGTGCGCGCAAACCGCTTTTATTTTCAGCAGTTTCCAGAAAAAAAACTACCCTGGAAAAAACTGACTCTGCGGTGCAGACGACTAGAGAACTAAATCAGCAGTCCTCTTAGTCCCAGTGGTCGATGAGTGGTTTCCCTTTCACCGAAAAAAAAAAAAGAAAACGCCTGATCGCTGGCGAATATTCACCAGATCACATCAGATCCTGTAGCCTGCGAACAGTAAACACTGATTAGACTTTAGCCTGCTTCTATCCCATGCTGTTCGCAGTATCTTTCAGATGTGTCGAGTGATCTGTAGCCTGCGAAATAAGCTTTACCAAGAGTTTTTGCTGAAAACGATCTTTCTTACAAACTATTCAGTATTTTACTGACCTTTGTTGGATGGTTTTGATTAAAAGTGAAATTCCCAATACAACGGGAAGGGTCTGGCCACTCAGTTCTGACATTAGGCACTCACGTGGCGCTTCTGGCGGTCGTTTAGATCTGTTCTCAAGTTGCAGAATGCAACAGTGATGATAAAACCACTGGCATTTGCAGTAACAAGTTTCTTTTGTCTTAGTTAAGTGAGAAAATTTTCAAAATGATCCGGTCAGGCATACAAATTATTCCCCATGGACGTTTAAGTAAATCTATTGTGTTTGTCATGGTGGTTACAAAAGAAGTAAATCCAACAGCCCGTGGCGATCATTCTCACACCATTTTGATCGGGAGCCCAGGTTGAGTGAGGTTGGACA
>OZ037995.1:18681326-18693826 GCA_964035705.1 Porites rus
CCTTCACCTGATGCGTCTGAGAAATTGTGAAGTTGGCTAGACACTATGCGGCCAAAGTTCTTGGGCCTTAAACAACGTTCAACGGCGAACTGTTCGAGTTTTGGAAGTTCCTGCAACCAATCTTGCCAACGCTTTAAATCTTCAAGGGGAATTCTATCATCCCAATCCAATCCCTTCCGGCACAGATCACGCAGAATTGCTTTCGCAGGCAGAATTAATGGTGCAACAAACCCTAGAGGGTCATAAATTGAGCTTATGACGGAAAGAATACCCCTCCTCGTTGGGGGTCGGTCCTTCACATCCCACAGAATGCCGAGGGCACGCTCAACAGGCAAGTTCTCGAGATCGAGCTCCTTGACCGAACTGGCTCTCTCGGATACTGGGACTGACTGGATGACATCGTAGGCATTTGAAACCCATTTCGTTAAGCGGAAACCTCCTTTGGCTAGCAACTGACGTAGCTGATCGACCAGTCGACTTGCTTGTTGGTTATCTTCCACAGACTTCAAGCAGTCATCAACATAGAAATTTCTTCTCACCGTCTGAATGGTGTCTTTATCAAAATGTTCCGCATTGTCTTCAGCCGTTTTCTGCAGTGCATAATTCGCACAACTGGGAGATGAAACTCCCCTGAAAAGGTGAACTAGCATTTGAAATTCTTCTGGTTCTTTGTCCATTTCACCACTCGGCCACCACAGGAAACGGAGGTACCTGCTATCCTCTATTGGTACGCGCACTTGATAAAACATCTTCTCAATGTCAGCCATGATGGCTATGGGCTGTTCTCTAAATCTTGTTAGGACTCCAATGAGCGAGTTGGTTAAATCAGGTCCTTGCAAAATCTGTTGATTGAGTGAGACATTCTGGAATTTTGCGGCACAGTCAAAGACCACCCGGACCTTATTGGGCTTTTGTGGGTGAATGACGGGGTGATGAGGTAGATACCATGAGGGTGAATCCTCTCGCTGACCTTCAGGAACTTTCTGTGCATGTCCTTTGTCAAACAAGTCATCCATAAATAAAGAATACTTCCGGTGTAGTTGGGGATCCTTCAGCAGCCTCTTCTTCAGCAACCCAAGACGATGTTCAGCGACGATCTTGTTGTTGGGCAGATCTGGAGGGAAGACCTTCCAAGGAAGCGCAACTTCGTAATGACCACCGCGGAGCTCAGCAGAATCCTCCATTATGGCAAGGGCTCTCTTGTCATCTTGAGACAATCCTTTCTCAATGCTGAACTGCGAATCATTAAATTCCATTTCACAGAAACGTACAAACTGCTGGTCCAAGACAACATGAGACTGGATACGGTTTGAAGTACGGGCTGCCTTACTTGCCCTACCGAGTGGGCCATTGATGGTCCACCCTAGCAGTGTTCGCACGGCATAAGGACCACCATCTTCACTTCTCTGCACTTCATGAGGTTCAAGAAGTTTGGGCACATCATTACCTATGAGCAATTCGATGTCGGCATCAATGCAAGGTAGGTCGATATCTTTCAGGTAGAACCACCTTTCCACATCACTTTGAACCGGCATATCATCAACGGTGACTGGAAGCTTGACTCGTGAGAAAACATTTGACAGTTCAACGACATTACGTCCTTGCAGATCAGAAACTTCCAAATTGACCACTAGACTTTCACTCTTAACATCATCACTATCCATGGTAGTTAAAGACAGCATCGCTTTTCTACCTGTTGCACCTAGACGTTCTATCAACTTGTCAGTGCAAAATGTAGTGTTCGACCCTGGATCCAGAAACGCGTAGGTTTGAACCATCTTCTCCCTTCCCTCGGCTCTGACATTAACTGGAACTATGGCAAGTCCTGTAGCTGATGCTCCGGCCCCAGTCGCACTACACACTCCTTCACATGCTACCATTTCAGTGAAACAGCTTCGGGCTTGGCCATTCTGATTCTCATTCTCCGTGTTGCTCGACTGGGTCTCAGATGCTGATGGAGTTGGTGCTTTGACTGGTTTGTCATTCCTTGGGTGTAAGAACGTAGAATGTTTCCGATGACCTATCTTACATCCGACAATCTGGCAGAAGCTTTTCTTGGGGCACGACATCGCCATGTGTCCCGCAACAAGACAATTATCACACAGTCCTCTACTACGCACAAAACTAATTCGCTCATCAACCGACTTTCCTCTGAAAAGCTGACAGCGTGACAGCCAATGACTCTCCTTACACAATGGGCACTTGACGTTCGACTTGTCAGGCGCACGTTCAGTGTTGTCCTTAGGTGGGTCAGTAGTACTTTCCGGGGTGGTTCCTTGTGTCGTGAAAGCAGAACCTTTGTGCTCCTTTGATGGTGTTCTGTACCTTCTTTTGGAACCAATGCCTACAGCGTTGTTCTTGTCATCATTCGAGTGGATGTCCCCAAACACTGGATGGTTGGCTATTGTAGCCTTTGCTTCAACAAATTCTGCAACATCTCCGATAGTGACCTCTCTTTTCAGCTCTTCATTGATGTAATCAGCCTTTTCTCTCCATCTCTGTCTTAGCCAAAGTGACAACCTTCCAATGATCCTTTGGAGAGTGTCAGGGTTTTCAATTTTGTTTAGGTATCCAATTTCCTTGAGAGAGTTCTTACAACTTGTAAGTACAACCGAGTACCCTTGCAAAGCAGGACCATCATCTGACTTAATCTGAGGAGTTTTCGTTACTCGATCAATGAGGGCAGTTGCTATTTTGTAGCTTTGACCATATCTATCCTTAAGGAGTGCTCTTGCAGTCTTGTAGCCTTCTTTGGGATCCATCGATAAACAGCTTTGCATTAACTCCTTCACTTCTCCTGATGTATATTGAACGAGATAGTACAAACGTGAGTTCGGGCTGCTTGTCTTTGACTCTATTAAATTTTCAAAGGCTCGCACGAAGTCAGAGTACTCAACAGGATCACCCGAAAACACAGAGATTTCAGGCTGTGGCAATGTCATGGCTAATGTTTGAAGCTGGTGCTGTTTCAGCAATTCCTGAAGCTGTTGATTTTGTTGTTGTTGCATCTTCTGGACTTCAATCACGTGACTGACATTCTTGTCACTTAGATCTAGGTGTTGTTCCAATAATCCACCTTCAGCACTTTCACCATTAATCGCAGAGGGTGAGCATCCGTAACCTTTCCATACAGGGGCGTCTGGGTTTAGTGGACTGCATTTAACCTCTTGATTTTCCTCTGTCTGATGAACTGGAGCTTCCACAGTTTCCTTCTCTTCGACTTGACCTGGAGTGGAAGTTGCAAATTGACCTGCTAATGTCAGTGTGTGACTTTCTTGGCCTTCAGGCATATCCACGGTGCTCTCTTTCTTGGTTGCATGTAAAGTCGGTAACTGACTTGACAGTGTTGACAGACGTCGCTCCTCACAATAACTGTACACCCTTTCTTCAGCGTCGGCCTTTGCTAACTTAGTTTCCAACTCAAAATTCTCTTTCTTCTGCTTCAACAAGAGTTCTTCTAACTGAATGTCCTGCCGTGTCTTCAATGCAGCTACTTCCACTGACAAGGCAGCTTTCTTAGCAGAGGCTCTCAACCCTGCACTTGAAGCGGTGCTTGACTGTGAGAGACTGGAACTAGCGCTAGATTTAGACTTGCGCCTCCTAGAACTTGCAGCAGACTTCGATTTCGTAGAACTAATATTACTGATAGAGTCTTCCGGATGAAGACTGATGGCAAGATCTAATTCTTCTTGGAGCTTAAACTGAGCAGATTGCAACCAGACATCAAACGACTGAAACACCGCAATTCCCATACGTTTCACTGATTCAAAATACTCGATCGAGTCCCGAATTGCACTTTCATCAGTCAACTCAGCGTGATACTTATCATGTGCTTCGTTAAAATGTCTCATAGCTACTTCTAAATCAAGAAACTTCGCTCTAACCTGATCATTATTGTCAGAGCTCTTCATTAGCTCAAGTAATTCGCGCTGTCTTCTGGTGACGGCCGCCTTTGAACCGGACCTACTACGCTTTAAGGGAAGAATTCTCTCGTGAACAGCTCCATCGACGTCGACAGTTTTGGTTTTCAACCCACATAAGTCCATCTTACTCTACAATCGATCCACAAGCGAAGAAACAAATTATCGATAACACCAATCAATCAAAGAACGGATAAATCCATGGCACAATCGACGAAAATCCAAGACGATCCACAGCGAAACCAGCGTATCCTTCTAACGCAAATGTAGACTTAAATGTTCATATGAATTTATTCCAAAGAGATTCGGACCAAAGATTCGTTACAAGGATCTGGTTAGACTACGAAAAACAAAACGAGTGTGAATAAAAGGAAGAAAGATGAAAATACTTAGCGACAACATACTTACAGGATTTGAAGGCTCGAAGGAAACGTGAAAAGACTTTAGGCCGCGTGAACGAACAGAACTCGACTAGAACTTTACCTCAAGATTTTCGAGCGAGCACATGCCCCAGACCATAATATTACAACGACATATAAATGACGTAGTTCTTCTACCAGTCCCGCGCGGGCAAAAGACGGGAAAAACTTAACAGATACAAGAAGAACGTTTTGAAACCTACAGCAGGTGACTGTTTCTTTAGAGCAGTATCTCATCAACTGTATGGAGAACCTAGCTATCATATGAACATTCGTTGTGCTACATAATTTACTTTATCCACGTGTTCACCATAGGTCTACTTTGATTCTGCTTTTTATCTTATTTGACGCGGCTTTTCCCGTTCACCAATGTTTCAGAAGTTAACATATCAGACATCGCCTCATTTTGCTAGAAGTCTTTTGTCACGGCATCTTTCGATCTGTAGAGAATCCAGAGAATCTTCTCTTGTTTTTTTTACTTTGCATGTGACCAGCCTGATGTGACGTAAGCTATCAGCCGCGTGTGAGCTCGGAAAGGGCATATTTCACCGGATAAGTTAAGTTTCTCTCGGTTCTCTGTTGGTTTCGCTAAGTTATTCCATCGACAAGTTTATAATCAGGCTAATTGGCAGACTAAACTGGTTCAAAATTTTCCAACTTCCAGAACTTCGGAGGAGAAGCGTAAAAGAACGAGAATATGGGGTGTATTTCACATCTTAATTGGAGCTTCAAGAGGCTATTAACAACATCTGATACATCAGCCAAATTACATCACTTTGGTTATTGATCAATACAACTTATGACTGTTATGACAATTCATATGCTTTATTCAATTCATTTGTTCATTGATAGCAGTCTTGTTGTGAGTGATAAACCTGTTTATCAGGATTAAATACATGTGACGGAAGTTTAGCGCCAAGCCCATGTATATATGTGAGTTGCTGCCACGTGTGAGTCATTATGCGATTCTAGCCAGCTAATGCGTTGAACTCGATTGTAAGCTTTTGTTGTCTGTGCGAATAATTATGGCGAGCTTTAACTTTGACACGTGGTGTACGGCTACTAAACTTACAGAAACGAGTGTGGATATCCTCAAGAAGGAGGATCTCGATACCGAGGAAGCCCTACAGCTCCTCACTCCGACGGATTTAGAGAAATTGGGGCTGAGCATAGGGCAGAAACGCGTTCTCGAAGCGGCACTGAAAAAGTTGCGAAAGGATGTCAACGAAAAACCCTCTCCAGGAGATGCTACTGGTGCGCGCGACCCCATCACTACAAAGTCACTAGCGAGCGAGGAGGTTTGGAAGAAATTCTGAAGAAAATTGAAAGTGCAGGCTCGCTGGACGAATCTCTTCTGGCCCTAGGATCGACCGACTTTTCCTCGGCCAAACCGCCAGCGTTAAACACGTCAACTCTTCCCCGACTAGACAACGACCCGCACGTGTTTCTTGGCCTACAGCAAAAGGGAACAAGCGCAAAACAAGGTGAGAAGCCTCTGTTAATACCAGACTTTGTAAACCTGGGAACTTATGACAATCGCGAAGACGAGCAAGAAATTGGAAATAATTCTAGTGGGGCAAAAATTGTAATTCGCTCAGCGAGGGGAAAACCAAAATTAGAACATGTCACCCTTTCTATGTGGGTCGCCGCAAACTCGCGAATTATGCACGAGCTCCTTCGAACAGGAAAACTATCAGCAACCACTACCGCCATCGCTGATTACCTGGCTTACACAATAAAATTTGCTGAACTCCTCGAGTCCCATACACTCGCCTCGGCTTTGGCGTACGATAACGAGTATCGTAAATTACAGTGCGAATATGGCTTTCGATGGGGGAGCGACTCGCAGCACCTTCATACCAGATTTCTGATTAAACGCCGTCCTTCGCAGACCCCAGCTGCAACCTCACCCAACGCACAGAGATTTCCCCCACGCCTTAACTGCCAACCACAAACCTCACCCACAGCTCCAATTTGCCGCCAATTTAATTCGTTAACGGGATGCCTTTGGCCAAACTGCCGTTTTCAACATGTTTGCTTGGTGCCAAATTGCAACCAGGGTCATCCACAGCACGAACATCGAACAGCGCCCACAGCGTGACTTCTAATAGACCCACAAGCCATGATCAAATCCCCCCTTAACCGACAGGCCTGGATAGACAACCTCGAAACCGACCGTGACAGGGACTTTATCATTAACGGACTCACAAACGGCTTTGAAATTATTCCTAGCGATAGCGTTTTGAAAACGGCGGAAACTAACAACTACAAATCGGCGACCGCAAGCAATGTACGAGACAAAGTAGAAAACCAAATCCGCGAGGAAATTAGCAAAGGCAATTACGTAGTAACCCACGTGAAGCCGACTATCGTTAGTGCCCTTGGGGCTATCCCAAAACCAGACACTGATAAAATCCGGCTCATACACGATTGCAGCAGACCGCAGTTTTCCAATGTAAACTCCTATGCCACAACGCAACACTTTTCTTATGTAACAGTAGAAAAAGCTGTATCACAGATAAAACCTAACTCCTACCTCGCAAAAATTGACCTGAAGAGTGCCTATCGCCACGTCCCAATCCACCCTTCTAACTACCGCGCGACTGGACTAGCGTGGCAGTTTCAAGGAGATCAACATGTCACGTATTTGTACGATAATAAACTACCCTTCGGAGCCTCGAAATCACCGGAGGTGTTTCACAGATTAACACAAGCTGTTACGCGCATGATGGCCCGCCGGGGATTTCGGACAATCCTCGCGTATCTTGATGATTTTCTTATAATTGGCGATACCAAGCAAGAGTGCGAATTGGCCTATTACGAACTTATTAAACTTTTGACCGAACTTGGTTTTAACATAAACTGGGAGAAAGCAGTCGCTCCCACGCAGCGATTAACTTTCTTAGGAATTGAGATCGACACAGTGCTTAGGCAACTTTGTTTGCCCGACAGCAAGCTATGCGAACTTCGACAGTTATTAAGCGATACCTTACTCAAGCGATCAATCACAAAGCGAGAATTGCAGAGCCTCGTAGGAAAATTAAACTTTGCAGCACGTGTAGTTTTCGGAGGCCGGACATTCCTGCGGCGAATAATCGATGTCACGAACACTTTATCACGCCCACATCACCACGTGCGCATTAACACCTCCCTAAGAGCCGATTTATTATGGTGGGCGCGTTTTCTAAGCGTCTTTAATGGCAAAGCGTTCTTTGTTGCTTCAACACCAACCGCTTTGGAAGAATTCTCTACCGATGCTTGTCCTATCGGAGGAGGCGGGTTCTTTCAGGGTGATTGGTTTTACACTAACTGGGCTACTGATCATCCTGATCTAACAGACGCGCATATCAACCTCAAAGAAACCTTTACAGTTTTCCTAGCGTTACACCGCTGGAAATGGTACTTGCGTGACAAATGGATTGTTGTCCACACTGATAACCACACGACAATCAGCGCGTTAAACAAAGGCACAAGTCGCAACCCCCAAGTTATGCAATGGTTACGCTCCATATTTTGGCTCTCTGCTACTAACAATTTTCGAATCACCGCTCGTTACATCCCTTCAAAGGCTAACACCGTTGCCGATGCCATCTCACGCCTTCATGACTCTGCCTTCTGCAGAACCCTAAAGGAACTTTTCCACACCCTTCTTCTAGCATTCGACCGCCAACGCGCTCAGGTTTCACAGTCAGCCTTTTCTTCTCTCCCCTGGCAGGTGCAGTCCATACTCAGGAGCAGCTACTACAGGAGGAACTGAGAATGTACCGCAACCATGCCTTTGCCAAATCCACAGCAGCAAGTTATAAGTCGCAGCTACGAGCATACCTTCGCTTCTGTCTCTTCTTCGGCTATACCCCAGTTCCCTGTCGCGCTATTCACCTCCTCCGTTACATTGTCTTCCTCGCACGAACACTCTCTACTCGCAGCATTCCCAATTATCTCAACGTTGTCCGTCTTTTGCACCTACAGTATGGCTACCCTAACCCTCTTGAAGACCCTTTATTCAAGCATCAGAAAACTCTCCTCATGAGAGGCATAAAGCGAATTAATGGAGAATGTGTGACGCAAAAGCTACCTATTACACCCGATGTCCTTCACAAAATGCAATGCCATTTACATCTTGACTCCTCGCTTGACGCCACCTTTTGGGCGGCATGTTTGGTCGCATTTTTCTCCTTCTTTCGTAAGTCAAACTTACTGCCACCTTCCACCACGGAATTTGACACCACGCGCCACCTGCGGAAATGCGATGTTCGATTGTTCCCGTGGGGCATCATTCTTGTTGTTCGTTGGTCTAAAACGATCCAATACCGAGATCGCACTCTCCTGGTTCCAGTTCCGAAGATTGCTCACTCCTCCTTGTGTCCTTGGTCAGCGGTAACTCGCGCTTTCAAGCTTGCCGGTGTTTATCAAAGTAACAAATCTGCTTTAGAACCTGCTTTTACTTACCTAGAGGACGGTGTCCTTAAAACACTGACTTATACCACATTCACAACTAAACTGAAACGCACACTGGATCTCTGCGGCTACGATCGCTCGCGTTTCTCTGGACACTCCTTTAGGCGAGGGGGTGCTTCGTTTGCCTTGCACTGCGGCGTGCCTAGCGATTATATTAAGCTACAAGGCGATTGGAAATCGACTGCATATGAGTGTTACTTAGACCATTCACTACGCTACAAATTAGAGGCTGTTAAACAGATGAGCCAGGGTATCACTCACTAACTCCCCTTTTCTCTCCTTGGGGGTTTGGAGGGTATCGCGCGATGGTCTATTCAATAAAGACCCAGAGAACCCCAAAGAGAGTTGTTGTGTATTTAGTGAGTGATAAACCTGTTTATCAGGATTAAATACATGTGACGGAAGTTTAGCGCCAAGCCCATGTATATATGTGAGTTGCTGCCACGTGTGAGTCATTATGCGATTCTAGCCAGCTAATGCGTTGAACTCGATTGTAAGCTTTTGTTGTCCCATCCCTCCCTCCCTGAGGGTATCGCGCGATGGTCTATTCAATAAAGACCCAGAGAACCCCAAAGAGAGTTGTTGTGTATTTATTGATTTGAATAGAAAATCATAGAAACTTGTCAACTTCTATTTTTTTAACAATTTCATTCAGCTGAGGCACTATTTACAACGAGCTGATTAACATGCAGAGTATCAGACAGTATGGTGGGTGAAATACACTCACTGTTCAGTGTACTGACTCTAGTGATTCAATTCCATTTTAAAAGCGGCTTAACACCTTTTGTATTTTCTTTCTGTCTAGATCAAACACAATGGAACAAGCAGCAGATGGCGAAAGGCCAGGTATAGACAAACGATTTGATTTTTTTGTTGGATGCTGTGATTATTTTCGATATTTGCCAGATTTGAACAAAACATCAATATATATATATATCACTACAAATTGTAAAAGAACTGGTTAGATCGGGGAGTGATCAACACCATTACAAAATTTCAGATTGGAAAGGTACACCAGTTAATGGATGGGCTTCTGCCATTTGGAAAAAATAATTAACCTTTCTCCACGAGTCATCAAAATTGACAGTCTATTTTTATTCAACTTAAAAAAAATATGAGAGCTGTTGAGATATAGTCAACTTCCACTGCTCAATAATATAACCCCGTGCCAGAATGTTGCTCGCCCGTTTTCCACCATAGCCCACCCTACTATATTTTAATAGAGTACCTTCAGAGTGACAAAGAAGAGCACTGCCCATAATAGCGTCTGATAAGTCTCAGTTTTGGTCTCCACAATTAAAGGTGAGCCATAATGATTAGTACTCTTCGGTCTGCCTGCTATATACCGTGAATCCTCTATTAAGCTACCCCTCTGAAAAAATTTTGAAGTGAAATGGTTTGGTATTTCACATGGCCATGTAGTATCCTCTATTTCTTTAATGAACTAGACTAGTTATTGACTATTATCTATCTATATCTTTTTCAGAACCCATGGATGCCGATGGGGACTGGCTCGACCGAGCCATAGCGCTAGACAGGGAAGAACAAAGGCAGGAAGAAGAAAGGAGGAGAAGAGAAGGAGAAGAAGAAGAAGAAGAAGAAGAAGAAGAAGGGGAGAGGAGAAGACGAGAAGAGGAAGAGAGGAGGAGAAGAGAAGAAGAAGAGAGGAGGAGATTAGAAGGAGAAGAGAAAAGAAGAGAAGAAGAAGAAGGAGAGAGGAGGAGAAGGAGGAGGAGGGAAGAAGAGAGAAGACGAAGAGAAGATGAAGAGACAGAGAGGGAAGAAGAGTGGAGAGGAAATGGAAGGAGAGAACGAGAAAGAGGAAGAAGATATGAAAGCGTGGGCAAAGGGCAAATGAAAAAAGGAGCCAGAGAGATGATGAAAGAGGTAAGAGAGAATAAAATGATGTAGATTATAGACTGTGGTTAGTTAATGATGGTTATATAACTCCATTCTTATGAAATAATGTAAATGCGTTCCATCTATTGTGTCAGAAAAATTATTAATGATCAACAAACTATCGTAGGACTAATGGACAGTGTAGCTGATTTGTGTTTCAAATGTGAAAGTCACAGAAAATCTAATATACAACAAGAGAGAACACTTTGCAGGACCATGGAAGTAGTGTCTGGATCTGGAGTTTAGGGTGGATGATCTCGTCAGCATATTTTATATTTCTATCTTAGCATTTAACTACAGCCAGCTGCCGATAATTCAGACTTTCTAGGGTTGCTAAAAATGTTCATTTCTCCCTAATTGCTATAAATATATTAAAGATGAAACAACAACATGATATTAATTATGAGGAGGACTCGGAAAAAAATCCGAGTCCCAGATGGGATTTGAACCCACGACCCTCTGTGATCTAGTCGGATGCTCTAACCACTTGAACTACTGGAGACTCTATGGTGAGCAAGGGCCAATTTGTGGGTCTCGACTGGAACCGCATCACGCGGCTACACAGCCAAGTAATGACTGGCACACAAGAACTCACTAACAGCATCGCGCTGTCACCTTAAAGCATATCAAAGATGCGGCCAACCAACCTCCAAAGTGAAACATTCCAGTACACGCATTTTAAATCCTGTCACCCACCCGGAGTCAAAAAAGGCTTCATGAAAGGTGAAGGCCTGAGACTACTAAGAACTAACTCTTCACAGGAGACTTTTGTAGGAAACATAAGAATATTCAAACTACGCCTTCGAGCGAGAGGCTACCCAAACAACTTTATAGATAAAACACTCTCGGAAGTCAAATTCTCTGACAGAAAGAAAGCTCTCCAAGAAAACACAAGAGTACGCAGAGAAATATTGCCCTTTGTAACGCAATACAACCCCTCTGTGCCTAACGTAAAACACATTCTAATGGAGAAATGGCATCTTATAGAATTACAACCTAAACTTAAAGAAATGTTCAAAGAACCTCCGATCATCTCTTATAAAAGAGGCAGTTCATTAAGAGATATACTGGTTAAAGCCAAACTGTAGTTAATCTCTTTAATGCTACATGTAGAAGAGCAATTACATTCATGCGACACATTTGCGGGATCTGTGAATGGCCTGTCACCATTTAATTACCATGTCTTTCTTAGTTAAATTAACTCTTTGTTGAGCTACACACCTTATTTTTCTTTTTTTTCTTTAAAAAATGAATCCAAATTTTCATTCAGTACCCTTAACTTGTATGGTTTACCCGATAGTTCCAGGAAGCCTATAGTTTATAAGCCCCCTAGCTTCTATATAGGCTTCCTTGCCTTTACCACATTTAATCTTGTAAATAATTTAGTTAGAATATTGTATATTATCTTTAATGTATTTCTGTCTACTGTAATTGTATTTCTGGTTAATGGCAAAATAAAATGAATGAATTAATGAATGAATTACATTGCAAGCTGCGAAAGGTCAAAGTATAGTTTGAGTGCATCTTCCCAGTTGTTTGGCGGGATATAGCCTCGATTATTCATTAGGTATCGTGCATAGGCATTGAAATCACAGCTGCCACTCAAATTAACTGGTTTCTGCACTGTGTTTCGGCCCATAACACTTTAACAGGCGATAAAGGCCTCAACATGTCTTCACCACCTATAAGGGAAATTGAATCATTAAATGCACAACATCAAGTTACTAGTGAAAGTAATAACAGTAAATTACGATAGAATGAGGATTTATCTCACGGAGAGAATGATCTTAGTAGGTAGGTACTT
>OZ037995.1:18698826-18711326 GCA_964035705.1 Porites rus
AAGCATACACAGATGGAAACTTTCCTAAACAAGTTGGCTGTTAAATTCATAAGACCAGAGAAAGTCATGGAGCACAAAGAAAAGTTTGGAACTTTGAAGGGTTTGGACATTAGTTTGGAGAATCAGAAAGCAGATGCTGCTGTGACAATTGGTATGGTAACAAAGGGACAACTCAGAAAGGTTCTGGATGAAGGAGACATTGACATTCGTGATGTTGACAAATTTTATGATGGTTTCAGAAGGTTTTATATCACAGCTTTCACATACTGCACAAAATGGTTACCACTTGGCAACCCCCTGATGAAAAACTGTGTTTTCATTGATTTCAGTTTTCACTCTGCAGTCAAGCACTCTACCAACTGAGCTAATCCTACCACGGTTGAGATTAAGTTTACATAAGATAGTAGTACAGTGGAACATAGACCCTAGATATGGGGTCATGCAACAACAACAATAGAATCAGAAATTGATAGACTCAGAAAGAAAGCTTGGCTGAAAGTTTTCAACAGTCCCCAAAGGATCATCTCATTTAAATGGTGGGTAGATACACTGGTTGAAGATAACTTGGATATGGAATTAAATTTTATTCATGCTAAATGCTATAGGAGCATGGACACAAAGTGTTTTACATCTGATGCCGTTTCAGGATATTTGAACGCTCCTGATGTTACTCAGCATGTTGTAAACTGCCCCTTTAGCTTGTATCTGCCACATTGAGGCGTATTCAAAAGGCTGGCAGCACTTCATGACTTCTGTTTTGTATATTTAATGGACAAAAGCAGCGTCTATGAGTTATCCACTATCGTTTAGGACAACAGCTAGGCTAGTAGTCTCTCTTGAATTGCAATGCGCACAGTGCTGCAATTTGATTAACAAGTTCTTCATCCGCTAGATAATATGCCGAGTCACTCAGAGCTAACTCAGTGACACATCTTTCATGAAGTTCAACATGGTTTAACTCATTCCCGACAGGCAGCTTCCTTAACCAGGTACATTCAATGGAAAACACTCCTGAGATGGGACGATTTGTTGGGCTGAATTAAATCCATATTTTTTGATACAATCAAAACTCGAAATTACTGACCTACGATAAAAACAGGTGTACACGCGGAACTATTCCTTGAAAGAAAATTCTCTAACATCTCTATGTACTTGATGGCAAACGTTGATTAAAGAATCCCAACCTATTTCTGACGCTTTTTTTCATTTCTTCAAGAAACTTGGCTGAAGTCGCATTCTTGGCTTGACGCCGCCATTTTGGATTTGCCATTATTTGGCAGGTGTCCTCAGCGAACTTTCCCGACAAGCTTTACAGGTGACGTCACATCCAAAATCGCCAGGTGTCCTCGGTGAACTTTCCCGACAAGCTTTACAGGTGACATCACATCCGAGGACGACTGGGAACGAGGCTGCATATTAAGGAGATATTTCATGAAAGTTTTGAAAATTTCAAAACTACAAGGATTTGTATGGAAACCATGCAAGCGTAACTGGATGCCAAAAGCTGTTTTTCTCATACAACGGCTTCCAACTTTTGGTGGCCATTGCAATCACCACTTTTGAGATATACGGCTGAAAATGCTCAGGTTACCTAATTTTAATATGCTCTTTCAGCTTGTGCTAACAATATTTTTCAAAAGTGAACTGATTTCATGTTTACGGAGAGTTGATCACATGATCAAGTCATGAAAAGAGCCTATTCGGGACAACTCCATGGAAAATCACTTCAAAGAAACTTCGCTTCTTTCAATGTGATCAAAGACCTGATCAACGTAGACTGCACTTTCAGATCCATTGTCAGGCAGATAAGGAAAATCATCAAGTGTATTGATCCAAGCTCAGTGCTTTGGGAAAGGCTAACACACCTATGCCTTGGAAATGCAGCGGATGCAGACACCTTAAAGCTCTGTCAGCTTTTGGTAGATAATGTTCAGAGTAATGTTCAATACCAAATGCTCACCGGAATTCCTTCTCTTGACTTGAATGCCGAGACGGAGAGATCTAGAGAACCACGTGATATTGGAGACTTAGTAATAGAGGTCTGTTCAGACTGTACATGTTTGATAACGTGAAAAATGGAAATGTTACTCTAAGATCAAAAAATAATATTAAATATCTGGGTGTGTTGGTTGATATAAACCTTGCTTGGAAATATCACATTGACGCTATTACAGCAAAAATCAGTAAAACTATTGGACTTATTTCAAAACTTCGCCACAGCATACCTCGTTATATAATATTTTATATTCACCAAACATTAATCCACCCTCAGCTAACCTAAGCTCTTGCTGCCTAGTGTCATTCTGACTCTCCAAAAGAAAGTGCTTTTATGTGATGTATTTTACAGATATTTGGAACAAGCAATTCCCCTATTTATCGACACTGACATGTTACCAGTGTCATTTCTGTATATAAAACTGTAGCTAGTCTAATGCATGAGATAAACAGCAACAATTTGCCAGCAAGTCTCTTAAATTGGATGTTTACCGGTTTCTGGGTAATCGGGTCAGATTTTTTTCAATCGAACCCAAATATTAACTCAGAACCGATTTTGTTTAATCGAACACGATAACAAATCAGGTCCAATTTGCAGTCGGGACCAATATATTTCGGGATGTTTATCGTTTTCTGGGATACTGGGTCCCATATTTTCCAGTCGGACCCGAATAGAATTTTCCACTGTGAACCTTTGCAAAACAATTTTTCATTTGAACACAAATTCATTCTTTGGAATTTCTTTTTAAACTCTCTTAGTATCCTCTTGGAAACCACTGGGAAACAAAGGAATTGCCCTATTGTGACAATTACGAATCAACCAATCGCCGAGGAATTGTACCAACACCTTTCGCACCAGCAGCATGCAACTTCTGAAATCTCGCAAAATCAAGTAGCAGGCGGAAATCCATAACTGGAAAAGGAAACTTTCAGTGGGTTTATATACTTTTAGTGAAAAATAAAGTTGACCTTTGGTGTTAAATGGAAGTTTTTTTGAGTGTTCTAGAGCGGTAACTCATGAAAACTTACAGACTGGAATTATACGCCAAAATATCCGTCAGAGGTTTGGTACGCCACAGCAGCTTTGCCCGAGTCAAAGATCTTTATGCTTGACCATGAATTGTTTGTCTCGATTTGGTGTTATGGACTTGAAATCCAAAGTAGGCATGAGGTAGTCTCTTTACTTATTTTCACCCCTTTACCTTCCGGCGTAAGATTTTCTCGCAAGATTTCCATCGGCAGATGCTGTGGAAAACGATAATTTAACTAACTTTTCCTTCTACTTCACTGAACTAGCTCTTCGTCTCGGTTCGATTGGATGGTATACGACTTTATCAAATCAAAGATAATGCCTGTTGCGTTGGCTAGGCAAACTTTTCACATCGACTTGAAGGTTGCAGCGATCTGCCCATTGAGTGAGGCATTATCCTACTTTTTGACAATCTAAAGTCTCACTTCTTTTTGTAACAGAGAATGCAGAAAACTGAAGGAAACAGGTGAGAGTCACGATTGCTACAAAGAGAAAAGGTTCGAAAACTCGCCAGCGAAAGCCATCGATGTGCTGATCGTCTCTTTCCCTGAGCACCATGTCTTGATTACACTGTCAACAACGGAGAGGGTTAGCTAATACAGCTCTGCCTTGAAGCCATCAAATCAAATTTTCTGTCGGCCCCCTTTCTAATTCCAACAGTTGAGGAAGGTTCATTTTGAGTAAAAACAATAAAGCATATCGAGATCTCGCTAAAAATCGAGAGTCGGGAGGAGGACAACGTCTGTGGTGCACGTGTCTAGACCGATTATGCTTATTTAGCTTTAAAAAGATGAACTTGTGAATTCTAATAATTTGAAATGTCATGTATCTATTGTTATACTGATTGTCTATTTATGCGTGAATGACTTTTGAAGCGATCGTTACATCTCATGAAATATTAAAATGTTATTTACGGTTCTCCCAGGACGGTTCTGTATTTCTCCTATCGATGTACACTTCACATGTGCCAAACAAAAATTGATGCGTCATCTTGTGGCTTGAGTTTAAGTGCCATTGTCTGAGAAAACCGGGCAGAGGCCATGGATCGAGGTCAACCGATTCCTTTCATCTTTCGGCTGTTTTCAACCTTCATTGAGACAGGATGAATGGCAGTATTCTTAAACTTCATCAGCTTTTAGTTTCTGAGATCAGACCACCCCCCCTAAAAACCAGCAGACAGCAACTGAAAATACGTGTAATTTAGATGCTTAACTTCGGCAACGCGTAAAATTTTTTCTCGCGCTGCAAATACCTCCAACTTCAGGACACTATCATTTCGATAGACCTGCTATAATTCTAGGTCATCAACGGCCACTTCCAACCATTTATCAATGTCTCAAAGGCAAAATAATTTGCACATAGAAAAATTTTGAAATATTATTTGCTTGATGAACCACTTTTTCAAAAATCGTTTTCTCACAAACGCGGCAGTTTATGAGGAAATGAAATACTTCTTTGTACTCATTATTACCCCTACTATGCATGTAAAAAAACAGAAGTTTGGGACCTGGTAAATTACAAACGTTGTTAACGAGAGTTAAAAGTCCATTTTATCGCCAAAATCGGGCGAAAGGTCATGTCACGGAAAGTTTGTCACGCATTCTAAATTGATCGAGACTTAAATAAATCTTACTGAGAAATTCGGTAGATTACAAAATACAGAATTCAGCTTCTTATTAAAAAAGAAAGTTTATAAAATAAGGCTATCCGTCAAACATCAGCATGCTTTCTTTGAAAACTGTTTCCGTTTTGTTTACATTTGCGCGATGGCAGAACGCCAGTTTTACAGTCCGCAGATTCTTCAGGAAAAAATAATAAAAAGTAAAAAACGTCTTTCGGGGAATTTTCGATATAAACTTGGCTATTAGAATGACGGCTGAATTCAACTGACAAAAACTTTGATATGTTAATTTTTATGGGGCTCTCTTTTAGAGAAACTTGAATAAGTTTTATTTACTTTTTTGGATTTCACCTGTCAGTCATCCTAATTACAAAATTTTCACACACGCTTCGCAAAATATTCATTACTTTCTGTCGATGTTAAAAAACGATAGCATGTTCAAAATGAGTTGCTCCTTTTTCTCCGAAGATTCACATTGTGGACCTGCACCGGGAAAAGAGGATATTACTATCATTCCAGTAAAGTCGTGTGCGAATAATATATTTGACCATCTGTCCGCACTCGGCGTAAGTGGAAAAACGCAAAGTGGAAATACGCAAATTGGCGAAGCTGAAGTCCTTTTTAACCGTGGTGGTTTTATCGCTCCCAGCCAAAAACAGGTAGACGAATTGACTGTGTGCCCACGGCATAGATATCTCTTGACCTATGGATGGCCGGGTAGAAAGCGATTGACATGTTTTCATCCTGATCATCTGGGAAAGCGCACGAAGCAGAATAATGCTCGACGCGTCAACTTGGAAATGTCGAGAAGCATATATTTCTTGGAAAACCATTCAGTTCCACTTGGAGCAGGTATAATAAACATTAGTACATGCATTGATAGAACACTTCTTGCCGGAGAACATTATCAGTGACTTACAGTTATCATAACTGAGCTTGGGTAGCCTGTGATTCTACAGAAAGGATTTTATTTTTTTGGTATCTTGAGTAGAAACCTTAGTTTATTTCCATCACGACTGTGTAAAGAGTGAGAAAGGAGTGAATGTTCCTTATTTTTCCACCCCAGCATTTTTTGTGAGAGAAAACAAAATCAGGACACGTTATTTATTTATCTATTAATTTATTTTGCCTTGGCCTCGTTAGTTATATGTACAAAGTGCAGAAAAAGACACTACCAGATACGACAAGCAAAGCAACTTGAGACAACTGTAGTGGTAAGTTCATACTACCCTGATTAGCAATTTTACATTACAGTTAAATTTGAAAAGCGAATGACACATATAACTAAAACACATAAATAAAACGCATAGTGGTTACCGTGTGGCGCTAAATTTTTCTCGTGGATGCTAAATTTTGCGGGGGTGCTTTGCGGGGACTCGTCTCGAGTTATTTTTAACACCACAGTTCTCAAGGGGGATTAGACAACAGCCAATCACATAGCGCGAATGTGTTCCGCGTGTATGACCCACGCTCAGAGGCACGCGTCCTTCACGAATTGACGCAGAACAAAATGGCGGAAGACGAGGAGATCGATATTTGCTATTCGTTTTGTCGACGAAAACGACTGCAGAGACATTTCTGCTAAAGCTGTGCCAGGGAAACGGAAATTAAAAAAGAATCGCCCTTCCCCTCTTGTATAGAGCTAACAGTACAGCAAGGAAATCCTTAACACACTGAATATTCTCTCAGGATCATTTATAATTTACAGTTTGAAGAGAGCAATTTCTGGTTTGATATTTATTCTTTTATTAGTCTTTTATTATTCAACAAAAATAACAATTGGCGTCCTACTTGCTTTATTGTACAAACGACCTGTTTCAATAGACCGGCGAAATTTCTCATTTTATTAAAGCACTGAGGTTACGACAACTTCGAGTTAAACTGATTTCAGGGTTGTCAAAGAGTCCAGCGATTCCTTTTCCCCAGGTGAGCGCCGACTCATTTCGCGTCAATATTCAGGAATGCTCTCGATCCCTTTACGCTTTCATTGCCTTTCGCCCGACATGTTTTGCACGGCGTTTAGTTATGCGAAACCTCCACGAAACATCCACGCTACGCGCGAGGTAACTTTATCCCGATTCTAAAAATAACTCGAGACGAATTACCTATGGAATAGGGTATGTATGGGGGATGCCTTCTCTGTCCCCTTTATCCTCTCTTGTTAACAGCTATTTCGAGAAAGGTTGTCGGAAAAAATGTGCACGCGACAATCCTGAAAGGTATGGGATATTATCAATACACTGATCCTGACACTGTAGCTGTCGAACCTACTTTTGTTGCTTTCCTTTAGCACTCGCAAACATACGTCCATGGCCTCTCTCGTGCCATTCTTTCAAAACTTCTCTAAAGAACAGTAAACTCAAAACCACCCACAACTATTCGTTTCAGGATTGTCGCGTGCACTTTTTCCGACAACCTTTCTCGAAATAACTGTATACTCTTAGTAAGTTGGCGAAAACAATTTTGTGTTAATTGCCAACGAGCAGCCTCACGAAGGCGCACTGTGAGTACAATGTATAATAATTATTTTTATTATACATTGTACTCGCGTTCTGTCGTGTATTGTCCAGGTTACTCAGTTATATGCCAGCAGATTAATGGCTACTCTGTAGGTTGGGCACGCAATGCATGATTTCCAACTAGATAGCGACGTGTGTTTCTGTACGATTGCATGTTTGTCGTTTCTTCAAAGCAATGTATAATAAAACAGGTAAAACAATAATTAGATTCGGTTTTTGTGATATCCCAAATAATCAAGGTTTCGGCAAGTGTTATCAACCTTGCCCTTCGGCTCGGTTGATTGATGACACTTTCCTCGACCTTGATTATTCCGGATATATCACAAAAACCGAATCGTGTTTATTATTTTCTCGTGATGTTAGGAAAGCCCTCTTGTCATTCAGGATCAAGAGCCGTCAGTGTTAATGACTTCTACTAATGAGTCCCCCGAGCGACCAAATATCAGCTCTACTTCAGCATATGAAAGTGAAGTTGACATTTCAGCCATGGGTTCAGTGATTGAAATGGAGGGACGAGGCAGAAACAAGCTTGTGGATTGATGAAAAAGAATTGCAACATGAGAAGAGAGAAACGCTAAACAATGCCATTGCAAAGCTTACTGAAGGTCGTTACAGCCCTATTGCATCAACACTAAACACTTCATGGGATGATGTGTCAGTTACACAGCAAAAATATTACCAGCGCAAATTGAAGGAGGTTATTCAAGCAGCATTATCTGTTGTTGTTCCTGGGCAAGAAGAGTACATGTGGAACTGTTTGCGAGAGGAAAGGGAAATTGCAGATGTAAGTGAGGAACCACCAGCGAAAAGAAAACGAATAGACACTGGCCTTGTACAAACGCTTATATCTGCCCATAACGACGCTGGAAACTGGCAAACTAAGCGCCAGATTCTTTCCCTTTTTGTAAATGACTTTAGCAAAACCGAGCTTCAAGAAATGATCCCAGGCCTATCGAAATGGCGGATTGACCAAGCCCGTTGCCATGCCACTGACGTAGGCGAAGGCCAGCCCATTCATGATAAGCCTATTTTTCGCACACGCTTAGACCCTGTAAAGACGGATCATTTCGTTGACTTCATATCAAGACCTTGCTTCTTACAAGATGTTGCATACGGCACCCGAAAACTGAAACTAGACAGTGGTGGACAAGCTGTAATACCTGCAGTGATAAGAACCCTAATACCATCAAGGATTATTGCACAATATCAGGCTTACTGTAGAGAAATTGGATTTGATGCGGCAAGCGAACGCACTCTCTTCAGGATTTTAGAAGTCTGCTCCGCTTCCATGCAGAAGTCATTGCATGGCCTCGATTACATTACCATGGACGGCGTGCAAGCATTTGATTCACTTGAAGACATGGTCAGTACTCTCAAAGCTGCTAAAGCCGTAACTTCCAACTGGGAAAAAGAAGCCAAACAGTAACTCTCAGATGCAAAGAGATACCTTAAAGCCGACTTCAGGTTGCATGTGAGCAAGGATGAGAGGTGTGCAGACCATTGTACAATGTATGCACTGAGTGACCCCAATGATCCTCCATTTAAGGGCACGTGTAGTCATGTTCACGACATTCGCTGTGACGCCTGTCATGGTATTGAAACGGTCATTAAACAGATTGGCGCTGAAATAGAGGGTGCATTCAACAAAGATGGTGATTTTTTAACTAAACGAAAGCTTCAGTTTGAGCACGGTAAAGCACAAGAAGCCATATGCGCATGGAAAGCGCATAGTCTACGCGCTGTTAACCAAGATCTTGCCAAACAAGATGTGTTGAGTGCGCTTGACGGTGGTAGCTGCCTTATCGTCATGGACTGGGCCATGAAATTTTTACCTCTGCACTACAGAGAACAAATGAGGGATTTCTTTGGAAAGAGAGGTAAGAGCTGGCACGTAAGCTGTGTAATTGAGAAAGAGGAGGACAGCTATTCAGTGCAGTGTTTTTCTCATTTATTTGAAGAATGCAAACAAGACTGGTTTGCTGTCGCATCCATCGTGGAGAATCTTTTAGAGATTCTTAAGAGAGAGAAGCCATTCATGTCAGAAGTGTTTCTTCGCTCAGACAATGGCGCATGCTATCACAACGCAGCCTTGTTGCTTGCTCTTCCAGCCATTGGTTCAAGAACTGGGATACGTATCCGTAGATACGATTTTTCAGAACCACAAGCAGGGAAAGACATATGTGACAGAAAAATAGCTCCGATGAAAGCCCACATTAGACGATATGTGAACGAGAAGCACGATGTGGCAACTGCTGCAAAAATGAAGGAAGCTCTTGAGTCTCATGGAGGTGTCAGAGGGAGCAGAGTAGCTGTTGCCGCTGTTAACTTAGCTAATGAAACTGGTGGGACAAACAAAATCAAAGGAATTAGTAAGCTCAACAATTTTGAGTTTACAGAAGAGGGAATTCGCAGTTGGAGTGCATACCAAATTGGTCCCGGAAAATTGGTGTCGTGTGAAGGAATGAAACCACAGGGGAAGACTGGATTGAAGTTGTTACAACCTTTTGGGGAAATTCCCCAGGCCCAAGGCATTTTCAACACGAGGCCCACTTATAAAGAGCGATCCGCCAAAAATCAGGTCTTTTTCTGTGAGACACCAGGCTGCGTGGTAACATTTGAAAACGAAAACGAAGCACAAAATCATATGGACACTGGAGTTCATAAGCTTGTTTTGGAACGCAAAACACTTTACGACAGTGTGCGAAGAAAATGGGCGCAGCATGTTACCGAAATAGCTTCCCAGACGACTCTGAGTGTGCCAACTACATCAACCCGAGCGCTTGGTACAAGCAATGGAAATGAAGCTCCCACTTCGCAGGGTTGGGCACTAAAAGGTCAAAAAACTGCTACTAAGACCTCCAAGAACGTTAAAAGTTTTTTGATTGCAAAATTCAATGAGGGCCCTAGTGGCCAGAGGGCAAATCCGTCAGAAGTCGCAAAGGAGATGCAGGAAGCTAAGGATTCGAATGGTTCACCTGTATTTTTGCCAGAGGACTGGAAAACTGCACGGCAAATAAGCAGCTTTTTTTCACGACTGTCAGCATTAAAGAAAAGCAGTCATGTCGCTGCAGTAACATTACGTGATGAAGAAAATGTCGATGAAGAGGATCTTAGGAGCTGGGAAGGTCGCTTAGAAGCAGAGAGTATACGGAAGGAAGTGTACAGTGCAGTGGATCTTCAACACCCAGTTTATTCTGAAGGCCACAATATTTGCTTGATGGCAAAAGAGAGAAAGCTTAAAAATCTCAAAGTTGTAGAACTAAAGAACATCTGTACAAATCTTTCTTTGACGACCATTGGAAATCAGCAAAGAAAAGTTACCTTCATAAACGCCATTGAGGAGTTAGTTAATTCTTGTTCATGTAGCAATTTGTTGTAAGACATCGACTGTATCGTGGTCGATTAACTTGAAACAAAAACAGTCGTATGAGAGAAGCCTAGATGACTCTGTCAGAGACCAGTTCAGTGGTGACGCAAGTTTTTACGATTGCTATTACAACATTTTGACATTGTATATAGTAGTTAAGAGTGTGTATTAAGGACACCTTAACAATCGTGACAAATTTATATAAATGTATGTAAATTTATTTATTTACATACGCCCCTAATTAGCCTAAATATTCAGTAGAGTGATTTTCGTATAACCTTGAAATGAAAACAACAAAGGAACAGAAATAAAGCGGTTTGATTGGTTTATCGAACGGATACAAACGCACGTGACTTTTGGTTGGTTAAGCGAACGCTCGGGTAAAAAATTTATGCCTGAGAACTTTTAGAAATCAATGTTATACTTCGCTTTGATGTCATACTGCAACAAGATTGGCCAATCAAACAATGCTTTCTTCCCTTTTCTTGGGTTTTCTTTGGCGGGAAAACGAATAGTCCATGTTTTGATCTTTTCATCCATTGGCTTATAAAACAAATAACGAACACTTACTGAAACGATTTTCAAGGTCATACGCAAATCGCTCTACTGAATATTTAGGCTAATTAGGGCCGTATGGTTAACCAAGACCTTCTAACCCGTTTTTTATAACCTTTTGACTTAAATGAGGGTAAGATATGGCTTGTTATTAGAAGCGGGCACGACTGTTTTCCATTTTTTTTTTACTGACCATGGATGAAGGCAAAACTGTGGATAACGAAATCATTAGGCAAAACAGCGTGGCACAGTCTGCCCGCTAGACCCCTACGTTCACCTGCTAGCTAGGTCAATCCAACTCACATAAAAATTACAACAAGGAAGGTGTTTTTCAAACTCTGGAGCCCTGTTAAAACGCCGCGGTTTGCTAAGGCTGGTTTAATTGGTTGCGAATAAACCAATCACCATCTGTGGGATTGAGCGGTGTGAACTTGGATATCCCTAGCTAGCTTATCCCGCCAATCGATTTTTATGTTTTAGCTCAAAACCATTAAATTTGTAACCTACGTGCGTCAAAGTCTCCGATGATCTCCTCATGCGCCTGCTTTTCTGGGAAAAAAGTTTTTTATTTATTATCCAAGTGTTCGGCGGCGAAAAAAATGTGGATTTCTTTACAACAATCATTAGTTTTTCATTCTGAGTCCCCTTCTCTATCCATGGTTTCCATGTGGGAAATTGGCTTGCCTTGCTCTTCCAGGTATCTCGGCCATGGCTGCCATGTCTTAATTTGGTCATGGTTATGTTTTTGCGAAATAGTTTTTTATTCTCAGCACTTATCCTTCGTTTCAGTAGCTGATAAGAATAAGTAAATGAAAAAGGGCTTTTATACGACGGAACATGTACCGAGTTCATGGCGGTCTTTTTGTTCAATTTCAAGAATTATGCAATTTGATACCGGCATCATTCACTTCTGCTAGAAACGGGTTCCACAATTCGCTCGCATTATGCGTTTATTGTTGTTGTTGTTGTTATTTTTTTAATTCCTTTTTGTATGAATAGAGATAAATGCTCAACGTTTTTACTTTCCTGACCCATAAACAATCGAGGAGTTAACATTTCTTTGAGTAATGTTAATTATGTGCGATCAAACAGTGCGTGACAAACTGGCCGAGACGTGACATATCGCCCGCATCGGTGATAAAGTGGACCTCAAACTATCGCTGACAGCGCCTCTAATTTACCCGGTCCCAAACTTCGGTTTTTTTACATGTATAGTAAGGGTAATAATGAGTACAAAGAAGTATTTCATTTCCTCACAAACTGCCGCCTTTTTGAGAAAACGATTTTTGAAAAAGTGGTTCATCAAGCAAATAATATTTCAAAATTTTTCTATGTGCAAATTATTTTGCCTTTGAGACATTGATAAATGGTTGGAAGTGGCCGTTGATGACCTAGAATCAAGGATGAACTCCT
>OZ037995.1:18716326-18821326 GCA_964035705.1 Porites rus
GAATGGTAAATGTCATTATTCACTAATTAAAAATTTTTCGCGATTAGTACGGTCTCAGATAACTAAATGTACAAGTCAACCTTTAAAAATATGTAAGAGATGCTTTAATCATTTTGTATCAGAAGAGAAGTTTAGAACTCATATAAAATATTGTATGAATAATGAAGTACTATAGCAACAATGCCAAAAGAAGGAAAAGATGATATAATAAAATTTAGAAATACTCATAAACAATTTCCCCTTCCTTTTGTGGCTTATGCTGATTTTGAGTGTTTTACAAAGCCAATGAATAGTTGTTCTCCAAACCCAGAAGAATCATATAATTATAATTATCAAAAACATGAACCATCAGGATTTTGTATTTATTTTCAGGGAGTAGTTGATACTAAATTTGAACCAATATTATACACAAAGAAAAATGAAGATGAAAATTTAGCTAAAATATTTGTACATAAACTTGTAAATACAATTCAAAATATTTATAAAGATTATTATCGTAGATTTAAGCGAATTATAATAACACAAGAAGATCATTTAAATTTTGTTAAAGCAAAAACTTGTCATATTTGTCAAGGTGAAATAAAAGAAGATGAGGTAAAAGTAAAAGATCATTGTCATTTTACAGGAAAATACCGAGGAGCTGCCCACGGTCGTTGTAATGTGAAAGTTAGAAAACCTTTACTACTTCCAGTTATATTACATAATCTTCAGGGATATGATGCTCACTTATTTATTAAACAACTTGCTAAGCTTCCGGGTAAATTTAGTTGTATACCTTCAACTGAGGAGAAGTATATATCATTTTCTGAGGAGTTTGTGTTTGATAAATATTATTGTGTTAAAAATGGAAAAATGAGGAATTTAAAGTTTGAAATACGTTTTATAGATTCTTTCAAATTTCTTCAAACATCACTTGCTAATCTTGTATCAAATTTGCAACCGGAAGATTTTATAAATACTAGGAGAGTATTTAACCAGCATACAGATTTAATCACTAGAAAAGGTGTATTTCCATATGATTATGTTTCATCACTTGAAAAACTAGATCAGCAGTATCTTCCGCCCAAAGAAGAATTTTATTCTAAATTAAACGATGAGGATATATCGGATGAAGATTATCAGCATGCGTTGAATGTATGGGATACTTTTGAATGTAAAACATTAAGAGATTATCACGATCTTTATCTTAAGTCTGATGTGCTGCTTCTTTCCGATGTATTTGAGAATTTCCGTAAAACTTGCCTCAAACATTATAAGTTAGATCCTGCTCATTATTATACATCTCCTGGTCTTGCTTGGGATGCATGTCTTAAAGAAACGCGACAGGAATTAGAGTTACTGACTGATTATGATATGCTAATGATGGTTGAGAGAGGAATCCGGGGTGGAATTTCGCATATATCAAAGCGATATGCAGTGGCAAACAACAAATATATGAAAGATTATAATCCAGATAAGGAGTCAGTTTATATTCAGTATTTAGATGCTAATAATCTTTACGGATGGGCAATGTCTCAACCACTTCCAACACATGGATTTAAGTGGATGAAAAATTTAACAAAGGAAAAAGTCCTTCGTATATTAGAGGAGGATGAGCAGGGGGGTTTTGGGGGGACAAGGTCCCCCCAGGGTTATGTTTTTGAAGTAGATTTAAATTACCATAAATATTTGTGGCATGAGCATAATGACTACCCCCTTGCTCCAGAGAAGAAAAAGAAAGCTAATGTTGAAAAACTGTTTTGTGATTTTTATAATAAGAAAAATTATGTTGTACATTATAAGAATCTGCAACAGTATCTTAAAATGGGATTAGAATTAACAGCTGTTCATCGTGGTATAAATTTTTTTCAATCTGCTTGGATGGAACCTTATATCCGAAAGAATACTGAATTACGTAAAAAAGCTGCAAACTCTTTTGAGAAAGATTTTTTCAAACTAATGAATAACTCAGTTTTTGGCAAAACAATAGAAAACATCAGAAAAAGACAAAACATAGAATTAGTTGATAATCCCAAAAGAGCGCTAAAATTAGTGGCGCAGCCTAATTTTCAACGTGCTACAATATTTGATAAAAATTTTATAGCAGTACATATGAAAAAGCAAGATATAAAGTTTGATAAACCTGTCTATGTAGGCCAAGCTATTTTAGATTTGTCTAAAACTTTAATGTTTGATTTTCATTATAATTACATCAGAAAGAAATACCAAAACAAGGCGGAGTTGTTGTTTACTGATACAGATTCTCTTATGTATGAGATAAGAACAGACGATTTTTATAAAGATATAGCACAGGATATAGAGTCTAAGTTTGATACTTCAGATTACCCCAAGGAACATCCTTCTGGGATATTGACAGGTGTAAACAAAAAAGTAATAGGAATGTTCAAGGATGAAGTAGCAGGTAAACAAATTACACATTTTATTGGCCTTCTTTCTAAACTTTACTCTTTCAAAGTAGAAGAGGATAAAACAACCAAAAAATGCAAGGGAATGAAAAAGAATGTAATAAAGAAGGGTATACAATTTGAAGATTATGAAAAGTGCTTATTTTCAGGTGAAAAACAGATGAGAAAGATGAATATTATCAAAAGTGAAAATCATAATATATATTCAAAGGAAGTTAATAAAATTGCTTTGAGTTGTTTTGATGATAAACGCAAAGTCTTAAAGGACAAAATACATACAAAGGCCCTAAGACCTTCCAAAAATAGTATAATCTAAAAAGTAAATGAAATACTCTCAAGAAGAGATTCAAAAATATTTAGAAATAATGGAGAGTAGTATTAAAAATAATTCTATTTTACCTTCAATTAATAATGTAATTGAAAAAAGGAGGGATTGTTGCGAAAACCCGCGTTTTATTATCTGGAGTGGTTATCGTCTTTGTGAAAATTGTTCTACAACTTCTGGCCATGTTTTAGGCTATTTTGATGCTAAAGAATATGATAGATTCCATTTTCAAAAAAAGAGTGTATATCAGCCTAAATATTATTATGAGAAGAAAGTTTCTAACATTTCAGATATAATTGATCTTTCTGATGAGGAAAAGTCTTTGGTTTATGATAAACTTATTAAATTAGATGAAAAAATAAAGAAAAAAATAAATGAGGATTTAGGCCGTAAGAGGCTGGTAAATGTATTCTATTTAATAAAAAAAATATTAGAGGAAATGGGATCTGATAAGAGTGAAGAAATTACTTTAAAAATAGGTAAAAAAACTTTAAATAATTATGATAAATGGTGGGAAAATTATCAAAAATTACGTACATAAATTCTATAATAAATTTATTATAGAATTGCAGAAGGTGTTTAAACGACGCCGTTTTTAAATGACCAGAATATTATTCCTAGTAAATATCCTAGTACTTCTGATTCCTTAAATGGAGAATTCATAACATAAACACTTCCTCTACCTAATCTATATTTTTTATAGAAAGATTTGAATGCTAAATTGAATATCAAGTGATTTGCTATTACAGGCGAATTTGCCATTAGAGAGTATCTATCTCCAGATAGATTATATATAATTTGGCTTAGATCAAATTTATTACTAAAATTTTCAGCATATAAATACTGGTAAACTAGACAAGCTTTAATGAAGTTATCAGGGTAAAACTGTGTTTTACAGGCTGGAAAATGAGTATTAACGTAATCAACAATTTCTTGTATCATTTTATTTATTGTTTATATACTTCTTAGAGTATCTACTAGAAAATCTATCAGCGATTGGTGATTGATCAATTATCATTTCATCTATCAGTTTCATTCTATCTACGAATTCGTCTTTGTTAAACTCATCTCCTCTTAGAGCCGCTCTCAATTCAACAAGTGTTTTTTCATATGTTGTATAAGCTATCCTTGATAACTCTATTTTTTTCTTGTAATTTTTATTCTTCCCCACACCAGCCATTATAACTCCAGCTCCATTTACTACCCCTAGAATAACTGGGTTTAAAGTTATACCTCCTGTAATAGTTCCTATAGCAACTAAGCATATCCCAGAAATTGTAAATACATCGTCAAGAAATTTGTAACTCTTATAACATTTCTTAAAACACCAAAATTTCTTGTGGTAGTGTCTATAAAAATCTTTTATAGTTTCTATTTCTGTTTTACTCAGAGATTTATCTATGTGGTTAAACTCAAATATATCCTTCATTTTATTCTTAAGTGTATATTAGTGCGGCGTAGCCAAGGGAGGGGTGTTAGGGGAACCTACGGTTCCCCTTATCTATAAAATGTAACTACCATTTAACTTTTCTTGAAGCATTACTTTATGATATTGCACAGAGTCAGTGTCGTAAAAGTTTGGAGAAAACATTATATTACTTAACACTCCGTCTTCTGTCATAAACACAAAGCTTTGATCGATGTTGTAACTGGCTACTGGTAAGCTTAATATTGAGTTGTAGTTACTTATTTTAACTTTTGTAATATTTTGGTTACGATCTTCTAACAACCATATAACAATTTTTTTTCCACTAAAATCACTTAGCAAAGGTATTTCGCTATTTCTATTATTAACAGTTAAAGTTACTTTTTTGTTTGTTTTATTGTAGTATAAATTTACTAACCTTCCTCCATTATTATCTTCTTTTGTTAGTCTAAAATCTCTATTTCTCCAATGATAAAAAATAACACAAAAAGTATATTTTTCTATACCAGCAGTAGGATTAAAATTAACTTTATAATTTTTGATATTTAAACCTTCTTTTCTTATATCATCTATGGTTCTATTAGGTATACCCATATCTTTTGTAGTATTACCAGTAATAGATTTTAAATAATTAAAAACAACGCCAGATACACCTCTACTTAATTTGTAATTATCTGCAACAGTAAAATCAAAAACTTTTTCGAAATATTCTCTGTACAAATTATTTACAGTGTAAGGAGCTAATTCCTTTACCATTGCAACTGTTGCAGCGCTATTATCACTGTTTCGGTCAAGTTTAATATTTTTAATTGCTTTTTGATTTGCATTTATATCAACGTTGTACACTACTTCTGTTGGTTTGATATCAAATGCGGTGTGATAGTCGTAAACTTTATCTGGGTCGATATTGCTAAATGTACCCACAATGCCATAAGCAATGATGTAAACTCCTGAAAACAGTGATGGATACGTAGAGATATTATATCCGCCCTGAAGAAAATCAACCGAAATGTGAAGAAAGAACTTATTCCCAGATGACAATTTTCGGAAATTAACTATTATTCTGTGGTAGTACATAGTTTTTGTTGATCCTGTTGAATCAGTATACCTATGGGATAGTTTTTTTACAATTGTATTTCCAATTGATAATCCTGTTGAAGTTCCTTTGTCAACACTTATTTGAGTATTATTCCAAAGATTATAATCAGTGTTGAGTATTTCCAAACACAACGTGTATTCGGTATTTGCAGTTAGTCTGTAAAAATTAATTCCCATTTTATAATTAAATGTATTCTTATGCGTATTTCCATCATATCTCTTTCGTATAGACGCGTAAATTACTTTGTGATTATAGTCGTGAAAGTTTCCTTTGTTTGGTGCTAAATCTCCTATTTTTGATATAACAAAACTATTCCCCCCATCCGTTTCATCAGTCCATTGAGACCCACTTAACATGAGGTAACTAAACTCATCTTTATAATGGCTTGGTTGAACTGCAGTAAGATGAACTAGATTGTCAACATAACCTTTGGTTACTGCTTCATTGTCTTGGGTTGGTACACCTAGATTCTTTATTTTATTACCATCAAGGTTGACATCAGCTTTTACAACCCCACTTATTACAATTTTAGGTGTGTTGATTTCTATTCTATTAAGTGGTTTGGTTATTGCTTTGGGTAAAACAGTAAATACCTTGCAAGTAATAGCAGAGTGATTGGAGTTGTTAATAGTTCGTAGTTTTACTCCTGTCATATTGTAGTTCCAAGACTTTTGAATATTTAATGACCAAGTGCCAGTTCGATTTCCACTTACCCAAAATAAAGATTCGTAATGAGAGTCATCTCTAGGAATAAACCACAAAAAGTCAACGTTTATATTTCGCGAACCAAATTGAAATTCTATTTTGTTAATGTATGTGTTAGCAGTTGGTGTCCACCCTACAAGGGGTTGACCAGGTGATGATGTAGTAAAAACGAAATCATCAAAGGATGATCCTGAGATATATTGAAGATACATGGTTGTTGATGTATTTGGTTCTGTTATAGTAAACACACCACTTGTTTCATCTCCAGAATGATGATCAAACCTTTCTATTTGTTTACGAACCCATCCGCGATTAGCAGCTTGTTGATCTGTGGTGGGGTCACTGAGGTTAACTATTTTATTATTACCAACATTAAGGTTACCAGTCATTGCAACAGTACCATCTTTTTCCAAATAATCACTTAAATCTGGACTTCCAGCATTATCATCCACATACTTTTTGGTTGCAGCATCTGTGTTTGATGTTGGAGTTGCAAGACCAACTATTTTTTTATTTCCAAGATTTAGGTTACCAGTCATTGTTACACTTCCATCCTTTTTTATAATAGAATTTGTATCAGGTATTGAGTCATCCACATACTTTTTGGTTGCGCCGTCTGTGGGGGCTGTTGGTGTTTTTAAATGAATTATTCCTTTGTTATCCATGTTTAGATTATTAGTCATTTTATTTGTTCCAGCAACATGGAGATACTTCATATCTGTGAAAGCTAATGGTGTTGGTTGTTTGGCACCCGTTGGATTTGGTAGATTATATATTCGATTGTTGTCCATATTAAGATTTCCTTTCATTGGGTAAGATCCATCTCTGTCAAGAAATGTGTTGTCTACGTAATATTTTGTTGCTGGATCTTTTAAATCCTGTGGTGTGATAAGATTTGTAATTCGGTATCTATCCTTCATATCAATGTTTGAATTAACTGTTAGTCGTGATGTTGAGGGTGAACCACTAGAATTATCATCAACATACTTTTTTGTAGCAGCATCAGTATTAACACTAGGTGCACCAACATTTCTTAGTTTTTTATTTACCATATCATAATCCCCGCTTGAAGTAAGATTAAATCCAACTCCTGGTGCTCCTTGTATTCCCCTTGCAAAGGGATTATCAAGAGATTGTTCGTTAAATATTCCCATTTTTTATTATTAGGATATATTACTGGTGAAGTTTTTAGCAATACGTTTTTTTGGTTTATCAACGTATAGAAATGAAAAGGGTTTTTTTGTTGCTGATTTATACGCCTCTTTGTCAACTCCTAATTCGGATGATATTCTGTTTGCTTCCCTCGATGATGGAAATTCATACAGACAATAGTGAGAACAATTCAACCGGATATCCTTTGGTGTTTTATAAAACGATTGACTGAGGTACACCACCGAACAATTCTTATGTCGACCTTGAATGAAATAATCAATCAGTTGTCTCTGGTTTTTATCACAAACGTAGTCATCAAATATCACAAGTTTTTGGTTGTCTTCGTAATCCATTTCTGTAACCGGGGTTATTTCGTCGTTACTCACATGAAGTATTTCATATCCAATTTTACTACTCAACTCCCTCATTTTTTGGATGAGTTTTTGATACTTATCCTGTTCTAGATTACGTGCGTAAAGATAAATCTCATCGTAATGCAACAGTGGTTTGATTAACATATGATACAGCAGATTAGTTTTTCCACTTCCACTGTTTCCACAGATTAACATCCTAAACGTATCCGCTGGCATAAAAGGAAATAATTGTTTATATTTTTTATCAATGTCAACGGAACTATCATAGTTTGGTATTTCCATTTATCTATTGATTAAATAAAAATATAAGGGGAACCTACGGTTCCCCTAACACCCCTCCCTTTTAATTTTTATTTAATCAATAGATAAAATGGATATAGAAGAAGCCAAGAAATTTGCGAGAGATAAGATTGCAGCAGATGATATGTTACTGCAAGTAAGAAATGTTATAAAAGAAACAAAATGGCAAAAACAAGATATGAGAGAGGGATTTAAAGAAACATTTAAACCACTTATTAAATCTCAAGATAGCATTAAAAAAAGTATCGATGAGCAACAAAACGCAACTATAGAACAACTTAAAAAAAATCAACTTGCTCTTACACAAGGTCTTAATCAAAACAGACTTGCTATAACTGAAGGATTTGATAAACTTGACGAAGTAAAAAAATGGGATTTGGCTCAATTACCTGGTTTTGAGGCGATTGAAGAGTCTAAAGAAGATGATGGTGTTTTACCCTCTACATCAGAGGAAGGACCAAAAATAGCAAAATTTACACCTGAAGACCTCGATAGAAATTTAATGACTAAAGAAACACAAGATATACTCAAAGTTAATGAATACTACAAACTCCCTTCTGAGTATTTTGAAGAGGATGTTTCTACTATTGAAAAAGTAATCGAAGATGTTAATGAAGATTTAGGAGAGACTAGTAAAGCAATAAAAAATACTGCAATTTTTGAACGTGATTCAAACGGTTATTTATTAGCTAAACCACTAAATAAAAAGCCACATAAAAACACATTAGATTTAATAAATAAATACAACGTATTAAGCATATATGCAACAAATTTAAGTAATCTTAGGTATTACAAAACAAAATCTGGCTCTGGAATGATTTACTTTAAAAACCCTCAGCAACTTCTTCACAGACTTGAACTACTCGGTGGATCAATTCTAGCTGGTAATAACGGTGTGATAAATGAGTTTTCTCAAATAGCTCATCTTCTCCACCAAATGAAAGTGATCTCAAAAAAACAACTAAATAACTTGTTGAAAACTTATTTATAATGGGGGGATTGCATCCCCCCAAAACCCCCCTGCTGGTAATGTAAACAATAGATAAAATGGAAGAACGAGCTATTCATATTTCTTCAATAAATAGGGAAAAAAGAGGAACAAGCAGACCTGGTGATTTTACTATTAAGTTTAACCCATCTCTGAAACTTGATCCTGATAAGAAACATCAACTTGCTCTTGATCGATTGTCAATGACTTACTCATGGTACAACATTAGAAGTGATTATAAAAACAATAAGATTAAATACACTCATGATGGATCCGCCTGGCAAACAATTACTTTTGTAGATGGAATGTATTCCTACTCAGATATAAATGATTACATTCATCAGTACATGGACCAAAAGTCTCACCACACAACAGATTCTAAAGGAGTAAAAAAGTATTCAATCAATCTAACTTTTATACTATCCACCTATCGAGTGTTAGTATCACTGGATGGTGATTATCAACTTGATCTGAGAGGAACAGAATTTGGAGACCTGATTGGATTTGAAAAGAAAGTTATTACAAAAACAGAGTATGGATCAAAACTACCAAATATCACAAATTCGATTGATGTGTTAAATATCAACACAACGGCGATAACTGATAGTATTGTAAATGGAATAAATACTAATACCATTGCTGTGATACCAACTGATAACCTCACAAGGTCTTATCCATTTACTTTCGAACCTAAAAGACCATTGTATTGCCCTGTCTCTTCATTTCACATTGATGAAATGAGAATCTATGTAACAGACTCACTTGGAAGACCAGTAAATTTTAATGGTATAGATTGGTTTATGACTTTGATACTCCACTCGATGAGCTGAGGGCGGGGGAACCTAGGTTCCCCCGAAACCCCCTCCTACTACAAAAATTGTTTAATCATTAGATAAAATGACGCGACAATCAGAGTATAAAAAAAGATTTGACCCTGAATTGGGCAGATATACAAAACAACATGTTTATGGAGAAGGAATAACAGATGTTTTTAAATCGTTTGGTTCAAAATTATTTGGAAAGACAGTAAAATCTGCCGCTAAAAAAGGAGCTAAAAAAGCAGTGACAGCAGTTGCAACAAAAACCGGTGAATATGCTGGTAAAAAGGCTGGTGATAAGATAGTGCAAATGTTATCAAAAGAAAAAGCAAAACCTGCAAAAAAAGTTACTTTTAATAAAAATGTAGAGGCAGTATCTCAAAAAGAGATAGATCAAATGTTGAATAACCTTCTTAGTGGAGGATCAACACGTAAGAGAAAATTCTACAATTATTAAATTGGGTACCCCCCAGCAGGGGGGTTTTGGGGGGATGCAATCCCCCCATAAAATTATATAATTATTAAAATAAAATGAAGTCTTTTAGAAATCAAAAATATTTAGATAGACATGAAGATGTTGTTTATGACCTGGAACAGTCTTTAGATACTGCTCCAGCAAATGCAGCTCACCAAACTAAAACAGGTCTTAGATTTGTAGCTGATAATACAGGAGAATCCACTCCTTTTGATTGGTATAACGCCCGATTATCAATGGATTTTAAAGTAAATAAGCTGGCAGATGGAGGAAACATTGCGATTGCAGACCATAACGGAATTGTAAATGGTAGTAACTCATTTATAGAAAAATTAAGTATCCTAGCAAATGGACGAGAAGTTTATAGTTGTAACTACGCAAATCATGTTGTAAATATTAAAAATCTTCTTGAGTATAATCCTTCATATGCTGAGAGTGTAGCTACAAACGAATTTTATTTTCTTGATACATCAAGAGCTGCAGAGGAAAGACCTGCTCAAGCAACTTATAATAAAGGTTTTCATAAAAGGAAATTACTATTAGGTGTATCAGCCACAGTAAATTGTGAAATTCCTCTTAATAGATATTCTTTCTTTGAAGCATTGGAAGACAAATTACTTCCAAATACAAAAATTGAGCTAAATATTGAAATTGAAAAAGATGCAAATTTAATTTTTCAAGGAGCTGATAATTGTAGAGTTATTATAACAAGACTACAACTTTTTATTCCAAAACTTACGTTTAATTCAGAAGGACAAAAGTTGTACATGGAAAATTATCTTAAACCTTACAAATGGACATATTTGAATGAAGTAGTAGAGCGATCAAATAATACACAACAACAGACAGGTCATTTTAGAATTACAAATGCTATTTCAAAACCACGTCATGTATTTATTTTTGGAATTGATACAGCCAATATTGATTCACAAACAGCAAATCCATTTTTATACGACACTTTTGAACTACCAAATAATGCTAATATATCAAGATGTTATCTAGAAGTTGCAAATGGAAACGAATACCCAGATATTCACTTTAAACCTTCTACAGATATGTCAAGAGTTTTTAGAAATGTAATGTCATACGTCTATGCAAATAATGATTATCAAGGCGGAACATTACTTAATAGAAGTAATTTCAAAACTTTATTTCCTTTTGTTTATTTTGACCTAACAAAACAAAAAATGGATATAAAAGACGGTGTTACAAAACTAGCATTTCATTATGAATTAACTGCTAATCCAGACGCTGATTATAATATTTACGCATTAGTCTTGCATGAAAGAGTAGCAGAAATATCACAACAAGATGGAAAACTATTGCTTAGAGCCTAAGTTGGGTGAAAACAGCCCCCATAACCCCCTTTCCCTTGGCTAAACCGCGTATAATAAAGATACAAATTTTGATTATATAACAACTAAAAATAGAATAAAAAAATGCTAAGTCACTATTAACATCTAATTTGCATGTTATTGTTCTTCAGTTTCTTTCGTTTCTTTTGTGTCTGCCGCTTCTTGGGTTTCTTCCGTTTTTGCCGCTACTTGGCTGTTTTGAGATGGCTGCATTCTGGTAAGCCGTTTTAACTGCTTTTTTCGTCTTTTTTCTTGCTCCTTAAGCATCCGGTTTATCTTTGCATTTCTTGATTTGTAAATTTTATTTATCTTTGCTTCGTATTTACGCCTCCTCTTTTCTTCCACTGTAACTTGACGGGCTATATCCAAAATTGTAGGCAGATTATCAGCCATTGTTAAAAATTTATCCAAATCTTCTTTCTTGTGATGAATAATATTATTCAAGTAAACAGAAAGATCAACTTGCGCAAAACCAAATTCTTCAACTCCGGCATTTAATGCTTCTTCCTTCAATTCATTTATCCTCTCAACACATTTCTTCTCTCGGCTCTCCAATATACGTACTGAGGGAGGCATCTTTACCAACTTGGTAGCAAACGTGGTAACTATTACCACCTTGGTAGTAAACTTGGTAACTATTACCACCTTTATAAGGGCGACGAACAAAATGTTGTGAAATTAGTGAAAACGACGGAACCCTCTTTCTTTTATATGCAATGTATGATGTAATAATCACGAGATTATCGTGTGATTTAATAACAATAGAATGGGGGGATTGCATCCCCCCAAAACCCCCCTGCTTCTAATGACAAAGCAATTTTACAATAGCCTTCTAGAAGGTTCTAATGACAAAGCAATTTTTACAATTAGATTTTGAAGATAAAATCTAATTATATCAAACGGGGAAACCCCCTCCCTTCGTAGCGCCGCGTGAGGTTACACGTGGGGGAAAACAGCCCTCAACACCCCTTTCCTTGTCTACACCACGTAAAATAAGAATTTAATATAAACATTAAAATAAAATGTCTAATTATATGGAATACGGAGTAAAACTTACAGATGGCCAAAAGACAAAACTGGCTTCCGCAATAATAAATCAGTCACCTTTGACTCTTCGGTTAAAACATTCGCATCTTAGAGGAAATGATGAGTTAATGTTGACAAAAAGACAGATTGCTAAAATAAATAAATCTATTGCAAATGGCACAGGATCTGATATAAAGATAAGTAAAACTCAGATTAGAAAATCTGTAAAACATGGAGGAAACTTATTTTCATCACTTGCTTCTATTGGAGCAAAAGTTCTTCCTTACGCTATAAAAGGATTAAGTAAAGCTGTTCCCGCATTAGCTACAGGAGCTGCCACTGCACTTGGAGAACTTGGTATAAATAAAATATTTGGAAAAGGACAAAGAGGAGGAGCAATGGATTTAGCCAGCTTATATGAAATAGCGAGAAAAGGAATACCAATTCCAGCAGCTGCATTAACTTTGCTTCCAAGTATAAGTAATGCTTTTAACAAATCACAGTTGAACCAAATTAGCAGAGCTATGCAAACGGGAAGAGGATTTACTATAAAACCAACTAGAAAACAAATAGAAGGAGGATTTTTAGGTACTCTTGCTTCTATTGGGATACCAATAGCAGTTAGTTTAGTATCTAAGATGCTTGGTGGGGGGCTTCAGGTTGATAGACGAGGGTCATCTAATACAGCAAATGTTTACGTGCCACACACACATGGTACAGGTTACCCTTACCAACCTCCTCCCTTTATTGGCACATGGTCCAACCCTATAGGAATGGGAGTTAAAAAAAAAAACTCCAAAGGAAAAGGGCTACTACTAGGAAAAGACAGCCCATTCAACTCAATTCCCATTCTAGGAGCACTCCTATAAGGGGAACCTACGGTTCCCCTAACACCCCTCCCTTGGCTACGCCCCCTAGTCATTCTAAACTCCATTTTGTAATTAAACCTCTTTCAAACTTTGACCTAAAAAAATGGATAAAAAAACTAGGAATAAAACATTTTAGAGGAATATATAGTAGAGATGCTTTACCAGGGAAAATTAGAAAAGAATGTGGTATAATTAATCTAGATGATATTACTGGACCTGGAACTCATTGGGTATGTTATAGAAACATAAACGGATTATATGAATACTTTGATCCTTTTGGTTTAATAATGCCCTATGAAGTAACAGATTACTTTAAAACAGGAAAAATTCAAAAAATAGTTTACTCTATGGATGAAATTCAAAATAGAAGTACAGCATTATGCGGATATTGGTGTTTATATTACCTGTTAGAAAGACAAAGAGGTAATACTATTTTAGATATTATACACAATCCTCACTTTGATAATGACAACAGCGATTTCACAAAAGCTTACTTTATGGGAGGATTGCATCCCCCCAAAACCCCCATGCTGCAGGGAATATAAAAATAACATTTTTTTATTTAAGATTAAATAAAATAATTTATTTAATCTATAAAGGTTTTTTAATTGGATTTAATTTTTTTCAAATCATATAAAATTCCAGAAACTCTTTCACTAAAATCACAAAGATTATTATATCGGAGAACAATTTTACTTAACCTCTTAAATTTTTCTTCTTTCCTAATATAAAGACTAATTTTATTTATAAATTCTAACCAAAATTTAGCCTCTTCTCTTTTTAATTCTGAATAAAAAAAACTATTTTCTTTTTCGATATCATCAAAAAGACTTTTAATTTCATTTCGAATTTCAATCTCGTAATCAGCTAGTAACTGATTATCAAAAGATAAATCAAAATCTTTAACAAACCTGTCTTCCATTTTTAAAAAATAACTAAAACCTTTAACCCATTTTTAAAACACTATTCATCTTCTTCCTCTTCGTCTTCGTCTTCCTCTTCAATTGGAGCATCGTCTGGAGCATTCTTTAGCTGTTTAAGTCTATCAACTTTTCTATTTAAAAATTTAACACTTTCTACCACATCATCAAATTCTGCGTAAAATATCTATAAGGCGACTAAGTTTTTTATTTTTATCTAAATTTAACTTTAACCAAGAGTATTCCCCATTTTTAATTTTTTCCCACATCTCTCTTTCGCCAGCCATAAGAATTCTAGAAAGATCATCATTTTTTGCTCTTAGAGACTCAAACTCATAATTTATTTTTGTTCTTAATTCTTTCTCAAAATCCTTGAGAGTTTTAACATTCATCTTTTTTTTAATCTCGGTAAAGAATTTAGCTTCCATTTTTTTTTTTATTATAAGATCATATAATTATTTCTTACTACATTTTTAAGTGTATTTGATTTTTCACTTATTTCCATAAGCAACTCAAATACTTTTACAAATTTTTCCCCATTTTCCAATCTTGCTAAATCAGCGTACTCATAACTTAGATTAAGGTTATCGTATATCTTTCGGAGTTCACTTTTGAAAAAATTAGATCTAGTAGACATTTTTTATCTATACTATATATAAAATGAAAGAATCATATTGTATTGTAGATAAAAGAGTAACTCCTTGTATAGAACCAAGTGGTTACCAAAAAGATAAACGAGGGCATACTCAATTCTTTTGTAAATGCGCTGTTTGCGGAAATGAAAAAGTTAGATATGTAAAAATGGGTAAAGTTACCCTACCGGGAAACTGGTAAGCCCGTCTGAAGGGGCGGGCGTTTTTGATACTGTTGTTGGTACGGCAGTTGATGGATTTGTTCATCACGGTTTACCTTGGATGGGTAAAAAAGCAGTTGAAATGGGAAGGTATTATGGGTCTGAAGCACTATGAAACCCTAAATTACAAAAAAAGGCAATAAATTACGCTTTGGACAAATTAAATCCAATGATACAAAACGTGGGTTCACAAGCTTTAGACCAATTATCAACCAAAATACGGCCAAAGAAAAAATACAAAACAAACAGAAAAGATCTTGATGGTGGGGGTATAGATATCCATAAACAGATTGGTAAATTGCCAAAACCAAAAGCAGGATGGACTCTGCCAGGGCATAAATATACCGGTCCTTATAATGATCTAGAAAACCAAGTAAGATACGACCCAGTAACTGGAGAAATATTAGAAATTTATGATCAGCCAACTGGAGCAACTGATGCTGTGGCTATGCAACATGATGTTGATTATAGTGTTTGTGGAGATGACCGAAAGTGTAAAAATAAAGCTGATAGAAAGATGGTAAAATCTTTAGATGCTATTCCTTGGAAAGAAAGACAATGGGGGCATACTTTAGCTAGAACAATAATAAATACCAAACAAAAACTTGGAATGGGGACAAAAAACGTAAAACGGCGTTGAGTGGTGATTGGTCTCAACAATTAGCCGACGAACTTCACAAACCAATCACAAGAAACTTTCAAAAGAGGCGAGTAATCTCAAATGGAATTGATGATATCTGGGCTGCTGATTTAGTTGAAATGCAAAAGTTTAGTAAGTGGAACAAAGGAATAAGGTATCTTTTGATGGTTATTGATGTGTTTAGCAAGTATGGATGGATTAGGGAGTTGAAAGATAAGAAAACTGAAACAGTAACTAAAGCGTTTGGGGATATATTAAAAAGTAAACGTAAACCTGAAATGTTATGGACTGATAAAGGTTGCGAGTTTATAAGCAAACATTTCAAGGATTTTCTGAAAAGAAATGGAATAAGTTTGTATCACACTCAAAACGAAGAAAAATCTAGTATTGTTGAGAGATGGAATAGAACAATAAAAGAAAGGATGTGGAAGATGTTTACTGTAAATAACAACACTGTTTACTGGGATAAGTTAGATAAACTAGTTGATGATTACAATAATTCGAGGCATTCTAGTATAAAAATGACTCCTGTTGAAGCAAGTAAAAAGAAAAATGAAATGAAAGTTTGGTCTAATTTATACGGTGATTTAATCTACTTGAAACCTGGTAAACCAAAGTTTGCAATTGGAGATAAAGTTAGAATTTCTAAGTATAAGAGAAATGTATTTGATAAAGGCTACACTCCAAACTGGACTGAGGAGATATTTGTTATTGATAAAGTTAATGTAACAAAACCTATTACTTATAAAATTGTTGATCTTATGGGCGAAGAAATTAAGGGTTCTTTTTACGAGCAAGAATTACAAAAAGCAAAACAAGAGACTTTTAGAATAGAAAAAATTTTAAAGAGGGATAATAAGAAAAAAATAGCATTAGTAAAATGGAAAGGTTATCCAGATAAATTTAACTCATGGATAAGTTTTAAGGATTTGGAAATTTTTTAATACAAAATTTGTATTAAAAAAATGAACGACTAGAAAAATATAATAACAACAAAATATTACATCCTACTTATTCTATAAGCGCTTCTTCCAATTCTTTTAGTTCTTTTGCATCTTCTTCCTCAGAAGAATAATCATAATCTTTTACTTCTTCTTCCTCATCTTCCTCGTCATCATCAAATGGAAGTAAAGATTCTCGCGGTTTCAATGGTTTAATGCGGCATTCATGAACTTTAATTTGAAGAGAGGTTACAGATTTACTCATAAAAATTCCTTCAACAATTAGAGCTAACTTTACTGTAAAATATTGATCTAAGTATTTGAATGGATTAAGATCTTTTCCTTTATTATCTTTGAATAGAGATAAAATTTTTTTAGATCTTTCAGAATATATAAGTTTGGCATAAAGAACTGGAGCAGCTGATTTTGATTTTCTTGTTTTTTTCTTTCCCTTTTTATCTGTATACTCCTCCTCTTTGTAGTAAAGGGGATCTGTTAAATGAGAAGCCGCATCAGCGCCAAAATCAGATTCCAAATACTGTTGAGCAAGAGATGTTAAAGTAGTTATAGCTTCATAAAATTCTTTCTCTTTTTTGTTTGGTTCTTCATCCTTTGACCAAAGGCAAACCGGTATTGAATAACCAACTAATTTTTTTTAATCTTGGCTTCTCCTTTCTGTTACACCAAAAGAAAACAAAAACGGAGTTTCAATGACTAGCGGTCCTTTTTTATTATTTGGGTAAGTTACTTCTATTGGAATTCGCTGATATTTAAGATTACTATCCTTTACTTTAAAAGACTTGGGTTCCTTGAATTTTATGTTGTCGTTGAGATTTTCTAAACTTGTGAGCTGCATTACTAATTCTAGAAAAATAAAATCTTTAAACTGGTTTACCACAAAAGCTTCGAAGACCAATAATTAGGTGATTCTATTAATTCATGAGTAAGATCTCCCTGTCTATTTTTAATTTTAGTAGCGCGAGATAAATATTTATCTCTCCTTTCTTGATCTTTATGATAAAGATAATCTGGATATTTTGGGGAACCAAAATGTACTTTCTTTCCCTCTGGTAAAGTAACCATATATTTATTATTCTTTCGAGTAGAGTAATCAAGAGTTTCAGCTCCAAGTAGCTGAGCTTTTTTTGTTAACTTTCTGAATTCTTTTCCTGTTACTACATACTTCTGGTTATTTGGAACGTAATCAGGATCTTCATAATGTTTATAACCATCATCAACTATAAAACTATCTTCAAAATCGGGAGTAGATTCTCTTGATCTAGAAGAACACCTACTTGAAACAGACGAACTTCTTGAACTAGAAGAACTGGGACTAGATACTGGACTATTGCCACACGACCTTGGATCATTCATTTTATATAATGATTGGATAATCTTATAACAAAAAATGTTATAGGATTTAATCAACAAAATGCTCTAAATCAATTAAATCATAAAAACGTCTAGCAAAATCTACCTCAATAGAATGAGGATCGTATTCTTTTCTGAAATACATCCTTGCTATATCATCAAAATGAATATATAATTCATCAAACGCATCTTCATATGTTTCCTTGACTTTGACTTTTTGAAATTGACTGAAATACTGATCCATATCAATTTCGCCATCTTTTATCATTTTAACAATATCAAAAGCGTTATTATCCATAAACCAAAAAATACCATAAGCTTCTTCGCTTTCAAAAATTAAGCCGCCGCTTTGGTAAGTTTGTTGTCTTTGCGTATTATTTGCTTTACTTTTCGATTTGATACCCATTTTTATAATTGTTTTTATTCCTTTAACCCATTTTATTTTTTCTGCCACACTTTTTTGAATTCTGACCAAATTTTATGACTTCAATCCTATCAAAAAAATCCTTACCTAAATCAAAATGAGCAGTCAAAGACAAATTACTCATACTATGAAATAATGCATGAATATCAACTGAAACATAAGGTACAGCCTCTTTTACTTTTATTTTTTTATTCAATAATTTAAAAACTTTTTTTATAAGATCACCCTCCTCTGATAATTCTATCTTCTTTTCCCCCTTCTCTAATAAATCAGTATTACCCCCATCTAATTCTATCATAAATTCAATAAGATCATTAATATATTTTAAAATTTTATAGTCCTTGCTACTATAAAAAATATAATCGCGTATAAATGCATGTTTTCCATCTTCTTCTTCAGCTATTTTTTTTATTTTTCTAATTATTTTCTTCTTTGCTTTCTCTTTCTCTTCTTTCAATATTTTTTTTAACTCCGCCAAAGGCATTTTATCATAAGATTGACTTGACATGACTATTTTATTTTTTAATTATATTCTTTTCCTTAAATCAATTTTATTTTTTCTGACATTTTTGTTAACCTGATTATTTTCCGTGTTTTTTTGTACTTTTTTTTTGTTTTTTAGTCTGTTTGGTAGACTGTTAATCTCCCGTGTTTTTTAGTACTTTTTTTTATTTTTTGAGATTTTTTCGGCAGAAAGTACTTTTTACTAATATATCATATGAAACAAAAAAGATAAATAAAAAACCGTTATTGGCATATCAAGTGTACATTTACAGAGTACTTCATAACCATAAATTAAAAACTGGGGGTTTAGGTGCTCAATTACCCCAGTAGGCAAGGTGCTTATTAGCGACATGCAAGTTGATAGAAAAAGTATAGATCATTAAACTTGTATTCTACGGGACAGATAGTTTGAATAGAAATGTACAGCTTTCCATTAGGCTGAAAATTTTGAGGCATAAGATAGATTTGGGGCAAGAATTGGTCACTCCTCTTTTAGATCATGTTAACTCATGGTATCTCCATAAAATGCACCGACCTTGCTCGGACAGTGAGCGGTTTGGAGGAAGTCACTTGTTCCAGTTCCAATTTTTTGGGGGTGCATGTTCTCCGCCAGATGCATCGAAACGTGCACCGTTCAAAGCAGAAGAATGGGCTTGCTGGATCTTTTCCCTCTGTTTAGTCAGCGAGCTTGAGAGTCCATCTGAAACTCTTTATCTTTTGCACCTTTCCTATATTTTCGCCAGCCTGTCCAATACAAGGAAAAGTGAAGTAATAAGAACCAGATCGATAAATCAGAAAATAAATGTCCCGACATTCAGAAGCCTGAAATTTTTTTGTTAATAAAACGGTTGACCGGGAACGACAAGCAGGAAAAATTAAAAATGGGAAAGAAACAGAAAACTGTAAATGAAGTTACTGTTAGGGCTGGGTTCAAGTTAGGTTTTGTTCCTATTTTCCATATCCCTGTTCCTGTGTTCGTTGCTTACTACCCGTTCCCCGTTTTAGTGACATCCCTTTCAAACATTGCTTGTGTTAGTGTTTGTGTTAGTGACCGCCAATAAACTATTGGTATTTATTATCTAAGTTCTTAAAATTCAAACAATTTCCCTTACTAAATAATACTTCCAGGCACCAGGTACTAGCGTGCCCGGATCTTTCTTGCGCTCATTTAATGCTTTTAAGCGCATGCCGAGTGCTATGCTAGCCTCCAAAGCAGACGTTCTTAGAGACAGACATTCACATGTTCGTAGCCCTCTAGCATGGGCTTGTGGGGCAGAGATGTGTAAGGAACCCCTAAGAACATATTCGAGGGAGGATGTTGCTGAGCAGGTTACTCCACAAATGAGAGGTGATTTTCTTACCTTGTTAAATAGCGCAACCTCGAGGCTCTACACTTCATTTTTCAGCAATACCTGATGACTTTCCTGGTATTGATTGTCATGGTTGCTCTCTCCACCCAGCAAGTGATAGTTATTGCACTCAGTAACTGCGCATTTAAACAAGCGTCTCTGGCACTCGCCAAGACACAGGTGAATATGCGACCTGCAAATATAACACGAGGAAATGTCAAGTGACCATTCTCGTGGCAAAGAATTTTAATTCTGATTCACTTACTTGTGATTCTCTAATTGCTCTGAAAATTCTCACTCTTTTTGTTTAAAATGAATTCTGGGCCTTCCTATTTCGTACCTCCCCCCTTCCCCCCCATCCCCAAACAAGTAAAAAAGATGAGGAGAGATGATTGTTTCGATAGGATACTCTCCTACGCAAATACTCTCACCTATCGGAAGTTTGCCGTTACTTGTGTTTTTAAAGTATATCATTATAGAGTAATGTCAAAAGTTTTTAGCGGTACTACAAAATCATTACGGCTGGCATGTTCATTTACTTTGCTTTTACGCCACTTACTCGGGTGTTCTTATTCGATATGTCAGCGAGAAATGAATGTGAATGACCTGAAAATCGCAGCTTTGTGTCAAGTGAATTATTGGTTTATACTACTGCCCACATAAGGTTTGTTGAAATACCACTGCTCTAGTTATCGCCCTTCTACTTCTACATTTTTCTTAGTAGTATAAACTTCGTAAAATGTTGGGCTGACAAGTTTTAAAACCACTATTTCAATCGTTTTCAATCTTTTTGACATGTGTCCATAAGTGCCTTCCTTTGTATTCAATTTGTTGTTTACTTCTTCTTCTTTCTTTTTCACACTAATTCTCACTATTTTAATGACACAGTTCATTTAAGAAATTAACCACACCCTCTACCTTGGCATCTCATCTCCGCAGTGAAGTGGGCACACTCTCGGACCTTTCAGACAGTTTGCAGCGTGAGTGTCGAGATCGAATCTTGGCACTTTAACATTACAAAATGAACAAGTTTCATGTCACATGATTAATAGGGACCTTAAGCAACGACGACGAATTGGACGGCGATGACCAGTAGAGTTGCTGAGGGACTAGGCCGAGGACGTCGTTCACGGCGGGAAAACTAAAATGTTAAGCGCGCACTTGAACGTGGACGAGGACATGTAAACAAAACAGTGCTCATTTATCGTGAAAATCGAGAAACAGTCCAATAATTTTATCATTTTATCTTCTTTTGAGTTATGAGGACGGTATTCTAGACGAAGATGAGTTTTTGCTACTACACGAGCAATTTATGCCGAAAAATCCTAATTTCTCGTACGAGGAATACGACAGGTTTTCCCTCGATGAGATGAACGATGCCGAGTGCTTGGCAGAGTTTAGATTTAGAAAGCACGACTTGCAAAATTCTCTCAGAGGTTCTTCAAATACCTGCACTGGAAAAAAAAACAAAAATCCAATGGTGATTTTACTTGGTTTTTTCCTGGATTTCACCTAAAATCCAGGATTGGTTAAATTGCAATTTTTCCAGGGTTGGTTATGGAGAAAAACCCAGGTTGGTTCTTGCAATTACCTAATCTGGAAATTTAATTTTACCAGTGTTGGAATACGATAATTCCAGCAATGGTTTTCAAGTTAACCAGGAGTTAACCATCTTTGGGTTCAGCAAAATGTGGATTTGGTAACAGCAAAAACCAGAGTGTGATTCCAAAGAAAACAGTCAGGATAATGTGAAATCCAAGTCAGGAAATATTAACTATCCAGTCCTGTATTTCTGAAATACAGTTTGTGGAAAATGACTAACCCAGGGTTGGATTAATAAAATCTCCATTCATGGAAAATGACTAACCCAGGGTTGGATTAATAAAATCTCCATTCATGGAAAATGACTAACCCAGGGTTGGATTAATAAAATCTCCATTCATGGAAAATGACTAACCCAGAGTTGAATTGGTAAAATAATCCAAGACATCCCCATACTTAAAAAAAATAAAATAAAAATAAAGCTACAATGTTTTATCCGTACATTCATGGTAAATAAACCCTTTCAGGTTTTTTCCCTATGTTTATGCTATGAAATATCCAAATATTACAACATACAAGATCTCATTGGTTCAACTGACCAGAAGACCTTTATTCACAAAATGATACTTAATAGCAAGACAATTTGTAACTGTGACATGCATGTACAAAATTGAAAATATACATGTATATTAACATGCATTTTATGTGAAGTACTTAATACTGTAAAAACACAGTTTTCAACTTCTAAAAGGTTGAAGTTCATAGTGACGACTACTAAAAGGCATGTTTACGTTTCTTGCTTCTGTTACCTTCTTAATAAAACACAACTTCTAATGCACTCCATTTTTGTTTAGCTCTAAATCTTTGTAAGCTTTACATCGTCTGTAGATATTTTTTGTAAATCTACTGACTCAGAAATGGTAACTTTCCCTTTTTTCAACAAAGTTGACGCGACTGCCTTAATGTGGGTGTTTTTGTCTTTATTACGCAAGAGGTTGAGGCCTAATTGCTTGGCCTCTTCCTTTAGGGCTTGTAGTGTGACATCACTGATGGCAGGTTTGTCCAGCCACGCGAGTATTATGGCTGTGGAGGACATCAATGTCAATCCTGGAAAGGGAGAGAAGACACCATAATGAATTTCATATTTCAAACTTATTGACATGCTGAGCAAACTGTTTTGTTGTCATTATTATTATTGTTATTGAAATTTTGGGGGGTAGACCACTCATAGTGTTAGTAGGAAATGAGAAGAATCCAATAAAACCAATCATTTTTCCCATTCTCATTAAGAAAGCAAAGGCTTGCTTCAATAAGAATTTCAAACAGCATCAATTTTTAACAAGAAACACTGTTAGTGTTAGATTAAACCCCTAATTTGCTTATGTTGCATGAGAAAATACATTTTAAGACAGTTCATGAACCAGGCCCCATGTGTTAACAAGTTGTATGGTCTTCCTAACACTAAGTCTTGTCCACTGGATAGAGTGATCCAACTTTTAAACAACTGATGCACACGTTGTTGTAGTGGTAAAATTTTGCTATATCTTTCCTCTATCATTCGTTATTGTTTGCAAAAATATATAAAGCAAAAAATCATACTAACCATCATTGAAATAAGATTCATAGTTTTTAACTTTCTCATTTCTCGCTCATGCTGATGACAACTTGCTATCTTGACTGCCACTTGAGTTGTCTGAATCATTAAGAGGATTATTTTCCTTTCGCCTCCTTTCTTGCATGTGTTTTCTGATAATTTCTTCAATAGCCTTCCGGCCTAATCCTGCTTTAAGAAATGTGTACGTGTCATCTTCACTAAGTTGTTCAACTATTTCCAAGAGCTTTTTAGTACTTTCTGTGTTCCCTCTAAACCAGGGTGCTGGTTCATCCTCAGGCCATACTGTTTTGGTGAATGCAATGATCCTCTTCTTCCTGAGTATTAAAAGTCAACAATCCATCAAAACTTGAGCATTTTTGTTTTAAGTAAGAAACCACATTGTAACATAAATACAGTGTACAGACCAAGGGTTTGACCAAACATGATTTTCATGGACACATGAAGGGAGAAACATGAGTCCGGAAGTTGTGAATTTGTAAATAATGGCTGGTGGAGGGGAGGCTCAAGTTTATTTGTACTGAAAATAAAAAGTCACTGGTACTTGGCTGTAGTCAAAAGTAGCTATATATTACTTACTTAGTATTGTAGATGCTACGATCCATTGAGGATAATTCATCTTTTTCTCTGTTTGTCAAAATTCTGTCAATCTCGTCATAGCATGTAAGAGGCTCCAATCTAGATCTCTTGGTTGAAGTCCGGTGTGGCTCCATGAGAGCTTTTCCTGGAAAATATACAGCACAAAATCAGTAGCTATTACATCCTCAATACACAGACCTTTTTAGTTCAGTGTTGATATACACAAGCTCAAGTACTTTTTCTATATATTAATGCACCTATCAATGTTAAGCCCGAGGGGGGGGACCCCGGGCATATGTGGGGCATTTGACTTTTCAGAAGATTTTTTGGTCAAAGTCCCCACCGTGGGGCCCCAAAACTGGGTCAAATAAGATCAAATATCCCCACCTTAGGGAAGTAATATCCCTAAAGTTCATAGTAGTTGTTGTGTATATTTTACAAATAATTGATATAAATTGCCAAGCTTTTTTTTTATATTTTAGCTCCTTCGATGCTTTGTGTAATCCGAGGAAAATAATCAACAAATCTAGCATTTCACGTGAAAAAATCAAATATAATTGTCTCAATCTTACAGGAACAACGCGAGCTGTATACCATGTTGAGCTTTACAAATCTAGCATTTCAAGTCATACAATCAGATATTTTCTCAATCTAATACGGAAAAGAATGTACCATGTAGAAAATACGAATCTAGCATTTCAAGTGATACAATCAGATATCATTTTCTCAATCTAATACAAAAACTGAATGGACCTTGTTGAGCTACACGAATCTAGAATGATACAATAAGATATCATTTTCTCAATCTAATACAAAAACTGAATGGACCTTGTTGAGCTACGCGAATCTAGAATGATACAATCAGATATCATTTCTCAATCTAATACAAAACCTAAATGCACCTTGAGCTACGCTAATCTAGAATGATACAATCAGATATCATTTTCTCAATCTAATACAAAAACTGAATGGACCTTGTTGAGCTACACGAATCTAGAATGATACAATCAGATATCATTATTTTTCTCAATCTAATACAATAACTGAATGGGCCTTGTTGAGCTACGCGAATCTAGAATGATACAATCAGATGTCATATTCTCAATCTAACAGAAACGAAAAGTCTATCATGTTGAGTTATACAACTGATTAGATTATTTGCAGGAGGTACAAGTCCACTTTGAAATGCTCTCAATCTCCACACAGGCAATATGGTGCCACTGAGCGCAGGAATTACAAGCTACCCAATCAATCATTTGCTCATCATCTTCATCATTGTCGTCTTCTGCAAGTGGTGGCTCTTCACTGTTGCATGTATGGCAAACATTTGACGCGTCAGTTCTCTGTCTCAAATTGGTTTGACGTTCTCGCCGTTTGGCTGCTGCTTTCTTTGCCCCCCTCTTGCGATTGCATGCCACATCCTCCAAATGCTTCAGCCAGAGACGAACTTCTTCTGGGGGAAGAAGTGCTTCTTTTGCAATGGCTAGTACTGCAGAATTGTCAGGGATCCCTTTCCATTTCTTGTGAGCCTCTAGAAGAATCTCAGATGGTGGTTTCGCCTTTGGAAGATTGTTGCCACTGTTAACGTAATCCAGAAGCTCGTTCAGTTTCATGTAATGGCCAGCACAAAACCCACTGCATTCAGTGCAAGCATCATTTCCAAACGGCCTGGTAGGATCAGGTGTAGGTATGGGCAGAAAAGAGATGGATGGGCCACCAGGGAACCATGGTATGTCTTCCAGCTGAGTTGTCTTGCAGACTGGGTGGATGCATTGAGGATTATAGCAGCATCTAAGGTAGAAGAGATACTGGGATGGTAGATTTGGTACCATATGGCTATTCCTCAGTGTCCAAATTTCATGAATGCTCTTATAAAGATCTGGGTGGCTCTTCCTTAACTGCTCCTTTTCATTTTTCTTTCCCTTTAAATATGTCAGCACTGCAGCCCGTTCAGTTTGCGTATCTTTGCTGTCAGGACCCTTCCAGAGGTGTATTACCGTTCCGGCACATGGGCTTTGGTTGACTCGGCTCAAGTAAACATCGATAGCAGAACTTAAATTTTTACAGAGAATGTCACTGTTGACCTTGCCATTTTCAAGGCAGGATCCATACAAAGTTGATGGAATGAAGAGATTTGCGTGACCCAGCGCCAAGCAACCATTCTGCAATTCGACTCTGTTTCGATAACTCGCCCCACTGTTCCTGGTTGAGATTAGTGTTGCCTTGTGTCCTTTCTGTAGGTGCCTCTTGGTCCACCAATACTGCACTTCCTTGTGTATGGGACCCTCATCTGCTCCACCATCAACTCTGGCACATTCAATTTCCTTCAATTTGCCTGTTTGATGGTTATGAAACGCAGGCTTTACTTCTGGTTTGTCTTCTACCATCAGGAGGTCTTCAAAGTGCTGGGCAGGATTCTTGCAGTGCAGCGGCTGGGCTTTAACAACGCCAGCGCATATTTCTTCTGTTGTGTCGGTCGCAGGAAAATTGTACGATGTTGTCTGCAAGACAGAGGGATATCGATTCACATAGTCTGTTCGAGTGGTCAGTGGGACTTCATTCTTCAAACACAGAGTTCCATGCTGCTTATGGGTGGTCATTGAATCTAACCTGAAGCCAGCCTGATCATCACGGCCCAGGTTCATGATGTTGTTTCCATTAGTGTACTGCAGCTTATCGAAGCCGGCATACAATGCAGAACTCCAATGAGCATCGGGATTGTATTTTAGCGTGAACCCCTTTCTAGCACGTCTCTGTACGACTTGTGCCAACCCTTTGTATCTAGCAGCAGACTTGCGACGTTTATTCCGGGCAACACACAACTGCACAACACTCCCATAACTAAAAGAAGATTTGTATTTGGCTTGCAGATGTTCCTGAATTCTTTTAAACGTAACTTTCCTCCCAACACACTTGTTGCCATCAAATGTCAACACACCGGTTCGCCTCCAAGCATCGGCACCCACACCACACTTTTGAACGTATTGTTCAATTGTTTCGCCAATGTCAGGGTGTTCCCTTTGTATTCTCCCAACTTTCTTGCTTTTCCTTCTTCTTAAATAACGCCTTTCTGCAACACGCTTTTTAACTTCCCTTGTTGCTTTTCTTCGGATCGCTGCCCTCTTTTTCTTGATAATATCCAGTCCAGCTTCATCAAGAGGATCACGTACACGTTGCCACTCTTCAGCGCAATCAGAATCGGAATCTGACACTATCATACCATCAGCGATTTCACTCTCCATTTCTTGGCGCCTTTTCTCCTCAAGGTATACCTGCCGGGACTGTTCTATAATGCGCTCATCATGTTCACTGAGGTCAAGGAAGGGCAATTGCCCTGCAAAGTCGAGTAGCACTTGTTCAAGAACATGTTCTGCAGCATTTGGCATCAACACCTCTAATGCACAGACGAACTCCAACCAGTTTAAGTTGCACTTGCGAAGGATGTCAAGGAGTTGGTCGGTGTTCATATAGCATTCGCCAGTATCACTGATATGCTTGTATTGTTCGTCTGTTAATTGGAACTGATGTCTACCATCAACCTGCGTGCAGGTCAGGTTCTGTGCACTTTCAACATCACCACTACTAACCTGTGAGGAAATTGCATGATCACCTTCACCACCACCTCCACAATCACCATCAACATCATTACCCCCACCATCACTGTCGCCATCATTATTGCCACACCCATGGCCATCTTCATCATCAGCACCAGCGCCGTCATCATCATCGCTTTCACTTTCATCGGAACTTTCACCTTCCATCTCCATTGGAACACCTAGTGATTTTAGCAACACTTTGTCTTTTACTTGAGCAATTTTCTCAATCGCTTCATGGATGGCTGAGACTTCATCCAATGTTTGCTCTACTTGGGATAAAGTGGTGCCAATATCACTAAACCCATACTTTTCTTTTGCCTTGGTGTTAGATAAACCAGTTGCCCTAACAACGGCATACTTGAGGCGTTTTCTCTCTGCATCAGACTCTGCAATTTGAAGAAGACTGTTCATAGTTTCTTTGGTAAGCGGCAACGATGGCTCCGCTGTTTCACATTTAATCCACTGGTTTAAGAGCGTTTGCATTATTGGATACTTCACTCGATCTTGTTTTTCCACTAAGAAGATGGAGTAGCTACCTCTGCTTCGATTTCCAATCCCTAGACTTGCTAATGGCATTTGAAGCATCCTCCTTCGAGCATGCCAAGATTTGTAAGTTGCATCTGGATATGCCATTTCAAATGCTGACCTTAACTTCAAAAAACCTTTTCTGTAGCACTTCATTTGCAACCTGAAGCAAACCACAACAATTTTTACAAGGTTGTTTGTGTGTGGTACTGCACACTGAAGAACGAACATCAACATACTCCTCCAAAGAGAGCCCTTCAAATACAGAAATACAAATATCCTGTCCAACAGCCGCACATTTCGACAACTCATGGTTTTGTTCCCGATAATAAATAGCAACAAGTTCTTCTCTGACCCCCCTCACAGTGTTTGCTGATGTGGAGGGGTTTCCTGAAAATCCTGCTTACTAATACCAGCGGGTTCTTCGGCAGTACAATCACCAGCATCATCAGACTCTTTCCTGGGGCTTGTACTTTCACATTCTGTAGTAGATTCTGAGGTGGAAATGATGCTAGTATCACTCTCGCTGGACGTGCTGCTCATACGTCTGAAAAGGAAAGGAAGCTTCTGATTCCCCTCTGTTTGTTTCACATTAGTTTCCTTGTGTTGTTTTTTCTGCTTTTTCTTGTGGTACCATGAAGACTTATTCTCTCGTTTTTGCAACTCTAGCAATTGATTCTGGATAGTTGCCTTTTCCTTCCTTACTTTTATCGTTTCTCCAAGTATTTCATCACACTGCTTGTAATTCTGAAGGGAGCGCGCCTTATCCAAAAGCTGCTGCTTTACGCGAAGGCGACTGTCTAATGTCTCCAAATTATCTTGCAACAGCTTTATTTCACGTGCCCTCTCTTCTGCGTCAATTTTCTTTCTTTTACAAGGAGGCTCGTCAGATTCACTTGACATGTGTTTTGATCTTGAATGCCCTTTTTTAAATAGGTAGCCATCGGTGGTAACTTTATCCCTAGCCATTGTAAGCAGCTTCCCTGAAGGGTTAAATAGGGAAGTTAAACCACCAAACTTGACTGTAAGATAATTCCCACATTCCTGCACAATGGAAACTTGCCCCTATTTTTTAAATTGGTAGCACCGGTTATAAATTATGGTTTTGAACTTCTCATTTACAAAAAGAACTTAGTGTGGAATAGTACCCATTGTAATACCAGCACTATACACTAAAACCCTCTAGATTTAATTTGGGACTTGCCAACTTTGATTTATCTGACCAATCTTTTAACAGAAGATGACCAAGTGAACTTTGGGGGTAAGTATAAGCTTCCTTGTATAATATTTGAAAGAAAAAATGTTGCAGTTGATAAAAACTGCCATCCCACTATACCAATAATGCAACTACAAGACAAACAGTAATGTACTCTCTACAAGTTTTGAGTTTCATATTTAGAAATGCATGCCTGTGATATATACAAAAATTACACCTACCCTTATCAAACACTACATCAGGGTTTTCCTTTGCTAAAACAATGGCAGCATTATTAACCGCCACTTGATATGGTGTAAGGCTCCTTCCAGATTTGCCATATATCTTAGCTTTTTCTTCAAGTTCACTCTGGGGTTGGTCTAATTGTAACATGTCCTATATGAGGAGGAGCAGAAAAGAAGTGAAATTTCATCATCTTACAACAGCACATATATATCTGTATACATGTTATACAATCCCAATATTTTTGCTTCAGCATAATGAAAGAAAACATTAGAAACAATGAAATATATGTAATATCTTCTTTACATAACTATACTTAATATTATCACCACTTCCTGTTTATATTTTTTTAATTTATGAAAAATGACCATTTGGGGGGTAAAGGTTTTTAATGAATGTCATACCTCTTCTGTTGGTTTCCGTAGTTTTAAAGTGCCACCGAAATTATCAAGACGCATACATCCATCTGTGGTCGATGTTCTCTCTGTGTTCCTTCTTCCTTTTTTTTCTTCCATGTTTTGTGAAACACTTGCTTGTGAAATAGGAGCCCAAGATTCGTCTTCTTTTAAGACCATCAGAACTGTGTTCTTGTCAAGAGCCTTCACAACGTCATCCTCATCAACCACACTCCCATCCTCTTCCAAAACAATGCTGTCTCCGTTTAACTTTTCCTTGCCTGTTAGTTTATAAAGACAAAACGAATTGACCATTATATTTTGGTTTATAAAGATGCACAACATATTTGTTAATTTTTTTTTTCCACAAAAAAATATGCTACAGAATCTGTATAACACACACAAGTGTTTTAATCCACTGCAATATGCTCCTAATAACATCCATTTTATTACCATAGAGTGCACAAGGATAAGTCATATTCTCACACTAGACTACACATCAAGCTTAGAAATTGTATAAACTACAGTATCAAATTTTAGATTTATATGTACAAAAAAGCAAAAGGGGAAATGTCAATCAACAATATAGGCACAAACGTAATCATATATCTTTTATATCAAACAAATAGTGAGTAGTGCTTTGTTTAAAAACAGTAAGCTTATGCAGTATTTATTATAAAGTTCGTTTTAATATTAAAAACTCAACACTGTAGTACAAGAGTTGTATTAAATATCTGCTTCACGTACCTTTCTTTTTTAAATCAACCATTGACTCCGCTACAATGCTGTAGCGGAGTGTTCTGCACGCGCTGCAGATTTTTAAAAGAGGCATTGTCCTAGTCAATGGATAGAAAACATTAGAATGTATGAATGAATTCCAAGCCTTGATTCTCTGACGGAAAGCGAGACATTATCAAAAATCCACACAATCCCCACAGAGTAAGGTGTTCCATCAATTTATATTGACAACCAGTAGTGAGAAGCAGTGTTTTTGTTTACAGAAACGAGTGCTTACCTCAAAAACAGCCGTGCTTTCCAGCCAGCGCTCCAGTGAATTCCAAGATGGCCGGCACAGACGTGACTAGCTACCAGTCCTCCTCGCAAAAAAAAAGCAAACGTCCCCACCCTGGGGCCCTGATTCTAAGTCAAACTCCCGAGGGTGGGGAAGGCAAAAGAGGTCAAATGCCCCACATATGCCCGGGGTCCCCCCCCCTCGGGCTTAACATTGATAGGTGCATAACAACCACTTCTCTTTAGAGTACTTAAATAACAAGTTAGAATAATCTGGCACTAAACGGGACAATATGGGCACTGGTTGCTTCATCAACACAAGACACATGGAAATATATAATAATTTTTTCTCTCAGAAATATTTACCGAAAAGGGTTTGGACTGCCACGACAAACTTGTTTTTCTTTCCTATTGTGGTTAGACCTAAACTGTTCATAGATTCATCCGTCTTAATTCTTTCCGATTGCAATGTAGTCCCGTCTATTTCCTCTCTTTCAAAGTTTGCAGCAACCTCTTCGTTAAACATGGATTTTGCCCATTCCTTGACTTCTTGAACATCCCAATCTAATGAATAAAAGAAAAAGAAACTGTCTTATTATACAAACAGTTCACGTTCGACGTTAATGTTAGCTTAAGGCTTACATCGGTTTTGGCGGGAACTTAAGACTTACCTTTTGCATTGTCATTTGACTCCCGCTTTGGAACGAGCACACTTTTCGAACGCTTTAACGAAACAGGCAACACATCTGATTGCGTTTCAACGGGGCTCTCCTCGTCCACCGACAACGTATCTCCTGAAGAATCCAAATCACCACTCTCCTCGCTTCTACGACGTTCTGGTGGCATCTGCGACCGATACAACCTTCCCGTTGAGAAGGGCACCGCAGAAATACGTTTTTGAAGGCGCGATGCAGTATTTTGCTGGTCAGCGTCATCGCCTTTTAAAATTAAAAACACCGGCAACTTTAAATTGGTTTTCAACGCGAGCCCGGTTTGCGATGAAAAACCCCAAAACTTAGAGCGAAAACTGCAAACTTAGCGCCTGAACTTCACCTATCGTTTCTATTATTCGTATTCCATATTTTATATTGTGCCAGAGTTAAACTGAGCTTGCACAGCATGTGAAATTGTTGTCTCGCGTAAGACTATCGCGGCGCTTTGGTCTTCGCAACATACGAATTTTGTTTTGAAGAAAATGCTGTGTTCAAAGGCCAAAACCAGGAGGCTTTCGGATGGCTGTAGCGGTATTTTAAGAAAAGCAAACCCTCAAGTATGTAGAGCTGGTGGTCTGCAGCCTAATGAAATGGTTTGTCAGCGCCATTTTGATAAAATTCGAAGAGAGGACGACAGGAGATGCTCGTGTCCATCTACTTGGGGACACTCTTCAAGGCTGCACGGCCACGCGATTCCTCATCATTTCTTTCCCACTCTTGACCAAGCTGGTTTTAATTTTCCTAATTATCAACCTGGAACACGGTGGTGCAACAAATGTCGCAGTGAAGCTCCGCAAAGAATACAAAACTGGCCAAAAAGTGACAAATCGGAAAACATCGCTACTAAATGTAGTCAACAAGATCACACGCAGGTAAGTTTTCTTAATATGTTCATTTTTTGTAGGATGTTGTTCGAAGAAGACCTGGAATGATCCTTTGATATTGATTTATTTATTAGTGTTGTGTACTTCAGAGTTTATTTACTTACCTCAATTGTCTTTTCCTATAATAATAGTTATCACATTGATCTTTTGCAAAATTGTCTTAAATTTTTTGTGTTGTCAAAGTTTGTTATTACCCAAAACTACCTACAGCAAGTTTGTAAATTGATATAAGCTAATAACTTGGGACATGAACATTCACAAAAATTGTAAATGATACTATCCGTTTTGGAAAGCAAAAGAGTTTTGTCAGAAAAATTTTTAACACTGTTTGGCATCCAATACTCTCCCTCACATTTCTTCCCCCTGGAGTTGTTAGAGATAATTATTGTGAAGAGAAATCAAACTTTATTTCCAATATTTAAAAAGCACAGGTGGTAAAAAGGACATAACAAAACAATATAATGAAAAGGCTGGTAAAAAATACTCCAGGGAGAGAGAGAACCTGAATCACCATGAAATTCTGCATAAAGCTTTATTATTTTATAAAGCCATGATAACATTGACCTAAAATTTAATTATCATTTTTCAGGTTTCTGAAGGAAACAACAAAGCTTTACATGTAGGAACCACAGCTGAACCAGAGCTGGAGCCACAAACAGTGGTATAGGAATAATTTTCTTAAGTGACTGTGTTTTTGTAAAATAATTTCCTGTACTGGCTTTAAAGAGTAGAGTACTTGTATGTATTTCAAACAAAATGAAACATTAATTTTGACTCTTCATATTGTCTATTCTTGTGTGCCATCAGCAGAATTCTCATTACTGGACTATTGCAGAAGGGCAGTATGGTCCAATGTTGGTTGGGGAAGATGGTGACATCATGATTGAAGCATCCACATGGAAAAATATTCAGGAAAAGTTAAATGGTGAATGTAGACACCCATACTTTGAGTGTTGTTAGAGATAATGCAGTACTATTATTATGTTCATGCCAAAAACATAACTTTTATGCTGTGGTTTAAATTTATCGTTGGTTCAAATTTTATTTTCCTTTGTTTAAAACTCATTATCACACATTACCATACCCCAAAACAAAGAAAAATAAATTTGAGCCATAGGATAAAATTAAACCACCACACATATAATTCCTAAGTCAGGGGCTTCATGGTTATAATAAAAAATAATAAAAATAATGTGTACAGTTAAATGAACAAGCAGGAATGCTTTGTCAAGTTTAAAACACCAGTCACAGCTGAGTGTTTTAGACTTAATAAAGAGAGAACTGTGACTTTATTATCAAACAGCTTAAAAATCTCTCGAGGCACATTTATCCATTCACGCACTAATACATGTATTTAGATTTGGGTTATTTTGGCTAAGAAAATTGGTCACATCATTAGCATATCAGATATATAATACAGTGTATATTATAATAAAGGATTTTTGAATTACATCTATTTGTAACACATCGTTAAGGTACTTTAAAGCAATAATTCTTAGTACTAATCAGTCATTAACTGTGACAGAACCCACATTCAAAGAACAAGTTGATGCCCTAAGTAGACAAATGGACAAATGTGAAGATCGAAAAAGACTAGTGAGTCAAACAGTTTTTAAAGAGTTCCTCGAGTCCAATGCCCCTACACTATACAAGGAAATCCTTGACAGTATCTTATCAGAGCGTCATGGTGAAAAAAGGGCCAACCTGCAAGAGAAGAGAACAACAGCTCTTATATGGCAGCTTCTATATTACAGGTACTTAAGGGTGCAATAATTTTGGTAACTACATATATAGAAAGTCACAAGGCCTAAAGCATTCACAAATGATTTATCTGGAATCCCATTCAAAGAATCTTATCCAAACCTCATGATCATTGGAGGCAGAAGTGGGGAGACATCATTATAGCAATATTGTGGGAAAGGTGGGGATTTAGTGCTAGTAACACTTTTTTCCTGACTTGAATATCATCTTCCGCTGTAGATAACATATTACAATACTGATCTACACTACTAAATGTATAATAATTGTCTGTAAACGTACCTACGTGAAGTACTTTCTATGGAATATACAAGCGCTGAGATTGAGAGTTCAATATTATTTCCGAGTTTTTTCGGAAAATATGTGACTTACTAATGCTAAATGTGTCAAGCCTATTTGGTATGACTTTCAGAAATCAGAGACACGGCGAATTTATGGATGAAAGCTCCATCTTCTTGGAACTTAATGGTCTGTCATCTAGTGGTATGGCCCTTGGTAAAGTGTTGGGATTTGCAAGAGATGAAAAAACCAAGACTCATCAGAAGCACAAAATGGCATCTGACCATTTGACGAGGGCTAAACAAATGGCTTGTGAAGCTTTTCAAAAGGTAAAAATAATACATGATAGAAATTGAAAAAAATGTTCCTAAAGGTCCTCACCAATGTAGTTACAAAACACAACAACAATCCGTATGATAAAAAAACATTTTCTACCTACAAATTAAGCCTGTGATTTTGAGATCTTTATAAAGTATAATATAATTATTTCTAATCATTTTCTTTCCTTTTCAACTTTGTCTTAACAGAAATCTTTTCAGATACTATCTATGGACGATTTCCATAACATTAATGCAATCAAAACACCAACCAAAAGAATACTCACCAATGCTGTTCATATGGCGACTCTTCTTTTGGACATCCAGTCTTCTGTTCCCGCAGTTCCTCGTCCCGTTGAGCCAGCCAACATCCACCGACGTGTCATGGTTTCAGAAGGTGGTGGTGCACCAAAGGTCTGCAGAGGTGGAATTTCAAGTGATGCAGTGGTTAATGAAATGAGGCAATTCTGGCCACACTATAGTGAACGCTTTTTCTTGGAGAGTTTGCCTCTGCCATACAAGGAGATCGATCTATGTAGGATGCAGCAGTCCATGAAGGAACTACGGTAAGCAAGTAGACTAAATTCTTTTATTAGAAGTCCAAAATGTCACTTCCATCACCTGGTATAATAAGAACTGCAGTGTGACTGCCCTGTTTGCCTTGATTGGTAGAGTTAACTCTCTAGTCAAGCCTGAATTATTTTTTCAGCTACTTACTTGTAGGTAGCCTGTGCTGCAGACGAAACTAAACCTAAACTTGGTTTGTTTACATGTACAACACAGGCTACAGTGTAATTACACTTACAATGTTCTTCATTCAACTGTGAGGATCACATTCACTTCCATATCTTCAGCTGCAGTTCAAAAATATAAGAATTTATAATTTATTTATTTAATCTACTAGAAGTTACCTTGTAAATTCCTTTTTTACTAAAATGTTAACACTTAGCCACATATGACTTTTTTATTGCAGAGTCTACTCAAGAGAGGACCATGAAGAATGCCAAACTTTAAAATCCACCATACTAATCGATGAAATCGAACAAAATCTGCACAGTAAAGACGACTACCAGGCCTGTCATCAGTACATTTTTGACACCATTCCAGAGTTCAGAGATTTCCTAAAAATACATGTGGCACCTACAGTTGGTGACTGGCCCACATGGTACCATCAGAAGAAGATTGTTTGCCATGCTGACTTGGATCAAGAAATTACATCCCTGATTCCTGAGCTGGGACAGTTTCATGTCTACTTGAATAGTTCAGAAGATGTTGTAAAGCAGTATTATCCCATCTTCAAAGAGATCTATGGATCAGTTTTTGGCCAAAGGGTAAGACTGCCTGAAAAGCCCAGGCCAGATAAAGTAGCACTGTGTATCACACTATCATTCTGTGGTTGGCTGAACATCCATAGCCAGGTTATTCAGGCCTTCGGACTAAGCAAGGACACTGAATATACTTGCCTACTTCATCTCTTTGAGGAGCTTATTCCTTTGTGTTTCCTGCACTACCCAGTTATAGTTAGAGGAGGGCAATTTGAAGAGCTGAGATCGTCAATGAAGCGCCTGGCCATCATGTTTGTAGCCATGGACCGCCATCACTACAATAAAGCATCACTTTCATGGCTCAGCGATGTACAGCACCAGCAGACAAACTTTCCCGAATATTATGATGCCAAGGGTACCTTATGTCCAGTCCTGAATGAAAAGAAGGTTGAAATCTTTCACTCAAAGTTAAGATCCAAAATAAGAAAGACAGACAAAGGAGCAAAAATTCAAGAAACGGCCAGACTTATTGCCAGATCAAACTTTGAAGAGGATGGCTTTGAAAGAAGTTATGTTCCACAATGTGTAAGAGGATATAGTGACCAAGACTTGCTTTTGCTTTCAGGTAAATAAAAGCCTCCATGTATATATATGTTGTGGTTTAACTTAATCCTTGGTTTAAATTTTTATTTTCCTTTGTTTAAAACTTATCATCATACATTACCATACCCAAAAACAAAGAAAAATAAAATTTAAACCAAGGATAAAATAACCACAACATATAAATCAGTGAAAAGACTGATAGTTGCACTTTCAACCTACAATGTTACATGCCTGTTACCAAAGACAATTTTTTTTTTTTAATGATGATTTTCTTTCAAATTGTATGATTTTTTCAGGTTTAGCATCTGAAGGCATTATGGCTATGTTTGAGAGAGTTGCATTGAATCTGGGTAAATCCTACATGCTGCCAAGACCACTAAACAGAGCTGGCCGTCCATATGGCAAAGCACCATACTACCTAGCAAGTTTTCAGACAGAATTCACTGTCAAGTCATTACCTCTAGGGTACAGATGGCCTTCTAGCCGACCAAATCCTCAGCTAGACTGTGATTCAGAAGCATGCCATCATCCTTCTCATTCAAACATCCAGCGACTGACATGTGGCCATACATTCCATTTTCCCTGCATGTCCGATGAGAATGGCAACAGTCTTGGATGCATCATTTGTCTTCGTAACTTGACTGCTGATATCCAGAAGCTGTCCCAAGCCTGGAACATTCGCCTTTTGTCCCGTCTGAATGAAGTTGAGGAAGATGGTGGTGATGGCAATCACGATGATGATGACGATGATGGCAACAATTCTTCCAATCCAGAAATACCTGATGTACCAAAAGACCACAAGTATTTCAAGTCACCACAATTCATTGAGTACATCAGAGAAAGAGTTAATAAGATTACATTGGCTGTCAATGCCCAGGCAGAATCTCATGAAGAGTAGGCGGTTTCTTGTTTATGAAATCATGACAAAAGGTGTAAAAATATTGCCACTTGATTTAAAAAATGGAGACTGGTATCACTTTAGAGGTCAATTGACTACTGTTGAACTTACTTACAACTTGCAGTCAAAACTATAAGAATTGTTGACCTTCCTGCATATACATCGACTGTTGATGAATGCAGTTGTCAAAGGTACTGTGTATACATGTATGTAGCAAGGTCAATTTTCACAGAACTACAACATATACAAAATAAACGCGTCAAGGGTCTATTGGTAAATATAACTCAGAAAATGTGAGAGTGCATAAAGTGTAAAAAAAGAAATGTATAGTAATGTCTTTAGCGACTATGAATGATGCACTGTTTCTAAGACGGCAGTGTAATGTTTCGAGAAAACATGAATAATTTAGCTCAAGTTTATACTGTAATTAAGATTACACTGTATACCCCTAATAATATTGTTTAAGCTTAATGTGAAACGGAAAGCAAAAATTATCACTGATATGTAAATAGAAGTCGACGGCTAAACCAAGTCGACAAAGGCATAGTTATGAAACTGCAGATTATTTAAACTTACGTTTATTTTTAAGTCTTAAGCTTAAATTCTAACATTCGATTCGACAAAATATCATGAAAACGGTAGCTGAGCTGAGTAAGCTTAGCGCCTCCAATAAAATTATTTATGAATTCTCAAAAAGCGTCTTACCTCTATTGCAAGTTATAAATGCAAATGCTACACTTGAAAACCTTCCCAGTCTTTATTGTTTAAAATCTTCTGTTTTTCTGGCTCCCCATTGTAGCTTCTGGCACATTGTACTGACACGCATCCAGGCAACGCGCCCACACGAAGTTACTTCGCTTTAACGGTATTTACTGGTTCTTTAGTTCGGTCACGATCTTTTAACATGATTAAAGGAAGCTAGTCTCAGAAAGGCGAAGACTGCTCGTGAAATTCCACGATAAACACGGCCTCAACGTTTCATAAACACGTGCAAGCGGAGACGCAGCGAAGGAAGCGATCTCTTTCATCCGATCGAACAATCTCAAATACCGCTGACCAGGTGCTGTGACGTCACAAAACGTATTTCTGCGGTGCCGTTGAGAAGCCATGTTGAAATGAACACTCCTCGCAATCCCGCCACTTTTCTGTAGCCTGATTGGATGATCTGGATTGGGCGTTTATATAATGTGCATGTTGTGTCACTTGAATATGCCACCGCTGGCCGGCATGTATTAGAAGCTGGAAACATGGCGGAGAGAGACGGGAGTGAAACCGCAACAAAACGGCCATCGTCTCTCTGTTTTTGTTCTGCTAAAAAAACAGTACATGTTCACTGTACCTGCACTTCCTGCAATGGAAAACCTGTGAATTACCGGACTCAATTATCCCACTTAGAATTTGAGAGAAAGTTTGAAGCTGCCAATGCAGTCAATTTGCCAGGTAAGTTATCTATAAATAAAGTCTTAATATATCGTGCTTTGAAAAGTTTATTGCAAACCATCCAAAAGACCAGTCTTTATTATTATTATTATTATTATTATTATTATTATTATTATTAATGTTAGTCCTTTGAATATTACACTTTACAAATGCTCGTCTCAGTTAAATATTACAACACTTTACAAAATCAATAATCAATAGAAAACAAAAGTTACAGGGGAAAGGGCGGGAAAAAAACAAAATATTTTAAATGTTACACTTTGCAAAATCAAAAAGTCAATAGAAAGACAAAAGTAAAATGGGAGACGAGATGGGGAGAGGGATGGGAACAAAAATTATAAATAAATAAGCGTAACTTAATAAACAATTAACTGAGCTAGCTTAATCTCATATTTCTTTATTTCGTCAAGCATATTTCTAAGCTTATAATGCTTAAGTGAATTCATCTGCATTATTTCTGTGCCTATTGCAAGTTAAAAACGTTATTTTTTTAATGCGAGTAAGCTAGTGTATTTCTTTGGCTTCTTTTTGGTAGCTATAGATCCATCCATTGGAATATTTGCCACTGATGAAGAATTAGAAGATGAAGATGTGACTGACAGTTTCGAATATATTGAATCTCCTGATTCTCAAATCCATTCGGCTGTGTCTCCAAGTTGCTCTGCAAATGAAAATATCAGTGATGAATGCAATGATTTTGAGGAAAGCAATGTAACAGTTGCCAGCACTGAAGAACAGAACTTTAAGTATGCGATTGTGAAGAGCATTTTTGAAACCATTGAACTGAGCACAAAAACAGGTGCTTCTTTAGCCACAATTGTAGACCTGCTATGCTTTGCACGCCGTATGTATTGCAGAGGGAAAGGTGTTGATGAAAACGATCACCCAATGAAATGTTCCTGGCCCAAGGACTGGGAAGAAGCCAAAAAATATCTCAAGTATGTAGGCTATGAGGACGCTCATGAATACTTCATTTGTTTGAATGCGACACATAAACAGCACTGGGACATCATGCAGTCTGCATCTGAAAAGTGTCGTTTCTGTGGAGAAGTAGGAACTATTAAGTATTATTACCTTGGATTGCACAGCAAAGTTAAGCAGTGGACAGAGGACCCAGACATGTGTTCAAAGATGACAGCTCACTGGTCAGAGAAGGAACACTGGATAAATGGAAATGATGATGGCTGGAAGATCAAGAAGGAGGTCTGGGATGGATCTAGATTTGCAGAACTGGCTTGGTTCTGGGACCCTGATAAAAGTTGGTGTTTGCCTGCAAGATGTGTCAGAGAGGGCTGCAAGAATGTTTTGAGTGCTGATGAAGTATTGCAAGCCACTGCTCGGCCCAATGGAAATAGAGAACTCTACTGTGAATGTTGCTGTACCAAATTTCTTCATCAACCTGTGTTTGTAAAAGGTGACCCAAGGAACATTGCATACATAGGTAACTTAAAGGTAGTTTATGATAAGCATGATACATAATAATTATTATTTGATTAAAATAGTGCTACTTTAATTGTATCCTTCTTCCCCTGCAACAAAATAATGAGTCACATCGTTTTTTCAACATCCATCTTTGTCAGTACATAAGACAACAACACTGTTACTCTACTTCTTCCATTGCAATAAAACTGTAATTTATTGTAGACTGATGCAAGACTTCCCATTGCATTTTCTTCAACACTGTTTTCATCATGTTAATGTTTATCCTTTTTGCTCCTTTATGTTGTACTTCAACTAAAACTATTCATTTGTCATTTATTCATTGTACACTGTATGCTTTTCAGGTCACTGGGATGGCTTTCAGCCATTTGGAAGGAAATCACGTGGTACTGGTAAGGTTAATTCTATTGGATCTATTCAAATCTTACAGTTAGTCAGTATCAATGGTTGAGGATACTCCGTAATTGAAAAGTATTGCATGTGCTGCATACAATAATTATTTTGTAACAAAGTGAATATTTTCTGAGCACTCAAGACCCTGCATACAAATATGAGCAAACATTTGCAATTCTTCCCTGACTAACAATGCAACCTGTTTACTTACTTACAATTATGATAGGTGCAATAGATGTCTCAGTGGCAACAATGGCAAAGGAACAACGCTTACAGACAGGTGAAGTCTACACAGTTGGATTTGTGCCATCTTATGACCTGCCTGATGCACGGCCAAACTCCATTGACCCATTTCTTGAACCACTTGTCAGTGATATTGAAAATGGATTTATTGAAGGTAAACTAATAAATTTAGGTGTGGACATAAGCTATTTGTCACTGTGTGAATGAGTCAACAAAAGACATTTTTAATTATAATTACTATGACAAGGACACTTGTAGCTTTGTACAATATTGTTATTTTAGGGCACTTTCCATTTGTCAGAACTGACCAGTCTGGCTGGTCAGTTTATAAACAAAACATACCAATTTGAAAGATATGTTTTATCCTGGTTCCTTACATTTCTTCAAAATAGAGCATATAATTTTGAGAGTTACAGTTTTGGAGCACTGTCCATACAAAATGACGCATTTAATTTACAGACTGGACTGTCTGGCTTACCGGTTGTGGCAAATGGAAGGCACTCTCAGTCTCCTGGAATGCTATTGCTGGCACACCAAAAAGAAGACAGTGTTCACCAGTTTGAGTCCTAACACGTGTAGGGGTCAATGACATCATGCAACAATGTGAGCCAAGCTGTTGAGTGACATGTATTTATAACTTTTAGACCCCACCCTAGCACTTCTGACTAAAAATGTCATTTCATTATATGTTTTTAAGATACCAAGTCAATTATGCAGGATCACTTCCAAATTTTCCTCCTGCCAATATCACAATTCGGCACATTATACTGCTTTGGACAGGAGACCATCCTGCTCAGTGTGAGGTGTGTAAGACAAAGGGTGCTGGAGGAAGAAAAGGCTGCCGAAGATGTCATATATGTGGTAAGTGATGGAAGTTTTGGGCAGTGAAAATGCCGATGCCCATTTCTTTTCAGTCTACTTGACAGTATGTACTAGGTAATGTATTGTCTCAATTCCAAAGGGTAATGAAAGCACATGTTTGCTAACTTGAATAATACATTATTTCTTGGTTACTCCATTATATATAGGCACATGGCTGAGTGAACACAACCACAACTACTACCCAAACTTCAGGAAGCAATACAGATACCCTTATCAAAAGAGGTTGCTTGAGGAAGAATTGCCAATGATGAAGGCATTAGAAGAGGAAGAAAGACCTACCTATTTCCAAAGAATAAGCAAGGAAAATGGTCTGCTGGGGTTATCAGTGCTTCATAGGCTTTATCCTCTTTATGGATTTGATGTTCTCAGGGACTCAGTCTTTGATGCTATGCACCTGTTACCTCTCAATGTGGTCAAGAATAACATTGAGCGATGGATTTCTAAAGACTATTTTGCCAAAAAAGACCTTGACACCAACTTGGCAAAAATGCCATGGACCACAGGTACAGTACATGTAAATGAAATCATTCAAAACATAAATAAGTATTCAGATTGTTGACTTTTTACTGAAGTCAAGTCTAAAGCAAAACCTTTCTGTGCTGATTTTAATAAGCTGCTGTTGTTGTTTTCCATAACTTTACAGACCAAAGAGATCATGTGCTAGATTACAATATTCAGTAACAGCTAAATTGCCAGAATTTTCTTCCACGGTCAGTTTAGTCAGTTCTCGTTTTTTTTTTTTATGTTTACTTCTTGAAACAAAGTCATAATTTTTCAGAAACCTTATGCATAAATGATGATTAAATTAAAATATATTTCACTCATATGAGCTTGAAATGTATAATTCCTTTACAACTACTTCAATTGCTACAGCAATCAGACTTAGGTAACAGTATGATTCACTTAACACAATAATATTATTTTATAGATTATCGTGCATCCCGCCTTCCTTTGGATACTGATTCAATGGGTTACTGGACATGTAAGCTCATTTATTGGATTTCTATTATATTGTCAGTCTGGAGAGGGTAAATTACAATATATAAAAAATTAATGTAGACTTCAGAGAACTCAACTATAATGTTCGAAGGGTCAACAGCTGTTTTGCCATGTATCTACAGCTGTACACTGTTTGCAGAATATTTTTCTTTCACAGTGTGAACTTTTATAAAGGGATATATTTCTTGAAATTATGGAAATTTTGCACGACCATAAGCCAGCTGCAAAAAGCATGTTTACTGCTTTACAGACTTAAAAATAGCCATGACACTCAATCATAACTAACTTAAGGGTCCTTACACTGTGAATAAGTCATCCTCTTGATAATGTTTACACTATTATATAACCTAACAGCAACCTGTTCCTGGTTTTCTCTTGAAGCGGAGGAATACCAGAAACTGGCTTTTCCAGCATCAGAGTTTGTCTTGAATAGATTGCTCCCTGAGGAAGAATTGAAACTGTGGGCACCTGTTCCAAGAATGGTTGAGTTTGTGTTCAATTCAGGTAGAAATGGCTGGAGTGAAGAAATGCTTGACAACTTTAGATGCCTTGCTTGGAGGTATTGCATTTTATGTGAAGAGCAATACGGAGCTAATGCATGTGTAATAAATCTACATAACTTGACACACTTGCCTGAAGACATTCAGAGATTTTCAGCACCAGATAATTTCTGGTGTTTTGAATTTGAAAGGGCTGTGAAGAGGTATGTGCAGCAAAGTAGCAATAAAAAGCACATTGAAAAATCCTTTGCCCGCAGAGAAAGTCAAAGAGAATTCCTAAACTTTCAGCAAGACCTTAAGCTGATCTCATCTGAAAGGTGCAGATTTACTTGGGCTAAAGACAAGGAGAAGGTAATTGTAATAGACCAAAATTATGATAATAGAACCAATGCAAATACGGCCACTAGATTTAGTTTACATGAAATTTATCCTGACTATATGACCTTGCTTGAGGTTGATAGGACCAATTTGAATATAAACAAAGGATATTAATAAAACTAGTAGCCACTTTTACATTGGGTAAATTACGTAGCAGATTACTTTTATGTTCAAGTTATATTGAAGCACTCACTAATTAAATGGTGGCACACTGACAGTCACCCAAGTATGAATGCTTATGCACAGACAATTGAGGAGAACGATTATATTATTTTTCATCACTGGGCATTAGAGAAGTTAACAGTTCTTTGCTGTGAAACATTGTAAGGATTGGTTGTTTCTAAATGCCTTTTGTTTTATCTTTGTTGTGAATGGGGTTTTTGTGGCTCAGTTCTATCTTTGTATAAAATTTTTTGGTATGATTTGCATGTATATGTATTTTAGTTGTAGGTTAAAATAAATCCAGAGGTTAAAATGATTTTTCAAACTAGGGTGATTTGTCTTTTCCTTTGTTTAAGGATTTTGTATTTACATCTGGAACAAAGGAAAAATATACAAATCAACCTTAAGTTTGACATCAGTTTAACCTGGGATTCATTTTAAACTAAAACATATACAAAGGAATTAATTAAAGGATATTAAACCTGAAGTATAAAATAAAACCACATATTACACCTAATATCCATTTCAATTTGTTTGTAGTAATTCATGCCGACTTGGAATAACTGTCTTACTTGCCAAAATAGAATAATTTTATTACTTGTTATTTTGTAAGTGGACTATCTCCAGAATGCTTGCACGTACATGTATAATAAAAACAAGTGACACAGCAGTTGCAGTTTTTCTTCAGAATGCAGTGCAGAGTAGCTTTACAGTAGTTAGATGTAATTCCCTTTTTGATTGTGCTCATTGATTTAGGTAACTGCATCATCTTTGGAAGGAGCCAAGTACCTCGTAAAAATTTGTTCTGGTGGCCCACTAGCTGACAAAGTGAATCAGGGAGTCTTGATTGGTGCTGGCCATTTCCACATGATGTCTCGTCAAGAGAGGCAAATGATTCTAGAATATTTACAGCATGTCACAGCAGATGATGTGGATGAAGCTGTTGAGTCCTTCCGCAGTGCATTTCTACCCATGCATTGCAAACCAATGGGTGGAAAGCTTTACAGAAAAGGCGATTTTGTTGCTGGAGTCCAAGCAGGGGCTGAAATTTTTTTCAAGATAGAGAACTTCTTCTTGGTTAAAGTTAACAATGACTATCAATCACTAGTTTTTGGTGACACTTTTCAATTGATTACTAATCCTGGTGGTGCTGTTTCAAGGCATCCTATTAGTGATACTGTTTATATTCAACCTGCACACTCTTGTGTCTGTGTAGGTCTAAATGATCTCAGACGAGAGATCATGTTGTTTCCGGAGACAGGTAACAAGTATGCAGTGGTAGATCCCTTCCGGAGAACTGTGAACCTCCCCAAGGTGATTGTACCTGTTTACCCTCAAGTTGGTGATTTTGTGTCTGTGATTGGTGAGGATGAGGATGACCCATGGAGGGCACTAATAACAGAAGTGAATTACCATAGATCAACGGTGGGAGGTTATTTCTATGTAAATCATCCTAATTTTGATGCTAACCACCTCTGGGTAAGAGAGAGGCCACAAAGGAAGGAGACTATTCATTTCAACAGTCTTTTGTCCATTGTGAATGGTGAATGGGTGGGTAATGCGTGGAGAGACACTTGAGAACTCTTACCACAATACCGAGACTTAATTCAGTTTTGTAAAGCAGGATATACAGTGTTGCTATAACCAAGCCTATATACATATGAAAACAGTCTTATTGATGTTTATCAGCACAGGAAAATGAGATATCCAGATTTGTGTTTTTTAAAGCAGGATATCTCAAAACCCATAATTAATAACCAAACCTGGAAAATAAAGAAAACAGATTGCTAAGTTTCACTTTGGTTTTGACCTAATCCGAGTTTGGATTTAGTAGAAATCCAGCACAGGAAAATAAGATATCCAGATTTGTGTTTTTTCAAAGCAGGATATCTCAAAACCCATAGTTAATAACCAAACCTGGAAAATAAAGAAAACAGATTGCTAAGTTTCACTTTGGTTTTGACCTAATCCGAGTTTGGATTTAGTAGAAATCCAGCACAGGAAAATGAGATATTCGGATTGGATTGGGTTGGATTTCTCAATACCCAGGGTGAAGCTGTTTCTTTTAATATCCAGGATAGGGAAAAAACAGTGATTTTTATTACCTCACAGAAAAACCAGGAAAAAACCAGATTAAAACCAAACATGGTTATTATGGGAGGTTGGATTTTACAAAATCCATGTCAAAACCAAGTAAAAACTACATTGGATTTTTGGTTTTTTTTCCAGTGCTGATAGCTTCAGATGCTATCAAAGAAGCGTTGTTGACGGAATGGAAGGTCTCTGCATTCTTCTTAGAAGATTAAGTTATCACAGACATCGCATAACACAGTGGAACCACAATGTGCTTAATCCAGCTGCATTACAGATTTACAGTAACGTTATTTCCGGCAAAGGGGCTGCTTTACATAATTGTTTTGGGTTCGTTGATGGGATCGTTCGACCCGTATGCAGACCAGGAGAGCACCAAAGAGTAATCTACGACGGCCATAAGAGGGTTCACGCTCTAAAATTCCAGTGTGTGGATCTACCCAATGGTTTAATTGGTAACCTATTTGGTCCAGTGGGTAAGTTTTGCGGGAAGTGTTTGTACAAAGAGAGAGTGGGCGATTTCAATTTCACTATGTTTTTAACAACAAATATTGGAAGAGTGTCAGGGGTAAAGAGTGAGAGGCTTATGTGACAAACCTGTACAAGAAGCATTTTTAGTTCCTTACGAATTTTTTACTTCCTTTTACTGTTTCAGAGGGTCGTAAACACGATGCTGGAATGCTAGCTGATTCAGGACTTCTTCAAGACCTGCAACGCTTTGAAAATTCACCAGCTGGGAATCCATTTTGCTTGTACGGCGATCCGGCATACCCTCATAGAATTTACTTACAGACGCCATTCCGAAATAGAGCCCTTGCTGCCCCAATGATTGCTTTCAACCAGTCTATGAGTACAGTGCGGGAGTCCGTAGAATGGCTGTTTAATGACATTGTAAATTATTTTGAGTTTATGGACTTTAAAAAGAATCTAAAAATTAGTTTGAGTAGTGTAGGAAAGATGTATGTCGTTTGTGCAATTCTCAGGAATGCTCTTACATGCCTATATCCAAATCAGACATCCCAATACTTTAACTTAGATCCGCCAACACTACAAGATTACTTTGCTTGAAAGTAATTCAAATAATATACCGGTAATCAAACAGGAATGACATGTCAGTACAATAATGAAAGTTTCATGTGAATAGCAATGCATTGTTTCTTGAGTGCTTTTTTCTTTCAGGGTGTATCAAGAGAGGGCAGGTTAATTTGATACAGGAGTGTATTAATAAATGACAAACTGCTTCATAAGATTGTTTTGTGGCCGCTTTCTCTTTTTCTATGATTTCTTCTAACGCTTTGTCTAGCTTTGTTTCCTGACAGTCTATCCCAGAGGCAGCTTCCTCCATTCTCATTTTCGCTTTGTACTTTTGTTGAAGTAATGTCAACCTGTCTCTGACACTTCTCTTCAATACTTTAAACGTAGGATGATTAGAGGCATTTAAATTGTTTGCTATTTCGTTCCATGAATCTCCTCTTTCCTTACTACAGTAAGGATGTTTCCAAGGTTCAACAACTAAAACTTCTTCGCAAAGATTCAAGTCATAAAGTTCTGTCCACTCCATTCTAAGGAAATTCACATCAAAATATAAGTTAATTTTTCGGAAAATTAGACTCTTAAATGACCTCAACGGCATGAAAATTTACTGCTCAAGTTAAAACAATTGTAAAAGATTGCATATAGGTAAATAAAACAAAACAAGTAATCACTTTGTTAGCTCTCGATTTCATCTTCTTAACTTGAATGTTTTGCTGACAAGATGCAAATCTCACAAAGCCCGAATTTTTGACTGTTTGCAAAGTTTTCATGTTGCAAAATCCTAGTAAGATTCAATATTGTGCAAAGATTAGGAACTGAGGAATATCTAGCTTTCATTTCAAAAGCCAAACATAAATTGTCTTCCTAAACAAGATGAAAATACATAAATTTATACTCACGTTCTCGCGACGTTCAGCCTGGACGGCAAAGATGGCGTTTTCATGTTCTGAACTTCACGTGGACGACGAGTGACGCATGCGCAGTAGGGTGCTAAGCGGTCGTCACCCTCAGGGCTTCTCGTCGACTTTGCTTAAGGTCCCTAATGATTAAAACACACATGATGAGTTTAGACCTATAATAGAATACGCAAACATGCATCACCAAACTGTATTCTCAGCATTCAGCATTCTGTTCACTGTTAGTGAAAGTCCAAACAAATCATTGCTAGATATGGTGGACGCATAATAACAACCTGGAGATTAGCATGCATGCTCCTGTTGTTGGACACAATATATATCTTTCTTATTCTAGACAATACCATTTTATTAATAGATTTTCACCATTTTAATCATCCACTTCAGTAATGTCTTTTTCATTATTTATTATAACTAATTCATTGTATGAGTGACCTCTTCACTAATGCAAGTATCAATATTATGCCTGACAGGCATGACAATAGAGTGAACTGGAGTGTAACAATCTGTCCCTACCCGATGTGGCAAATTTGAACATAATTTGAACATAACAAAAAGTTGACCACACAATTAGGAAAGTTCAACTCAGCACTGCTGAAACTTGTTGGCACCCCAAAATTCAGAAATTTAAAGCATTGTTACGTTACTGCTACATTACTACAAGGAAGTTTCCATGATGTTTCACAACAAAACTGTCCTGCAGTTTCCATCCAGAGTTAAAATATACAGAATTTCTACAATTTTGAATTCCTTTCAAGATCCAACCAAATAGAAAACAAGACTGCGGTCTAACAAACATTAAAACGACCACAATGCCATACTCTCAACATTAAGATGATCACTGCACAACTTCACAAAATCAACAAACAATTCAATGTTCACAGCAAGACCTTTTTTTGACCTTTTATTACTAAATTTAATTTATTTCAAAGACGAGCTGAGCTACCTTGCCACTATGTAAACAAGAACAGTGCAAGCCTTATGCAGCTATCAATGTAATGCCAGTGGTGGTGGTGGTGGGGGGGGGGGGGGGTTGGCTGGGCATGAAGCAAAATGAATTAATTCCCAGAGTTTTGGGAATTCCTAGGAATTCCAATTTATTCCAAGACATACAAATGAGAAAACATAAAACACTTTGGAATATTTGGGAATACTTAAGAAAAGGTGAAAACACCAGTGGCAATTTTTCAGAATTCCTAGGAATTCCCAATAATTGAAAGTTTGGAGGAAACTGTCTTTGGAATTTATGGGAATTATTGGAAATTGCAGAAACACACTGGCCATGTGACTGATCTTGTTCTCCGAGGGGAAGGTATATTTGAATCTTCTTTGCTCAAGATTGAGATATTTGACTGCCGACTCATATGAAAAGGACTGACACCAAACATATGTTTCCTCCTTCCACGCTTCATGCATGCACGATACAGTTTGCAGTGATCTGGAAGTCATGGAGGCCAACAAGAACAAGCATAAGCTGAGTGGATTTTGCTGTTTTGTCTTCAAATTTTGTTTGTTTTAGCATGTTTTTGATCAACTGAACCTTTAAGATACTCTGCTATCAAAGTAAACTGAAGTAAAGAGAAACCAAGTTAATTTTGCACATATACTTGGTCAGTGTATGGCTCATTCGTTACAATCACTCAAAGCTTATAAAACTGACTTCCTTTGTACCGTTTACCAAGAACAGTATATTTAAACTTACAAAATATAGACTTTATCCTAAAGGTTTCTGTATTCTTTGCAGTGTAACACAGATTATCGTTAAAACATATAATTGTAGCTGTAACAAGAACGTGTACCTTTGCTGATGCAGCAACGTTTATAGATAAAGATAGAATTTTATTTGGAGATACCTTTAATTTCTTGGGTTCTGCATTGGGATTAAGAGCAATGTGCAGCCTGAGGTGGAGAAAGTTGGCTGCATTTCACTTGAATGATTTCCCATAGGCAGGGAATTTCATAGCAAATTTTTGAAACATGTCAAATCCCCACCGCATGCCCTGATTCCCCCTCCCCCTTGCTGGCTTTACATTGAAAGGTGCATTAGCTATTCTCGGTTTTCACCCACGTGACCAAAGTCCTGGCAACGGTTGCTATCCGCCATGTTGGTGTACAAACAAACACTCTAAAGCTTATGTTACGAAGTAAGTCGTGATGGTTCTGTGCTTATTTGTGGATTGCCACGCAAGAAGCGGGCGAGATAAAGATGTTTCTTTCTTTAGAGTACCTTCAATTGATACTAATCATAGCGAGGAAGCCGAGGAGCGTTCAATAGAGCGTCGAACGCAGTGGATAGCGGCTATAAGCAGAGATGACTTGACGGAGCAAATCCTAAAAAATGACCGTGTTTGTAGCCGTCATTTCGTCTCAGGTAAGCCAGCAAAAGACTTTGATAGGTTCAATGTTGACTGGGTGCCAACGCTAAATCTGGGACATTCAAAGAGAAAAAAGAAAGATAGCAGTACAGCAGATCAGGATCGGGCGGAGCGAGCTAAAGCTAGACGGAAGAAGAAGTTGAACGAAACAAAAGTAGAGATCGAGGAGAAGAAACTTCGCTTGAATGATGAAGGAACTCAAGCATCCAATATATCCTTTACGCCTTTAAGCGGTGATCTGGGTTTATTAACAGAAGAAACTCAAGAAACAGAGGAAATTGATGTTTCCTTCGCCGATCAAGACATTGCTGAAAATGAGAAAAGTTGTCAGACTGAGGTTAAAAGCTTTGGCGAGATGTGTACTCAAACTGACGTTTTACGCCGTAAATTTTATGATGCAACCTCACAGACAGAGGACTTTGATTATTTATTTGCGTCAAATAAAAAGGTCATCGAATTTGACGAAGAGTATTTCAGGAATAGCGACGATAAAGTGCTGTTTTACACTGGTCTTCCATCATATGAAATTCTGAACTTTGTGTTTGAACTCGTGTCACCGTCTGTTTCTCGTCGCTCTCAATCACTGAGTCCTTTTCAAGAATTTGTTATGGTCCTGGTTAAGTTGAGATTAGATGTACCTCTTCAAGACCTAGCTTATCGCTTCAACATCTCAGTTCCTACAGTATCCAGGACATTTCATTCTTGGTTGATGACTATGGACATAAGGTTATCGCCATTTGTCCACTGGCCTGATCGTGAAAGTCTTATAAGAACAATGCCACAATGCTTCAAGTTCAGCTTTGGAACAAAAACTACTGTAATAATTGACTGCTTCGAAATTTTCATTGAAAAACCCACTAATTTACTTGCTAGAGCACAAACATTCAGTTCCTACAAGCACCACAACACTATCAAGGTGCTAATTGGTATCACCCCACAAGGTACCATTTCCTATGTTTCTGAGGCATGGGGTGGTCGAACTTCAGACAAGTTTTTGACTGAAAACTGTGTGATTTTGAGTAATTTGGTTCCCGGGGACATGGTGATGGCCGATCGTGGCTTCACTATTCATGAAAGTGTTGCCTTCAAGGGAGCTAAGCTAGTAATTCCAGCTTTTACGAAAGGCAAGGATCAACTTGACCCAGTTGACGTTGAAACAACAAGGGGTATTGCCAGTGTCCGCATCCATGTGGAAAGAGTCATAGGTCTTTTACGTAGCAAATACACAATACTGCAGGGGACACTTCCTACTGATTTTCTCATGAGCAATCCTCATGGATCTTTTGAAGAAGGAATCCCTGTAATTGATCGAGTAATTAAGGTTTGTTCTGCTCTTGTTAATTCATGTCCCCCAATAATACCATTTGACTAGGCTGTTACAATTTATTATTCATAGATAGACAACCAGTGAAACTCTAGAAATGCATTCCATTGTGGGGTTTGTTAATAAATGCTCAGAAGGGGAAAAAAGTTTTTGAAACTGGGATGCATTGTTCCCATTCTACAGTTTGAGGTGGACCATGAGTTTTGGTAGCTGTACACAGAGGGCCACACTGTAAATAAGGAGTGGACTTTAGAGGGACCACTAGTTTTATAAATCAAAATTCAAGATAGCAAGTATGGGTTCACTCTGTACCGGTTTTTAGAGTGAGTATAGTTAACCCATGAGAATCTAGTTGACCACTAGTTACTTGTAGACCTTATTTTCATGACTGAAACTTTGAATAAGTGCTAGCTTTGTTTAAGAGAAGGTAATTAAAAAAGGTGCGTCAATGACCACATCACAAGGTCCTTCTCATTTTGTAGAACCAAGTTTTATCGAATGGCATAATTTTTGTGGGTTGACCATATAATATTTCAGTAGACATATATATTGGTTACTTATGTCCTTTTATCATTGTCGTCCTTACCTACTATCTTGCTAGTTGTTGTCTGCTTTTTTAGTTCAAGGCCATAAATTAGTTTCACTTTAGAAATATCAAAAATAGTTCCACTACAAAATTTCTACCATTGTTTGTTTGATTAGATAACATAAAATAGTACTTTGTTTTGATTAAAAGAAATTGTAAAAAGGTTATTCAAACCATGTCTGTGCTGTTTACACCTGATTTGGATAACTTGACTAGTAAACAAAACAGTTTATGCATAAATCTAAAGTGATGACTTGATCACTGACTTCACCTTAATAACAGGTTTATCTTCGCATTAATAGTCTTTTGTTTTGACTACAACTAGAACAGCTTATATGAAGCATACATATCAATATTATATGTATCTCTTGTACATTTTGATTATCAAACACTTGTATATACAGTAAAATGCATGGCTAATTCGAGTGTCAGTAACAGTTTATAATTACTTTAAATCTGGGGAAATGGGCTGAGCACTCCAGTTTTAAGGCATCTAGACAAATGAGGTCGCATCTGTGGTACATCAAATGTGACAATACTCGGGTCTCTGCCATACACTATACAGGTTGCAAATGCAATAGAGAACACACCACAATCACTGCCATTTCCTTGTTGCTGGACAGGTACAATGTTCATTCCCGTAAAATTGTTTGCCATGAGATCTTTCAGTTGTTCTTCCACTTCACTAGCAATGATGTCATGGAATCAGCTGTCATACAAGTTTACTCTGCCCGGTAAACAACCAACAGAGCTAGTACAGACCCAATGTTGGTTACCTGTGTGCAGAATTTGCACAAATTCACTTGTTACTACATCAAAGTTTCTTACTGGTCCCAGGGTAGTCCTTTGAAATCCCTTGATCAGGGGATTTACTTGTTTCAGTAAAATGTGAGCTTCTTGTATGACACTGCAGTCCAACCATCCAGTTGGAGATTCAATGATATCATATTCAGCCTGAGTTAAATTCCCTAGAGAGGCTGTCTTATCAATGTTTCCATGACTAACTTTAGTTATTTGTATATCATCATCACTGTCACATTGATCAACAGAATGGTCATCATCACTATCTCTGTTAGATAGATCAACATCAACAGTACTATCAGTATCACCACAAAGATCTTGTGGAATTGAAGAGGTACAAGTGGTAGATTGAATTGAAGAAGTTAAACTAGAACTGTCGTTTTCACCTGACTGAACTGTGGCAATGTTCACATCATTTGCTTTATGGGGCTTTCCCTTGCAGCTGTTACAAACCCATGTAGTCTTGCTGTTATTTGGCATCCTTTTGTATTTCAGGCAGTCTAAATGAAAAAATTTTCCATTTAAACAGTCTTCACTGTGACATTCAAGAAGTCTATCACCTGGTCTTGGCTTTGAATTGCAAATACAGATGCTATTTAGGCTGAGAGCTTTGCTACATACATCCTGCTGTACTGCATTTCTGGTTTTGGCATTTCTCTTGAATTCTGGTAATAGACGACAGGTAGGACAATACCATATCTTTGGAACATGATCACTTGATCGCAGACATGAAGGGTGAAACTTCATATAGGGACACTTGGCATTAGAGCAAGTGATGGTTTCTTCTTCAGTAACTTTTCTGCAATAACAAATGGCATTATCATTGCATGATACTGGAACTTGCACCAGACTTGGCATGTGGCATTTTCTTGTATACCACCTACCTAAAATTTCTGGTAGGATGCAAATTCTCCAAAACGTGGTCAATTTTGGTTGTAGTGATTCCCACAGGGTGTAATCAGGAAATATTCTTTCGTAAAAAATCACAGGTTGATTGTTTACATTGAAGGCAAACACTACAAAGTCACAGTACATCAGCTTAGATATGTGGAGGTGCTGTTGGGTCTGATAATAGTACTGATGATTTCTCTTCAACCTCAATTTACCATTCACCATTTCAAGACAGGAGGTCTTCTTTGAGATGTAGGTCTGAAAATCCCCATTCTTAATACTATAAGGACATTTGACCTCCCCACAACCATCACCACAACAGGAACAAGAGGCCATAAAGTCAGGAGTAGCATGCAACCAGGGATGTTCTTTATCTACTATCATTCCACAATACTTTACTTGAAAGTCTTTATGGGTCTGACTCATAAGGGAAACATATGTCTCAACAGCAGTTTTCTCATATTTCTTGCCATGTGAGATAGCTTTAGAGGTAACTTTGAACAGGTGAGGGTAGCAGAGAGACTTGATCAAAGATTGTGATGGCTGCATTGGATTACTGTGTGCCACAGTCCAACTGACTGAGGCCCCAATGCGGCCTGCTCTGTGTCTATAAAAAAAATTCCCCTTGGATTGCTTCCTTGTGTCTTCTTCAATGGCATCCAGTTCATTATCATTAAGGTCTAAGCTGACCTCAAAACATTGCTTCAGAAGATCTGGATAGCTGAGTTTCAGATGACTAGGGTCATACAAATCTGGCATTGTAAGTACGTGTTGGCTTCTTGACATAAAGCTTTCAGAATAAGGTTTAAAAAGACTTAGAATGACTGGTTTTACATTCAATTCATTTAACTTCTTTAGTTGAGCATTCATTTCATCCTCATCAAGTGGTCTTACTGACATGTTTGATTTTTTAATAATTCTTGCTGGAGCTGGTGGTTGGGACTGATTCTCACCCTCACAAGCATCTATTTTGAGGTCCATCTCTTCTTTTAATTTTTTCGATGATTTAAAATTGATGTCTCGAGCTCTGGCGTAAGTAACTTCGTTCACGTACGAAGGTAAAAGCCACGTGCATTTGACTTGCGTGCAGGCCAATTTTCCATTGATCCTTGTCCATGCTTCGATGTAAAATAGAACGCTTGCAACGTGGGAACACGTTTCTGCTAAGCCAGCCTTACAACCCATGCAATGGGCCGAAATTATTGTTCCTTCCTGGCTCGAAATCACCCAAACGGGGATCGGCGGGTCATTCATGCGCTGCGAATGTCGCACTTTTGCAAGAACCACGTACTTTCCGGCGATAACTTTCCCCTGTACACTGGTAATAAAACCAGAAACCATCTGGTTATATGCCTCTAAACTTTTGAAGGCTTTGAATTGTTGTGCAGTATAATAACTCGTATCTAAGACCAAATACGACAGTAGATCTGTGGCTTCGATGGGTGGTAAACAGTCTGGATCGAGCTTCGCGTGCCACAACGTAGCCGGGTCAATACCAATCACTGATATTTTCTCAATGTAGTGACGTTTTACCCGACTCTCTAGCTTTTTCGAGTACTCTGATAACAGAGGAACAAGTGTGGAATCTTCCTCGTCTTTTTTTTTCAAAGTTTTCTGTTTTAGATTCGCCGGCATTATCTTCAGACATGCTGTTGTAATCCTTCACCACGCAATGCATCTGGTTCCGGTATGAGCTGAAACTTTTCTCAACTTAACGTAGATTTTCAAAACATTCAACATTTTTCAACTACTCTAACAATAGAGGAATGACATAGCAATCATCTCCATAAGTTTCACTTGATTTTCTCCAACAGATCTATCAAATTCGTTGATTTTTCTTTCACACGTGTTAAAAAACCCTACATCGCTTTGTATTTTGACATATGCTAATGAGCAAGCTGTACACCAATATGGCCGCCAAGTAAATATGATATGCTTGTGACGTACGTTGAAAACCGAGAATTAAAAAAGCTTCTCTTCTTTACTTCACTTTGATTGAACTTCTCACTTTGGTATGTTCAAATTTGAACTTCATATATTATCCTGACTTGAGGAAGTGTAAAGTGAAATAACTTCAAACAGCTAATAACCGTCACACAAAATTTTTGTTTTTGATCACAAATTAGCCCCAATCTTAATTATCATCCCATGCATCTCCAAAACCGGACTGATCAACATATAAAACACAGTCAAGCACAAATCTAATTTTCTAGAACTATTCCACAGTGAGATTGATATTACGCTAAAAAGAAACTACAAAAACTATTACACAGTAACACAACTTACCATAATAATAAAAAGATCACTGCAGATTGCAGTACTAAAAAAATCTCAAAGGACAGAGTACAACCCAAAACCTAAAACATACCTTTGATTTCTGTAAAATTTCATCTTATTCACGTCGTTTGCTCAGTTACACTATCAATAGCCAATGCTGTACACTAACAGACACATCACACACATATCACCTTGAACAATGTGCTGCTGCAATATGCATTTCAACATTAATAGAGCTTCACAACATGTCTATTGCAACAACTACTTCAACGAATGCCCAAATTTTCTAAACACATTGATAGTCCTATCCACCTAACTAAATGATTAAATTATGAAAAAGCAAACCGCACCAAGCAAATACGTTTAACTCAGGGTTCACTCAATTTTACGTTATTTTCAAATCACGAATAAATCACCATTTTCCCTTTAGAATAAAGAAAATACTCCATTATTTTCTAACCAAACCTTTCAACTTACCATTGTCACGAACTTTCAATGGTCAAACATTCATTTTTCCAAAACAACCATAGGAGACACCATCAAAACTCTCATACAGAACAACTTTTTTCACAACCTCTTTTAGACAAGCACCGACGACAGTCCGTCACGTGCCTCGATTTAACACAGGGCTGACAATTTCACTTTTGAAGGGCAGAGATTGGTTATCTCCTTTTGCTTTACGTAACAACGACTCGTCATAATTTCTTTTCCGGACATACAACACTGTATCAATTTTATTTCAAGCATTATACACTATGAAAAATATTTTAACGAGTTATTTTTTTCCTTAAATTTTTTTCCTCTAAAATTACTATGTCGGAATTTTTTTTCTTAAATCACCCATCCCCCCTCAAAAATTAAAAAATCCTCGCCAAATTTAATCTTCATGTCGACAACTCATATCAATCTTCCCTCAATTCTTAAAAACGTCAATAGCGCTATAGACCGGATAAATCACTACCAACTCGATACGGCTCTTTGTTTCTCTAATTGTTGTCCGCTACATACTGATTCTTAGCCTCCGAAGACAGCCCTTTCCCTCTCCGCGCAAAACGTCCCCAGCAGCGAAGGGCAAGGAGAAACGTCTCTTTTCGCAGGCTAAGTGATTTATTCAGTCGATAGCGCTATCCAGTTTTTCAACAATAAAGGCAGAAACAATTTGCGCCTTAACGCGTTATTACACGTTATGGCGGAAATTGTCTCTCTCGCTACTCCATGTCTGTATGAATCCTTAAACAATAAATCCATCCTCCTCTGCTTACTACACGTGACAGTTAAATAAACCTCGATCTGTGCATACACTATCAGCTACTTGCTGGCTCCATCAACAGGTACTCAAATGTACCCAACTTTTCTATCTATAACATCTAACTCATATCATTTTTCTATTTTTTCTCCACAGCAGCAAACTAAAACAAACTGACATGGAATGAAGAAGGACATCACTTACGTTGCGTTTTACAATAATTATTAAATAAAATTAATGAAAACATGTTTAAAATATAATTAATTGTAATATTAAATGAAAGTAGCCATATATCTAATATCAATAAATTTTAAACTATTTCTTGCTTTCCACGCAGACGCTCTATCTCCTGATTACAAATGGCGAAGAACATATTCGTGAAAAGCTTCTATCTCTTTTATAAGGTAAACTGGTTTTTTTTGGTCATTGAACAAAGCTATTCACTGCAAAAGATATGGACACTCAAGAAACGAATTATAATTACTTTAAGAAAACAATTTTTTTTTCACGTCAGGCGCCAATTTAGCCCTGTTTACTTTCCTTTTCTTTTTTTTCGTCTTTTTTTTTGTTTAAAGAAAACCAAAATAACATGCCTGTCAAAAAAACCAGTTTACAAGCATTAATAGCAACATTACAACTTTTGACTAAATAATAAGTGCATTTATTTCCAGTTCCTTTATACGCACATAGGTAGACTACGAGGACTCCCTTATTAGAGTCCCTCAGCAATCGTAGTTCGAGGAAACACAAGCCCGCCCAAAATCGCGTTTCTCGCCTAGGGTGATTCTCGCCCGCCCTCATGTTTCACTTGCTCTACTATTGCTGAGCGAAAACGAGGGAGTACTCGTAGTCTTCATATAGCTGCCTTATTTCCCCAGTTGTTTTCCTATGACACACGCGTAACATGTAACATGTACTTGTCAAAAAATTATTCACTGTTTGTTATAATTAATCCATCTATTATACTTAGTAATTAATTAATAAATAATGTCATGTTATTATCTCCTGTTTTACCCTGATTTTTCATATCTTTTCAGTGCACGTTTTGGCCAACACAATTTCCTCGGTGTTTTAACACTTATAGTGACCCTCACGTTACTTTTCCCCAAATAATACTTGATTATTCCTAGCAATTATTTTAACATTTCTTAACTTTTCAGCCTAACGAGAAAACAAAAAATTTGCCCTGATAATTTCTTTCCTCCCTGGAACTTTCTTAGATTTTTTATCTGAAACAATCTACTTATCCTAATTTATCGGATCACCAAAAAAAAAGCACAACAAGGATCATCGACAAAGGCTCCTTTCTACTTACCCAGCCTTTCTTTACTTTCCGCTACTCCCTACTAGCCCAAGACATCAAGGAATCCGCAAAAATTCTGGCATATTGAATCGAGCTGTCTCTAACACTATAAGCAAGAGCCTTCAATCTACAATCGACAGTGTTCATTAGAGAATCCAAAACTCTGTCCGCTGTTACTTTAGATAACGTCAACTCTACTGTTGTCGCCACTTCGTTCCAAACAATTACAACCACAGAACTACCTGCTACATAGCAAAACTATAATTTCCAAACAAACACGCGAGGACACCACCAATCCTCATCCAAACTAACTTGTTTGCCAAGTAACCTTTAACACCCACTCATTCTATGACATTTCTTCAATCCACGTAAACCTCCAGAGGCTCATAGAGATCAGTAAAAAGTCCATTTCCTCATGTTAGAGAATTGGAAAAACCTTTTCTTTCTTGTCGAATCCAGGAGCGTTTAGTTGGAGACAGCAAGACAAGAGGAGAAATCCGCAATCCAGCTAAGAATAACAACTAGAATTTATAACTAAGTTCTATAAACAACGCAATCTCGACCCCAGAGCTCTTCCCCGCATTACGACCACAGAGGAAGAGTAACGTTGTCCCCAAGGTCCAATACTGGTGCGGTGCTTATACTGGTCGGACGTGTGTTAAAGAGCTCTCCGAGCTAAGATTAGAATTTGAGTCTTTCTTCTGCCAATTATGACCGGGAATGAAAAGCTGAGGAAGGAAAATCAATCTTTACGAAATGAGATAGCTGAATTGAAAGAAAAACTCCAGAAAATTTCCGAAGAATTTTCGTCAAAGAAAGCGGAGCTGACGAAGCCGGACGCCGAGAAGAAAATGTCGTCAGAATGTGCTCATTCACTTGAATTCGTCTCCAGTAAATATGACGACCTTGTCGCCTTCAAAGACGAAGCGGTGAAGCAAATCAAACAACTGTTTACTAGACTCGCCGAAATCTCCATTCTCTACGACCGAATTGCTAAATCCATCGACACTCTTGAAGCATACAGTTACCAGTTTAATGTTAAAATTGTGGGTATGCCAGCTACAACGCAAAATGAAACCTCCGATCAAACTGTAGCTCTCTGCCTTAGGCTGTTTTAAGCCCTTGGAGTTGAAGATGTTTCGCTTAACAACATCGATATTGCTCATTGGATACCGAGCCGTTCTGCCTCGAACAGGCCGAATGCTATCGTTTGCAAATTTACTCGAAGACTGGCAAAGGGAAAAGTGATGGCTGCGCGAAGGAGATTGGAGAACCTCGAGGCGTCACAGTTAGGCTTCTCTGACGATTTTGATATCAGTCATATTAACTTGTATGATCATCTAACTCCTCGACTACAGGAGCTTCTCTTCGAGAGCAAGAAATACAAGAACGCCAATAACTTCAAATTCTGGTGGGCAAAAAACGGAGCTGTCTGTCTGCGCAAAACGGAAACATCAACAGTCATAAAGCTAACAAGCCTAGACGAATTAAAAAGCTAACAAGCCTAGACGAATTAAATGAACTGAGGGAGTCACGATAAGCTAAGTACTTTGAAATATTAGAGTTGCATTAAGCGGGGTAATTCTGAAAACCTTCTTCGCTCTATCGCTTAAATTAGCTTAAAATGAAGTTATGCCGTAGAAATAAGGCCCAAGAAAAAGCTCAAAGATCAACACTCAAAGAGCTGCCTCACTTTACTTTTAGAGGCAATTTAGCCCTCTTTCATGGCCAATTTAATAATTCGGTGTCCACAACTTCCCAGTGTAGGAGACATCTAGATAAATTATCCAGCTTATTTGATCTAGATCTATTTACTAATCTTGATGGTCAATTAAATAATAACAATAACGATCACAGACAATGTCTATATTTATCCCCGCATAGTTTCAAATTATTTAATAGAAAGCTATCCAACACTGTGGTTCAATCCAGTTTTTCACAATAATGTTGTAAGCATTAACCAAAAGTTGGAAAATTTAACATTACTACTGGATGAACTCGACTTTCAATCTAACTTAATTGGTGTCACAGAGACCAAAATTACAAATTCAAATGAGAACGGGTCTTTTTCTTGCATACCGGGATATGTTTTTGCCTTTGTCCCAACACCTCTAGCATCTGGAGGTGCTGGCCTTTTTATTCACGAATCACTAAATTACACAGTTTTAGAAAAGATCTCTAATGAAGCTTTTCAAGCCCTTTGGATTGAAATATCTTTTGCAAATAAGAAAACATTGTCTGTGGTATAATATATCGCCAACACAATTCTCCGGATCAGTTCATGTCTTACTTCGAAGAAACCATCGAAAAATTGACATCTCTTAATAAAAATGTATTTATCATGGGCGATTTCAACATAGATCTATTGAAATGCGAAACATCTCAAATAAGCCATGACTTCTTAAATGTCCTTACAAAGTTGCTATCTCATTCCAACAGTTGATAAGCCCACTTGAGTCCATTGGAACTCAGCTACGTTAATTGATATCTTTTTAAACAACCCTGACAGCAGTAATATCATCTCCGATATTAGCGATCACTTCTCTCAATTTTGCATAATCAAAGCAGCAAGAGATAAAAAAAGAGGGTACACTACCAAGATACGCTATTTTTCTAATTTTTCCGCAGACCAATTCAATAGGGAACTCTCTGAGGTTGACTGGGAATGTATCCTCGTAAATCATGCAACTGATCCAGACAAATTATTTTCAACCTTTTATAAGAAATTTAATAAGATTGTAAACAAACATGCTCCCAGTACAAAGTTATCACAGAGTAAAGCCAAACAGCTTTCTAAGCCTTGGATTACTACTGGATTAAAAGCATCCATTATGGTTAAAAACAAATTGTATGTGTCCGGTGACGAAGTCAAATACAAATATTATAGAAACAAAATTTGTAGCCTGATACGTCTAAGTAAAAAGATATACTATCAGGATTATTTCAAACGCCACAAAACAAACATGAAAAAGACATGGAAAAAAATAAATGACGTCTTGCATCGCAGAAAGAAGACCAAAATTATAACTGCTATTAAGGACCCGAATAAGAGCAACAAAATCGTAAAAGAACCTTCACAGGTCGCTAACATTCTTAATGACCATTTTTCGTCTGTAGGAAATAGGCTAGCTAGCACAATTCCAACGCCACAACAACATTATCTTAATTACCTTAGTCATTGCAAAGCACCATCTTCATCTTTTCTATTCTTACCGGCAACGTCCGACGAAGTGAAATTTAAGATACTCTCCATACCAAACAACAAGTCTTATGGTCTATATTCATCTCCCATAAAATTATTAAAGTGTGCAAGTAGTATCATAGCTCCTATTCTATCAGAAACATTAAATATGTCAGTAACACTAGGAAAATACCCCTCAAAACTTAAATTGTCCAAAATAACTCCAATATTCAAGAGTGGCGAAGATAATGATGCAAATAACTACAGGCCTATTTCCTTATTATATAACTTTAACAGAATTTTTGAAAAGATCATGTACAACAGAATAAAAGATTACATTGACAAACATAACTTATTGTATTCCTCCCAGTACGGTTTTCGTAAAGGTCACTCGACTCAACATGCAATATTAGACATTGTAAACGCAATACAGATTAATATGAATCAAGGTCTTTTCTTGTGCGGAGTCTTCATAGACCTCAAGAAAGCTTTTGATACTGTAGATCATAACATTTTGCTTGACAAACTTAATCACTATGGTTTTCGTGGAATTATTAATGATTGGTTCTCCTCGTATTTGAATAATCGGATGCAATCTACCCAAATCGGACCATACATTTCAAACAAAGCCAACGTAAATTATGGCATTCCCCAAGGATCTGTGCTCGGCCCGTTGCTTTTTTTATTGTATGTTAATGACATACATCAATGCTCGAATAAACTTAAGTTTTATCTCTTTGCAGATGATACTAATATCCTTTATGCCGATAAAAACTTAAAGTCCCTAGAAAATATAGTAAATATCGAATTACAAAACCTCCACGAATGGTTAACATCCAATAAGTTAACTCTCAATACTACAAAAACTAACTTTGTAATCTTTCATCCTCATCAAAAAAAAGTCACTTACCAGCCGAGCCTCTACATGTTCGATAACGAAAAAAAATGGAAATGTAACTCTACAGTCCAAAAATTATAATAAATATCTTGGTGTGTTGATTGATAAAAATCTTACTTGGAAATATCACATTGACGCCATTACGGCAAAAATCAGTAAAACCGTTGGACTAATTTCAAAACTTCGGTACTCCATACCCCGTCATATACTGTTATATATTTACCAAGCATTAACCCACCCTCACCTAAACTACGGTCTTGCTGCCTGGGGGCAGGCATGCAAGACGTCCCTCAATAAAATTTTAATTCTCTAGAAGAAAGTGCTTCGCATGATGTATTTCACAGATATACGTGAACACGCAATTCCTCTATTTATCGACGCTGACATATTACCAGTGTCATTTATGTATTATAAAACTGTGGCTAATCTAATGCACGATATTAACAACAACAATTCGCCAACAAATCTGCTCAATTTATTTGAAAAAACCTCAACAATTCATTCATACTATACAAGATCATCTAGTTCAGGTAACTTTCACGTCAAAACCTCAAAGCTGGAAATACACAAAAACTCCTTGTCTCGCTTTGGTGTAAAACTTTGGAATGAGATGCCTTGTCATATTAGAGATCTTCCTAAAAAGAAATTTAGGAAAGTACTTCACAGATTGCTTTCGGATATCTTAAAAAGAGAAGACGACTATATTGAGACGCCCTTAATAGTTGGAAAAGTTCAATTAATAGTTTAGTGAATTCTGTATTAAAGTATTTGTTTGTTTGCTTGTTCAGATTTAATGTAATTAAAATAAAACTGTCATAGAAAATTATTTATTGTAACTTAAAATTGTAGTTTTCCTTCCTTTCCTTTCCTTTCTTTTCCTTTCAATTTATTTTTCTTTTAACTGGTCCGCCTAGAATAGCAATTGCTATTTTGCCGGCCAGTCTATTGTAACCAATAGTCTTATGAAATAAAGTTAAAGTTGAAGTTGAAGTTGAGGTCTTCTGATTTACGTACAACACCCTGCGGACAAGATTGGAAAGAAAAGTTTACGCATGAAGTCATAACCTTTTAAGCTTTGAAGTTGCACTCAACACTATTGTTACTGCGTATCCGAAGCTCAGCAACACCCGAAACGCCATGAACGCGCAGCACGCGGGACACACAAACTTGTTCGAACCTTTGTCATACCTGAAGCTCTTCAACGTCCTAATTATTTCTTCCGGAAAAGATGCATCGTTTTTCTACAACACATCATCATATTACTTTTATTTACCTTTGTCAGTCCTTACAAAACTGACGAAGTATACATGTGCATTTTGTGATTGAGTCCATATTATCCATCTGGCTCCGATTGTTCAAAAATTACATACCGCTATTCACTGAATAAATCACTATCCAACAGATAAGTATTAAAGAAACCAATCGCGGTATCCAGTTATTCCATAGACATTTATGGTTATTTATCCTGTCAACAGCATTATCCACCCTTTGAAAAACCGGGACCTGACCGACATTTAGTCAACAAATGAAAATCTCTAAACATCAAACTTACCTCCTCAAGTCCTTATATTTTCAGCTTGCGTATTAATAAAGTCCCTTATTTAAAAAAAGACTGCCACTTAATAAATCAGAAGGAAAATGGCGTTACGTCCTCCACTTAATAAAGAAATTGCTTTTCAGTTGCATCCTTTCTATTGTATCGGCTTTTAACACCCTTCCAAGTATTACCGTTCCTTAACTTTTTTTGTAACTATTCACGAGAACGTCGATTTCAATCTTTCAAATACGTACAAACTTTCTTTTATTCAGAGTCTGAGACTTTTTCTTTCTTGAAAAAGCAATAAAACAACTCCATCCAATTTCTTCACAAAAAGTTGCCAACCGCCAAAGAGACACATTGCTAAGAAAAAAAAAATTGTCAAAAATCGTTCTGCCTTTATTGTTGTTCTTCTTCTTGTTGTTTAAACATCTTTGATTACCGCATTAGTAAACACAATTATTGAGCTACTTCGCAAGTTGGAGTGTAACCTTCAATTCCCATCCCACACATTACCTGATCATTTACACACTTGAGGTGGACGCCCAAGCACTTCCCTGCGTAACAAGCATTTCCACGCGAGTTCGTCCCCCTACCCTTTCATTATTTTTTGGCTCTTACTCTATATTCCCTAACTTTCAGAGACACAAAACACTCACCACAGTTAAAAAGTACATTTTATTTTTCTGACACTCCATGTTTCACTCTCTGCTTTTGTCCTGTTCAGTCAGTTCTTCTTTCTTACTTGCAGCTGTACAGAAATTCATGGTCATAGTTGCGTCACGGGTAATCAGGGCAAGATGGTGGAAATTAGAACATTTGTACTACAATTCAGAGTCCGCTCTTTCTTCCTGAATTCATATATTTGATGCTTTCCCTTTGCAAGAGTAAATTACCAGTTCCAAGAAACAATATACCAAATGTGGAGTGCAAAAATCCGTCATAAGTTTTTAGAAAACCTGCATTTTCCCATAAATTTTCTGTAATTCGACAGTATCAAACTTACACAAAATGTACGCAAAAATTACGAATTTTCTAAAAACTCACCACGGACGTCTTTGCACTCCAGATTTAGTATATTGTTTCTTTCAACTGCAACTGCTAAGTTACTGTTTTCAAACAGAAAGCATCAAATTAAATATATGAATTCAAGAACAATTAGCTGGCTTTGAATTCCAATGAAAATCTTCGAATTTCCCACCATCTTGCCCTGATTACCCATGACGCAACTATGAGCATGAACTCGTCTATTTTCACTAGATATCTCACAGTACTCCAAGTTAACTGAGGCAACTATGACACTCACAGGAAAGCGCATTACAAAAATGATAAAGAATACGGACAGCGTTTACCTTAACGTTGAAAATAACTGAAATAACATCTAATTTCCCATTGTAACCCCATTTTTTTTCTTGCCAAATCGAACTAAGAGGATGTTCACATGACAAAACTCGCACCACCGCCACTTTCATACCTGGATGACCTTTTGTTTACATAATGACGGGGTCATTTCAAATCTCCTTATTGGAAAGTACACTTCACGCTGATAAAGTACACGAGTGATTCACAATAGCCACTCGTTCCAGTCTATGCGCAGACTGATTTCATCGAACCTGGGTGAACCTGGGTGAACTCGCGCCCGCATAATAGTTTGAGGTGGTATCACGTAAACAAACATAGAGCCATCACAGGACACCGGAGTCATCTCGTTCCGGCGCGCATGTCGCTGCCGTGTCATGTAAACATCCATTAAAAAGCCTACTAAGCTAATAATTAATTTTACTTTGGCACCCTTAATTTTTCAGGCAAACCCGTGCAAACTGATGACTTGTACTGGCCACCCAGTTTAATTAAAAAAAAAACACGTACGAAGAAGTGTTGTTCTGTTACTATTTCTTGTTTATTTTCAACCCTCGTTACAATTGAAAGTTAACATCTACACTTTTAAATTTGGGAAGAAAAATAACTTGCCTTACTTCTTCTAAAAATCCCTTTCAGCATTTTCCTCCAAAAGTACGCCCACTTATCTCTAAAAAATACGCGGTTACCCCCACTTTTCTCTCTGAAATTCAGTATTGACCTTGCTATAATCTACTTCAGTGTTAAGATACTTATCATCTGCGAAAATTACTTCTTATAGTTAGTGCCCATTATTAATTACTGGCCTCCATCCAAACAAAAACCCTAATCCAATAAGTGGAATCCAGAATCCAATCTCTCGAATTCCAAAATCAAAATCGACTGTAAAATACTTTAACAGATTCCCTATCCCTAAAGTACACTTTCCGCATTACGAATCTGTTAAAACATTTCACAACAATTTGACTGAATCGTTTACCTTGTACTCTGCAATTATAGTCTGCAGTTTGTCGTACACCGATTTTTTCTATCCCTACAGCTCTATATACAGAGCTATTTAAACAAAGGTAGTCGGAAACAAATGTTCATGCAACAATTTCAAAGCTCATATCAAAAAATAAACCATATATACAGTTTTCCTGACACTGTAACTGTTACAGATACTTTTGCTGCTTTCCTTTAGCAATCACAAAGACACATCGATACCATCTTGTGCCATTCTTTCCAATTTCTTTAAAGAGAGTCAAGTAAAAACAAATCACAATACCTTTCGGGATTGTCCCTTCCCCTTTCTCTAGTACTTTTTCGCATCCACTTCTTCAGCAGTTATTTTTCTTTTTCAATCAATTAGACCAAATTGCCACAATTAAATTTCAATACATTTAACCACCCACCTAAGCAGGCCAAAAGAACCTGAACTTCCTTAGGGCTGCTCTTCTTTCCTTCACAAATTAATCCACAAACAGAAATCGACTAATAAATCAACTTTTATTTTACATAACAAAATCCTTCACATCACATTTTACAGTTTTTTGCCACTTTTATTTATATCGAGCACTTCGACATGACCAAGAGTTTCATTTCAAACTATATACCAAAAACCCTCACTAACCCCAAATAGAAGCTAACCAGCTAACACTTTTTCCAGTCAGTTCTTGACCCTAATTTCTATTGATCAGTACTTAACCCTAATAACTATTCCCAGGGCTTCACGCTAATCAACACTGTTAATCAATGTATCAACTTCATTCTGGCATATAGAAATCAGTGGTAACCTAAATTCACCGACTCACTAACAGCCTGTTTAAATGGAGGTAGGACACACCGAGTAGGTAAGGAAACCTGCTTAGGTGGGGTAAAAAATAACCCTCCTTTACATACACTCTTACAACCACACCAGCCAGGGGTACACTTTCTGAAGATTATTCAAAAGTCAATAACCACCTGCACGTACACCAAAAATGCTGGCAAACCACCTCTTTTCGCGCTTAAGCTCTGCTACACTCACTTGCTCCTCCTGCTGCAACTTTCAATCCTGTCGCTCTCTATTGTTACCTTAAACAATCATTCAAGGCCACTGCGAAAGTGAATTTTCCACCAATATAATCTTTCACATTTCAGAAGCCCACTACACGGGTTACCCCACCTTGAAAAGTTTGCATGACAAAATTTCACCCACGCTGAAAGAGTTACCCCGTCTGGCACACGGCCCCACCTATCATATAAATATCATCAAATTAAAATGAGACATTATGTGACCGGCGGGTTACCCACCTAAGCAGCTTACCTCACCTACCTGCACTCCCACACTTCCATGTAAACAGGCCCTAAGTAAACATTCCCAACCTTTGCCTTAGCGAATAAACTTCGAAATAGCCACTTCATTAAATAATCACCTATTGTTTCATTTCCTGGAATAACATAAGTAGAAATCACTATTTTCGCAATTTGACCCTTCTGTTCCAAGTAAAGTAATGATGCTAGGATATCAATTTCAACATTGAATGATCCATCATTTTTATTGCAAATGTTACAAAATGAGGTAATTTCTTAAGATTGTTTGAGCAAAGCAATCTCGTAAACAATGTGCGTTTTTCACCTACAAATAGTAATAAGGGCAAAGTCCAACATCTTCACGTGCAAATTCTGGGCATCACTTATTTTGATAATCCTGTTTACTAGATTACTGTCTTATAACTCGAATTCCCTCACGTACAAACGAGCAAGGCGGGTAAAGTCCAACATCTCCACGTGCAAATTGTGTGCATAACTTATTTTTGGAATCTTGTTTACTAGATTACTACGCTTAACTCGAATTCCGTCACGCACAAACCTCGAGCGGGAGCAGAGTCCAACACACTCACGTACCAGCTCTGTACAAGCTCTGTAACTGAAGATCTCATGCAAATTCGCTTTTCACAGTAATACTCAATTTCACAGAAAAAAAAAACAATATATATTTACGACAAAAAAGGTACATTCATCTTTCTTCGTCAATGACACTAAACAACTGAAAATAGCTGCTCCATGTTAAACGAGCCTATATTAAAGTATCTCTTACAATCAAAACAGCTCCACTTTCATTGGCCATCATTCCTCTCAGAAATAAGGCAATTACAATAAACCTGCTCATTGGAGGATTTCGATCCCCACTTTTATGTTGCTCGCGGCTTTCTCTTTCGATACAATACAAAACAAGTATCAAAACGGCAAACTCCAACATCTTCACGTGCACGCATTTACAATGCACGTGCTCTAACCATGCCCATACACTGAAATCCTCCAATCATCACATCAACTATGTTTAACTGTTTCCTCACACCAACGTTAACCAATTAAACTCCACCAATTTCCATCCTAGAAAAACAACCATCAAAAGAACAAAGTTCAACATCTTCACGCGCATGCGTTTTATAATGCACGTGATCTAACAATGCCCATACATTGACATCCTCCAATCATCACATCAACTATAATTACCTGTTTCCTCAGAGGAACGTTAACCAATCAAACTACACCAATTTCGATCCTACTAAGTACTATAAAAGGACAAATTTTTGCACCCGCCCTTGTCTTATCTTTGACCTATTGATCGATGTTCATCGCTTTATTGTCTGCGCTTCTGATCATTATGTCACGCCCGAACAAACTCAAACTAAAGACAAAACCTTCAAACACTTCACTGTCCTTGAACGTTCAAAGCTCCTGCACTGGTGTTGTAACTGAAAAGGTCAAGTCTTCACAAAGCTCACACTCCTTGAACCTCCAAAGTTCCTCAGTTGCTCTTCAAGATGCAAACCTAGACCATTCACAACTGACTTCACATGCGTTGAACCGCCAAAGCCCCTGCTGCTGGAAGTGCAAAGCTAAAGCCTTCAGAAACTTCAGTCTCTCTCGACCTCCAAAACACATCACTTACTACTGAACCTGCTATAACCAACTCAGTTGCCATTGAAATTCCTCTGAACAATGAAGCCTTTCCAACTGCACATCATCAAAATAACCACAGCTTCTACCAACTTTCCCATCGAAAGATACACTCGCAATACAGGGTAAGGAGAAACCTTCTACATCCTCTTCAAAAAAGCGACCAACTTCTCCACTCATCGCCTACGTCCAAAGCCTGTGTCCTATCAAACGTAGTAAGAGAGGATCCACACCTTACTTCAACATAAAACTTCAGACAGCTCTTGCAACCCAGCCTGCTGTTTGCTTCTCACGCTGTAAGAGAAGTTTCTTCGATGAGAAAGTGGCAACTAAAACCGCCTTGAAAATCGAAAGATACAATAGACGACAAGACGGCTGCACGATTTTCATTAACGACATGACTAGGCTCTCTTCCCCAGCAACATCCAAATACAACTTCCAATTCGTAGAAAGCTATAACAGCAACACATTGACATTACAGTCAATCCTTCAGAATGGACTCGACATGGACATGATCAACGTCATAGCCATGGTCGTATACAAAGATAAAGAAAGTCAAATTGTTGGCTCTATGAAACTAAAGAAGAGCACATGCTACATTGCCGACGAAACCGCCAACTCTAAGCTGATCTTATGGGAGAATAACATTGACGACGTAGATGTTGGTGAAGTCTACTGCTTTAACCAAATAAGACTGCGCAGAGATAAAGAAACAGTCGTACTCAATAGTACTATGGACACACTAATTACTAAGAAACTAGATTCAGACTTGACAAACCTAGTATCAGAGAATATTACTTAAAGCGATGAATCTATGGAACTCTCTTTGAAAGTAAATTACATTTATTCTATACAAGAATTGTCTCGCTTCAAGCAGTGCCTTCATTGCCAGAAAAAGATCCAACAGGTCACTGCTTCAGCAATTGTTAAATGTGACCACTGTGGCCACGTTCTAAGAAATTCAGTTGGTAAAGAAAATTTGATGGTCAAATTTCTCGTCAAGAAAAGTGACGAGTCAGATGTCGATTTTGACCATTTTGTAGTATTTCACGAAGTTCTTGCCCAAATGATTGGGACCAATGTTAATACAATGGACGATGAAGAGATTTTTGAAAAATTGCTACAACTTGATAATTTCACCATCTTTTATAACCACCAAAATATTGTCAAACGTGTCGAAATCTAGGAACCATCAACAACTATACATAAAAGTTACCATTTATATGCCTCTTGCATTTATACTAGACAGCATCAGATAGAAGATCATAAAGTTTTTCACAATTTCCTACTACTAAAAATTCGTTGCATTTTCTTTGAGCTCAAAAAATATTATCAAATATTTTATAAATAATTCAACATTCGATAGCTATCTTAACAACGTTTCTTCGTTTTTGTTGTATTTTCATATTAATTCTTGCAGGGTAGTTTCCAAATTTTGTCTTCAAGTTGTCTTCTACTTTATGTTCCATTTGATCTCACTGTTTTAGCAAAAAATATTTCTTGTATTTAGCAATTTGAACTCTGTTACACGTGAAAACTACCATATAACATTCACAAGTTGTGTTAACTTTCATTGTAATTAAGGGTCCATTGTTTCACAGTTCCAGTTTCTTTAACAATAAAAAAATGCGTTTTAGTTCAATGAGTGTCAATGTCTTGAGCAGGAAAGTACTAATAAGGGACAGTATTTTCACTTCTCCAACTGGACACAGCACCACCATTTTACATCGTCCTCCAAGCCATGCAAAGGTCCAGCCAGCCACTTGAAGTACAATAACGGTACCTTCATTTCTGACTTACTTTAAGGTCGCAAGTTTGAACATATATACAACACCATGGACAAATATTTTGAATAACTGCCACAACAGTTGCATTCGATAAAGATTACAATTTGTTATGATCAGGGTTGGAATAACATTGGGGTTGTCACAGCAACGAAATGACAGTATCACCTATTTGACCTGCAACAGTATATCTTGACACTGGAACTGTTCTTCCAAAATTGTCGTCAACTTTAAGCAAAATCTGTAACAGTGTTGGAGATATTTTCAGATGAAGTTTTTGGCATCAGAAACACAGTAACAAATGCACAATCTTCATGTCTGGCCATTATCTGTAGAAAACAAAGCCCTCTTGACATGCCATTTGACCTCACAGTAGTTTCCATCTTTTTAAAAACATGTCCAAAAGATCATGGAGACAGCTCCAGACAACTACTAGAACAAGGCTTTGATTAGTGTGTAACAAAGCACTGTTGTTAGCAGTTTTGTAAAGATTTTGGTGTTCTGTAACAAATTACCAAATAATTTCTCAAGCAGTTTAAACATGGCCAGAAATCGAGGACAACATGGCCGCTAAGCATGCGCATCAAAGACCGTTTGCTGACTTTAAATCTGGCGGCGACATAAAGATTTGTATGGGAAAATTGTTAAATTCAGTTATAATATTGTCATGCATGCAAAAAGTCAAGTTCCGCACATCTAAAACACAACAAAATACTCCAAAGATCACTTGCACCAACACTCACGTAAAGATGATCGTCCAAACTTCAGTAGTAGTCGGCTATTCCTTCAGTCCTCTATGCTCATATAAGCTCTATGCTCATATTAACTCTGCATCAGCGTGGCACTTTTCTCAATACAACAGTGCCTCGCTGAACGTAGTCTCTCATTGGCTAAACAGGTAGACGCCGTAGCAAGCGTAGCAAAGCATTTCATTGGTTCGAATACAATTACACTACTGTCATCAGTTGTAAGTCGCCGCATACCCCGATACCTCACACTCACACACGCGTGACATTTCTGGGCGGAAGTGTGTAAGTCTTCAATCTGGATGATTTATGGTTGCTCTGGTGATTTATGGTTGCTCTTGTGTTGTGTAAAAAGTAAGTGTTCTAAATATGCTTATGAGTTTGTCTCTGTGTCATCTTGGCCTCGAAGATCTCGTACTAAGTAGTCATTGCGGCTAGAAGATGCGTATTTTGCTCAAAGTCCGTTGAAATGACCACCGATGAATGAAAACATCCGAATTATTTACTTGACCTTTATAAATTGAAGTTAACTCATAAGGAACTAGGAGCATTCGGTAATTAAGAGAGTCCATTCGACATTCTTGTTGCGAGTGAAAGGTTTATTTGAGAGCTTTGACCGTATGTGCATCGCTCGTAGGTGGGAATTTTGTGCGGATGTGAAAAATATCCTGATAACAGTACTGACTCGACTTTTGTGAAAATTTTTGTTGGATTATATGTTCGCTGCATTGTAGGTGATGTCTGCTGTAAAGGAGAAATGGACTGCCAGAGGGACTGGCAAATGTCCTAGTTGTAGTGCCACATACTCAACTTTTCAGAAACCTCCGAATTGTGACCAGTGCAACTTTTTCCTTGGTGGGAGGTACGTTTCTGAAACTGTCAGCCGCAAAAGGAGAAAACTGGACAATCCAAGTGCAGTGAAAGTATGTACATTTGGTGGAAACAACCTATATTCCATGAAAGTCACCAGTAGGGATGACCGTTGTTTTTGTCTTGTTTCTGACACCAGTGGACTCTGTTATTACAGCTCATGCAAGAGCTTTCGTTCAGTTACAGCAGCATCTGGTCAGGAGGAGATGAACAAATTCTCATGTAAACATCTTGATGAAGTAAAAAATGCAGTAGCTGCAGTCAAAGAATACCATTTATCTCCCCAGCAAGTTTCTGAATATCCAGGGGGTAGTGATGTCCATGGGAAAATGCTTGATGCAGTCAATCATGCCAAGGTGCTTGGTGTCCCTCAAGTCATCAGAGTATCGGAAACCAGCTATGCTGTTTGTGGCATGCCGGACACCTTTGCTGAAAATGGCATTGTCCATTTGAAGCAAGTGAATGGCACATTCTCATGTGTGGTGAAAAACTGCCGTACTATTACTGGTGGTAAACAACTGAAGTCCCGCTATGTGTGTCTCCACATTCATTTGTTGTCATGTTGTCTTGGCTTGTGGAAATCGTCACCACTACCCACCACTGCTACATGTACTGTTACTGTCAACTCCCCTGTTTCAAGCTCCACTATTGCTCTTCCTTCTGCTGCATCAAGTTCCACTCCACCCAACATTGCTGTGTCAAGCTCTACTATACCCACCTGTGGTGCTTCGAACATTATTCCAATTGACTCTGCTTCGTCAAGCTATTCTACTGCAGCCACCTCCAGTACCAGTAACTCAGGCTCCTCTCCCTCTGAACGTAACTCTACTGGCTCAACTTCAGCAACCTCTTCTGTCACAAGGACCTCTACTGTAAAGTTAAATTTGGCCAGCTGGTATCCATACCATATCCCACTTAATATTATAAATGCTGCCCGTGATTGTGATTGCAATACTTGGAAAGGAACAGGTGGTGGATGGCCCAAGGAGTTTATTCCCCAAGACCAAAATTGTCGTTTGTGTGGCACTCACCTACGTCCACCAAGATGCCATCCAGGATCACAGGGGAAAGGATTGTTAATAACAAACATGAATCCTTTTCTTGAAGTGAACATCAAAGTCAAGATGTGTGAAAGGGTTGATTGCCAAGCAATGCACCAGCCCCAAGTTTATGATCTCGGTAAAGTTACATGTAGCTCCATACTTGAATACCTATTTACATCATACATGTATATCTTGTATATGCATGTAAAATCAGTCTCTCAACATTTCAGAAATGAAGCACATATTTTATACCGAAGGTTTAAATCTATAATTTTAACCAGTTTTTACAAAGTGTTCTTATGGTACATTTGCATGATCATCAGCTGGCAGTGTCCTACATCCACGCATGTAGATGTCCATAAATTTTCTGTATGCCTGTATGAATTGAAGCAAAGAAACTGTCACTGTATCAGCAAAACTGGTTGTCTCTGTCTGGAACTATTTTAATTATACATTTCACTGTTGTTAAATGTTGTTTTTTTTTTCTTATCGTTGTTTTATATATATCTAAATACAGGACTCTTTAATGCTGGAGACAAAGTTCTCATATCTCTGGAAATCTTTTTAGAGTGGCGAGAATTATTCAAAAAAGGTGTACCCCTCTCAATGATTATTGAGTGCAAAATGAAGTCATTGCTGCGTACAGTTCCTAAGGTTTGTAATACATCTTCATTTTCGAAAAAATGTCTGTAAATGTTAATATATTAATGAAGTAGCTACATGTATGTTAGTTAACTTTATTTGCAGTCAGAAAAATTTATTAGAAATAAACGCGATTCCCTGAATGGTCCCCTTTAATTTTTATTCTTGCAGGATCGCACACCTAATCCAAACACAGTTGACTACATTTGTGATGTAATGTACAATGCATTCTACAGTTTTGAAGCCTTGACCCGAAGAAACATGGATGATGTTGTATGTGGGTTGTGTGGAACTGTTGGAGAAGTTTATTATGGCGATGGCAACTCAAAAAACTGCTGTACTGTTAAGGGGGTCAGTAGAAATATAATTATGTTCAATTTGATTTTCCCTCAATACGTCTCACATATTTTTCTCATACTAACTGTCATTGATATTATTTATTTATTATTGTTTTAGGTCAACACTGTTCCACTTATTTCTGTTTTATTCATTACGCCAATTAATTGAGTTGGCACTAGTTTAAGTACCGGATCAGTGTTGTGTTTGATTTCTGGAAGACTGACCTGAATTTTGCTTTGTTACGTTCATTGAACACGCTTCAATATTTTATCTTCGTTGTTGTCAGAAACAAAATGCAAACCCGTCCAAAAAAATACAGGGGAATGGTTGACTACTTAATTGAAAAGCACATACAAAAATTCAGGCACTTCTGAAGGAAAAAAAGTAACCCAAAAACGTCACTTAGCAATACGTCCCTCTTGCACCAAGCCATTCAATTGTTCTTCTTCTTTGATACTGGCACCATACAGATTGACTATAGTCAACAGGAAACAGCACAGTTGCCACCTTTAGAAGATTTTGTACACAGGATTACATCCCATTTTGTTGAAATAACAACTTACACCAAAGCAGATGGCAAGCTATCAGCCAACATTGGAGAAGTGCCACCATTAATTCCACCATGTCAACGTGCGAATAAAGTATTGAATACCGAAGCCAGTAAAAACAGTGAATACTTAACAAAGAAGGAAAAACTTAATGATGTAGAAGGTAACAATTTATTTTCTTGCATGCATTACTTTCCTCCTATGCGTCTATATATACGTTTGTATCAATCCAAATTATACCTAGGTTCTATGGCTCACTTTTAGATAAATAAAATGTTATCTTATAACAAAAACATAAACTTGATCCAGGTATGTTTTGTGGAACTTTGCAAAATCTGAGTTGACCCAAAATGTTTTGTGGAACAAACTGTTATGTTATTTGATTTCATAATTTAATTCATATGCATCTTGCCCAGGCAACTGTTCTAATCAAACATATTTAAATTCAGCATTGCCCAACTAGTTTATTTAATAAGTATTCTATAAATTCTCTCAAGGTTTATCTTGATCTTGACTGTATATTAATTAATTAATCAATTGGTAGTTAATATAATGGCTGTCATGTATTTATATCAACAGTCAATTAATCTTTTTTTTAGGTGATCCTACAATGCTGCACCTCCTTTTGCAGCAAAAAAATTTCCTTGTTGAAGAGATAAAAAATTTATCTGTGGAAAAACTCAAACAAGTTTGTGAAGAATGCTCAATATCGACTAAACAGAGATCAGCTGTAAGTTTTAATTACTGGAATTCCATGTATTTTTATTGTACTAAATAAATTGAAAATCAAGAGTGACTTGCCAAAGCAAAAGCATGCAAACTGTACTGACAAAATAACTTATACTTCCTTAGTGAGACCCCTGTTATCAAGATGATCTCTTAAGACAGATAGTAGGAGGAGTGTAGGGACGACAAATTCACACTAAAAATACCAAAAAATAAAATAACAGCTACATCAATGATTCCCAAAAAACACACATCACTAGCATCGTTGTGTGACAAAGTATAATTAACTTTTTTTTCTATTTTATTTGATGTAGGATTTTTTGCGAGGCAGGCTGCTTGCTCTTTATGCAAGTATCACTGTCGGAAACTCTCCATGCCATAAGTTCACCCATGTCGAAGGTCACTCAGGTGGCTTTTATCACATTGTTTGTCCTCATTCTGTGAGTGTACACAATTTTGTTTCCTTATTTAAATTTCTTATAAGTTAACTCTTGTAAAGTAACAGTTCAGTCCATGATTTTCTGCCAGAGGAGTCAGATTTTAAATGTAAGAAACACATTTTTCTCAACAATATGATCTGAAGTATTAATTTATTAACATAAGTAGTAAAACATTCCATTCCCTGATCTCAAACAGTGTACACCAAATATTACAGGGCAAGGTGCCTTGGTGCAGCAATTACCCAACAAACTTTTTTGACAAGTTGAATGTCCAACCAGACAGTGAGAAGTTCTTTGAACTGTAACACTGGTCCTCCTTTTAACGTTAAAAGACATCACAACCAAACCGTTGATTACATTTGCAAACAAAGTTGTGGGAATTGAATTTGGGCACAATACATGTACAGAGCTAACTAACTTGTGAAAAATGTTTGTTGGATAGCTACACTAAGTTAAGTTGTGCTACAAGATTAAGGCAAAAGAGGTAAACAATCATTGAGAGCTTACTGTGTGGGAGACACTGGCAAAGCCATCAATAGTGGTGCTCTTTATTGCCACTCCAGGTACTTTCCTCCCTGTTTTGTCAACCACATTTACTCCAGGATGCAACCAAGTGAGGACCTTGAATTCACATTCACTCGCCATTAGTTGACTGTTTAAATAGCATTGACTGTTGTAATAACAGTCTAAATTTTTAATCCAATACTTACACTTTTTTCATCAGACTTGACTGCAGAGAGAATACTTCTATCTAATTTCTGAAGAGGTGTCAACTCACTGGCCTTATGTGTATCTTCTGATAAGGTGTCGTATATCAAATATGAGATGACATTGCCAGTTTTCGCAGGTCTTCCTATCGATAATCTAATCTAAATAAGGGATAAAACAATAAAACACATTAAAAAAAGAAAAAGTCATCTTCAGAGTCAAGGTGTTTGTCAGTCAATGTTTTGTTGATCTGTATCATTAAACATTGATCATCGAATGACAAACACTATTCACTTGACTCTGAAGATGACTTCCGCTCAGGTTGTCGAAACGTCAGTCACCAACAACAGTTCTTTTCAGAACTACTCTCACCTGGACGATCACAACACACGAACTTAACTTACCATTGTGTTCGCTAAAACAACAGAGGTGACACCTTTCAGCCATCTCTGTTGTGGCTGAGCTTGTTCAAAAACTCTTGACAATATGGACATAATAATACCAGAGGCCTCAGAGTAGATCCTCTTCCAAATGTCCAGGTACATCACTGCCCATGCCAGGAAAAGGCCCTTAATTTAATGATAAAAAAGGAATAAGAGTAATAAAAAATTAAATAGTCACCGTTGTTACTATTAAATAGTCAAACTGCACCTACTTTCCAACTAGTAAATATTTGTGAAAGATGAAATAATCAACAATGGCACAAGCCTGGAACATAACTATTTTCTGATGATACCTTATTTTCCTGCATGTGAGGTATCAGGGAATTCTCCATTATCCAGCTGTCATGTGCTTGCACGCCTTCTCTAGGGCCGGTGTAATTGAAACATACCACACGCCCAACGATTCTAAAAACAAAACATGTTGATCTGTATCATTAAACATTGATCATCATGCATTATAATATACGACTTTAGACCACAAAATGTTTAACAACTGTGCAAGAATCTAGTGCATTGACACCCTTTACATTGGCCTCTCTGAATTTGTAGGACATGCAGTGGAGCTAATTTATATAAAATTAAAATTGACATTTAATATAAATTTTTAAAAATATTAAACTGTACTGACCGGGTGCAAAACATACCGTGATATTTCTGGGGAATTAGATGACAGTAAAACCCCAGCTCGTGATGCACTCATGCCCTCTTTCTTAGACCCAGACAACAATCTGCCCTGTACTTGTAGAAGGAACTCCCCAAAAGGTTTATTGATGTCTGGGTCATCAATAAATACAACACCATTTGTTGATGTCAAGCTGTCCTGCATCTTTTTACTGCAAAACAATACAATAAGCTATAGACATTTTATAACAGAACGGAACTGTGACTAGTTAAAATTTAAACTGAACACATGTCATACCCTTTGCAATTTCTCCCCCATGCCTTATCACACACACACAAACTCAATCACAATCCTTCCCCAACCCATGCACATACAAATTATTGTGATTTAAATATATGACTTGGCTTACAATTTATTTATTATCCAGTTTGATTTTTTTAACTTTTTTCAGATTTAAAGAAAGGAGTATAAGACAATGAATGGTGAAAATCAACACTGGTTTTAGAACACGGAAACAAGAACAAAATTTAGCAAAACAAAATTTATAGACATGATAAGGTCTTCACTAAAATAAGTTATACAAGGACTAATACCACTGAGACGTACGCAGAAGTGCCACAAAGGTTTTGATTTCCACCACTTAGGAACATCAAGTGGACACGGGTAGGGATCCCTTGGGCAAGGGCAAGTAGATAAAGACTGAGTGACTTGCCAATGCACTTTGTCTCGGAATAAATCATTCCAAGTGAACTTTCAGCTGCAAATGGTAAAATACGGATAGTGACAACAATTTACACGATATCATCCTTTTCAAACATTATAGTTTAGGTGTAATTATATAAATATAATTTTGCATATGATTTATCATTTCTTCAAATGGACAATTGAGGCACTCTATCTTTTGGAGTGAAAAAAGAAACAACAACAACAACAACACTAAACAATAATAACAATTTTGAATATGATGACTTACTCCACACATCACCCGGCGACGTAGCATTTCTCAAAATCCTTGAAAGGACAAACGCTGCTGCCAGTTGAAATGCCGGAGTATTTTGTCCAAAGCATTGGGACAAAGTATGGAACCTTAAGTTAGATGGAAAATAAAATATGTTCAGCAAGAAGTGCTATTGGCAATAGGATATCAGCTGATCATGAGACTGCACCCAAAGGTGCTGACAAATGAAAAAAAAATCAATTGGCTTATTATTTGAAACTGATCTAACACAACTGATTAGGAACACACTTATCCAATTAATCAAAGTAATAATAACAAAATTCTCAAACAATATGCCACTATCTGATACATCATTGTCATATTTTAAATGGAATGTTTATTATAGTATATACCTGTGGAAGGCCTGCTTGAGACATCCATAATTTAGCAGGTCACTATTCACTACCAACTCATACTGATTAAGGTCAGAGTTAGTGATGAGATATCTTTGCTCCAAGGCAGTAAGGAGCCTCTTTCCCTCGATTTGAATCTATATTGAGAAACAAATAAATTGCACTTACTGTAATTGCTCATTATATTCTTTTCAAAATCGCGGCCTCAGGTTCATTCTTTTAACCCCCCAAAAATTCGCAAATTTCAGCCTCAATATTCTTAAAATACATTTTCTTAGGGAGCAAAAGGAGTGTATGCAAGTTAACAACTAGAACTCAAGGGAGTACAATATTTCTGTAAGTCAGACATGTACTAAAACATCTGCAAACCCAAAAGTTAAAGGTAAAATATCAAGTAAAACCTAAGCTTATATATTGCTAAATCTTTAGAGAGACAGCATAATTTGTGTAATAAAATTTTATATATGATTTTCCAAATGAAATTGTCCAGTATAACTTCATTAACTATGGGACTACTGTCCTATGAATTGCGGACAACCTGCCGTATAGGTCTTCAAGGAGAAAAGAAAAACGGCAAAAAAAAACACAGAAAAGAGAAACCTTCGCAAAATTCTGGTCAATCACCTCAGAAGAAAGGAGCCAGTAGCTTCCCTCTTGAAACCCGATGTACTCGGCCTCCTTAAATTTTCGCTGTCGCTCTTGTTCCGCATAGTCGTTCTTTAGGCATGAAATGTATGCTCCAATATCGGTTCCAGACACTTTATTTCCTAATAAAAACGCCCCGCCTCCAAACGAGGCCCGCAAGCCGTCCAGGAAACATTGCTTGGAGTCGAAGACGCCCACATTTAGCACTATATTTCTTTTAAAAAAAATAACAAAAGAGAAATAAATTGTAATGTTTCACCAAAAAATAAAAACTTACCATCAATTTAAAGTGGTAGAAAATCGCAGGAAAACGTCGCCCTTTTGATAGCTTGTGAAATTTAATGCAATTGCACATGCTTGCCAGCATTAAAGTCTGCCGACAGTCGCGACTGCGTTATAAAGTTTTGCTTGACAATGTGCTAGAATTATTGGTTGATATACTTCGAATTCCCGAGTAAAGTAAATGTGAAGAAAATATATATCAATATCAAATACCTGGACATTAGATTATTAGAATGGTGAGTTTGACCAACATGCAGCAGAACACGTGCTAATTTAATACAATGCGGTATTCTTACCTTGACTCAAGATTCCCCCGATTCATGGTCGAACATACACAAACCCACTCTCCCGCATTTTTTCGCTTTGAATCTATCTCTCCGATGACTTTCAACGTAAAGTCCCCAAAGAGATTTCCAGAAGAAAAGTAGGTTTTTCCTTCTTGAGCAATGAATCCCTCCACGTCAGTCTCCCGGGTCTGAAAACCCTGGAACAAATTTCAGCTTTTAAACCTTTTAAGACTACAAAATGATGATAACATTAGCATTAACTGATAAAAAGGGGGCTTAATGTACCTCAATTGTTTCTTGGCCCGACTCGCCCGACATATTCCGTGGAAAAAACGTGGAAAATTCTGGAGAAGACCACACATTAGCTGCACACAGCGGTGAATGCAAGGAAGCCTGTGACAACTCCGTCAATCAAAAATCGTACATGAGTGACATCGGCTAGAAATGAAAAGGCTTTCTTAGGTATCTCAAGTATCTTTTCTGGTCAATGTCGCTTACGCCAGATGTCATTTCCAAAACAGAGAGTAGTGACTCCGACTGGAAATTACTGGCATCTCAAAAGGAAGTTCTTTTTGCAGGAGAAAAACCCGGGAGAACACGCTTGAACAAAAAGGTTTCGAGTGGATAGCGCTTGATAACTTGCCATCTTGCCATAAAACATACCTCTTGCGTTGTTATCAAGTAAAGCATTTCCTTGGGTAAAGTACCATACCTGCGCGCTATGTAATTAAATGCGGTCAGGAGCCCATCAAATTTGATAGGCTCCTGATGCGGTATGATAGAGGCAGACATATATGTTACTTGCCGGCTGGGAGGTCGGTATGGTGAAAAACTGTGACCGAGGGCTTGAAAATGCTACCCGAGGCCGAGGGCAGCATTTTCAAGCCCAAGGTCACAGTTTTTCACCATACGGACCCACCTTATAAAGCCGGAAAATAACATGTTTATTTTTTTTTCCTACAGTAGATTGGCTTTACAGATCACAAATGGGTTTGTTTACACAGCTCTTGTCATTCAATGGGCTTGCACGCCGTCTAGCAACGATTTGTAAAAATAGACAAAAGAAAGATGTATTAAAGAACATACTTTTTTGGAACTACTTTATGTTTGCTGTATTTATTTCACTAATTAAGTTCTCCAAAATTGTTTTTGCGGTGTGAAATTTCGTGCGAAGTTTGAAGTTTTACTACAAAAACAATTTATGTCCGTTGCAAACTTGCATTGACTAATCGTCAATGGATGTGTAAAAGAAGGCAAAAGATTGACGACTACCATTGACTTCTAGGAGCGGTATTTAGGCAGCGGGGGAAAAAATCCGGCCCATGGGCCGTATCGTAAGCTGGAGCGGTAACGTGCGCATGATTAGCCAATCAAATTTGAGGGTTCAGGATTCCGGCCCGCTCAGATGCTTGAAAAAAAAAATAAAATTATTAGATATCTTTTCACGAATTTTATCTTTTCAATTCCAAGATGTCAGCAGAATTACTTTTTCAACGTTGCAGGTCTTTTGGGATGGGGAGCTGCTTGCACCAATTTTTTTTCTTTTGAGGAACCCTTCTTATGGTGTACCTGGCCGTTGTTAGTTTCCCATCAGCGTTTTGTTTTGTTTTGCTCTGTATTTTGTTTTTTTTTTTTGTTTTTGTTTTTTGTAATGTATGGAAGTATAAAACTCACATCTAAAATAAGTTAGTTACAGTGTGTTTACTGAAACTGGGGCTACCTTGCAAGCTCCTGTAAGCACAAGTAACCAAGCGTATTATAGATTTCAATTTGGCGTACTTTGAACCTAAATTGAGCTTAAATTGTCCTGTTTTTTTTCTCCGAAAATCTTTAAAAAAGTTTAGCCTGGACTGGTGTTCTCTTTTGGTCATTTAAGTGCTCCTAAAATCCGTACGCGAGATTTTTGTTTCCAGTTAAGATCGGTCAACAAGATATCAAATGTGAAAGACCGTTGAAATATATCCCCAGCACCTCCAGTGGCCGCTTAAAGAGGGAGTACATCACCTGAATGTCGTTTTCAGCCGCCAAAAATGGGTTTAATAGAAACATCTCGTTCATGTTCCATCTTTGATAATTACACAATTCTATGTTTTGGGGCGTTTTGTAAATTCTGGGTGATGTTAAAATAAAAATCTGTAGTTTAAAGTTATTGGATGGACTCCCAAAAAGTCTCATACCAGCCTGGCGCGTTATTGCGAATTGCTAAATGTAAAATGTAATTTAACGTCAAACACAGGAAGTGCTTGTGCGATCACCTGAGCCAGAGGCTCATGACTAAAGTGCGTGACGTCCAGATCGAATTGGAATTTAGAAATGTTGGTTTTTGAGGAGAGGGGGAAACTGCTTGGTAGCGTTTCGAAAACTATTTTCCTTTCATAATTTTATGTGTACCACCTTGATACGAGAACAATTCTTTTACTGAGCGGCCAGTACCAGTTACTCGGGACACTTTCCAAACTTCCGATTTCTTCCAAACGGGCGCAAAAACAAAAGCAGAAACAACAGTCTCGTAAAGCAAATATCGCAAAGGGAACAAAAGTCAAAAGTTATCAAAATGTGATTCGACATTCCATGTCATCCTCAGCTACAAATGTTCGTTTCACAATTAAATTCGTTATGGAATAACCTAGTCATAACAAAGCCATTTTAAACGGGAACAATACACTTCTACAGCAAGTATAAAATCGAAAATTGCGAAACGAATCAGATCAGACAGGCTATTTGAATAATTCGAATGACTCCACTAATTATTAAAGGTGTGCCCGGGATTTTTCCAAAGACACACACAATCTATACTTCCCCTAGTTTGAAATTGTGATCCATTTTTCAGGCGCTCATTTTCCCCATCACCGACCTGAGGATGTCATCTTACAAGATTTAGTGATGTAAACGTTATTGATCTACGGCGATTCATCTTCTCTGACTGACTTGATAATTACCTCTGTTCCCTCCAAGATTTCTGGTCATGGTGCGTGCAACCCTGGAATCCGATCATCACCTGATTTAAGATACTGTAAACTTGATTAAAGCTAGTCCGGCAAAGCTCTACAACATGGCTTTGCTTCTGCTCCATGGTTTATCTCTGGTATCTTTGATGATATCGACGATTGCGTTTGGGCATAGGAAGCCCTTTACAAGTTCATCCTCGATGAACATATTCCTCATAGAAAAGCTAACGTTAAATCTAACAGTTTACCTGAATGTCTTCGTCCCTGAGTAAAGAGCTGAATGAGCGATACAATCCGGCTTCTCCATAATGCCCAAAAAACACCAAATCTAAATTGTCAGATGTAGGTGTATCTGGTGTATTCCACGAGTGGATTGCAAGCTACCTTGATGAAAGATCCCAATATGTCACTGTAAACGGCGCAAGATCAAAGCTACGACAAATGCACATTGGTGTTCCCCAAGGTTCTTTACTGGGACCCAGACTATTTGCTATATATGTCAACGACTTACCGAATTTGTGCGAAACTGGATGTATTCATATGTTTGCAGATGACACTACTATATACTTCATTGGGAAGGAAGTCGAAGAAATCATAGATGCGTTATAATCCTAAACGACTTCAAAGTGTGGTGCTTTAAGAACCATCTGACTGTTCACACTTGCAAGACTGTCGCAATGCTGATTTCCAGCCATGCTTTCGTTGGTCCGATGAGATCTCTGTTGTTCGGAAATTCTTACATTTACTTCACCACCAATTCCACTTGCTTGGGTGTTGAAATTGACTATAAGCTGAACTGGAAACCGCAAGTTAAAGCACTGCACACCAAGTTTGGAGGAAAGCTGAAATTCCTGAAAAAGTTCAAAGTCCTTCCCTCAAGTGTACTAGAAGAAATATATTTTAAAGGGATCGTCCCAAGCATCACCTATTGCATCGCTAACTGGGGATCCTGCTCACCATCTACATTTAATGAATTAGAACATTTACACTTAAAAGCAGCCAAACTGATCCATAAACTGCCCAGCGAAACTCCTGACTCTGATGTTCTAGACCTTGTTAAATGGAAATCATTAAGCTATCTTTACAAGCGTAGGCTCGCTTCAATAATGTATCAGGCCCATCACAAAACGTTGCCTGATCAACTCACAGCCCTATTCGAAACACGCACCTCTGATAGTAATTATAACTTCAGGCGTATTAATACCTTTTCGCATGCACGTTACAATAGTAACTTTGGCAGAAATAGTGTAAGGTACAGAGGGCCCATCGTTTGGAATTTGATACCTAAACCCATAAAGGATGCTTCCTCCCAACAGCTTTTTAAACAAAAACTTAGGCAGGCCTCGAGGATTCTGGATCATATCCAATTCGAAAAGGAGGCCTGTGTAATAACATCAAAACAACCGGATTTTCTATATTTTTAAGTTCTTTTATATCAACGAGTAAGCTTTTTTTGTTAATTAGGATTTATATATATATATATAAGTAGATTTAATTAGGCTCCTGGCAGGTCCACACCAGCCCTTAGGTTGCCACAAACCGACCTGCCTTGACAAAAATTATATGTATGTATGTATGTATGTATGTATGTACGCATCACTATAGAAAATAAACCGATCAATTGCGTTTCCAGTTCATCTTGTTTAGGAGTCAAACTTGATAACAAGCTTAATTGGTCTCCTCACATCAATTGGAACTTCCATGCAAAGATTTCTAAGCTAAAACAGATGAAGACCTTCAACTGATCCACTTTGGAAAATTTTTACTTCAAAGGTAACTTGCCAAGTGTTACGTATTGTATATCTTTGTGGAGATCTTTCAACTTGCCAGACGGATTTACAACATCAACATATGTATCCCAAAGCATGAAGTTCTCAGCATGGCAAAATGGTGTAAAAGAGAAGTTAAGATTTGATGTTAAATGTTCTAAATCCAAAGCATTGCATGATTTTTTCACTCATCGTACTAGCATTGTTTGGAATTGCTTTTCTAGTCAGCTGAAGTCCAAGTCCAGGCTAGCATTAAGAAATTCTCTAAATGCATTGACCATATTAATTTCGCCACAAACTCTACTGCAACCAGTAATAGCAGTGACGAATTTATGTATTATTGATTTGTAGTTTTTTACTAGTTACTGTACTTTGATTGGTCATCCTCTTATCTGCTAATGCATTGTCTAAGTAAACTTAATTGTTATCAATATATTTATTTTTACTTATCTATTTACTAATGTATTATTTGTATTTATAAATATTTACAGTAGGATAGATTTATCGATATTTATTCATTTAGTGTTAAGTAGATGGCAGGTCCACATCAGCATTAGCAGCCATTTATTCACCCTGCTTTATTAAATGAAGGATGTGATGTATGTATGTATGCATGCATGCATGCATTGCATGCATGCATGTACTAAAGGCCATACGTTCCAATCCTAAAAGGAGGGAGTTAGAGGTAGTGGTGAATTACCATCGGATCCCCCCAAAAAACTTTCCCGTAGAGAAAAACCTTTCGAAGAAGCGTATGAGATAATGTGAACTGAAGTGTCAAAATTTGCATATTGACCACATTTAGGTTAAAAAATACAAACACCCTCTTGAAGAAAGCGAAACATTGCTCCATCATCCATGCCCGCAAAAACAAGAAAACTAAAAAATCCGAGATCGGCTAGTAGACGGTTGCCCGGGAACCGCTGCCCACTATGCAGGGATAAATTAATCAGTATTAAAGTTGGCGCCATTGTAAATGGTTTAAATGAACATATATAGGCTTGCTTTAACTGTTCTACAGAATTATCTTCGATAGTGTTGCAATTAGATTTGAATCATTACAGTAGAGTCTTAAACTACATGTAACTAACGTTATTATTATTATAAACAAAACCCCTGTCGAATAAAACTTCCTCAAAAATTTTGTGCTGCACGGTATTGAAGATATCAGGGGGAAATTTAAAGAAGTACCTTTGGGTGTTTATTCAGTAATTGGCGCGATTGTCGAGAACAGGTTCATTTGATCGGCTTAACTTTTCTGATTACCAGTGTGATCGGATAGAAATGTAAAATGCCAGAACTCTAGTAGTGCCTCTTAAAGCCTGGTTTTCACTAGCAACGCAAGCATAAACGCAAGCACAAGCGCAAGCATAATTCTCCGTTTTCACACAACGCAAGCGAACTCAAGCATAAGCGCAAGCACAAGAAAAAGGAAAAATTTTGATCCTTGTGCTTGCGCTTATGCTTGCGTTATGCTTGCGTTGCTAGTGAAAACCAGGCTTAAAAGAATTCGAAATAACCGAATAAAAATAGAACCAAAAGGACGAGACAGCAGAAAGCAAATCGCGATTTTTAAGAAGATTACGACATTCTTTAATTTAAAAGACATGTTTCGATGTTACGAACATCATCGTAAGTTCCAGAATATTGGGAAAACCGTTAGGACTATATAACAACTAGGCGAAACATACATAATTAATCATGATTAAGTGACAACAACTGATTACATATTTGAGTGAGTTACAAAGTGTTTGAAAGAATAAAGCCTAAAGCGTAAGTTTCAGTGTCAGTAGCAGCCAAAAGGTTTTCTACGCCACCTCCTTTTTTAGTTATGCTTTCTTCCACTTCTTCATCTCCCCTACAGATAGGGTGTGGACAGCACTTCGACTCTTCCAAGACAAAACGCTGTTCGCTGTGAGCCATACTAGCGTTGCAAGAAAACTCCCTTGCTATATTTGATAAACTTGCTACACTTGCTACACTTGCTACGCATGCTACGCTTGCTACGCTTGCTACGCTTGCTACGCTTACTACACTTGCTACGCATGCTACGCTTGCTAGGTTCGCTACGCTTGCTACACTTGCTACGCTCGCTACACTTGCTACGCTCGCTACGCTTGCTACGCTTGTTACGCTTGCTACGCTTGTTACGCTTACTAGGCTCGCTACGCTTGCTACGCATGCTTCGCTTGCTATGCTCGCTACGCTCGCTATGCTTGCTACGCTTGCTACATTTGCTACGCTCGCTACGCTCGCTATGCTTGCTACGCTTGCTCAACTTGCTACGCTCGCTACACTTGCTACGCTCGCTACGCTTGCTACGCTTGCTACGCTTGCTATGCTTGCTACGCTTGTTACGCTTGCTAGGCTCGCTACGCTTGCTACGCTCGCTACGCTTGCTACGCATGCTACGCTTGCTACGCATACTACGCTTGCTACGCATGCTACGCTTGCTACACTTGCTACGCATGCTACGCTCATTATCCTCTACCCTTGATACGCTTGCTAAAGTAAGTACACTTGTTACATTTGCTGCGCTTGCTACGCTTGCTAAACTAAGTACACGTGCTACATTTGCTACGCTTGCCACGCTTAGTTGACTTGTTACACTAAGCACGCTTGCCACATTTGCTACACTTAGTTGTCTACTCATAACCCTTTTTACACCTATTGCAGACCAGTAGACCAGTATACAACAATTAGTAATATGTATTATAATTGCATGTCGTGTCACTTGGTTTGATATTTCGAAAGTTTGCAATTCCTAATATAAAACTATTGATCTCTTACAGATTGCACTTGTCATACCACAGAAATGGTTGAAATAACAGTTGAAGTGACTGGTTTTTTGGTGCTCCTACATGCCCAAATTAAGAAAAAGCGAGATTTTCAATCAGCCAATCATAGAGCCGCTTCAGCGAGGTACTGTTTGACTCACTTTTCTCCCTTCAGGTAGTCCGCACGTCTAAATGTTTACAGAAATGGTTGCCTTTGAATTCAAGGACTACTTTAAACCATATTAAGCCTCCCACAGACAGCGAAACCGATTTCAAAAACCCCATTTCTCAGGTTTTCAATATTTCCAGTAACTTGTAGAAAAATCAGCTAAAGACAACGCAAAAATTGGTTAAAACATGGAGAAATCTTCAAAATCGACCACCATTTTGATTATACTTCTCTCATTTACTCCTGTTCGGGATTGCTACATCAAGAGGATACTTTCCAGTATCAAAATTAATAAAGCCACCGGTGCTGACGGAATCTCTCTACACCTATTGAAACTTGCTGAACCAGCAATTCTCAGTTCTCTCATAAAATTTATTAATCGATGCATCACTGGTAGTTCCTGGCCTACAAATTGGAAAACTTCCATTATTTCTCCGATCTATAAAAAAGATAGCGAGACTCTAAAATCTAATTACCGTCCTGCATCTGTGTTATCGGCTGTTTCAAAGATAGCTGAAACAGTAATCTTTGATCAGCTATAGGAGTTTTCCCTTCATTTCCTCAGCGGGAATTTATCTGGTTTTCTGAAAGGACATTCATGCACAACAGCCCTCCTCAAAACATGCAAAGATATTAGAGCAAATTTAGACTCTAGCGAGCACTCTGCAGCAATTACCATAGACTTCTCCAAAGCATTTGACTCTATTAACCATAATTTGCTTCTTGCAAAGCTGTCAGCGTACGGTGTAACTGAAGACGCCCTACAACTTCTACGTTCTTACTTGACTGACCGAAAGCAACATGTCAAGATAGACGGTAACCTGTCAGATTGGCAAATTATGAAGTGTGGAGTTCCTCAAGGTTCGATCCTGGGCCCCCTTCTCTTTAATATATACATGAATGATACGAATTTTTCAGATATTTCGTGTTCGTTAAGATTCTATGTCGATGACACTCCGGGGTGCTCTTCAAGCCCTTGTCCATCCACCTTGCAAATATATCTACAAAACAACCTTGATCTACTCGTTTCCTGGTTTTGTAAGAACTTCCTGGCGATTAACCATAGTAAATCTCAATCCATCGTCTTCAATAGAGCAACTCTACCAACGCCCTTTGTTATTGACAGCAATGAACTGGATTACGTTCCACAGATCAAGCTCAAGCTTGGTGTAATTATCGACAATTCACTCTCTTTTAAAGCAAATATTAAAGAAATTTGCCGGAAAGTGAACACAAAAGTTTCAGTTCTTCGTCGCATTCGTAAAATTATACCCTCAGATATTATGTACAAAGCATTTATTCTGCCTCACTTTGAATACGCATCACCATTGTTCATAGGTCTAAGTAAAGGTTTGTCTGCAAAATTGGAGTCAACCAACGCATTTGCCCTTAGGACTCTTCTTAACTACTCTAAATCGACTGCTTATGACGAGCTACTTAAAACTGCACATATCAAAAGCTTGGAACAAGCACTGATACTCGTATACAATAGCATTTATAACCAGGCACCGAACTACATTCGGGAAATGTTTTTACTGCGAAGCAATGGTTACAGCCTACGGGGCCATCTTAAGGTTGTTCTTCCAAGACCGACCTCATCTTATATGCAACATTCTTTCACGTACCAGGCTGGCAAACAATGGAACAATCTCCCAGACAAAATAAGGATGTCGGAGTCCCTCTCTATTTTTAGGAAAAACTTACAAAACATACAGTTGTCTTCATCGTATGACTGCAACTGTGTATTTTGTAAATAGACAATCTGATTACCAATATTTTTTCTTTTTAAATTATTATTATTTTTTAGTTGATTTAATTTCTTAATTTCTTATTTTTATTTATCACTTGTACATGTACATTATGTAAATTATGACGTTGTAATTTTTATGGCACATTTGCATTTAAACGAGCTATCGCTCATATGCGATATGTGGTTAAATAAAATTACTTACTTACTTACTTTTTAGCCTGGCTATTTGGCAGTAAGTACGTCAAATATGACATATTGTTATGTACCGAGAATAACGTTGCCATGTCTTCCACTCTCTTTTACTGTAGCTCTCTGGTTATAGTTTTTTTTACTCCCTCAATATTAAGACAAAGTTAACCCTTTAAACTTCCTCTTATGAATGGAGTAACAGTGGTTATCCAAGTCAAAAGAACAAGTAAAACTACAAGCACACAGAAAAACACAGTCCAACACATCACAGATAACTATTTTTTATTGATTTCATTTAACGAAAAATAATTCATTTAGCATTCGCAGATCTCGCTATTATACTTCTTATACAAAGTCCTGCTCTTATTTTCAGCTGTTGCCTGTAACACAGTCACCTCTTCCAAAATCAGAGATGCCAACCTCTACAGATCTAAAATCTACACACTCTCTTTCTTTTCACTATCCCGCCGGAATTTCGACAGACCCCAGCCCCCAATGGGAATGACCTAGGACTTATATGGACCCTTACACGAAGCACATACTATCAAAATTCGCAATCACCGTTTTTATACCATAAATAATCTTTCACAATCACTAAATACATGCAAAAATGACCCAGAAACGGTCCTGCAAATAAGAAAAATTCAAGAATGGACCTAAAAATGGCCTGAATCTCAAACTAAGGGACAGAAAAGCTCAAGAAATGATTTTATCCAGGAGATATGGTGACCTATACGAAAGACATGTATGCAAAAATACCACAGGTGTCCCACCCTCGAAATATGAGCACCTGTGAACATTGGCATTGTTCCGTAACTTTCCAAATGTAAGGATTTGAATGGAAAAAAAACTTATCATTTCCGTAAACTCTTTACACTACAACCCATAACACGGCCATACATAGGCCCATGCACCACACAGATGAGACGTAACACACATTTTCTGTAAGGTAAGCTCTTTTTTCTTGAAATCCTTTCATTTTTGTAGGTTTAGTATACGGAAACGATAAGTTTTTTTCCCATACAAATATTCCTTGTATTTCAAATATTAGGCATCATTCCCGATGTTCGCCCATGCTTATATTTCCAGCTTCCGCTGCCTCTCAAAATACAAACTACTTTTGACATTGAAACTAACTTTATGCTCCACGAAAATCAGCTCTTCTGGCTCTTCGCCGAAAACTATTCAAAAAGGAAACACTTTGCATCTCGACATTATATTCATTCTTCCGAAACGGTTGAAGACTAGACTCTAATTAAGGAGTAAACTGACCTTAATCATTTACATACTCTTATTTTTCATAATGTTAAAACTCATTTATTTATTTTCATTTGTTCTTATGTCACTTGCAAAATCCCCTCAATCACGATCTTCAAAGCTTTTTTGCCCGAATAGTTTTCACCTTACGTTATAACCAATTTGCTGCAACATATACATACGCTAATTTCCTTTTTAAAATGTAAGAATTTTTTCCAAGAACCCTGCCGACACAATTTCTTTCCCTCACATACACGCAACAATATAAGATTTTTCCCTACTAATATCACCTTTAAAAGATAAGCTTATTACTTCCTTTGAGTAGGCACAACAATTCTCTTCAGGTATTTCCTTGCAACATTATTTCCCCTCGAAATCAGTCTGCAACATATTTTTTCCTGTTGAAATCACCCCGTATACCCCCAAACTCAATAATATTATCCCCTCCCTTGCAATGTCTCTTTCAATTCTTTTTACAATGATTGTAATACACTTAACTATCACAAAGCAATACAAAATACTTCTACTTTTTTTATTATTTATTCCATCTGTGAAACCACAACACTTTTACTGTATTAATATCTACCTAAGCCTCATATTATTTATCAATTCTTGCACCCAAGCCCCACTTCCTCAAAAAATACTTGATGTGTTACTTCTTAATGGTCAATTAAACATACAAACTATGCATTCACTAACCATTCCTTAAATTCCCCTTGCTCAAAACATGAGTTACAGTTATGCCAATCCCTACTTATTGCAAACGTTATAAAATATCCCACACTTCAACAATCTCCAAACAGGTTTAACAAATTTCCCTGCAAAAGGTTTAACAGACCTTTAGCAAGAACAACAGCAACTGTAACAAAAACATCACGAAAACAATGTTTCAATTGCCAAACAACAACTTTTTTTGCATGCATCACACTCATTTCCTTGCCATTACTGCACAACTACAACATGAAAATCCCTTCATTTTTTCTCAACAACACTGTAACAACCAACAACAATCTTTTTCACTGTCAAAACTTAACTGCACTTCAAGAAATCAACTCAAAAGAAATTCACCCACATTTGACATTTTCAGCAACTAGCAATAAACACAACATTTGAAAAAGCATTAATTCAATCCTTTTCAAAGTAACACTTTCTCAACCATCACCATTTTCAATACTGAAATTCCCTTTTGCTATCTTCTGTCAACTTTTAGCAGTTAAATGCCTGTCAGGAATTCTTCCCTTTGCTTGACCTTGAACCTGTTCAAATCCCTCCTGTCAACAAAATCCCCTGAAGGAAAGGAAAACCACATTTTTCGGCACAAGAAATTGCAAAAACAATAACTCACAACTTTCAACTACAAAACCAACAACTACTTACATTAACATTTACTTACAAAACCACTTAAAATATGAAGTGAAAAAGCACATCAGCTGCCAAATTGTTTCATTGATTTGACAACACACATCATAATTTAACCAACCCTTAATTATTAACTATCCTAGCAAGATACATTTAATTACACGCCTGGTTACAACACATTTAAACTAGAGTTCATGCTAACCACTCTTCAACGAATCAAAACTAACCCTCGCTTAACTGTTCATAATTGCTTAAGCAATTTAACCTTTCCATAACAGTTAACCATCTAACAACACACCCTCATCTATACACACTAACAATACACTTATCAATATTCCCACAACACTTCTTTTATTGTCACATCCTCTCAACCACCACTCACTTTCCCTTTAACATACAATCAACATAAATACAATCTCAATCACAAAATACAAGCTCTAACCAACAAAACTTACAAACAATCATCAATTCTTTGTAAAACCTATATTATAATTTTTAGAATTTCAAGCTAATAGACAAGTACCATTCCAATTTTTTCTTTTCAATTTGTTTCCTTACACATGTTATCCATTTGACATTTCATAATTTTATTTCACAACTCCATTCATTTCTCAGCTCTAATTTCAGATAATTCACACAATCCTTTTCTCAAACTTACACATAAAAACAACTCAGCCAAAACATACTTCAGAGCAATTTCCCCAAGTTCATTACAACTTATACTCTCTTATATAGTAATTAAGACATCCACCATATTAAAGTAACATTGCACATCACAACTTCTTCACATTACCACCCAAATACACATGCACACTTGAAATCCACTGAACCCCCACAACACTGCTCCCACTAAAAACAACAATAACATTTATATTCAATGGCCAAATGCCCTACACAAACAAATTAAGCTCACAACAACAACCCACTGCAAGCAAACAACACAGCGCTCCCCTTTTCCTCCCCGTTATCCCTACTTCAGTGAGCACACCCACATTCTCTCACAACTACTTTCTTTCACTCCCCATAATTAACACCTTCCTCTCACCATACATCATTTATTGCTATTCCTTCGCATTCACAGTTCATTCCACAACCACGACGCTGAAGTGTACGCTACCATAGCGTTTTCTTGTTTGTCAAAATTTTAGCTGTTAAGAGGTTGTCATTCCTTCCCCCACTTTCTTGGCAGTTTTGAGCGATTGGTTTTGTTCGTGCGTTCGGTTTGTTTAGAATTTTAGGGGTTTGCCCATGTTCATCAAAATGAGTGGGAAAGGGTCATCTGAACGCATTACTGAGCTGTTTATTTGTTCGTTTGTTGGCCCGGTCATGCAAACAGTACAGATCGCGCCAGGAGATAACATTACTGAAAATAAGGTTTCTCATGAAAGTGTGCTATTATTCACCGAATAAAAGGTAGCATCAACGAAGATTAATAAACCATCTTGGGTTCAATTAACAGCATAATGTTTTAACATGGTGGCAGATAGTCTGCATGGTAGAGTGTTTCACGGAAATATGGTCGTAACCTTTTAGAATAGACCTTTTGATCTTTTATCAAATTCTCGTAACAAATTGAAAAAAACAACAACAACAACAAATTAAGAAATGGTAAACGTACGGCGTGCAACCATGGAGTTATGGATGCACGCGGGAGGTTGCTAAGCACGAAAGAAGCGTAAGAGTCGCACGAGGCGATAGCCGAGTGCAACTCTAGCTTCTTGAGTGCTTAGCAAACCTCCCAAGTGCATCCATAACTCCATGGTTGCACAGCTGCAACGTTTACCATTTCTTTTATAACATAATCAAAAGAGAAAACCATTATTTTCCATTTGCCTTTGTTTGAGTCATCGGTACGAGTTCATGTATGCTGCCATCTGCCCGCGCGTAAACAAATGATGTTATATGTTTTTCAACAACTTGCCTTTGAGTTTTTCTTTCGCTAAATCAACCGTTCTCCGTCTTCAGGTAAATTGAAAAACGTTTTTTGTTGTTATTCTGAATGGCATCTGTCTACTTGCTCTTAATATTGAGGGAAAACTATCGCGGCAACTATAAACAACAACTAAAAAGACTCTAAAAAATAAGCTAAAACTAAATAAATGAAATAATTATCAAGCTTATTTATGTGACAACGTTTGAAATAAACGTAAAGTAGAAATGAGAAAATTTGACTGTAATTCCTTTAGAATAACAGTTAACACTAATTTTAAAAAGAAATTAACTAGCTTTGTATCAAAATCTATGTGGGGAAATCCAGCTATGAAAGTCAAAGTTACAACTGAAATTCGCTGACACACAGCCGGCGCTGAAGCTGTTGTTTTTCGACCGTTTTCTGAACAACTGTTATGAATGAACACTGAGGAACAAAATAATACACACAGAGGTTATTTTTTGAAAAATTTATTTGAAAACCCAAATGTTTCTGTACTCAAATGAAATTCGCTTATTCCCGCGTAATGTGCCCGTTTAAACTGAACTAAAAAAATGCGATGAAAACTTCACAACAAAAATGTCTCGAATTTGAGCGTGTTTCCTAAAATACTTGCTTGAATTTAGCATCAGCATGATCAAAAAGTCAATAACACAATGCTAATTGATAAATTTACATTTCAAACAAACTTTCTCTTCTATAAAAAACACACAAAATGTACCTTAAATCTTCGCTCGCTCGATTTTCCTTCAGCTGATTCTAGCCGCGAGGAAAACAGTGATTAATTCATCCAGGGCAAATTTGCCGCTTGATCTTTTGTCTTTTTTCCTTCAAAACGACAGCTTAGTATTTTCTTCAACTTCCACTTTTCATCTGTATATTTTACCGTCAGGAGAGGAGTTTTGTTGAATTTGCCTAAATTTTACCGCGCTAGCTCAGTTTCTTGGCGTGCACCCACGGGCAAATGGTAGTGGCTAACTGACCAATCAGAGCGCGCGATTTACTTCTGTTATGTTATAAAAATAAATAATCCAAAATTTGGGGCTTAAAGAAGTTATACTTTTGATTTCCAGCTGACTGCATGGTTTTGACTTTTTCAGTATGATTTATATTAAAATTAGGGTGCTTTCCATTAGTCAGAACTGACCGGCTAGCCCATTCCCATCGTAATGAGAATGTCACTTTTAATCAAAACTAACCATCCAGATCAGTCAAATCCTAAATATTATGCACAAAGGAGATGGATTTCGGCAAAACCTCATAGAAAAAGCCTATTTCATTGCCAAAAGGTCTTGGGTCTGACCATGGTCCAGCTGCCCAGTTCTGACTTTTGGAAAGCGCCCTAAAATTATATTGTTTCGTTTAGTGCAATGTTGCTAAGAAAGATTCAGTTAGGCTCATTTTTGGGTCAACAATTTGTCAGATTGGTTGACCCAAAAATGAGTTTTAAAAATCTTTCTAAGCAACATAATCGCAAAAAAAATAAAGACGCAAAGTGCGAGTAGTTTGAGTCCAGCGATAAGTTGTTCAAAGACTGGGCCGGGTTGTTCAAAGTGGGGTTAAGATAACCCAGGGTTAGTGTGAAAGTTGAATATTTAAGATAAAAAAGCGTAAAAAGCAACTACATTATAATTCCGTTAGTCTGCAATGTGGTAATTGGATGCTCTAAAAAGAATGTGAAAGATTATCTGACAAAATGCTTCTCATGCTGTAGAAAAAAGAAAAAGACCAGGATAAAAATTTCAGAGCATTTAACCCCGGGTTAGTGATTATTGGCCTTGGAACAACTGGGCCCAGGTTAGCAAACAGCAACAACTACAAACATGTAGATCAAATATTGGCGTGAGAGTGGTGCTTGTTTACCCAAAGCAGACTAGCAAAACTTATGATAAACCAACATCTACCCTGCATGTTTTAACAAATAGCAAGTAAACGGCCAGTCATACAGATTTTAGTTGAACAATTCACACAATTAGACTACAAGAAAAAGCAGTTGAACAGAGAAAACTTAACTAGTGTTGATTCAGTTTCATGAAACTATGTTCAGTTTGTTGCACTTAAAAAAGAGACTCGAGAAATTAACAAAACCTGAATAAAACAGCAAAAATGATTTACTTAACATTTGTTTTCAGTGGTTAATACAAATTGGGTTCCCAGCGTGGGGAGGTATAGACAGCTACTCTACAAAGTCTTAAACAAGAAGGCTCTGCCCGAGGTTCAACACCTTAGTAGATTAGGCCTCAGGACTTTGGCCCGAAGTCAGCCTGAAAAGTTACCTTCTTTTACCATTGAAAGATAATAGTCCTTTTGCATCTTGCAGTCTCTATTCTTCAATCAAAATTTTATTATAATTAGAACACCAAAAGTTACGAGTACTCCTTTCGGGAAGAGCCTCCTTCTATCAGTTGTATAGGCCTTTATAGTAAGGACTCCTCCCCCTGTTCAGGTGCTTGTAAAACCAGTAAAATTTAACGGTTTTAAAAGGATTACAAACCTGAAAAACTACCTTTTAGTAGACCGACATATGGCTTTTATGATTTTTTATTTATTCGATTAACCGCCCTGGGCGCTTTTTAAAAAATTTTTGGACCTTGAGAGTGGACGCCTATTCGAGGTGGGTGTTTATTAAAGGCTGGGCGCTTATTGAATTTTCACCATTTTCAGCAAGTGTAGTATGTTTATTTTGCAACAAAACAATAAATGGCAACAACAAAACGAGAAGATGTAATAATGCAAGGTTTCTGTAAAATACTCTGAAGAAAACTCCGTCTACGGGGAAGTCTCTTAGTACTTATTCAATTTTGTGTGTGTCGGAGGAGTAAGGGGGGTAGGGGTGGGCGCTTTTTTTAGTTTGAGTGGAAAGGGGAGGGCCGTGAGGAGGGGTGGGTGCTTATTCGAGGCTGGGTGTTTATTAACTTTTTCTGCCTCTAGGATGGGTCCTTATTCGAGGTGGGCGCTAATTCGAGGTTGGGCCCTTATTCGAATAAATACGGTATTTTTTAGTGTGCTACGGGTTTTTTTCGTACGTAGCCCGCTTCCCATCCCAATGATAGTAGCAACAGCAAACGAGAAAAATTAGGTTTTCCACTCAGGTAAAATATAATGCAAAGTAAATGCAATAAGTATAATAGGCAACAGTCTGAACAGTACATGTGAAAAACAGTAGATAGACCTTGTATTCGCGCTGCGACCACAGAAAAGTGCAATTGAAAAACTGCAGACCAACCATTGACTTAGCTTAGTATATCCACTTTATTCTGTTTATTCGATTTTCACCCCAACTTGAATATCCATTGTTTTCAATTGCCCATCTTCAGCATCTTGCTTCATTCAGTGTTCACTCGTTCACTGACTGCGGCTTTGCAGTCGCGAAATCGTATGCACCTGCCGAACCTTTTGAACCTTTGTTCGGATTGCTGTGTACCTTAACTTTCACTGCAAAACGAATATGACACAGCTGATGATAAACAAGGAAAAAACATAATCAGTCTCAGAAGTCTCACTGCAGCCTTGCAACTGTTAAAGATGAACCCATCAGACACCTGAGACACATTCATTATAGCCAACTCATCAGCAGACTCAGCAGACTCATAGCCAGCCCAATGCGCACTCGTGTCAGTCGTGTTATAACAGGAATAATTCAGCCTCATAATTTACTGTAATCGTCAGCTGATAATTCACCTAAGAATTCAGATAATTGTAAATCATTATCTATACTTGGAGGAATCTCCAGACTCCAGAATCTTGGTTATTCCAGTGTTCTGAGTTTTTTCTTACCAAATTTCTGTTTAAGCAATTCAGTGGCAATTACCCGCAGGGACACACTGACGCTGAAATACAGGAAAAAGTACCCGATTAAACAGTTGTTGAAACTGTTCAAAGAACTGTTATAAAACACGTAATCTTCTGATCTTTCTGACCTTTACTATCCCGTCCAGCGTTCTGCCTACTGGACCTATTCCGCCTATTCTTCAGCTTCCCCCCATCAGCTGTCCTCTCCTATTACCTTAGCACCCGGAGCACCTTACCCCTGACCCCTTGGGAACGAACACAAAAGAGAACACTGAGCCGTGCCCTGGGATATCCCAACTGATCTCAACTCTGCCAACTGCCTTAGCTGACTGCGTTCAATGTGCGTTGTAATCAGTCAGTGCCATGCCGTATATCAGATTTTTCCGCAAGTGCCGTGCGAATTGAGTTCGGCAGGGTACAAGACCTTTCAACTGGCTTTAAAATCACTTAAATGCCTTTTCTTTTACACCTAGAATTCTCTATACATTCATTAGACGTTTCAACTGGCTTTAAAATCACTTAAATGCCTTTTCTTTTACACCTAGAATTTTCTATACATTCTACATCGCCCTAGAAAATTCAGGGTTAGATCAACGGTGATGTAATGTTTCTTTTTGGCAGCAACTCACAAAGAAACAAGCAAATGCTTGTAGCCTAGTAGTTGCTATTTTGTGATGAATATATTTGTTGGTATCCTTTGTTGGGCTTCCTTCTCGTTTGACCTCAACTGCAGAAGGGACTCAAGAAATGCAAAAAAAATATAAAAATTACCGTAAATTTCCGAAAATAAGCCCATCCATGTATAAGTCCCTCCAAATATAAGCCCCTCAGAAAAAATAATGCAAAAAACCCTCCGTTAAATTGCCTCTCCGAATATAAGCCCCCCAGGGGCTTGTACATGGAATTTGCTCTCGAATACAAAGTAAAACAAAGCAAAAATGGTAAATTTCCTTCCCACTACAAGCTAGCCTAATCGATTTTGAAACGCAAATTTCCCTCCGTACATAAGCCCCTCAAAAAGGGCCTTTGAAAAATATAAGCCCCGGGGCTTATTTTCGGAATTTTACGGTATTTGAGTGGTAAGAAAAATTGTTCCATTCTGATCAGTTTCTGTTATTTTTTTTCCTACATTTTCCTCTCACAACATTTTTCAACATCAACAAATATTTTGTTATTCATCACAAAATATTGTGGCCATTACAGGAAATTGCTTGTGAGTTAATTTGTTTTTCCATTTTCCCTTATGTGCTTTGCAATGGTGCTTGACCTTACAGTTGAAATTATTTGTAACTTAACAATAAAAGAAGAGCTTAGTGGCAAATACTTACATATCAAGTGTGCTCTGGAAAATTTGACTAGTCATAACTTTGTTGAAAAATGATATGAGTGAAAAATGTTGGAAACAATTTCAAAACCTGAGCAGAAAGGAACAATAATAATTATACTACTTATATAATTTTGTAAAATAATTTTTGGCATTTCTCAAAATCCTTATGCAGCCAAGATCACAAGAGAATTAAGCCCACAGGAGGGATCAACAACAAAAAAATAACACTGGTACATCACAAAATAACGTAGGCTAAAAGTGTTTGGTCGTTTCCTTATGATTGGCCACCAGAAAATAGGTGACAATGCAGTCCAAAAAAACTAATCTCACCCCAGAACCACAATGAACCTTTGGAGTGAAAATTTCTTATCTATTATCTTCTCTTAAAGTATCTTTTTTAGACAGGTAGGTACTCAAGCAAAATTTGGACTTACGTAATCTAACCAAGAAACAACAGCACAATAATGGCAACTCAAGTCGGCACCCTTGTAAACTCGTCACAAATATTTTGTCATAGCACCCCACAATGACAAGTTCAGATAAAAAAAGGTTCAACCTTCTTACCGAACTCTTGAACTTGGATTCTGTATATTATCTGCCTTCACACCCACCTAACAAAGCATTTGTGATCAGTTAATCACAAGCTATACAACTCCACAAGTGATCTGCCATACATTGTGTTGCATACATGTAGCAACCCCCCTCCCCCAGGCTGATTCTCAATTTCCTTTGTCTCTTGGGGCTAGGAGACAAAGGAAATTGAGAATCAACCAGGGTTAAATCAAGATTAACCTGAAAACAAATTTGACCCATAACAATATGCTTTGCATGAGTTCTCCCCCATGTAAAAGGCCACTTAAAGGGACACAGTCAGCTGAGGCACATGTGCATTACATACCAATTCTTAGCTGATTTGCATATCACAAGATGCGCGTGAAACGGAAAGTGAGAAGCGCATCCGGAATAGCTAAACAAACCTTGTGGAGTTGAACTAATTGCAAGTCAAAATCTTAGTTATAGACTGTAAGTCATATCAGAGCACTCATTTTTTTATATGGGCAATTCCACACGAGACAATGAAATTTACGGCGAACATAGGACTGCCGGTCATTTAGTGTTTTGAAAACCTTGATCGGCAGTCGAGCTGATAAAAGTTCCAAGTGTCACAAAACATGGTTTCGTCTTCTGAGCCCAGCATAAACCAAACGCTACACTTGAGATCTATAAAGCATTTCAGGATCACTTGACTTTTCTTAATCGACATATGATAATTTAGATTAGCTGGGATTTTTCGATTTTGTGAAATTTACGGAGAATATAGGACTGCCAGTCATTTAGTGTTTTGAAAACCTTGACCGGTTACCGGCCATATAGCCACAGCGTAACAAATAAATTATCATGTCCAAACTCCTTGCTTAACATACACGCTACATCTGCAAAAACAAACTCCCACAAAAAATTGTGCCACACGGTACAGTAAGTTTTAGCCTATCTTCCAGAGCTGTTCTCTTGTCCCTTCCAAGAAAGTTCCCTTAGGTAGTTGTATTCCGGATTCCAAATTTCACTATTCCAGATTCCTCCGTGTATACGTAGCTTACTAACAAATCCTCGACTTGCATTCAATTTCGAGATCAATTCGTTATAATACATGCTAAATGAATTTAAAATACATCTTACCTTAATTGTCTTGAAACTGTCAGTTAAGAACTGGGGCTTCTTTTCCTCCTTCTAGACGCTTCTTCGGTCGAAAACTTTTCACACAGCTCGTCTACAGCTTAACGGTAAGTCTGTTGACGTCCGCTTCTTTCTCCGTTCTCTCGGCCACTTGCGCCCTCAAAACCTTGCTTTCCTTAATCGTGGCTTGTAATAACAAGAAGTAACGGTCCGAAAGAGAGATGCCTTGGCCAAGATCGACCGCGGATATGGCAGCAAAACAACAAAAACTCGAAATTCCCGCCGCCTTCTTCGAAATGTGAGAAAATTTTCTCACACGAAAGAAACGCGGACTTTGAGGTCATGTGATCTTATTCTTTTGTGTCACTCATGATGTCGAGGCTATCGAGCCCGGTTGCTAGGCAAACAGAAAGGGTCTGATCCATTGCGTTTTAGCTCCTCGGCATATCACGGCAGAAATAAGAGTATGAGTATGGTTTAAAAAACCGTTCAAAATTATTCTGGGGTATTTCCGACCTCGGAAATACAATTCACGGGGCCGGAAATGAGTAAGCGAGGTCGGTTTCTTTACTTACCAATAACGGACCCGTAAACAGACTTAATACCGGGATCGAAATTCAATTCACGGGGTCGGAAGTGATTTAGCCATCGGGTGTCAAGTTTCTGCGTCCCCGAAAATAGACCTTAATCTCGGGTTCGAAATCTAAATTACGATATCCGGATTCATTTCTTACCAGCGGCCCAGGAGTTTCATTTCTGATGTCTGAATTCCTACCGGCAACTGGACCCTTATTTCTACTATCCCAAACCCACGTCCACATCGCTGTCCGGATTTTTCTGATTTCCGGCCCCTCGAAATGTCCATGGTTGCGTCGGCCGAAATATCTTTTCAGTCCTGATTCCATAATTAAACAAAGACTTAGATTCAGCACTCACTATATAGTGCATGTATAGTTTTAATGATAAAGAAATGTATATCAATAAAATAATAATAATAATGATAATATAAATATGTACAATTTGCAATTGTCTTTTAAATTTCTTGTAAATTGTCTTTAAATATGTACATCTTGAATTGTGCCTCTTGACTTGTTACAAAAAAATGTTACTTAATTTATGTGCTTCAAATCAAAATACCTGTTTTGTTGTGAGGTGCAGGGTTGGAGGAGGTGTTAATAGCTGTGGAAAATTGGAAAAATAATCGAATAATAACGTCGATACTGTTTTTGAGATTCTGGAAAGAAAAAATTGGTAGACAAACAGCACATAGTCCTCTATCGCAAAGAAAACTTAGTCTACTATAACTTGTTTTTTTTTTTAGTATAACGGTTTTCCCAATATTTCCTTCATTCTTACGTTAACCTCAACGTCACCCCCCTCCATAACCACCTCCCACAAAAACGACAACGATCACGCTGCCCCTGTATAGTTTTATTCTTTTGGTCTTTGCTTTTTCATAGCGGAAGGTGGGGTGGCTTTAATTAAGCAGTAACACTCGTGTACCCGTATGTATAAAGTTTATCCTAGCTAGGGCCCGACACCTATTGGTACGTTGACATCAATAAAATGCAGTCGCGTGAACTTATTGCATATGATTTAATGTGTATAGTCAATATCAACTTATTTGATTCATGTTACTATTTGTAAAGAAATCCAGTGCTCTTGCCCTCTGTTCCCGTAATATCATGTGTTTCTTCTTCATCGAGCTGTAAGACACTAAATAGGAAGTTATACAGGCGGATACACAGCTAAAAGGAGGGGAAAAAAATCCGTTTATATGTGTACGTGGGGCGTGAATGAAAAAGATTGTATAAAGCCTGAGCAAAGAAAATACGGTGAAGTCCCTAATGTGGTCTTTGGATGGAAATGGATTTTAATGTCGGCTAGCCTTTTTCAAGTTTAATTCCGGTGGAAAATTCAAGCGACACTGATTGAAATAGTGCCTCAAAATCAGTAAACTGACGAAATTTTTTGCTGGCCAGGATATATATTATTGCTCGCCAAAGTGGCGGAATTTTACAAAACGCCATTCTTTCAAATATCCCCCCCCCCTTCCCCACTGGTATCCATTCCACAACCTTTAATCTACTCTTAAGTTCATTCTACCTGGGTAGACCGAGTAATTATTTCCCTAGCTTTAAGGTAAAGAGAAATTCCATGGTTCCCGTCTTGCTCGAGAGGGTTGACCGTGGCCTGTAGCTCTCTTAGGCAATCTGGTGACATTTGAATTGCATTTTGCAGTAAGACAACCGCTCCGTTAGAATCTTCGTTTACCGCGTCTACCTCTTCTGGCTCGGAAATCCCGTAGTTTTCAGGAACTCTATTCTCTTCAAAGAAGTCTTTGACAGCAGTGTAGTTTGAACCAAACAACCGAAGCATTCCAAGAATGTAAAGTTGATTTGGAGTTTTTTGTCCCTCTGTCGATAATTTGTGATTATTCCAAGAAGCTCTGAATTGACTCAAACTGTTATTTATTCTTTGAATAAACACAAAATGTAAGGAAAATAAGTCTACTTCTCCTATCGGGTCGAGTAAAAGATGGCTTTCGAGAAAATGGAACAACCGTCTTTAGTACTCCGAGACCATCTTCCTCATGTCTCTCCAAAGCCGCTCAATTCTTTGATTATGGACGGAGCTCCCTTGAAGTATACTCCCGCGTCCTTCTCCC
>OZ037995.1:18831326-18956326 GCA_964035705.1 Porites rus
TACCTGCTCTTGGTTGAATCCCAACGGTTAGAATAAAGAAAAACCAAGTAAATAATGAAAATGAAATACACAGGGTAAACATGACGTGACTCGTGGTATGCAGTCCGGATTCACTTAGGAAATTAGTTGTTAATGTTTAACGCGATCAGGCAGCATGCAGTGAGCTGGCCTCTTGCCATTGGTGAAGAACCATCAGACGAAGAAGCCCCAGCGGGGGGGGGGCTGCGGATTTTAAGTGACAGGGATGATCGAAGGATTTTCTTGATTTAAGTGGGAATTTTTGGGGGCATTCAAAACTAATGTTTTGCCAGTTCTATTTTTCGTGTAATATAATTTAATACTTTCTGAAAATTTTTATGGGTCGGAAATTCGGCATGGGATTTATTTGGTGTTTAATGTTGGTCCAGGGAGTTTTAAGGGGTTTGTTGGAAGCGCTTGGGATTTTTTTGGGTTTTGATTTTTGCCCCCATTCGATCATCCCTGTCACTTCATTGAAATCCAGTATACCCCGACTGGGACAGAAGCCGGAGTGACTGCGTGTAATGATTTTGGTTTTCTCTATGCTCGTCATTGCGCCATGTGTGGCTTTTTCGTGATTTTTTTCTATACCTACATGTATAGTACTGACTTTTCGGGTTGCATATTTTGTGCGGGTTTATGTGTGTGTGTGTGTACGATTATATTTATCTATTTTGTTTATTTATTTTTTAATATTACTTCTTGTGTGTATGCCCCGCCAAATATCTTGGAGTATTTTCCCTTCTTTGTGCCACCTATTGATTAACACCTGGTCTTTGTCGTAGTGGTCTATGGTCAGATGTTCAGTTTCATCAGTTGAGCACCTTACGATTTCAATATAGTGCCCTTCACAAACAGTCCCATAGCATTTATGTATGTAACAATTTCAAACGAAAGTATGGAAGGAAAAGTTACAGAATTGTCCGATTTTGTTGATTAACTGTTTTTGTCTTGGGACGCCGCGTCTTATATCAGTTTTCAGGATATGACGTTTCCAAAGTAAACTGATATGCTGTAGCATTTTATTTGCCACGAGGTCTTTCTTTTCGATTTGTCATGAGCGAAGAATCCTTCTCTCAGTTGTCGCGGTCGTTAGGTACTTTTCTGGGTGAAATAAATGAAAGGATCGGGATGCGGTGTCTACGAATGGCCAGCCAAATGGCCAGCCTAATGGACTGGGCAATCTTGGCCCCGTATTCACTGCACAAACGACGGGCGTTCGGTCGAAGTCCAGTGGAGCCAAACCCACGAGAACCTTCCTCTGGCTCGGCTCAAATGCTTCAAATGCCCAAGGCCAAGTAGAAGGGAAACGAATCAACTTCGATAAATCATTCAATGAAATGGAAATGCTCTCCCTCTTGAAAAGGGAATTTAAGGAGATTGGCAACGCGAGGTAAGTTACTTCTGACTGTCATTGCGCGAAAAATTCGAAATGCATTAATAAATTATGCGCCTGTTCGTGATGGGCTGGGGATGTTATTATTCCGGTTTCGTTTATTTCATATGATTATCTTGAACTTGAAATACAGATATGTATTATGTATTATTATAGAAGACTAAAGTTTAGGGGTGGGACTTCTCGGTGTTGGGGGGCAAAGGTCATTCTCCTAGGCATTTAGGTTTGGAGAATTTGTATCCCAAATCGTACAATTTGCACTAAGCTGGGCTTCATCTTCGGAGTCGCAACAAAGTGGCGAATAGATGTGTTTGGTGGGTTGGTCATCATCTCCCAAACTGTGGTAGCAAATTTTATCCTTGATGTTGGCATTCCAAAAGTTCACTCTGTCAGGTAGAACAACAATAATTTTTGCTATTTCTGCTTAGATCAAATTAGTTGTCAGACTGACATGCTATGATTTTGGGGACACGTGGATCAGGGGAAGGGGGTCAAGGAAGTGTCCCAACTAAAAATAATGTCGATACCATTTCTTATTTTAATACTATCTCTTGAGACAAGAGCAAATTTCTTTACAATTGGTTGGCGTGCCTTAATATCGGTTTGTTAGACATTTGAACCACACATGCAAGAGGAGCACTATTGCCAATTGTGATCCAAAATCAATCTCTTTAATCCAAACCAAGTGTATGTATTGTGTTGGCAACAACAACAGGAGAACTCTTAAGGGGGCTGTGACCGTTTTTTAGAGGTGCACATGCTTGACAGAGGTCAAAAAAATTCGAAATCAATTCTATAATAGTCTATATTATTTCGGGACTATCTCTCAAAACAGAGGCCACTTGATAGAGGGTGACTGCGTTATTGGTAGCCACAATGCCAATCTAAGTTACTGAATTTCCTTTACTGTACCAATGCAGGAACAGCCATAAAGAGAGTTGCATCCCTTAAGTTTACTCCCACCAGCACAACTAGCCAGCTTGAATAACAAGTCTCATTGAGCATAAATCTGATTATATACTAATGACAATTTGGATGGCCCTAATGCTTATTGTTCTTCGGTCTCTACGTGGTGTACTGTATGATGATTCCACACTCAAGTCTTTTCTTGTCATCTAGTAGTTAACCAATGAACCTTGTAAAATAACTCTAAATTATTAATGTAAATGTTTTCATCTTTTCAGCACCATAAGGTTTTTAAAGGCAAAACCACACGGCAACCATGCCCTTTCACCTGTTGGAACGAATCTCAGTGGGAAGGCTGTTGCAGAAGAATTTAAAAACCTCTTCAACACGAGTGTTTTTATCCCATGACCTTTTTGCAGACAATATGCCGTCAACAACAGCAACGTCAGTAGCGTTGGCATCAACATCAACTGCAACAGTAACATCAATAGCAACAGCAACAGCAACAGCAACGACAACATCTGTGATAAGTAATGATTTTGTAATTAAGTAACATTATTAATAGTTCCAAGAGTTCTAGCTAGGAGTACTGGTTACTTAGAAAAGGACATGAATGATTTTGTTAACGTGGCTTCCACGGTCCTGTGTGTTAATTGTTCCAATCAATAACTGGTATTGATTGCAGTCAATCTTAACATTCCCCTATTACATTCAAAAGTGTTCAACATTTAAGTTGCAACAAGAAATTTTTTTACATAATTATTTTGTTCTTGTTTAGTGGTGAAGGAATGTTTTTGTTGTAGGTGGAAGTGCAATCACTGCAGAGAAAGAAAACAAGTGCATTAAAGGTTTGTCTGTTTACTGATGACTAAATATTGTCTAATAGAGAGCTATTTCTGCATGAGAGCAGGGAGTATAATTTAGTGCGATGTGTGGAAAAGTGAAACTGTTACTGCAGTAAGCTGTGATTGCAAGTGCTTCTACTTGCGAGCATGATAAGTTGTTAACATGATGTTGTCACTGACCTATAATAGCCATTTACCTGATGATAAAAAAAAAATTGCCTTTTCTGTTACTGCAAGTACCTCCTGCAGACCTTTTGGCTTATAAGTTAATTTCTCCTCATGCTCCACAATCCCTACAGAGAAAAAAAGAGAGAGTCTGTGTACTAACTAGGTAAATGCCATTCTCCCCTTTTTTGCAGGCGAGTTTGGTCCAAGTTATAAGGCAGGATCTTTTCCAGGTAACACATTTTAACCTTCTTGACCCATTCTAATTAACCCCTATTTCAAAGACTTGGTTGCTTAATCGTTTCAACATTTCACATATATTGCATATTTTTGCAGTTTTGTTTTACGGTTGTTGTTGTTGTTTTTTTTACATTCACAGTAGGGACAATAGTTCAAGACCTAAATGATAGGGGGCTGTATGAACCAGGTATTCATTTAAAGTACTGTTCCAAACCCTACCTTTTCATAGTCACCTTTTGGCTACCTAAATGAAAAATAAAAATAAACGGCTCAAATTGTGCAATTAAAACTACACAAGACGTACAGAACCCACCAAAAATTTGGAGCATCTCAAGGCTTATAATACCCAGACACCAGAGTGACAGAGACCAGCTTTAAGAAAAAAAGGAAGCATACCGTTGTGATTTTCAGGCTATTAATTCTTCTAATCATTAGCTACTGAGAATGCCATAGCTTGGCCATGATAGCAGAAAAATTGGTAGCCGCCAACTGTCTTTGAATGACTTACTTAGCAGAGAACTTATCTTATAATGGCTGATATTCAAGTTCAATGTGGCTGCTGGTGGAGCCGAATTCTGCTATTTGCATATAATGATATTGAGGAAGTTATAATTAACCATCACCTTGTATTTACGATTCTTTGTTGTATTTTTACAGGACTGCTCCATTCGGACCAATTATTACAGCCCCTGGGTGTTGTGTTAGGTCAAGCCAACGTAAATGGGTTGCCTTTTATTGGAGTTTCTTTCAAAAGTGTAAGTCATTAACAACAATCTACAAAATTATCGATAGATCAGCGCTATGCAACAACAACCATAGATAACAGAGCTGCTTGTAAAATGAACATGATAGTATAAGGGGATAATTGCCCAGAAAGGGACATTTGGCTGCAGACACGTAGATGTCCTACCATCACATAGTTCCTGCTGTATTGAAAAGTTATCAAATTTTATTATTATTATTTTTTTTTTGGAGGAGGGTTGGGGTGGGGGGGGTGTTAAAAAGTCTTGAATTTTTGTTGGGTCCTGTGAAAAGGTTTTGAAATTTTGTTTGGCATCCTTGAACCTTGAAATGTTTTCAAATTTTATTTTTTCTTGAAAACACTTGAATCACAGTGCACGTCCTGGAAAAGTCCTTGAAAGCAATTTTTTGTAGACTTTGGTATTCCTTTCCCCTGTTTAGGAATTTTACACACTGTAAGAGCATTTTATGAAGAGGAATTGAGAAAGAAAGTAATCCACTTCAAAAGTCCGTCTATAGCAGATTTTCCAGCGGTTGCTAGTTCCATGTCTCGCTGGCTTCTTCAGGAAATAATGCTAGGAAGGTGTTCTTTTTATGCTTGTTTATACTGATAAAGACAAAAACTGTAGAGAAGATGAGAATGATGAATCCTGCATCAGTTATGACCTAATTTCCATTCATTATTGTTTTAATTAAATGATGATTCTGTCTTTAGCTTTGCCAACACATTTATAAGGGGCCAAGAATTGCAGTGGTGGTTGTCTTAAACAACCGTGACACACACCTCTCTTATGAAGAATGCCAGATGCTGAGGTAAAATCCGTTTACAAGCACAACTCTTACAAACCATCTTTCATGCCACCTTGGACACAGAGCTGTAAGATCAAATGAAAGTATTCATTACTAAGGCCACAATATCCATACATGACTATCTGATAACATGCAAATTATTTAAATATACAGTTACATGTTTAAGAATTTAGAATTTTCTATGGACACAATGCTATTCATTCTATTTCTTAAGTAAGGAATGCAGGAACAACCACTGGTATACTCCCCTCAAAATTTGTTTTTCAAAAGAGTTAAAACATGCAGCAGCTATTCTTATTGAGATGTTCTCTGCAGCTTTATGAATTACATCATACTAGCTACGAAAGGCTTTAATGATCTGTTCTTTGCTAATAATAATTATTATAATCTTTCATCTTAACAGCAGCGAGGGCTTGTGTGGGGGAAGAAAGGTAATTAGCAAAATTGTATTTTGACTAATATTCAAGCAAAAGTGAAGTTTATCAGTAGGTAGCTAGAGAATAGATGTTGTGGATGTGGTATTATGTATCTGTTTGCAATAATTGTTATCTATTCATAGTTATCTAAAAGAGGTGTGTATCACCGAAAAACTTCTCTACGACCCAGATCCTTTGATTTGGATTTCGGATCAAGGCAAGAGAGAAGGAAGGAAAGGTAATAATAAAAATATTCTTAACACCTCTTCACCGTGTTTTAATCTGGTCATCAATAGACTAATCCCTACCAAACATTCATTAGAAAGGTCCACTTCTTTGTACATCCATTTTTGGATAAAGTGTTTTGCACTCCAGGCTTGAAATAGCTATCTTAATAATAATTATTATAATTTCCACCTATAAAAACACCTATAAAATACCAACCATTTCACTCTTAAAAAATTGATTGCTGCAAAAGGCACGATAGTTTATAGTGGCATAGTAACAGTGATCTTTTCACACTTGAAGATAACATATTATTTCATGTGTGAAGAGTCACCATGTTTTTTGCTCGGGAGCTCCCCTGATATTCCTTGGTGTTGATATAATAATTTGCACTCTTCTTGTCTTATAGCATTACAAACAGTTGGCGGACAGGGAGTCCAATGTCCCCAAATCCTTATTCTTGCACCTTCACTCCGTGGGTCAACTGTGCCTATGTTGGTGGAGCGATTTTCCGGTAGGGAAAAACTCTTTAAAACTTATAATGGTAAAAAATAATTAGTTATAATAAATCAAAGTATATTTTGCAATTTATCTTTAAAACTGTGGTCAATATCCCAATTAAAGTTTTAACAAATTTTTCAGAATGGTTTACGTGGATGGAGCTTAAAGAGGCCTTAACAAAAGCCAAAGAAACGCTAGATTTGGTGCATCTGGCCAGAGACAGGTTTGTGAAATAATTTTTTTGGGAGTGTTTTAGAGTGTTTTATGTTTTTTTTTTTTTGCATTTCGAGTTTTTGTTGGTTGTTTAATGTTACCCATTCATTGTATTTATAAAGGGAAAAACAGAACTCACAGAAAAGAAAGTCAGTCACAAGGTACCAGACTTCATCTAAGCTTCCCCTGTCCAGATTTCTCATATGGTGATGGGAATCATGCCTAAAGGGCAAAAAAGGCTTTTGATCAGTTAGGGTTATTCTTATTTGATTTGTATTTTTTATTGTACTGTTGAACGTAACCGTGCCACAAAGATGATCTCTGTGCTTCTAATCATGTTTCCTTTCCCATTAAATGTCTGCTGGTCTCAAGCAGGTATAAAATAGATTAATGTTTACCATCCTTACTTTGGGTAGTATGTTGCTGTAGACAGGACGGCCTTCTACTTTTAAATACTGATTTTTCTTACATGTTTTCTTCATCATGAGCTACAACTCAATTACCTATAATGTGTATCTTAATATTTTTCCGCATATGTTATTTCAGTATTCCCAGTCTGCATTATATGTATATCTGTATATATGTTACAGGTCAAATTTAATTTCAGGTTAATTTTATTTAACTTAGGTTGATTATCAATTTCCCTTGTCCCCTAGCCCTAACCATTTTTGAATTAGGGCTAGGAAACATTGATGGAAAGTGAAAATCAACCTCGGTTAAATCGAAATTAACCTAAAATCAAATTTGACCTGTAACACACATTTCATTGCTAGGATTGGAGGCATTTTGCTATTCAATAGTGCAAGACAGTTATATTTTTTTCTTTGGCTTTATGCTGATTATAACCACTCTTGCTTGTGTTTATTTAGCCTGTTAGTTGCATCTCAACTGCTACTGCTACAGTGATAGACCTCTCTCATGATGGAGGTGACCAGGTACACAAACCAATTTTGATTAGTGTGAACCAGTGAGTTAATTAGCAGCGATGTGTCAGGGTTTCTAACTTTGGGATAGCCCTGGCCACAAAAATGGTGTACTGTTGACCAAGTGTACATGATGCTAGAATATCTTTGGTGTGAAAGGTTTGAACCCAGGAGTCATTTCAAAAGTAGGTTGAGTTTGATCGTCCAGGTGAACGTTACTGAATAGGGCTGTTGTTGTTGACAGTGTCTGACGGTTTAACCCAAGTACACATTGATGCACGAGCCATTTATTTTATTAAAATGGTAAAGATGTCTTCATTATTGGCTTGGTACCATTACCATTACTTTGTGGAAGTCATGGCTCTTAACAAAATTAATATACAGCTTTGGTAATTGTTTGAGTACTGATTACCAATTAACTTTTCCTTCTACAATGTTTTAATGCAGTCTGACAAATGCACCACAGGTACAGTGGTTGACAGTGATGAAGGGGATATGGTGAGTGAGAAGAGTTTGATTAATTCAATGTATAATATTAAATGCTTGGCTATTATATATGTTCACTACCCTTACTTCACTGTGTGGCTGTTAAAATGTATACCATGTTAATTGTTTGAGTACTGATTACCATTTCTTTTGTGTTTTAATGCAGTCTGTCAATTGCATCTCAAATTCAGTGGTAATTGATTTATCCACACCTGAGAATGACAGAAGTGATATGGTGAGTGAGTGGAGTATGACTAATGTTCTTAAGCCCCCTACCTCCCCCTCCCCACTGAACCCCTCATTTTCAAGGGAAAAAGTCCCCCCTCCCCCTTAATGCTCTACAATCAAATTAACGTACCATAGACTGCAATGGGGATTGATCTGTTTCAGTCCAAACTTGACCTTCTGATTCCCAGAGGGGTGTACTCCTTTCAATTCTTGGTGGGGGTGTGCTACCCGTTTCTCCAAATCCTGACCCTATTTTGGACCAAAAAATGAAATTTTCCATACCCATTTTCAGACCTGGCTTTTAGGCACAAATTTTGTTAGCATTTCTCATTGTAAATTATTTCTTTCTTTATGCATAAAAAAGACAATATGTCATGTTTATTCTTTATCTGTTACATTATGGCGTACCAGACTTTTCAACAAGAGTGCAGCTGCAAATTTTATCAAAGTTGGAGGAATATATAAATTTTCAGACAATCCTTAAAGAAAGAATTATACAATTTTTTTATTACAAAGCAACTTAATTTATCTATTAGTATAACGAGAGCAAAGGGCCCTCAGGGTACAGCCTGAAGACCCGGCAGGGGTGGAAGTAAGGGTTCTTACTCCACTGGGGATGTGGAAACGAAAAATTCCAAAAACAGCGTTTTACCAAGTAAGTCAGTATTACTGTTTTCCATTTCTGTTAAAAATTAATAATTATGTTGTTCAGGGTTGTTTACTCCAGTCATAGTGAGATGTATGAAAAAGAACTTCAATATAACGAAACCTCAATATAGCGAACACATATTGCCACTTCTCTGGCCCTTCGTTAAATCGAGGTTCCACTGTACATGAAAACAAATGACACTCTCAAAACAAGTGTCTTTTCAGCCACATGTTCATTATTATTGACATTTGGTGGCATTGATTTTCCTTTTCAGGAAGTGTACGACTGGTTGGGAGCGGATTTCAAAATTCCCCTTTTTTTTATTCTTGTGCACCAAGCCACAAACAACATGGTACATGTGAAACAAAAAGTAGAGACACAGAGATATGTCTTGAAAGTTATTAAAAAGGTAGATATCTAAAATGAATTATTTGGACTGTAATAATAAGTAAATATTTTATTTACTGAATTGTGATAAAAATAATACTCATCCTTTATTACTGGTTATTGTTGTTATTAGTATAACTATTATTGTCCTTATAACTATAATAAGTACAAACATACCACATATGCGTGTCAACTGTATGTTTATGCTCTCACTGTCCCTTTATCTCAATCCACACCTTCTCTGAAATGAAAGTTCCATTATTTCAAATAAATACAGCATAGTTATACATAATAGGGACTTTAAGATCCACTACGGCGAAGCTCTGGTACGGCGGATGCAACCGAAAGAGACTGGGCCGACTACGGCGTCTCCCGCCAAAACTCGAATTGATTTTAAGAATTCATTAAGTTTTGTGTAGTACGGCAAAGTCAAACTCGATGTAAACAAATCAGACTTGGCTCCAAGTTTTTTGGTTGTGGTATGCTTATTTAGCAGAAATGGTTTCTTGGAAAGAATTGAGAGAGCTTATAGTGCTCTACTACGACATGAAAGTCCTCAATGACGCCGAATTTCTCTTACTATACGACCTTTACAGCCCACAAAACCTGGACTTACCGTGTGACTTGTATCCACATTTCGACCTCCAAAACCTGACCGAAGATGAATGTGTGGCCGAATTTCGGTTCAGGAAAACTGATATCCCAAGGCTTTCTCAAGCTTTGCGGATTCCTGATGTTATAATTTGTCACCAAGGAACAATTTGTGAAGGAACTGAAGGACTATGCATGCTTTTGAAGCGGTTGTGCTACCCTTGCCGATACAGCGATATGGTCCACTTGTTCGCTAGGCCGGTTCCTGTATTGTGTATGATTACAAATCAAGTTTTGGATTATATCTATCAAGCTCACAGCCATCGCATTCTGCAGTGGAATCATCAGCAACTAAGCCAAGCCAATCTTGAAAGATTTGCCGAAGTTGTTCACCGAAAAGGAGCCCCACTTAATAACTGTTTTGCTTTTGTTGATGGGACAGTTCGCCCTATTTGTAGGCCCGGCACTGTCAACCAGAGGTTGCTTTACAATGGACACAAACGTATCCATGGAATCAAGTTTCAGTCTGTTGTTACCCCAGATGGAATGATTGCAAATATGTATGGCCCTGTTGGTAAGTTGTTTTTTTTTTTAGAAAATGGAATCTGGGGTTTATACGGTGAGGAGGCAACTGTTTAAGTGTATTTTTTTTTCTGTTGATGTTGAGAAATCGCTTGAAATAAAGCTTCTTGGAAACACACAACTCCTTTTTATGAGAAATTAAAAAAAAGAAACTCTTACAAATTAAAACACTTCACTTTCATTACCTCATAGCCAAGCTGACTATGTCGTAATAAATATATCAATGAACAAATAAATAGTTTCATTTTTTCCTGAATTGTTATAGTTACAAGAAAAATGAATGAAATATCCCTGTGAGACCCTTGATGCTTCAACGTTCTTTTAACAAAATGTTGTAAGACTTTTTCACTTATCTGACTGAACTTTAACACCCCTCCTGTCCATGAATTTTGTTGCAGAGGGAAGAAAGCATGATGCAGGTATACTTGCTGAGTCTCACCTTTTGGATGATCTCCGTCAGTATGCCTTCAGCCTGGCTGGACAACCACTTTGTATTTACGGGGATCCTGCTTACCCCATCCGTGTACACCCTCAATGTCCATTTAGAAATGGAGTTTTAACCCCACAGATGGAAGCTTACAATACTGCTATGAGCTCAGTGAGAACAAGTGTGGAGTGGCTCTTCGGAGACATAATCAATTACTTCAAGTTTCTGGACTTTAAAAAGAACTTAAAGTTGGGACTGAGTAGTGTGGGGAAAATGTACATCGTCAGTGCTATCCTTAGAAATGGGCTAACATGTCTATATGGAAACACAACCTCAGATTTTTTCCAGTGTAATCCTCCCAACCTTGAAACTTATTTTGCATAAGTGCTACAGTTTAGGCTGACTGTTTTGAAAATTATCTTTAATAATTCAAGCATTATGGTTTTATGGTGTAAATTAGCAACACAGCAATGAAACCAAGAGCACTTAGACATTCTGAGAAGTTTAGCTGGATTTAATGAGAACTGTTGGGGTCACAGCATCAGTTCTCAAGGGTGACAAACCTCAACATACTACGTATACCTCAAGATTTTGATTATTTTTACAACACTAGAATCTGTAAAGGCATATCACACTTGCATTTAGAAATTGTCATGTAATGATTCAGTCTTATAAAAAATACTGTAGAGTTGATATCACATATGACTCCTGTTAAAATTGTATTGCTTTTGAGACTGTCAGTAAAAGACCAGCCTTTTGCAAATAAAGATATGAACTTGAAAAATGTGATAGCCAATGAGAAAAGCCTTTGTTTTCACCTTTCTGGCCTTGAATTCATGCAAAAACTCAAAAGTAGCTTTTGCTTGAATTCGAGGTTAGTTATGAAAACAAGAGCCATATTTGTTATATATGTTTTATGTCTTATGGGGGGAATTTTTTTTTTGAGTAACATTGGTTGTTTTAACCTTTTTAAAAACAAATGTAAAATAAAGGCACACTCTGATGACCTTCCATGCAAATCCAAAATGAATTACCTTTAAAATACAGTAGCTGACTCCAAAACACAACTTTGCTACAATACTTGGAATGATTTCACATCCCTTTTAATCTAACACTTCTTGCTGTAAAACTCAAATGGAATGAAACTGATCTGTCTCTCTTTTAAGTCATTCTTTTGACAAGAGTTTTTCCAAAACAGACATCATTGCCTGACTTTGCTGTGCCATTAACATCTGCATTTGTTGATTCTGTTGCTGCTGTTGAGCCTGCTGTTGGGTCATTGCTTGTAAGAAGGATTGCTGCTGGGTGAACATTGCTTGGAATTGAGCAGATTTGGTTTCTTCTTCTTTTTTCCTTATCTTTAGCTCTTCTTCTCGGAATGCCTTGTCTGATTCAGCCTTCTCCTGCATAAACTGGAGAGCCTCATTACTGCTTCTCCTGGATTTCCTTTCCTTTGGCTCTTGGCCGTCTTCAGATTTTCGTTTCTTTGTTTGCCCCATCCTCTCCAAAGCTTGGTTTCTGATATCTTCTGCTGTAGCCTTCTCCTGACCTTTCTTTTCACTAGCTTCTGCAATAGCATCTCTTTCTCTTTCTGCTATGTCCTCAAGAAGTACATCAAGCTCATCTTGTTCTGGTACAGAAATTCCAGATGCAGCTAATTCTGTTTTTTCACTTTCTTTGAATCTGCCTTGGATCAGGTTAAATCTCTCCCTGACTGCTCGCTGAGATAAATTAGATTTAAATCTCACGATTTGGCACCCTCTAAGATTCTTGGCAATTTCATCCCACAGACGCCCTGCTTCGTTTGTTCCCTTTTTGTATTTATAAACCTCTAGGGCAAGAACTTCTCGGCAAAGAAGAATATCATGCTCCCTTGTCCATTGCATTGACTTCCTAATAAAGATAAAAAGAATAGAAAACAACCATTCCTGTGAGAAGCAAAAACAGCAACCTTTGACACTGGAATTTCTGGAAAAATAAAGGATATCATCATATAACTGGGTACTGGTACCACTTTTTATAAAGTGAGGGTTTCCTTTTTTACTAAAGATTTTGGGTAAGAAATAAGCATAAAGTTTTACTCTGCTTACATGCAGAAGTGGGATGTCTCTTCTGAGTTAACAGATCAAATGGAAACTGCTGCGCTCGAAATTCAGCCTGATACATTGTCATTAAATATGCATAAAATTTTTGGTTTAGTTTTACGACTATTATTGTTTTCAGATCCGGAGAAAAACTACTCTCACGACTTCAAGACATTCCATTACAAGTATATACTGGCCGGCCTAGATTTGCTTAAGAGTGGATTTGTAATAGAAGCATAATTTCAACACGTTCCACTAGAAGGCGTAGATGCATAAGTGTAAAATTTGCTTGTCTTATTTAAGCCCTCAAAAAGATGTTTTATGAATGCTAATGCGCTCTAACAAAGTTTTTGTCATTATTAGGAGATAAATTTCACGAGAAAGATACTGCTTATCATCAAATCAAAGTTCCCAAAAAGGGCAAACTCAACAACCAAGTCAAGTGATTTCACTCAGCTAATCGACAGAAAATAAGCAAATTGAAATCGAAAACATTATTCTTCATGATCAGTTACTTCCAAACCATTGATATTCCAGATGTTACTCGTTCTACATTAAGCTGCATGAAATTTCGCTAAACTTCAGTGTTTTAGAGACTAGAAGTGAGCAAAAATAAAAACAACTTTGAACTTACGATGCTTGCGACGTGTGCTTGTCCGACTTGTCCATCTTTCGGCTTCACTTAGAACAAGTTACTTGCTAAAAAAACGTAATAAACCCAAAAAACTATTAAAACATTGTAACATGAACGTTTTTATGCCATCTTTGCATTTTAACGAGTAAAGGTTCTATAAAAATGCAATGTAGTTTACTCACGTAGTGAATACTCCCTCAACTCGGCGTGTTTGCCGTACCACACAGCCGTCCTACGGCGGGAAAGCTTGCTTGGACCACAACAAGTGACGTCACCGAAAGTAATCTTTCACACTTTTGCCGTACCAGAGCCTTGCCGTAGTGGATCTTAAAGTCGCTAATTAATATTTACCTACGGTACCTGTATGTATTTTATCTTGCAATAGCTCAAACAGTTAGTACCTTCTATTGACATGTTGATAATTATGTTTTTTTTTCTTTCCTTTTCATCCATTTATTCAGGATGCCAGTGAAATGCAGACACTGATGGAAAGGGAAGAAGTAAGTACAATAGTACTTACAGGTGGAGGCTTAACCTTACTATTATAGTTAGAGTTAGCACATCTCTAGTCGTAACCCAATGTTTCCCTAACCTCTAAAAATAAACCCTAATCTTGCTGCTAATTCTAATCCTAACCTCAAACCTATCGCTAACCCTCACCCATAACCTAGCTATAATACTGGAACCCTAAACCTTCTGTAACCACAAACCTAACCATAATACCTACCCTAACTCTCGCTGTTCTGCTAATTCTAACCTTAAGTTTGATCCTACCCTTGCATCTAACCTCCACATAACCCTAGCCTAACCCTAACCTCACTGCTAATTCTAATCTTAACCCTAAACCAATCCTAGGCTAACCCAGTAACCTCACTGCTAATTCTAATCTTAACCCTAAACCAATCCTAGGCTAACCCAGTAACCTCACTGCTAATTCTAATCTTAACCCTAAACCAATCCTAGGCTAACCCCAACCTTTTTTCTAATTCTAATCTTAACCCTAAACCAATCCTAGACTAACCCTAACCTCACTGCTAATTTACATATTAACCCTAAACCAATCCTAGGCTAACCCCAACCTTTTTACTAATTCTAATCTTAACCCTAAACCAATCCTAGGCTAACCCTAACCATTTTGCTAATTGTAATTTCTTAACCCTAAACCAATCCTAGGCTAACCTTAACCATTTTGCTAGTGCTATTCTTAACCCTTAACCAATCCTCGGCTATCCCTAACCTCTAATTATTCTAATCTTAACTTTAAACCAATCCTAGACTAACCCCAACATTATCTGTAACTCTAACCCTATGGCTTATTCTAATCTTAACCCTAAAACTACCCTTGGCAAAACCCCTTTATCCCACCATAATCCTAGCCCTATTACCAAACCTAACCCTAACCTTAAACCCACCTCTGTCCCTTACTAAACCATAAATCATAGCCCTATTATCCCCACTAAGTATTAACTGCTATTATTTTACCCTTAAAACACTTAAATGTTAGCCTTACGCTAACTTTACCCCCAACCTAGCCCTTACCCCTGTCAACGGTTTCCTTTTCTTTTTCAATTACTTGAACATTTGTTTTATTATTGTTCGCACAAGAAAAGACAATCAAAATCACATTACTTACAGTTGACCTTTAAGTATCAAATAATTACTTAATTACAAATTTGAACAATATAATGCCAAAACTATCAGAATCGAGTATAAGAACTATGTTACATGCTCCAACATACCTTCTGGCCTTCACCTGCCATTTAGTGTACTTTTCTGTTGCTATGAATACATACAAAGGTGTGTATAGCCTGTTCTTGGCAGAGGGTGAAAGGCATTTTATAGATGTACATGTACAGGAAACTTTGGATCACTAATTATGTTTGGTATTGACGACAAGTGTTTCACATGTCAAACATTTTCTAGTTCTCTCCCTTTTTAAGCAATATTATTACAAAGTATAGGTAACTTGATTTTTCATTCTAGAGGATTTCTAAGACAGGAAACCACATACAGCCACACACATAGCCAGCTTAATATTTATTAATATATAAAGATCTTCCCCCTGATAATTTTCATTTTCCACACAATCAAAATGATAACACTGGCATGGTTGAGCTGCTGAACATAAAGCATTAACTGGAGATATAGTCTAGCTGGTAAGGAGGACAAGTAGAGATTGGTTTTCCTAGGTAATTGAGAAGGTTAGAGGAGTCTGAGTAGGCAGGTAGTTAAAGAGAAAGTAGTTAGTATGATCATTTCGAGGGCTAATTGGTCATGTGTGTGCTTCTGTTCATCTCCCAGCCATGCCAGACTCTCCAAAAAGAAGTCTTTTTTACCTGTGGTACTATGTATGTGGTTTTCTGTTCTACGTGATTGTTCTTTTTTATTGAGATGAAATTTCATCTTGTAGCAGGTGCAATCAATGTTTCTTTTTTTTCAGAAATTCAGTGTAATGGTACTTATGAAGTATTAAGAATAACAAGAAAATCAAGTTATTATGACTTCTATACACACCCAAATTACTCAAGATTCTAAGAAAATTGTGAAACAAAATGATCAAGTGGTTAAATGGTTGTTGTCTGGTTTCGGTTTTTGCATGCAAATAAATTGCGAGATGTAAATCGAAAAATTTAAACATAAATACTTGATGCCATGGCCTTTGGAATGAAGAGAGGCTTGACATGAGCTTAAAAACTGTTATGTTTGTAACTAAACAAGGCCACCTCCAGCTGGCACTGTAGCAGACAAGTTGCCAAGTGTGTATGAAAGACTAACTTTAATATCTTGATCTCCTTGTTCCAGTGTCTCTGCTACAGTAATAACCTACTTCTGGGCTGTTATACAAATGGACCTGAATACTGAAATTTCTAAAGTTTTCTAAGCAAATTTTAATGAAAGAACAGGCTAGACACTCACTGTATTCTGCAAAATCGTGTCAAAGGTGAAGGAATTATACTTTTTTAAATGCTCCAGCTAGGCAGCACTTGTACAAAGAAGCTTACAATATCAAGCCTGGGGTGAAAGGTTCCTGGAATCTTCAACATCTTGCATTGTGGTGGAAGATGTTTTGGGCATCTGGAATTTTCAATGTTAAGATGTGAGATGGAAGGATCTCTGGAACTTCCAGTTCCTTTTTATTGTGATGGAAGGTGCAATGATCTGCATATGCTACAAATATGCTTGCATGCTAAAAAATTCCAAATCAAAACTGGTATAGAAGGGTCCTGGAGCTTCCAAATCTTTAAATTGAGGCGGAAGATGCCTTGGGCATCTGGAGCTTTCAATTTCAAATTTTGAAGTGAAAGGATCTCTGGAACATTCAGTTTCTAGCACGGGCTAGAATGCTTCAATATCAAGTCTGGGGTGGAAGGATCCTGGAGCTTCAAAAACCCTGCTTTGAAGCGGAAAATGCCTTTGGGCATCTGGAACTTTGAAGATCCGTTTCTGGGGTGGAAGGATCTCTGGAACTCCAGTTCCTTGTATTGTGGTAGATGATGCAATTCACAAGTTATTAAGCACTTTGACACTCAAGCTTCAATATCAAGTCTGGGGTGGAAGGATCCTGGAGCTTCAAAAACCCTGCTTTGAAGCGGAAGATGCCTTTGGGTATCTGGAGCTTTGAACATCAGTTTTTGGGGTGGAAGGATCTCTGGAACTTCAGTTCCTTGTATTGTGGTAGATAATGCAATTCACAAGTTATTAAGCACTTTGACACTCAAGCTTCAATATCAAGTCTGGGGTGGAAGGATCCTGGAGCTTCAAAAACCCTGCTTTGAAGCGGAAGATGCCTTTGGGCATCTGGAGCTTTGAACATCAGTTTTTGGGGTGGAAGGATCTCTGGAACTCCAGTTCCTTGTATTGCAATGGCAGGCGCAATTCCCTGAAATGGTTCCACACTGGAACTTCAATATGGATTCTGGGGTGAATGGATCTTGGAACTTCTAATATCTTGCCCATTGTGGCGGAAGATGCCTTGTGCATCTGGAGTTTTCAATGTCAAGATTTGGAGTGGAAGGATCTCTGGAACTTCTAGTCTCCACTATTGGAGTGGATGGTGTCATTTCCGCAGTCTTGGATGCTTCCAAACTAAATGGCAACTTCATATACAAGCTCATTAAGGACACAAGACTCAAAACAACTTTTACACAGTCATAAAAAGGTTATAATAATATTGATGAAACTGGCATTCAGTGCAAATAAAAATAACACAGTTATATAGTTATAAGATACAATAACAACAATAAAAATTATGACAATTTAAATCTTTAATCATCGATGTCTTATAGAAAACAATAGAAAAAATAAAATTAATCGATAAGCATTAATAATAATAATATTATAACATTACACAAAAAACAAGATATTACATGAATACTAAACACCGTTAAAAAGAATGATAAACAAATTTTTAAAACTCTTCAAGGACAAATAGTTATACTTGGGATGATGGTTTCTATTCAGATGATATAATTATAGTTAACGATCGTAACAGCCAATGATACTTCCACAGTTTTTTTTGTTCTTTTTCAGGTCATTTTTAGTGGAACCTATCCACCAAACTGTACAAGTCTGGACTCCACTGTTGAATCCTCAGGTGTCTATCCTTATAGATATATATTAAAGCCTCCTATGAAATAACTTAGAAGAAGTTGGATAAAAGTGGTTGTTGTCCTTGTCATGACAATGTAGTACACAGTTATGTTATGTAGACTAAGTGTCATGATTTGAATTGAATCCATCTGCAACTGTATGTTTGTTTTTTGGTCGTCTGAAAGAAATCGTTCACAAGAAAGATAAAGCAAGGAAAGATGACAAGTAAAAAAAAGAAAAATTAGACTGAATGATGAAGGAGGAATTTTACTATGGAGATTAAAGTGTGATCGCTATTGAACTACATATTTAAAATTAATTATGACATTAATATTCTGAGGTTTATATTTCATCAGTCTCTTCAAAAATCATTAATTTAGGTAACTTTATAATGGGTAATCCAAAACATCTATCAATGATCAATGATGTGAAGATCTGTCCCCCAATGTAGCAAGACAGTTTGATGGATAAATAACATGTCTTCTACTGACTTCCCCTGATCCTTTCTCTATGCTAGACACTGTAAATGAGCAAAACGTGGAGAGGGAAAGAAAGAAGAAGAGGAAAAGATCAGAATGTAAAGGTGATTAAGAATAATAATGATATCAAGCACTATAATTTTGATTACAGTTTGTTAACAGAGCGAGTTAAAAATCAATGATTAACGTGCTTTAAATGTCTTCTTAAACTCGCAACTGCACCATACATTGATCAACTTTGATCAAATGCTTGTAATGCATCAGGTCTTTCTTCCAAAATTCATCAATGTCAGTTGATTTATAATGGGGAAGGCAAAACATTCATTAATTATCAATAGTTTGAAGATCTGCCCCCACTGAAACTGGATATTAAAAACATGTCTATATCCTCTTTATTGCCTCATCCCTTCTCTTTGTTAGACAATATGAATGAATAGGGTATGAGGAAAAAGAAGAAGAAGGACAAAACAAGCAGTGAGTATTTTAGAATATTGACACACCCATAGTACATGGCATTATATTTGACTTGTGACAACAAGTAGAGTTGACTTACAGTGTATAATGGGGGAGGCAAAACATTAATCATAAATCAATAGTTATGACCTGTCCCCCACTGACATGACTTAATTTGGTTTGCTCAATTTCTCTATCTTAGACACTAAGAATGTACAAGGTCTAAGGAAGATGAAGAGGAAGAAGGAGAAGAAAAGAATTGGTAACTTAGACATAGAGGATAACAAACTAGACAAAGGTATAGTAATTAGCTTACTTATTATATTATACACACCATCTGTCTTCTCATTGGCTAAGAGTCTACAGCTAATTTTGAAAATAAGCTCAACCTACATATTAATTAGTTGTATGCTAATAGATTAGTGACAAATCCATAGGCTGCATGTGCAATGCATGATTACCAATAACAATATCAATTCAGGTTCTTTTTTTTAATTATTTGGGAACTGATCTGCCATTTTCACACAAGAGCGATCTCAAGATGGAGAAAGGCTAGATGTTTCATTCACACATGAGTAGAATATTATTTATGGCCAAACAAAATTGGACCACATTGCACATGTAGCCTGAACAAACAGCCAGCATTTGGCAACGCCACCACTGGTTTCCCCGCAAAATGATGTCTGAGAAACGAGCGCAGAAACTCCATACTGATGATGCAACACTACCCAGACATCATTGTCATCAGTGTGGAATTTCTGCACTCGTTTCTCAGACATCATTTCACAGGAAATGGTGGCGTCGCAGAATATCGGCTGTTTTCGCAGGCTATTGCACATGCATTATTTGTACCTAGTTACAGATAATGTGTTGGGCTCTCAGGTAATGAAACTAAAGTTAAATTTGCATTGAATGATGTTATTTTTTTGTTGTTATGAAAGTTAAAAACCATTTATTAACTTGCATTCAATATTACCTAAACTCTCAGCTGTACCATACTTTATATGAAAAAAAGATCATCACCGTTATAGAAGCAACTTTTGCAGTTGAGAAAAGGAAGCCTGGAAAAAAACAACGGACTTGTATGGGATTCGAACTCTTGACCTCTGCGATTGAGCTAACAAGCCAATTGGGGATAATAGGGAAGCGAAAACATTCATCAGTAATAATAGTTTGAAGACCTGCCCCCAACTGAAGTGAGTTGGACAGCTAGATACTAAATAACATGTCAAAGTCCTTTTTCTTGCCTCACCCTTTCTCTCTGTTAGACAAAATGAATGAACAAGATATAAGGAAGAAGAAAAAAAAGAAGGAGAAAAAAACCAGCAACTTGGACATTGAGGAGAACAAACAAGAGAAAGGTTGGTAGTCAGCGTACTTCTCTCCAGAGTACATGTAATTGTCCCAAATATCATAGTTAGTATTCCCAAGTTCTTACCTTCCCAAATTTTTGAACTTGTTTTTTTTAGTATTGCTATAAAGAAAAATTTAGATAAGCTGGTCATACTGGTAATCCCTACGTTGCTTAAAACTTAAAATATTGTCTGTCTTGCACTCTTATTTTTTTAAAAAAGAAATGTGGGGTCATCAGTTGTCCTTGTAGGAAAAAGGAGATTAGAGCACAGCTCCTAGGTTTAAGTCTATGACATAATAAATGATTCATAGTTGTTTTATTTTTTATATTTCTCCTAGACTTAACGGAGGATGAGAAGCAGGTTAAAAGCAGAAGACAGAGGCGTAGGCAAAAAGAGAAAGAAAGAAAGAAGAAAACTCTCATTGGAAGATCATAATAAACTGTTCGTAACTGTTCGTAAGCCACTACAGGTGGTGACTGTTGCACAAAAAACACCTTTTTTTATACAGATAAAGTTGCTTGATGTTTTTGTATATTGAACATGAGACAAAATTTGCAGATTTATCAGGACACTTCGTTGCTTATGAAAAGTTTTTGTTGCTTATCACACAGTTACAGGAAGCATAATTCATAGTTAATTATTTCATAGATTGCATTATGCATTTCTAATGCAAGAAGTAAGATGTCATGCAAAGTTCCTGGGAATGCATTACAAAAAAAGTATTAAAAGTAGTGTGCAGTGGTTGATCCCTATACCAGTGACCCTACCTTATTTTCAGGCCAATGAATGGTATCCCTGAGCCGAGGGCAAGAAAAAATTATCATTACATTCGAGAATGTGACCCTTTTGTTTTCCAGCGAGCCCACTCGTTTCCATAAAAATAATTATGCCTCTGCTTGCAAGATGGGCCCCCTCAAAAATGAACAGGCTCCCCGTCAACCTGATCCACCATTGCATCACTCATGTCCTAATTATAAACAGAAAACTTATACCTGCAGTAGAATACTAAACACTTGGAAAAGTAACAATAAGCTGGCCTTTTTGAAGAAACAAAACAAGGAAGAAAAATATACTAAATACTAAGCTTTAAGCTTTAAGCATTTAAGCTTAAAGTAAAAAATAAACATCTCTTGATCAACTGCATCAAGATACGCACTTAAAAGGTGAAATTATCCTATAATTTGGATTCTCCATTAAGTATTTTTCAAACCTCGAAACAGAATAAGCTTAAGTTTATGAATTAACTCGACTAAATTGAACCTTAAGCTTACTCTTTGATATTCTCGCTGAATAATTGTACATACCCTAAAAGACAATCATATTAATAAAATCGATTGATCTTCTCAGTTCTTGTCACGAGTTAATTAATGACTGTAAAAGTATACTTACGTAAGCCAGCAAAATCTCTCCGTTTTCCCCCAAACATTGCATAAACATAAGGGCACGACCTGTTGCCACCTCTTCTTCACACAACCTCTTCCCGAGCCACATGAGCCACGCACATGTGAAAACGAAAACACCCTGGAGACCAGCTTACGGGTTTAACGGTCGTGTAATCGTGGTTGTGGCGTTCAGCAGTTTTAGTGAAAACAAGGGTTGGAGTGCTCAGTCTCGCAAGCTCATCAGGATTTTTGACTTTTTCTCAGCCGATCAACAGCCTAATATCCCGAGGGTCTTTTGTGCTCGGAAATTCACAACTTGCTCATTTTTGGGGTGGGTATGTACTGCCCAGGACTCCAAATTGGCACCCCGTTCTAGAAAAAAATTTCCCCAACAATTGATACCCCGTTCTAGAAATGGGCCAATTTTTTATACCCTGTTCTAGAATTCGCCCTAAAACTAATACCCCGTTCTAGAAATGTGCCAATTTATTATACTCTGTTCTAAGGTGCAACAAGAGTACAACGGTTTGCTTGTTAACGCATTGAACCGTTTTTTTATAAGCAATCTCTCCTTGAACAATCTCAAATGGCTGCTTACAAAAGTAGAGCTTTCGTGCGTTCGAAATATTATACCCCGTTCTATCTAGAAGAATGGGAATGGAAATGGGAATGTGAATAAAGATAGGGAAGTGGACATGATCTTTATGGGGAGTGAAGCGCTTACAAAACAAGAAAAATCCGTATAATGCTATTAACATTAAGGCTTGACCGGGAATCGAACCTAATATACACTATATTTGTTTTGGTTTCAGCTCACGAAAACCTTCATGAAACTGACCCGCGTTTTGAAGTCAGGCTAACAAACGACTGGTTTGTGTTTGTGTTCGTGGTTGAACTCGCGTGATCCGAAAAGACTACTCAGTTTCTGACTTTATCTCTTTTGACTCTAAGTTCTTTTGCAGCCGAAATAATTTATAATAATTTGTAGCTGTTATTTGTAGCTGTTACAAAGTATGACTGGATCTTAACTTCTCTTTTCATAGAACCAAAGTAGGCCTTAAGGGATACCCCATCCCTATACCACAACACCTATCAAAATCTTGGCGAGTCCGCTAAGGAAAAAAAACATGGCTTGCATACGTATACGTATATGTACGTATATGCATAGGTCGCAAAAGTGAACTGCAGCGGTGCTGAAAGCTGAGAGTTGGCACGCGCCAGAGTACGAGACTGGCCCGAAAAACGTGTCAACTGAAGAAACATATCAACAACTGAGTATTGCTGGTTTGCACGTGACGTCACAGCAGTCATGTTGGTGGTGTGTTTGGGCATTTCTCTCATCTGGAAACTAAACACTATTTTCATGTAAATTTTTCGAGAAAAAAATTATATTGTATTGACCACCAACACACCACCGACATGGCAACCTTGCAATTGGTATCATAATTTTTCAGAAAATCGCTCTTCACTATTCATACCATACCCGTTCTCAAAGCAAAACATATACCACATAATAGCTAAAGAAAAGAAGCATTTCAAGTCGTTACCTCATATATCAATATTTTATTTATTCATGTCGTTATTTTTATCGCCTCCTCCTGACGCTGAAGTGTTAAGTAGCGGTCTTCATTATGATAATTATGATGGTGTGAAAACGCTTTGGGTATCCTACAAGCTAAAGGGCCTCCTGGGAATATCAATTGTTTCTAATTCAAATACGCAGCTGATACTCCTAACAGAAGTCGATTGCGCTCTCTAACAAAGGTCAAATACTCCTTATTTGCCTTGCAACCGTAGCTATTTCAACCTTAAAACGCGGAGCAAACTCCTCGCTGAGAAGAAAATGGAACACATAACGCCAGTTCAAGAAACTCCTCCTGACTTTCAGTGTCAAATTTGGTAAGAAATGAGAGTTGAGTTGTGTCAAAGATAATTGTCAAACCCCACGATTGAAAATATATTTCTATTTTATGTTTGCAGTCACCAACTCATGATTTTCCCCGCGATTATTCCAGAATGTGGCCATACGTACTTGCCTAGTACGAGTACAAAATCAAGGGGCTGCAAAACACTGCCCAAGTTGTCGTACGCCAATATCTAGCGAACTGAAAACCAACTTCACCGTCAAGAAGCTCGTGGAGAATTTAGAAGCAAAATGTGACCTCTGTCAATTGGAAGGTAAAATTGAACAACTCGCGAATCAAAAATGGCCGGAGGAGGAGATTAAATGTGAAAACGGTCAATGCAGTACCAAAGTGAAGAGAAAAGACCAGGAAAGACACGCGGAAGAATGCATTTTCAAAGTGGTGTTCTGCGAGAGGTGTCATCGAAGCACCACAGTGGCAAACTTAGAAATCCACCGCGAGGAGACATGTCCGGAAGGTGAAACTAACTGTCCACTTAAGTGTACGCAGCGTCCAAAAAGGTATGTTTGATCTTACAAATCTCAACAGTATCACATTGAGTTTCATTCGTTAATAAGGCAGCCAGTGGTCTCGCCACGTGGTGAGTTCGCCCCAACTAGTTTGAACCAGAAGAAATCGTGCTCAATCATAGTAGCTCCATGATAAGCGGAATTAGCCTCGGAAAATTTTTAGAACTAAATCCACGATCCATCAGCCATTATGATTTTAACTACCGTACTCGGAGACCCCGTACTCTCTTTGTACCAAAGCTTGCTTCGAGGTAAACTGTGATTCAACTGAAGCACTTGACATACTTTGCCAACCCTTTTGTGCCGTGGGGTGTGGTAGTGTTCAGTTTTTTTTAAAAAGGCTAAAATTGACCCATTTTGACTTACTTTTACTTCACTCTTTGATTACGATAGCAACTTAATAAGCAACTTGTTTACTGGCAGTTTTTGTCGCAACACCAACTGCAGTTGTGATAAAGGCTGACGAGTCCTCAGCTTCTACGTTTGCAGGATTAGGATCAACTTTCGCGGCTGAGTGAAAATGACTAGCCTCAGTTACGTTGTAATAAGAATGATATGCCTGACTTCAGGTCGAGGGCGGTGCTATGGTCAAAACCGGGTGATCATATGCAGATCTCCTTGAAGTCTGCGGCCAATCTTTATAAAGCTTCAAAGTGGAATTTTTAAGTATAGAAATTTCTTACGATTGCGGTGTCATATCCAACTAGGACGAAAAAGTCCTGTAGAAAGCTTTACTTTTATTAAGCTGCAATCAGTAGCTGGTTGAGAATATGCGTGTTCAGTGCAAAAGGCCGCGGCATAGTTGAAAGTACGGAACCAAGCTTTTCGCGGCGCGGTGTAGGCGAAATGGCACTGACCTATTCTGGACCGCATTGAAAGTGTGCCATGGTTACGCTCTAACGCTCTCCTTAGCTATGACCAGTTGTATGACTGCTGGACGGGTTTTTAATAAAGCTATTGACAAGAGTTCACCGAGATAGCTAGTGCCGTAAATTAAGCTTGAGTTGGTTCACTAGGCCGGGTTAAATCACTGATATTATAACAATCTATACTCTTTCGTAGGAGAGAACTACAACTTCACCTCAGCGAGTGCCGCCAAAGGCAAATAGAATGCAACATTGTGGGCTGCAAGTTCTGGGGGAACAGCCGCAGCTTAGCCGAACACAATAAGGATGAAGCGGAGAGACACGTGTCTCTTTTACTTATAGAGAACCGAAAACTTCAAGAAGCTCTTCTCGGTGCCGTAAGTAAAATGTTATACTATGGGTGTCTCGATATTCAATTGAATATTACAATATTTTTGTGTTCCAAATATCTGCTAACGTACTTTTTGGAGTGCTTTAAGACTCCACACACTGAATAAAAGCTAATAACAGACAAGCGATTTCTCAGTTGTCCAATCAATTTGCTATTATTCCGAAAATAACGGTCACTAGATCCAATAGTATCACACCCAACTGAGATCGATTGATGGAACGCCATGTATAAATAAATGCTCTTATTTTACTAAAGCAAAGTATAAGCATCTCGAGAAAACACTTACATGATTTAACTGAGCAATAGGACCCCGCCTTGTAATACGTTTTTTTTTTTCACAGAATAAAGATGCGTTGAAAACTCGCACTGTACAGTGCATCACCAGTTTTTATTGGACTGTGAACTCTTTCAGACAAAGAACTAGGGTAATAATGGCAGCTACAGATGATGCTCCCTTGATAAGCCCAGAGTTTCAATGGGATACAAGGGACTGGCAGATGTTTTTGTACATTCAAGCAACCAAGTGCAAGCTTTACCTACAACTGATGCACTCAATGTCCCCAACAAGAATCGCTATACGGTAAGAATAACTCCTAGCACACGTAAGCAAATTAAGATTAGATAAAAAAGGTCCAAGATCATCGTGGAAGTTACTTTGAAGAAAATAGGCCCTTACCGTTCTAGTAAAAATCAGAGAAACAAACCTAAAAAGGACGTCCGTGACACAGACCGCTAGAAGCAAGAAAGTAGTGTTTCTAACACGGTGACGGACAGTAAGGATAATTTTGATAATTTTGAAAATAAAATGGGATGTTCTTTTCCTCCCAAGTCGAACAAACCCGATATCGAAGGTGTATCCTGGACGTCAGCCAGATCAGCGAAATAAATTTTGATATATTTTTTTTCAGATTCTTGATATGTGGCGATGACGACAAGATCTTCACTTTGGAAGACAAAGTAATGGCTGAAGGGCAAATGCTTGGAACAGCAGTGCCCTTCAGCCTCTTGGAAAAGAAAGTAGAAGAAACGGGAGGGTTTTTACACGTAAAAATTTTTATAGAGAAAATCAACCGCACTTTTTAAAGTTATTTCTTGCAATTTAGTGAGTGAGAATTTTGTTTTCTTTTTTTGAAACGGGCACAAGTCTATTTCCTCCTGTATATTGACATATGCCATTTTTAATACAACATTCTGAAACATATTTCTCCTTATATTTGTAAAACGATATGGATTGTTACAGTTCAAGTTTCAAGTATTTCACGTTTCAAAAAATACTTGTATCAGAATTACAACCCTTCCTGCAGTGCCCTTCAGTCTCTTGGAAAAGAAATTAAAGAAGACGAAACGGGAGGGTTTTTACGCGTAAAAATTTTTATAGAGAAAATCAACAGCACTTTTTAAAGTTATTTCTTGCAATTTAGTGAGTGAGAATTTTGTTTTCTTTTTTTGAAACGGGCACAAGTCTATTTCCTCCTGTGTATAGATATGTGCCATTTTTAATACAAAATTCTTAAACATATTCCTAGTTAGATTTGTAAAACGATACGGATTGTTACAGTTCAAGTTTCAAGTATTCCACGTTTCCAAAAATACTTGTATCAGTATTACAACCCTTCCTGGAAGTTAAATAAAGGAGAAGTGATAAAAGCAGTTTGACTAGTATGTATGTCAGTAGTATCTACAGTATTCGAGAAACGTGAGCGCAGGGAAGTAATAAGGGCTGCTGTTTATCTCCCAAAATCAAAGTAAATAGTAGCTTATTGGTACTTAATTCGTAAGTCTTTAATTTCGTATTTTTTGAAAAATCGCAAAACTAAGGGGCTCTTTACATGGAGGGAGGAAGATCCTAGAAGGCTACGTTGGGTTTACATGCAGAAATTTGGGTTTGTGTGGTACACAAAAGTAGAATGTTTGAGAAGGAATTAAACATGGCGGGCGACAAAAACAAACATACAATTTGGGCCCTTCTGCTCTCTTTACTGGCGTCAACAACTACCTTTCAACACAGTTATCACAATAATCATCTCGTGGCAATGCCAAACGAAATGGTCAGCCTTTATTGCCATGATTAGCCACTGAACAACCCGCCACTATTTTTGTATGTTTTTTCCCTGGTACTAGCTAAGATCTTCCTAGCGAAGGCAATTTACATGGTGCTAGGATCTTCTTAGTACTAGGATCTTCCTACCTCTCAGCTAGAAAGATCCTAGTACCAGGAAGATGCCAGCCCTAGGAACAAGTACAACCCTTTGCATGTAAACCGAATACCGAAAACATATGGCTAGGATAATCAGTAGGCTGCATGTGCAGTGCATGATTACCAATACCATTCCACCCCACCTTCCGCTATGAAAAAAAAGAGCAAAAGAATGAAACTATAAAGGGGCAGCGTGAAACAAAGAGAAAGCAAAAACTACATGAAATAAAAATTTGACTGCTTCATATATAAATACACAACTTAAAATGTGTATACCGTATTTATTCGACTATAAGCCAAGCGATTTTTACACAAATCAAAACTGAAATGAATTAAAATTTGGGCTCTAGAGGGGGTCTCGGCTTATAGCCAAAAGTTTTTGGAAAAAAAATTTTTTCCGGTGCATGGAAACTCTACTAAATCGAGATGTATTTACGTATAAGCCGAGCTAAAGTAAAGAAACACAATATGCAATCGTTGGTTATTAACTTTTAAGAATGTGGTGGCTCCTAAAGGAGGCGTTTGATAAATTTAATGTGTTTTCACAGAAAAGATAAAGGTTCTTGATAGGGAATAACCGTGACGCTGACGGGATGAGATTACAAATCGATGGAACTTGACTGTTTGCTGCTCCAAATCTTCTGGGAGACGCTGAGCGAGTGTTGTTTTGGTGCGAAGGCTGACGGAATGGCGACGCTTACATTTCTTGTACCAGCCGAGGGACCCTTTAAACTCAGGATCCTCGCTGAATTCCTTTGCCTTTAGACGTAGCATCAATCTGCTAACAGCTATTCCTATGTAAAACGAAGTAAGAAGGTTACCAAACGATCGAAAGGTTAAAAATTTGACACGTCTTGAATTTGTTTTGACATTTGTGAAAACTGGCCAATGAGAATCTTTCATACACAATGTTGTCACATGATACTACGATAGTTTTGAGAGTCACGCATTCAACTCATATTCACTCTGCAATCAGCTGATTGATTTATTTCGTGATCTTGTTCCTGTTGTTTTAAAATACAAAATCAATGCTCGACAAAAACTTACCTCGGCTTTTCTGCTCTGTAAACCATTCCAGTGTTCATTGATCGAGCTCCGGATACTTCGGCGTGAAGCATCCCATCGTCTTCCGTACGGTTTTCGCTGACAATTTAATCTCGCCGTTAAAAAGGTTCGCTTGATCTTTCCTCCAGCGACGGACCATGGACTCACTGATGCCATATTCTCTGGCGATTTCAGAGTTATTTTCAACAGCTTCTGCTTCGGCTACTATTTTAAGTTTAAGCGCGAGGTTGTATGACGTGCGACGTGCCTTGGGCATGATGGCGACTTGAAATAATCGATTGCGAGCACGAGATTGTTTGATAGACGCTACGGATGTCTAGGTACTGGTGATGCCGCTTAACAACACAGTTAGTTTCAAATTCATTTTTGGATCACATTAATTCATCTGAGTTGTGATTCATTGCTTTTCAATTGAATAGTTAGTTACGGGTAATATTTATTAATTCGCGTGTGTTTTCTAAGACGGAAGATTTTTGCATAACAAATCACCATTGCATCTCTTGTATATGCGCGTGTGTATTATCGTCTAAGCCTCATTTATGACAATCAATGTGATTTTTTTCCGAAATTGTTAGGTTTTCCCGTAGTTAACAATTCAGTCTTGTAATAATACATGGGTCTCGGCTTATAGCCGGGTGTTTTCGATTTGTTTTTGGTTCTCGTTACGCCAAGTCTACACGTTCAAAGTTTGGGGTCTCAGCTTATAGTCGAATAAATACGGTATTTAATAGCACTAAAAATGAATTTAGAACCAGTAAAGCATTTCAAAAGAATGACATCATCATCATCATTATGAATATTAATTGTTGTTATATAATATTACTATTTATTACCATTACATTATTACATTATTGTTATTATTGTTAATAATATTATTATTATTATCATTATTATTATTATTTTATTGATAAACATTTCTTTATCATTAAAACTATACATGCGTTATATAGTGAGTGCTGAATCTAAGTCTTTGTTTAATTATGGAATCAGGACTGAAAAGATATTTCGGCCGACGCAACCATGGCCGGAAATCAGAAAAATCCGGACAGCGATGTGGGCGTGGGTTTGGGATAGCAGAAATAAGGGTCCAGTTGCCGGTAGGAATTCAGACATCAGAAATGAAACTCCTGGGCCGCTGGTAAGAAATGAATCCGGAGATCGTAATTTAGATTTCGAACCCGAGATTAAGGTCTATTTTCGGGGACGCAGAAACTTGACACCCGATGGCTAAATCACTTCCGACCCCGTGAATTGAATTTCGATCCCGGTATTAAGTCTGTTTACGGGTCCGTTATTGGTAAGTAAAGAAACCGACCCCGCTTACTCATTTCCGGCCCCGTGAATTGTATTAACGAGGTCGGAAATACCCCAGAATAATTTTGAACGGTTTTTTAAACCATATATGAGAAGCTTCTGCATGCATTTTGCATGCCTTGAGTTTGTTTCAAAAACAACGACGATTACGACAGACCTCTAAGTCTTATCGTATTCAGAATTTGCTGAACTGAGATTACTGAGAAGTCAATTTCTGTTGTAACATTCACAGACACCGGTTTCTTGCCAAAGTTGTGGCTGGGATTCTTGGCAGGAAATGTTTGGACCCAAATAAAACACGGCGGTCAACGGCCTGTTTACACATTGCTGATAACGATGGTAAAATGAGTTGCAACACGCACTATTGAATCGCGTTCGCCAGGTGCTAGAAAAGGTGAAATAAACAGCATGTTTTCCTGGTGTTACTGCTGGTGAATGTTGAGTTTTCCCGGGAGTTTTCCTTGTGTTACCCGAAGTCGGAAAAGGATTTAAGAACGTGATATTTTCACGACATTAACCGTTTGGTAAAATTTCCGGTTAACGAGAGAAAACGAGCTGTTCAACCCTGTTTTCCATGTGCTGGATAATGTGACATGAACAGCATATTTTCCCTCTGTTAACTGATGGTGAATGCCAAGTTGTCCTTGTCTTTTCCGAAGTTGGAAAACGAGTCACAAACGCGATATTTTCCTTACATTCACCGTTTGGTAAAATGTCCGGTTAACGAGAGAAGACGCACTGTTCAACCACGTTTTCCGTGTGCTGGAAAACGTGAAGTAAACAGCATATTTTCCTGGTGTTAACGGATTGTGAACACCGAGTTTTCCTTGCGAATTCTGAAATGACAAAACGGATCGTGAACGTGGCATTTTCAATACATTAACTGTTTGGTAAAATCACCAGAAAACAGGAGATTTTTTGCCGTGGGTGGAGTAAAGGGATGAAGAGTGAGCGTTGTAGAAATGCCACAGAGATCCAGCCAAATCGACACAAACGTGAAAATAAAAGGAATTAGTCAGATTCACAACATTTGTTACGAAGAAGGTGGCATACGCTTTTGGAAAGCATCTTACATTGGAAAAGGAAAACGCGTGGTACAAGACAATATGCCATCAGCTGAAATTCCAAAGGGTAAGGTAGTACAGGCCTTTCTGGAAGCATGCCTTTCCAGCGGAACAATGGCAAGGAGTTCCAAACACACTGAAGAGGCAAAGGCCACACCTACAGATACTGAAAACGTTGAAAGTGATGCATTATTCGAGTGCCCTACTGATGGGTGCACTTGCTCTTTTGATTCTGAAACAGAGCTCCAGAGGCACCTGAATGTCAGAAATCACGTCCCTTACACAGAGTCTCAGTTTGACTACATAAGGCGTCGCTATGCTGATGTGATAAATGATGAACCATCAAAGCCACTTTTCGGGCTAATTATCCAAGTGAGTCTGAGCAGGGTAGAAAGAGGGTTAGCAATATCACCATGGGATGGGCATTGAAAAAGCACAAGTCTACACGTTTTTCTACAGCTGTTAAAGCGTATCTAAATGACAAATTCCTTATTGGCGAGGAAACGGTAAATAAGGCATCACCAACTCAAGTTGCTCGGGAAATGCACAGAGAACGAGATGATAAGGGTAATCGTCTATTTGTTGGAGGTGACTGTCTCAGTTCTCAACAGATTGCAGCATACTTTTCTTGTCTGGCAGCAACAAAAAAGAAACACGGTTCTTTAAACGCAGCTGCCAGTTTGGAGGTGGTAGAAGAATTTTTGGCTGAAGAACCAATGCAGGAACACGAAGAGGACATTTCACTTAGAAACAAGGTGGTATTCAGCAATCTGCAGTTAGAGTATCCCATCACCTACAAGTCCTACAACCTGTGCAAGTTAGCTGCAGACGGAAAATTAACAAAGAAATTTCGCATTCCTGATCTAAAAGACATCTGTGACTCACTTGACATTGAAACTGAGGACTTTAAGCGCCGTAAAGCTCCGTATAAAGATGTTTTAACAAATGTGTTAAGCAGTTGTACTTGCAATAAGAAGTAGCCGATAGGGCACTGAAATATGTAACATGATACTGGACTATTTTGGCCACATTTTGTCTAAGCAGCTCAAAGTGAAGTTCAACTAGTTAAGTATCATTTAAGACACATATGATGGCAACAACAAAATTGCATTTCTCAACTATTTAAGACTTATTCTTAATCCTTTTTTGCCAGTTGTTGGAAATTTTGTCACAATCTAAAATTTCGAAAGGGCGGATTTTGAAGTTGATGACGTCATGTGACATAATATGACGTCATGGCTAAAACGTTGCTACAATGAACTTAAGAGGTTCAGGGCACTTAACATTTCAAAAAGGTTGCTACTCAATAGCATATGTACTTTTTGAGGTAAAGAGACACTTTCTGCCTTCCCTCCACCCCACTTCCCCTCGTCTAATAAATTCCAAAAACTCAGTTTTTTATATTATCTGCAAAAAAAAAAAGTAATAGAAACAACAACAAAAAATGTGACTGTGACAGGAAACGTCTTCTAAAGCGTTTAGGATGTTTTAAATCTCGTAAAACTTCTCAAGGACGAAAAGTTGTTAAGACATTAAAATACAACTTTTTTCCTTTAGTTTACAAAATAGAGGTAGAAGACGCAGCTCATGAGACACATAATATGCTATTGCCCATTAAGTTCTTGGTAGCTTCCGGAAGCTGGGGCCATGTACTTTAACCCCATATATAAATAAAACCTCTGAATTACTGGAACATAGAGTTGTGGCATTTTTAAAAAAAGTGCAAAATGTTGGTATCTGAAAAGTAACATAGATATTCACTTTTGATCACCTCTGAATTTTTTACCTTTATATGGTAGGTGATTTTAATGATATTGCCTTGGAGCATATACAACGCCATTTCCATATATTGCCAAGGAAGGATGTCATCTTCTCTTAACTATGTAGAAAAAAAGAATGAAATGTGCCCCATTTTTGTTATTTTTGATGATAAAATTTAGTACTCGGATTACAGAAAAAAGGCTGCCCAATTTCTTGGCTTATTAAGAGCAGCTTGCCAAACTTTTATGTTCTGTGTAATCAGTACATGTAATGCTATCATTCCACAAAAAATCGTGAGAATGAAGGATTTCGAATTTCATGGCCCCCATACATAAGTGGTCGGTTTTTTGTGACCGATGCACTTAATACAGTGTAAGTTTATTATTGTGTAAAACGAAAAACATTATCATGTTGACCAAAAGAACACAGAAAGAAATTGTCACGCTTATATGTGACATCATGAGTTATGTAAAGAAAGGAATTTAAAAACAGGATATTATGCATGCTCCCGGGGTCACCTGTCTAGTGTTGTTGCATCTAATTGCAATGCATCTATCTTATGTCCAATGCTCACCTTTTAACAGCTTTTTCAGTTTGCAAAATAGACGAAATACTACTATAGAACTCTACACTTGTTGACTCATACTGTTAGTCACCTATTCACTAATTTTCATAATAATACCTCAATATCTTGTCTCAATTCCTTTGTTTCCCAGTGGTTTCCAAGAGGATACTAAGAGAGTTTAAAACAAATTCCAAAAAATGAATTTGTGTTCAAATGAAAAATTCTTTTGCAAAGGTTCACAGTGGAAAATTCTCAGATAGATTACTTAAAGATGATATTACTCTTGAGGTTTGGCATAGATTAGTATGGCATTTTCAGTAGGATTGAAATTTTCTTTTCAAAAATCTTTATCTCTTGTTGTTTTCTGTAGAAACATCCTCCAAAAGAACAACAACAAATTCCTGCTCTGTCCTAACTGCTACCACAGCTGCCACCATTTCTTTTTCAGCTGGAAGTAAGAACATGATTGTTGATATTACTATTGTATATTTTCCTTTATAGTGGTCAACATAAAAGGGAAATCCTAAACATTATATTTAACTATCATAATAAAGTGAGAGAGATGTTACTCAGGGAACTTTATCATTATCTACGCTGGGTTCTCTGAGGTATTGTGCATTGAATTCATAGAATTTTAGGATCGTTTACAGGTTGGAGCTTTTTCCTCCAATAGCTGCCTTGATATCTATAAAGTTTAAGCAGAATCTGTAAGAGTGTTATGTCAAAAGCGCTTCGTTTTCTACCAATGACAGCTGCATATCAAGATTGTTTATCTCTTATTGTACGCATTAGCATGATAATGCTCTTACAGATTGCGATTAAACTTCACAAGCATAGAGGTGACTATTGGAGAAAAGAGCACCTGTAAATGATCTTCAAACAACAGTAATTCCCAGTGAAGAAAAATAATGCTGCAAGTAAAATAGGTAATGGCGTCAATTTGTTCCTATGACAACTCCGGTGTCATTGCAACCCTGATCATAACAACTTTTCATCTTCATCTTACACAACTGTAGTGGTAATTTTTGAAGATCTTTCTTTAAGGCCTTATAGTTAATGCTTAAACTTTTGAGGTATTAGACCTGAAAAACTGTATCCAGCCACCTTGTGAGACAGTTTATGTTAATATTGTGAAACTCATTGTAAGTCTGTGTACACTTAAACTTATCAACACTTTTTATGGTCAAGTACTTTTCGACTGCTTAGTTGTCCCCTGAACAGAGGTAAAACCCAGGATTCAGGACCTGAAAAAATGTCTTTTTCCCTGAATTGAAGTGTTTACAAAGATGACATGTACATGAATATGGATGTTTCTCTTGAATAGAGGTTCCACTGTATGCCTCTGAGTATTTTGATTATTTTTTTAACAGTCATTTTCTGTTTTTTTTTGGGTTTTGTTTATTCCTTTAGCTGTATAGTGGCTATTTTATTCTAATGTCTTATTGTGGTTAGCGACACAATGAAAAGCCTATGGCCCCAGACATCAATAGTTTGCATGTCAGGGATGTATACATGTAATTTACTTTTTGGGTGAAGAGAGCCAACAGCCGGAAATGTCTGCATTCCCAGGCTACTACACTGAATGGCATAGTTGAAGGCACACTTCTCAGCTGAAGTCTTAATGTATGCCTCTGAGTATTTTGATTATTTTTCGACAGTCACATTCTGGGTTTATTTGGGGTTTGTTCATTCCTTTTGTTGTAGAGGTCATTTATTCCTAAATCTGACCACCCGTTTTCAAAACTCACCTCCATTTTTTATTTTATGTGCTGTACAGATACATCAACCAGTTCTGGATCTCCATCCCAACCAAGTACATCAGCAACCTTTTATGCTCCCTCAACCGCTGCTTCCACCTCGACTGGCCAGTCTTCCAATTCAAGCTTACTGGCAACATCTCCTGCTACTTACACCAATGTTTCTTCTTATCCAAGCTTGCTGGCAACATCTTCTGCAACCTCCACCACTGTTTCTTCTCATCCAAGCTTACTGGCAACATCTCCTGCTACTTCCACCACTGTTCTTCTTATCCAAGCTTGCTGGCAACATCTTCTGCAACCTCTACCAATGTTTTGTCTCATTCAAGCTTACTGGCAACATCTCCTGCTACTTCCACCACTGTTTCTTCTCATCCAAGCTCGCTGGCAACATCTTCTGCAACCTCCACCACTGTTTATTCTCATCCAAGCTTACTGGCAACATCTCCTGCTACTTCCACCACTGTTTCTTCTCATCCAAGCTTGCTGGCAACATCTTCTGCAACCTCCACCAATGTTTTGTCTCATTCAACCTTACTGGCAACATCTCCTGCTACTTCCACCACTGTTTCTTCTAATCCAAGCTTGCTGGCAACATCTTCTGCAACCTCCACCAATGTTTTGTCTCATTCAACCTTACTGGCAACATCTCCTGCTACTTCCACCACTGTTTCTTCTAATCCAAGCTTGCTGGCAACATCTTCTGCAACCTCCACCACTGTTTTTTCTCATCCAAGCTTACTGGCAACATCTCCTGGTACTTTCACCACTGTTTCTTCTCATCCAAGCTTGCTGACAACATCTTCTGTTGCCTCCTCCACAGTTCCTTCTCATTCAAGCTTCAACAGTCTCTTTCATGCCAACAGGTATGCATGCTCCCCCACCCACCCTGACCAAAAAAAACAAAAAAAAAACACTTAATGTCAGGTCCCAGGCAGATCAAAGTGAGAACTCACTGATAATGCATCCTCGGTGTAAATTACAGAATCCCGAAAACCAGAAAAAATAGAAAATGTACTTCTCAGGAAACCAACTCAAGTGAAAATGTGATTTAACTACACAATGTTTCAGCCATCTGGGTCTTTATCATGAACTTTATAGTATGTTATGCATCTATTTCATTAATTTGAACCCTGTAGTCTCAAGAGTGACCACCATTAATTTTCTTTCAACATTTTACATACACAATCAAAGAAGACGTTATGCAAATCAGTCAAATGTTCACCTACATATAAGAAAAAATACATCAATCTTCTATCTTTTATTGGTTTAATGATTATTACATGTAAATTAATATACATTTTTACTTAAGAGCATCTTTACTTTATCTTACATATTAAAGCATCATCAAGCCCGACTATAGGTCCAATTGCAGCTGGCAATACAGCTCCTAGAAATGGACATAACTTGGTTAATTTAATTTTAACAAGAGCTTTATTACCCAATTCAAGCAAAAGCTTTATTAAATACAAGAAGTATACAAAACATTTACAAATAGAATTGATAACAACACAACAACAAAATGAGAAGGGGAAATGAAAAGAAATGAAATACGTGGTTAGAATAAATGCAACAGACATCCCTTATATGACTGTTACATTAATTTGTAGAGGGTGATTACCACAGAAAATACATTGTTTTCAAATGTAGAGAAACACCTTTATTGTGACCTTATACTCGGCTCTTTATCCAAGGTACTCTGTACTTTCCACGTTATACCCGGTGTGCACGCCATTATACTTACTGCTAACCGCTTTATACTCGGTGCATTTGCCATCATATTCGGTGCTTAGATCAATTTTAGCGGTGCAGCTTTCTTTATATTCGGTGGCTAGTTTGCCATGCTCGGTGCTTTGTCCATGGTCAGTTTGCACCTGATTTGTGGTCAGTTTAGCATCTGGTTCGATGCGAACATATTGCTACTTGGTGCTCAGTGATTTGGTTCATATAGCATTATATTCGGTGCATTTGCAACATGGTATTCGCTGAGCCAGTATATCTGGTCATCTAAACTACTACAAAGCACATGCTCACATCATATTTTTGTGAGACTGGTCCCCTGAGCCCACCGTTTCGATTGGTCACGTGGTCAGCAAGCGGCTACGGTCAGCCAACATGTACCAGACATGATGTACACACCGATAATCGCGCCAAGAGCAATTTCTTCCTGCCTTTGTAACTGTAATCTTACAGGTCATTTTTATCTATTAAATTTATGGATGACATACTTCGAGAACTGAATTTGGGAACTCTAGTTGACAGATTTAATGATGAGAAAGTGGAAGTTGACACCCTAATTTCAGCTTCAGACAGCGAGTTAGCTCCACTTGGTGTTTGTACCATCGGCGAACGTATACGTCTTTGCAATCTTTGCAAGGCAAGGAAGCAGGAAGATTCCGAAGTTTCCCATGCATCCACATCAAAAAATCGAGAAGAGCAATTAGCTTTGTTTAATCCGCGAAGGCAAGGGAGAGGAGCTCTGGGAGTGATTCTAGACAAAGAAAAACAGCCACAAAGTCAAAGCTATGGACCGCTCACTTTGCTTGTTTTGCCGACTGGTTTTGTTTTTAAAACGCCTACATCAGTTGAAAAGCAAATACTTTTCAAAGCTGGACTTGGACTGAAGAAGATTAAGCCCGATCTTGAAGACGATGAGAATACCGTTAAGGAAAATATTACCTCAGATGCCTTGGATAGTCAAGGGGAACCAGAAGGATTTCCCGCCCTTCGAACATGTGGCAGCTTTGAGCTAATGCAGTGCAGTCCGAACTGTAGGAACTTAACTGGAATTACTTGTGCATGGAATGCAAAGGACCTCAGAGCTAATCTGGCAGGTGGGCAAGGCAAAATGTGTCTGGTACCTTTACAGAAATCCCTTTCTACGAGACCCCTTGCGCTAAGGGGTGCTGAATCTGCGCTTAAAGAAAAATGTAACAAATGCAAGAAAGAGATTTTGGTTCGTGAACTAAGAAAGCATCTATGGGATTGTGAAGATGCAGATGATGAGATCGATGATTCAACCCTGCATGCCTCTGTGTTTGAAACACGACCAACAACTCTTGGGTCCTCAACAACTACAACAGCTGTTTCAAGCCATGTAGTTTTGGAAAACACCCAGAGGAATCTCACCACTTCTGCTGTTGATTCCCTGGTTTCCCACAGCCCTTCAGTTGTAGAGAGAAGTTCAACTGTCATGAATCCAGATCCAGCTAACCCTCCATCTTTTAATTCAAGTGGAGAAGACTCTAGCATTGACACACCCTTAACCATGGCAGAAATGTCAGTGGATGAAGTGGTCAATAAAACTGTCCATATTGCCAGACACAATGTCAACAATCCAGTAGGCATCTTACGGTGTTTTCAACAAAACATAGTCACTGGAAGAGACCTAGAAGTTGAAAAAGCACATGAACCAACAGAGGGAGAAACCAGTTATATTATGGTTGATCGTTCAAACCTACTTCAATCATCATTTGATGAGTTAAGTTGTCTGCAAGACTACAGAAAGACCTTAGAAGTGCAATTTTATGATGAGGTACTACTCTTTCGACATTATTTGATACAGGAAACAGTTTTATTTGTGGCATAACTGTGTCAACAACAGAATTTTTGAATCTGATTAGTTCTCAACTGCCCTTAGATATTGCTTAATTTGGCTGATGTAGCACCAGAACTGTCCAGCTTTGCCTGTCCATTTAGAAGATCTATGTAATCAGACAGGTGAAGTTGGACAGTTTAACAGCCAATGAAAATCAAGCATCAATTGTTGCTACTCTATAGGGTTTATCAACCTGAATTAGTCCAGTCAGCAACTCAATTTGATAAATTTTATTTATGTTAAAAAATTTATTCAAAAAAGTTGATGCACTTGGAGCTCTGTGCTCCATATTCTGATAGTTTGTGCCAAAGTTGTAACAAAGCTGTGTCAAAGCTGTAAGCTGATGTATAAGAACTTTGTTCTTTTAATGTTCAAATCCTGAGATTCTCGCATTTTGTTGTTGACACAATTATTTTTTATTTATTGTTAATTCATAGAGGAATTCCTGTCATAATTCAGGGTGTTCAGGATTGTGATGTCAAATGTTGAAAGCCACTAGGACCTGATTGCTGATTGCTACATGGATAGTACCCCACTCATTCATATTACCATCACTGCATGTATATATTTTTCGCCTTTTCTTAGTCACAGGTAATAAGCATTTCACTTTTGTCAAGCTGTCCTTTTTCAAAATCATATCATTCTATACACCGAATGCAAATATGGCAGACCACTCGAGCGGACCGGGCCAAGTTGCGTGAAGTCCAGGCTAGTTAGGTCACGGCTTTTCCCTGATGTTTTGTTTTGGTTGTCACGAATGGCTGCACGTGTGCTAACCCAGGACAATATCCCAGGAGCTTCTCTCGACTAGTAGTACTACTAGGTGATTATAGCCCAGATTGTAGAGAAAAAAAGCTTAGCTCATACAACGTATCTTCAAATTTAATGAAGACAAAGAAATTCACTAATGGACTTGGAGCGGGGTTGGGGTGGTGGGGGTAGGCAGGGGGAAGGTGCAAGGACTTTGGGATTTTGTGCGTAGCTCTGTAAAACCCTGTCTGGTTGAAAAAGGTGTTGTTACGGAGATGTTAAAGGGAGATAATTGCATTGCCCAAAATAACACAAAAACGCGTCAAACGAACACTCGTGAATAGAGAGTGTCCCTCTCGAATGCCAAAGAGGGTTTGCCATTTAGGACTCTTCCTCGAAATTACTTTTTTAAAAAAATGTTACTAACTTTAGCCTTGTGGTTAAATTTGCTTTCGTCGCACTTCACAACTATTCTGGGTCCTCCAAATGGCGTTATTGGACTATACTCCAGATCAAAAGTACACACGTCCTCCAGTCTTCAGTAGATCTGGGATGTTTTGTTTTTTGTCAGTCCAACCTTTCTGGATGCAGACTTTTGTCAGTCGTCCTCGACAAAAAAATATATGTGTAGAAGCAGCTTCGCCAAAGAAATTTGCGGAAACTCCTCAAAGAAGCTGTTGCTTCTGAGGCTTCGCCTCTTTTTGCACCTCCGGCAATGCCTGCAGTTTCAGAATGAAATATAACCATGATCAAAGAATAGCAAGAGCTAAGAGTGCACTCGCATGCACGCAGATATTGCTAACCATGCACAGCAGATGTATAAGGTTGAGCGTTAGTCGGGTTAGATGAAAACAATGACCAGTAAAATCGAGTCAGCATATAGTCTGAATATAGTACAGGGAGTCCCGAAAGTTTGTTCCTCTAATTTCATGCACCATGCATAACTTTTGATCAAAACTTTATTTTTACATGAAATTTCTGGAAGCTGTTAATTCTCTATCGAGTTCATCTATTCAGAATTTCAGTAACTGGCATGCCCTTTAGGCTCACAGAAGATCCATGTTGAACTTTTTTTATCACCCGGTGCGCAGGAGCCAGTTCCACCCCTGAACAATATTTGTTAGTTTAGACAGCTGAAAAAAAATATATTTTGGGCATTCATCCAAAAAAGATAACCATTCCGGCCCCTCTCCACAGCAAGGGCTTTGTACTTCTTTACAAATTTGAGATGAGCTGGGCGTTACTTTGCAGACTAAGCACACTGTAATGTTTAGGGAGTTATTATAACTCCAAAAATGGAGTAAAAATTTTAGGTACAGGATAACCCCTTTTTTGGGGTTATTTTAACTCCTCATTTAACTCCGAATTTGGGGTCATTTTTACTCCTGAAAAAGAGTTCTTTTTACTCCCAGTCTGGAGTTGAGATAATTCCCAGATGGGGTAGTTACTCCTTACATGGGTTGTTTTTACTCTTTTTGGACTTAATTTAACTCTGAAAGTGGAGTAAAAATTTTAGGTACAGGATAACTCCTTTTTTGGGGTAAGTTTAACTCCTCAATATCTGGGGTCACTTTTACTCCTCAAAAAGAGTTCTTTAAACTCCTTCTTGGAGTTAAAATAACTCCCCCAAAAAATAACTCCACTTTAAGGAATTAAATTAGCCCCACTAGAGGAGTTATTATGACTCCTTGAAAATTACTGTGCAGATCGGTTTTTGGCCATCTCAGGGGTTAATTTTAAACATTTGCCTTTCATGATCCTTACTGGACTTGGCTTGCTAATAATGTGAGAGCTTCCTCGTTGAGTCTCCTATTTTGTATCTCTGAAAACTGTTTTACCTGCTTTATTCATGACTTTTGGTCTTCCGCTCTGTTTCTTGCCTTCAAAACCTTCATTTCTCCATGATCATTTTACCACCAACATTCGGATTTTTCCAGATTTTTAGCAGTTTCTACAACAGATAAGCTAGTAAGTAGAAGTGTACATGCTTATGCTCCCACGTAGCTGAACGTTTTTGAACGTTATTCATAATAAAAATAAGGAAGGAGTTCCAGCAATTCGGGCTATAAAATACAAAATTATGTGGCTGGAAAATATACTCATGCACGGGCACCTTTGGCACGGAAGTACACAAATCGAATACAGACTTATAAAGTAGAGGAACTAACTTTTGGGACACCCTGTAATTGCTGAGTCGCACTAACTGATAAGCACTGACAAGACCAGATTCGAGTCAGCTAGATCCATTAGGAATATTATATGCTGAGTCGCTATCATTTCACAAAAAAAATAAGGAAGGAGTTCAGGCAATTAGGGCTATAAAATACAAAATTATGTGGCTGGAAAATATACTCGTGCACGTGCACCTTTGGCGAGCAAGTACACAAATTATATATATATATATATACCTATAAATTATATTTGGAGGGGCTTAGTTTTGGAATTTTACGGTTTTGCCAAATGGACCTTTTTTTACGTCAATCCAACAGCTTTTTTCTCCAAAGTAGCCTTTAAAAAACTGAGAGTGTAACCATTGTTGTTTTCAATTCTTCTCTTTTCTTCCACCTCGCTCTCTATTTTTTTCCTTTGCTTTTTCTTCGTTATTGTGCTCTTGGAGCTTATCGGCTTTCGAAACCTGAATTTTGAGGCCTTTTCACGCAAATGATCATGACTGCAGGGCACTTGTCTAGACCGGTACGTGCATTCAGAAAGTGAACTCATGAATTTAACATGTTTCAGTTTAATCAAATGTTTCTATTGTTATATTTTTATGCGTGAATCAGATTTTTAAAGCGGCAGTGTCCAAGTAAGGCTTTCTCTTGGTTCCAGGTTTAAAATTTCTTTTATCTCTAGAGAACATGTTATTTCAAAATCCGACGTAGAAGTTCCAAACCACACCAATAAAACTGACCAACCAATTCGTAAAGTGTCGGAAAGCCGTTGCTTCCTGGCCAGTCGAAAAGTTGCCGAGACTTACCAAAAGTCCAAAAAATTTGGAAAAGTGTCTACCTAACATTCAAAAGTCGCTAGCTAAATTTCTTGATATTTTAAATGTAAACATAAAAAGCTTCATTCTCCGTTCTTCACAATAATTGTTAACATCAGTCAAAAAAAATAACTTGAACAAACATTCAAGTAAAAAATTGCTCGCAAATATAGGTGAAACCGGCCAAGCTCACTACGAGAGCCCTGATTATACTACTTAGCTAAGTACTTATTCATATGATAAAAATTGTAAAATTGTAGGACGTTGTTTATGAATGATAAATTTTGAAAATGCCTGATTAAAAAAAAGGTGAATTAAATTATGCTTTCTAAGGAATTCGACGTTTTCTGTTTGATACGTGCTCTAAAGCTAATTTTTGGTATAGAACTCATAGCCTGCACACCGACGTGGCTCTCTTTTTCTTTTTGAAAATGGAAGAGAACGAGAGCGGGCAGGGCGCGGTGTGTAAGAACGAGGGCAGGGAACGAGAACGTCATAAATCTCCCACGCAGGTAGAGAGACAACGCCAGGATCTAAGATAGTGGAGAAGACAAAAGTGAAAGGCACATAAAAGTTGGCGGGGACGATTTGCTCCCGCTTTTATTTTCGTGTTCGCCCTCTCTCAATTCAGCGGAGCCTGGAGCCCTAGGACAACGCCAAAATCTTTTGTGAAGAACTGTAGCGTGATTTACACATGCGTACACAGGTAAATAAAATTGAGGCTGAAAGTAGGTCCACAAAAAAGGGGGTGAACCTCGCTAAACTTTTACATTTACGCATTCATACTTTGCTTCTTATTCATTTACGTTCAAAAATTTTACGTGAGATGGCACGGAACATTTTATATGCCGCAGTGGAAATTTTTTCCTATGACATAGGCGGTATTTGCCTGATTTGGGAAGAGATGAAAAACGATACTCTTTTTAAACAATGCGGTATTATCATTTTATGACATTTTATTTTCTAAGATTATACATACCTATTTTTTACAAACAGCCGATGAAAAGTTGGTAGCAAGATCTTTCTTTTATTTAATTAATGCAGTATACTTCTGAACGCATATTCCTTGGAGAACACGGCGACTACAAACGATTACATCAATTTATTTCGCACATTGATTATATTGCTCATAAAAGTTTATAGTATCAGTTGTCACTATAAAATGACGCTTTGTAATTGACACCAAGCAAGATCCAAGCGTCAAGTCGATATCTGTTGTTTGAAGGGGCGTTCAAGTCTTATTTCGCATGTTATTTGCTTTGGTTGGAGATGAACAGCAACAGCGAGGTCGAGTTTGACTCATCAGACGATGATTTGTCAAGCAATGTACAACATAGTAAGAGGCCTTTCACTAGGCCATTCGTGCATCTAAAAAAGCGCTTGCGGGGTGCTCCCTGCAAGAGCAAATACAAGGCTCTTAAAGCAGCTGGCAGAGTCCGTGATCTTTGTTTTACAAAGAGATATTCAAATGCTGACATCGAGGGGATGCTGAAGTCCAATTTCCAAGTTTGGCTGGTTTGGATGTCACCAAGTAAGTGTTCATTCGTAGTGTGTGCCTTAACTGCGTCGTCGTCTTCCATATTGCTGTCCTTTCAAGCAAATCATGCTGTTTTGTTTCTTCCCAAAGACTGAGATTCCTAAAGTCGGAAAAGAGTGGCCACTGAAGGTTCTCTTCTAAGGTATTCCAACTGGACTTGAGCTCACGGACGAATTTAAAGGGTCTATGACCAAGAAAATAGATATGCTTCGGAAATCCAGTTCAGGTAATTTTTTTCATGTCTTCAAGAATGCCTGGTCTAAAGTACAGGTCACATTCCACAGGTCAGGAGTACAGGTCACAGCTCCATCGATAAATTGCCAAACCTCACAGATTTCCCTTGATCTATAAGAGCATTTTGTTAAGGGATTAGGGGTAGGGGACACTTTTAATGCTTTTTATTTACCTGTGCGAGCAAGCTCTCCATTTAAGGGATATCAGAAAAAGACACGAGAGGCACGCGTGAGGAGACGCTAAAGTGGGGAACGGGGGCTTCGCCGCTCGCTCGCATGTTCTCAAGCGGCTTGCTTTGCTTGCCCAAAGGAGAGAACTTGCTCATAGGCTACCTGTATTCTGACCTGTATTTTAGACCCTTGCGAACGTAGCCATAAAAATATGAAAAATGAACCAGCTGCCCTTTACTTAATATTTGGGTGCAGGTGAGCTGGCAAAAATCCTAAAATTCATGCCCTGTTTAGGCTAATGCCCTCAGGGTTATAACCCTGTTTCTCCAGTTTTTTTTTTTTTGAGTGGAGAGGGTGGCTCCACACAGGCTTATGCAAAGGACTAAATGTGCGCCATCTTGTTTTAAAGCCATTTAAAGGCTGATTTTACAGTAGAGCAAATTCACGTTGTAGTCCTTGCTGCTGTATACTTAGAGCACAAAGAAATTTCATAGAGCAAATCATATCAAGGGTGCAGGCATTAGTTAGTTTATAATCAGGACAGACTCATCTGAATAATATTCCCTAATCAAGACATACCATAACTCCTCTATAAAGCTCCCTGCGGTGACTTGGTTATTTCAAGCCCATCAGAGACAAGGGATTTATAAGAGGAGAGGCTTATTTGAGAGTGGACAGGGGGGAGGGGGGGGGGGTTGAGGCTTGAAAGAGGATTTTTGGTAGTTGTGCAAAATTGAATGGTAACTGGTTGTTCCAATACCAGTTCTTTCGGATTAACTCAGTCACTGAAATTACTTAAAAATTTCAATCTCTTTAATATAGAGGCAGTCAAAAATCCATACCCTGACTCTTGTTTGACAGCCACTTTCTTCTATCTTCAATGTGGCCATGGTAGAGAGGTTCATCTGTACTAAATCCACCTTGCATCTAAGTTCAGAATTTCAAAGATGTCTGGAGACTGCACAATTGACATTGGATTATGCTTAAGTGAGGGTTGTTTGCTGGAGGTTGCTCGCACAAAAATGTTTGACTGTACAGAAAATTATTTTGTCACTATCTATAGAGTGAGGGCAAAGTAGACATAAGCAATTCAAGGAAGTAACAAAACAAATCTACAGAATCTCAAAAGACTTTCTGAAAGCCTAGGTTACTATTATATTTTGGAATGTTGGTGAACTTGATTTCTTATGGCCTAACTCAATATTAGTGAAAACCACTATGGTTGGACAAGGACGAAGATATACATGTAAAAGCTCAAACTTAATTTTATTTCCTTAAAATAGGACTCACACTGAATTTTGAGTTGATATAGGTAAGGAAATTCCACACATGAATTAGAACAACATATGAATTGATTATTGTCAAATCTATTGAACACTTCTTTTTTTTTTTTCTAGGAGTAGCAGCAACAACATCAAATCCAACATCTAATCCAACAACTACCACCCCATTAGCAACAATCTCATCAACCTCAACCACTACTTCATCATCGAGAACTACATCGACCCCAATTCCATCATCCAGAACAACGTCAACCGCAACCGCAACCGCAACCGCGACATCTACACCTTTATCAACTGCAACAAACACCACCAAGGACTGCATCAACTGCAAACTACCTGTACATCATCCACAACTTCTTTAACTGGAACTACGTCATTCTTGACTTCATCAATTGGAGTTACATCATCCCTGACTTCATCAACTGCAGCTACTCTCACATCATCTGCGACTTCATCAAATGGAACTATGTCAACTCTGACTTTATCAACTACCAGCTCATAACATAGCTTCTTACCAGCTTTCACCTCATCAACAACCTCCTCTTCATCCAACATCCCATCAACAGCCATGCCCTAATAAAAGATAAGATCAACATTATTTAACCACATTTGTGTAGGTCAACAAAAGCTGGCTTCCATTAATTAGGGCACCCAAAATAGAGAACTAATAAAAATTAGTAATAGAAACAAAATGGAATTATTTGACTTAGCTTAATTTGAGTATATGTGCATGGTCATCATCTTCAATTAGGTCCTTTTATATTTAATTTACACAATATTTAGTCAGGGGTGCCCAATTGAGAGAGGCTGGTTTGAATGAGGCCTTTTTGATTGAGGGAGGCAGGAGAGGTAGGGGGTAGGAGAGTGGCTTTATGAAGTTTAAATTACAACTTCATGAAACAATAACCTTGGTATAATATAGTTTACTTGAGCATTTTTTGGTCTTAGTGAACAAACATGATTTATGTCTCCTCCCCGGTTTACTGAAACACTAACAATAAACCCCCCTTTACTGCCAACAGCCGAGCTTTGTTTGCTAGACGCCTAACTTAGAAACAAAGAAAACCGAGACTGTGGTCTGGGATTAAAAAACATGGCCAAGTTAATGGCCGGTTTTATTGAAATCTGTAAAATCATCTTATCAATGTTAAAATATGAAATAATGTTTACGAATTTATAGGTCTAGCAAAGGTGAGGGCCAGAAGGAAAAGGCAACTAAACTACAAGAAATACCTAAAGCAAGTAAAAAAGGTGGAAGATTGGGGAGGAGGCGGGTCAATTGCTTGTTCAAAGAATAAGCGGGTCAGCTATCGAAGATTTGGCTTGATGTCAGCTTTCAGACCGAGAGGATTAACAAAAGGTTACACCCTCTTATAAAGGGTCTCCGCGAGATAATGGGATCGAGGCTAAGTAGATTTACTTTGAGTGGCCTTATGATAGGAGCTCGTGATTATTACCCAAAAGTAATTTTACTTTTCGTCTCGTGATTCTCATGCGATCGTAAACCATTGTAAGATAATTCAAAGTTCACATTCGAGAGCCTCTAAGCCTTTGAAGCCGCAATCGACCCCACCCACCCAAAATCCATGCACTGAAGAAATTGGAAGAGGAGACATAAAAGTTTTTATTTGGTTCCAAATAAACTCATTTATTTGTTGCTTATCTTATCTTGCGCCAGTTATATATACATCACTGCATGACTAATTATTGTTCTCGTATTAATTATTGTTTCATTTTAAAATAATTTAGGTTCAAGTAGTGCAAGAGCAACACCCACATCAGCAACAGCCTCTATTACAGTTACGGCAAGACCACTGTCAGTTCCTAGAGATGGTTGTAAGTTAACTGGAATTATGTCTATGAGGGTTTGCTACCTTTAAAAAAAATTGTTGCTTTGCACTCACGTATCATTGCTAAATTTTAATTTTGTTGATGGGAGTACCCTAAAATTCCAAAAATAAGCCCCGGGGCTTATATTTTTCAAAGGGTCTTTTTGAGGGGCTTATTTTTGGAGAGGCTTATCTACGAAGGGAAATTTGCGTTTCAAAATCGATTGGGCTAACCTTATAGTTAGAAGTAAATTTAGAGAAATTTACCATTTTTGCTTTGTTTTACCTTGTATTTGAGGGCAATTTTCCAAGTACAAGCCCCCGGGGGGCTTATATTTGGAGGGGTGATTTAACTGAGGGTTTTTTGCATTACGAAAATGGGGGGCTTATATTTGGAGGGGCTTATACATGGGGGGGCTTATTTTCGAAATTTTACGGTATTTTCTGAGACAGAGCATTGAAAATCAATGTCATAATTAGCAAATACATTAATTTTGTTTTGAATCTCTGAACATATTCTTGTGTTGCTGTTGAAGTACGTTGAAGTAAAATCAATATAACAAAACACTTAATGTCAGCCCCCTTGGGAAACCAGTTAGTTTTGTCTTACCTCAAGCCCTGATGTTTCCCCAAATGAGTCTTAAGAGGTCTTGTTTAATACAATGAGTAGGTCCATGATCTGCTCTCACAAAGTCATGCTTCCATAATTTACGAGCAATAAAATGTCTGTTTGTTGATCGTCACCAAAATTGATGGAATTTTAATTCTAAGGACGTTTTAAATGCTCAATCCAGCACAACCCTTTTTTTTACCAGTATCGATAAAGAAAAGCAAATGATGATGAGTGAGATTTTTATGTTATCTCTGGTTCTCTTAAAAAACATACATTATATATAATACAAGGCTGTTCTTTAAAGAAAATTAAAGGGAGCCCAATGCTCTTAATCTGTGAAACCATAGGTGCCCAGCATGTGATTTGTATGAAAAAAACTAAGCTTTTCTAGTCGCCCAAGAGCACCACTGGGCTCTGCTACAGAACAGCCTCATAATACTATCAGAAAGTTATAACCCCTTGTGAATTTCTGATAATTATTATATAATAAATGTAAATAAACTGAATGAAGTCTACATACCTTCAAACAATAACCACTCCAGTAGAAGGGTTGTTACCAAGATTTCAATTCAACAGTAAACTGATATGCATGCATTAAAAAGGCAATGAGAAGTTACTTTCTTTTGCTTTGTCTGTTTGTTTGTTTTACTTCCCATGCGGGTATTTTTGGAACTTTCTCACAGTAACAGGCTGGGGAAATTCCTGTTTCCATGCCTAGTGACTGTTATACGTCTCCTTTTCTTGTTTTTTGGTCTTTTACAGGTGGTCTGAGTACCTGAGGAGTTAATTGTTGAGCTAACTGCCAGCCCCTCCTTCTTCCTTGAGAAATTGAAACCACTGCAAGAAAAATAATGTTAACATGCATTTAACAATAAGCCCATCAAACTGTCGTCTAAGAACTCAGGCATTGTTGATGGCTAATTTCAAATTCTCTACCTTTCCCACAGACGTATCCCTAAGTCCACCCGAAGATGATGATCTGGTTGTCTTGGATCACAGTCCAACCCATTGTAAGGAAAATACTGGTGTAATACGTTCCTGTATTCTGGGGTACTTATTGGCAAACTAGGCTAAGTTTATCAGTTCCTAATTACGATTCTCAATTTTTATACCACCAATATATAATACTCTTTTGGGATAATACTCTTTTGGGGATTTCCAGCACTGATGAGGTCTGAATGGTTCAGATGAAATATTTGTTTCATTTTCTTATTTTTTGGCACTGAGTTTTGGAATTTTCTGTTAGTGTTAAAATTAATGTTGTATGAAGGAGATTATAGATCGGATTGTTCCTTACCAGAAGAATAAATGAGCTTGTGTTAAGTTTGCACCGTAAATATACTGTAATTTAGATACATGTAGTGATAAGAACTCCTGCAGGATTTCACATAAAGTTAACTGCTCAACCACTTAGCACAGGTGACCAAGCATTATATTGTATTATTGTGCCGACATACATGTAAGTTTACAGGCGCATTACATAAGAAGTTATTGTATGAAAAAGTAATGGACATTTGAAAAACTACTGAATTTTTGGTGGTTTGGCAAATTTACTTAAAATTTATTTCCTTTGCCTACATGACTTGAAAAGTCACACTGCCTAATTTGTTGCAATTGACTAAGATGCCTCGTTCATTTGATTGGATGTAGATTCAAGTACAAGAGCTTCAATGACCCAAGGTGTTCAACCCCTTGGTGGAGGTGACTTGGAAACATTTTATGGTATTGTTACTCTGATTTAAACTTTAGACAAATTAATTTCACATAAAAACTCTTTATTTTATCTTGAAAAAGTACTGGACACTTCTATAAGTACAGGTTCTAATATGTTGCCTGCATAAATCAAAGTTAATTAAGGTGCTCGAGTAAATTAGGTTGCAGTTATGTTGATTCCACTTCAAGAGCCTCTGTCACCCACTTGACTAAGATGTCTCATTTATCCGATTGCGCGTAGATTCAAATACAAGATCAGCTTCAACTATTCAAAGTGTTACTGCTCAACCACGGAGCACAGGTGACCAAACATTATATTGTATTATTAGGCCGATATACATGTAGGTTTAAAGGTATATCAGTTAGAAACTTGTTGTATGGAAAAGTACTGGACATTTTAAGTATCTCAATCAAATACTTTGCTTACATAAATCAAAATAATTAAGCTGCTTAATACATTGTTGCAATTGACCAAGTAGATTCTAGTAAAGAAGCTTCTGCTAGCCAAGGTTTAACTATCCAACACGTAGCACAGTTGACCAATAATGTTTTGAATTATGGCATATTCTGTATGCTAGAACATTAATTTCACATAGATCTATGTTTGAGATAAAAATTTATGCGAGGCCCATTAGAGAAAGGGGGAAAAAAACAAGGAAAAAAATAGACATGAGTGAAGGTCAGTGTGCTCTTGAAAAAATATTAATGTTAATAATTACACTTACTGGAAAAAAAAAAGAACAAAAAAAAAAAAAAAAAATCTACTGCTGACCAAAAAAAAATTACAAAAATAGTGATATACCACATTGTAGCCATAACTGCAACAAAGCAAATCAACATAGTGTTATCCTGCTTGAAAATTTATGCTCACTGAAATTTTTTCCACGTCTTACAGGATTCTTTCAAGGTACCCCATTTAATGGAACAGGGATACAAGGTAAACACCCTGGCAAATTACATCCATGCATATAATGAATCTAGATTTATTTATCATAAGACTTCTAGATGTTATTGGCATAAAAATATTGACTGTATCCTTAATGGGTCTCAACAGGCCACTAGAAAAATAGTTGGTGGGAATTGCGAATCAACCAAAAGGTTTAGTTAGTTATAAATTAAGCAATTTCAGCTTTTTCTAGACATCTCTCCTTTATGCCAACAATCAGTTGGAAGGAATGTCTTGATTTAGCTTTATTTGTTCAGCTACAAAATTGCTCATGCAGTCACATTGTTTGATTTCTCTATAATATCAACACCTACAATGATATAGCTGGAACAGTCACGCAAGACCTTTTTCCTTTTGGCCTGGGAGGTAAGGATTCTGCTCTACAGTTCAGCACTTACATGTACCAGTTCTCTTCGCCTTCTTTTTGTCTCGATTCAATCCTGAATTTTTTGTTTTAAATAAGACAGAGCTAATGACCCAGCGAGGGCATATAAAAAATTGGACATATTTTAAATGCAGTTACTGATAAAATGGAGGTCAATGTTTAAATTGCAATTGAATGTATTTTTCTCGTGATAGGACCAACACGCAGAAGAACTTCACGTTCCGATGAAGTGGCAAATTGCCAGTATCTCTTGCAGTCTTCAAGTGACCAGACATGCATGCTGCCATCTTTGAACCATTCCTTCGAAGAGGTAATAAATTATTAATAAATTATTGCTAACAAAGGAAGGCTTAATCACCTAATTTTCTTAACAGTTCAAATCAAAATGACAATAGACAAATATTAACTATAATTTATTTACTCCCTTACTCTCCCTTTGTTATTTATTACAGTTATGCTGGCAGGCAAATGAAGACTGCAAGGGAGTGATTGTTACCCTAGTAAACAACAGGAAAACGATTGATGAGAAGAGAAGAGATTTGTTGAGGCAAGTAAAACCTTCCTTCTGTGATCATGCGAAAGCAGTTGCATGCATGTATTCAAGGGAGATATTAAGAGCCCATGACTGTAAATATCGAGAATCGCTGGCCAGGCTAAAAAAATCGAAAATTCTGATAATTTGTCAGAAAAACCCCTTTGGGGAACTATCTTCGAAAAAAATATTTTCAACTTTCAAGAATCTATAGTTTTCGAGAAAATGAGGAAAAACGAAAATAGCGGTTTTTACCTCATTAATTATGCAAAAATTAGAGTAAAAATGACCTACTTTATCACGTCTGCACTGAGGCAAGATTCAAAGCTATAAAACAGAAATATTTTTGTTTAAAAGAATTCTATCTTTTCTTTCTATCCATGGTATGTTTTAAGCCATAAACTTGATTTTGAATTGTTTATGGTTTTTTAAACACTACCACCAAGCGCACTTTTTATAATGGCTAAAACATGAGCAACTTCAGAGGTAAAAAACTCACCTTGGTATGTGTGATACCTAGCCAAAATGTATACTAGGACAAAGTTCAGCTCTTATATTAACAGAATATGAAATAAAAAATCTGGGTACTCTGGATTCGCTTTTACAAAATAAAATGTTTCGTGACCACCAGTGGCAAAATGTCACAAATTTGCATAAGTCAAATTTGTAGAGAAATGTTTTGGCAGCCAGTTTTGTTTCAATTCAGGGTCAGTATGTAATGTTCGGAAACATCACGAAGTAAGAAAACGTTTTTTGATAAAGTTTATGTTGAAATATCAGAGTAATTAACCGTTCACAAAAAAATAGTAATAATAAACGACCTCGAAGAAGCGTTTTATAAAAGCGCTGAATTATTATGTAAACTATATCCCATGTCTCTCGTTTCTTTTCCTAACTTCCTTGTATTAGCATCCATCCGTATCATCGTAAATTCGCCTCCGCTATATCTCAAATAGGTAAGGACATTTTCCTTGAAATTCTGTTTTGAAGGAGGTTTTTTGCGAACGGGATACACTGCGTGAGAGGAAGTCATAAACTAACAGTCAAAGTAACAATGTCACGCAACGACGTCTCGAGCAGCTCCGCCTTCTTTTACTGATTTTTTTTCTCCTTATGAAGTTTTATGGAAACTTTGTTTTGAACAGACAATGCGTTGTTTGCAACATCATTTGTTTCTCAGTAGTTTATTTTCTTTTCAGAAAGAAGGGATACTAACTTTGCATGCCTGTCAGTCACACAGTACAAGTTAGCATTTTCTTGTCAGAGATGTTGAAATCAGATTTTTTTACTACGTATTACAAACAAAAGACCATCCCTTGGTTAATTTCTTTGCTTTTTCAAAAATAGAGGTATAATTAGGCAGCTACCACAGGCCCTAGGAAACAGCTAGGTGATCGTAGTTCATACGGTCCAGCGGTTTCTCTCCTCCGAAAGGTCATCAAGGGGTTGTACCACCTGCCAAGGGGCGTTTTCCTTCAAATACCAAAGGATATTTGTTGATTTCAAAATATAATGTAGCAGCGCCGCGCCTTAGTGTGTAAATCTACATGCGAAACCCATGAACCAAAACAAGTTCCAACCAACGCCACTGAAGAACTGGAAAAGGAGTCTACAGTTGAACCTCCCGAAAGCGACCACCCAAAATGCGCAGACTTAGTGGTCGCTAACGGGAGGTGGTCTCTTACGAGAATCGAACCACAAACCACAGAAGGTTTCTTTGAGAAGAAAACTGGACACATCCACTTTAAGGAAGATAATTTATTGCATGCAATTTCCAAGTTACGATATGTGCAGTTCCATGTTGTTGTTGTTCCTACCACAAGAGATCAGAAAACTCGTCAGGTGGTCACTTACAAAAGGTTAAAAACAATGTAAAATCATTAAACAGTCAGTACCAATTAGTGGTCGCGGGTGCTTGCGGGAGAGATTCCAACTGTAAGACTTAACTGGGTGGGTTTTGGTGTTTTGGATAGGTGGTCGCACATGGAAATCACCTTTCACGACGATACGACCAGGATTTGTCTATGGAAGATAAGACTCCTTGTTCACCGCTTTTGAGCTACTCTAACCAACTCCCACCCATGTCAAGTGCTTGCAAAACGTAGCATCATCTTGAAAAGAGAAGCAAGTGACGCAGAATAAAAGCGTAACTTGACTACGTTTTTCAGTTTACAGCAGACCTGAGTTTTGTTTAAAGAAATACCTGCCTTTTGCTCAGGAGTATTAACGTCAGTACCCACCATGTCCCAGCTCGTGCCTTCACACCGGAACGCCCGATCGAATCATTGTTTAGTTGATAGTTACCCTTCTCTTCCTCTTCCCGACTTATCTAGGAAGATCGAAGGGCCTCTGCTCGTAGGGTAGTTGATAGCGACCAAGGAGCTAAATAACAGAGCGAGGTAAGTGGCATCGGCAGTTTTATTTACGCCTCACCGTTTCCCAAAGTAAAGAAGGAAAAAACTTCAGACAAAGGGGAAGAAGAGTTATGCGATAAAACTGCTCTTAAATTGATGTTTAGCTATGGCTTATGCGAGGGGCTGGGGGCTATTTAATTGCTGAATAACATGTGCCGTTACCAAAAAAATTACGGAAAAACATTTTTTCCTTGGTTTGGAATTTTGACCATGAAAATTATAGCTCTAGCCATTTGTGATACCAGGCAAAAAAATCCAATATTTAGATATTTCCCTCTTAGCAGCAGGCCCTCTAATTAATGACGGTATCTAATATTACATATCCGCAGGAACGAAACATGACAACAGCTGGTCACAGATTGTCAATGTGTGAGGCGGGGGTTCTGGGCTCCCTGTGACAGTTCTTGACAAGAATACCCCAAATCAGTATATTTGCTGTTTTAGGTTGATTCTGTGCTATAACTTACTGCCTTCAACCAGCCAAAAAATGTTCAGTGTAGAGTTACATGTAGGGTATGAAGAAGATATCATTTTATCAGGGAGCACTAGTCAAAAATATCTTTTTGGGTGATGCATTTAAACTTGAAAAAGATAGCCCAATTTTTCCAATTTTCAGTCCATGTCCATCCTGGCCATCAGTAGCAACAGAACGCAACAGGAAACAGTTTCAGTGCCTAAATATAGCCTTACATAAAAAAAAAAAACTTGATAATAATTTTTGGAACTAAATTGAAGCGAAATGAAGACCATAGTAGCTTTTTAAAATGAACTAGCAATTAGCCTGGCCTAGCCCCTTTAACTCTCTTTTCACGGCCAATTTTAGTAGAAGAAAACCCCGCCTTTTGACCAAATCCTCCTTTTTGGACCGGCTTTCAACCAGTCAGTAGCCTGCATAACAGGCGTTATTTTTTTTGCGTTTTTGCAGGAGAGCGAAGGCAAGCGCGAAGTGAGTGAGAAGCGCCAGACAAGCGCGACAGAGAAGACGCAGAAAAAACAACTGCCTGTTCACATACATTGTTTTTTTGCATTCCGCCCCAGACATACCCCTTAATGGCTCTCCTCACTCGCTTCACGCTTGCATTCGCTCGCTTGAAAAAAGCACGCCTGTTATGCAGGCTAGCCAGTTGGCTTGATATGGGAATGGCTGAAAAAGAGATTTGCAACACAAGACTGCTCAATTGGACTTACACTAATTTAGAAGCTTTTTTGGCGTGTTCACAGAAGCCAAAATTTGGACATCTCTTACGAACCTATATTGATCTTTCTCTCCCGCTCTCTTTTATTCCCTTTGCCTTTCTTCTTCTGTTGCTCCAGCACTTGATCGTCTTCCCACTGTCTTTGTTTTGCAAGGAATTTTGGCCGCTAACTTTTCAGGAAAGGGACATTTAATTAATCTGTAGCGAATAGAAAAATTGGAAGTAGATTTTTTTACCCCAAATGTTGCTTTTTGTGTGTGTAACTCTCTCAAGATACATGAAGATAGGTGAAAATTTGCTAAATGAGGTACCAGTGGAAAAATCCATCCTTGTTGATTTTAATCAGTTTATAACCTTGTTGAATAAATGGAAAGCTAACTGGGTTCATGAAGGATATTCATGGTTAAAAAAAAAACAAAAACAAAAAAAAAACACCAAAACAACCCCAGTGTCGGCAGTACTCCCTCCATCTGATTTACTTCTTCTATTGAGAGGACAATTGCAAGGATCCGTGAGGGTCCGTTCAATGAAGATTTCAACTAATCAATGGCACAATTACGGGTCGGTCCACTCGGCGATCTTTGACCATCTTTGGGTGTTTGAAATCGTGTCTGGACTTAATAGTGTTGAACGCACAAACAATGAAGAGGCAGAAAGAGGAGGCGGAAGAATTTCAGAAAAGAATAGAAAAGGGGGCTATGATTACTTTAATCTCGTCTTTACTTACGTTATTTTTAATATGTGAGACGTAGCAATTTCACCAAAATATAACTTTGAAAAACTACTGAGAAAATCAACTATTTCGGATTTTTGTTGATTGAAAACTTACAGGGTATGATGTATAGTGTTAATGAACTATCAGTACCATAAAAGCATGTGCCCACTCCAAGAAAGATGTATGACAGTGAAATTCATTCAGGTGAATAAAGTAAAGTTAAGTTATCTGACATGAATAATATTTCTTTACACACTTCATAAGCTCACATTTTTTTATCGTACCGGTAAAAATAAAGTCTGACTGTTATGAGTTTGACAACGGTCACGCAATTGCAGAATACAGTACTCCAACACCCAACAACAATTGCTGAGCAATCTTAATTTTATAATGTACAATTAAGAAGAGCTAACATACAAATTACAAAACATCTAACATTAGCTGTTTTCCTGGTTATGCTATTTCAAACCTTAAATATTGCGTGATGCTAACAGTATTGAAACCCGTCCTTGTGTACGATAGGAATATGCAGATGCATTTATATGCAAATTTGCCACATTGTGTCACCAACCTTCACAGCAATTTGTTATCAGGGATATCAATTTTTCAGATCCTTTACTTAATTTAAGCTTCATTTAAAGTCGCTTTCATCCTTCTCCTACGTTTCGAATATACCACGTACCGAAACTACAAAGAAAAATCAGGCGGCATCATTTCTCACAAATTTGACTTATGCAAATTTGTGACATTTTGCCACTGGTGGTCACGAAACTTTTTATTTTGTAAAGGCAAATCCGGAGTACCCAGATTTTTTATTTCATATTCTGTTAATATAAGAGCTGAACTTTGTCCTAGTATACATTTTGGCTAGGTATCACACATACCAAGGTGAGTTTTTTGCCTCTGAAGTTGGTCATTTTTTAGCCGTTTTAAAAAGTGCGCTTAGTGGTAGTTTTTAAAAAACCGTAAAAAATTCCAAATCATGTTTTTGATTTAAAACATACCATGGATAGAAAGAAAAGATAGAATTTTTTTTAACAAAAATATTTCTGTTTTATAGCTTTGAATCTTGCCTCGGTACAGATGCGATAAAGTAGGTCATTTTTACTCTAATTTTTGCATAATTAATGAGGTAAAAACCGCTTTTTTCGTTTTTCCTCATTTTCTTGAAAACTATAGATTCTTGAAAGGTGAAAATATTTTTTTCGAAGATAGTTCCCCAAAGGGGTTTTTCTGACAAATTATCAGAATTTTCGATTTTTTTAGCCTGGCCAGCGATTCTCGATATTTACAGTCATGGGCTCTTAATAATTATTATTGTTATATACCAATACTGACTTTTGAAGTTTCTAACTGCAGGGTGCTTCATGAGATGGAATATACCGGTAAACACAGTGAAAATTGGTTGTTTTGGATAGGAGAAACCAGCTCCACTGACGGGTTGAAAGGCAACGGTTTTATATCATGAAAATGATTTGTCCACAGCACAATGCCACTTACTATATATATAAAACCTTTTTTGAAGAACAGTGTACACACCTGTGTACAGGTGTAGTAGACTATAATGTTAATAGATCTTTTGCTAGGGACTCATTAGGCCGTGTGGAACTATAAGGTAACACTTTTCGAATCACAAACATCTCTTTGTTTAAATAACAGGCAGCTGGATTAATGTCTTCATCAGAAATTTTTGACAAAACGTTTACTCGTAGATTATTTATCCTTGTTAGTTATGGACATTTATGGTGGTGACCCACGCACAGAAAGGATACTTTTCCTGGTCCCGTCAGTGGGTAAAAGTCCTTCATTGTTAGGACAGATTTCAGGTAATTTAAGAGGAGCAAGAATCACCATGGTCAATGTCAATAACAATAACTTCTTAAACCACTTTCAAATGCGACCAAAGTTGTCACGATCGTGTGTGTTAGAACGATATGTCTGTGATACAACAGCACGTGCTCAAGGCTTATTAATGAGTAATGTTACAGTTATAGTGAGAAAAGATTGCCATATGTCCTTAAATTCTTGGATTAACTCAAAACCCCAATACATGGAGCCTCAAACTGGAAAGCAAGGATTTTCAATAGCTTTTACATAAAGAGATACAGCTGAAGGATTAGATCTCATGAGTACCACAAACAGCTAACTGAACAAGGATCAAACTATGATTATATCAACTGGAAAGTTCGAGATTTGTAAGACAATTATTGCAAGCAAAAAAGGAGAAGGTAGAATTAAATGAAAGAAATCATTTTCTTTTCTGTATCCTTAGCCTATTTAGATGCAGACATTAAGTGGGTTCAGTTTTGAAAAAAGTTTTAGAAAGGGCAGCTGTTCACCAACAACAGAGGTAACATATCTAATATGATGCAAAAGTTACACATTAAATTGAAGGAGACTATGAAAAAAAAACAGGTAAAGTCAATTTTGAGATTTAGCTGTAAGTAACAGAAAAGCAATCCCTATAGGCACGAAATAGCTGATTTTGAAGGTTCAGTTGTTTATTAGTTTGTTTGTTTTTTTACTTTAAGACTACACCTTTATCAGTTACCCCAATCTTAGCACTGTTATTTAAATAGCTCAAATGCCAGAAGGACTGAGCCAATCAATAAACCAAGTAATTAAATATCACATAACAATCCGGATGTTAAAAATCTCCAAACATGACCTTTGACATAATCTGGAACTTTCTCTAGATTGCCTAATTCCATGTCCTAACTGTCTCGATATTGCATGGTTGCCTAGTAACACTAGCGACATGCGCATTAGGACTCGTAGTTCTTACCATGTGCTCTTGCCAAATGGCGGACTATGTACATCACGTTTGTTTGTTGTAAATGATTAAATCCTGTTGAGATTTCAAGACACTAACAAAAAAGGACGGGTCATGCCAAACAATGACACTGATAGTCTCAAGAAAAAAAAAAACATGACAAGCAAGCTGGTCCAGAAGCACCCTTAACAATTGTGTACATTGTTGAAAGAAAGCCCTTAGTCACTCTGCTGTCTTATAAGCTCATTAATAAACTTAAAGCCAAAAACAGTTACAAGACCTGATAGTTGGCTGAATGCGACCTTTTTTTGCAAGAAAAAATGTGCAATTTCGAGCTCTATTCAAACCCAACAGGTGAAGGAGGTTTAACAGTATATCAGTAGAAATGCCCTCACTTCCAAATTAATTGTACTACTCACTGATACATTGTTGATTTCACATCGGGATAACTGTTAATAACTTAACTTTTAAGTCCATACAAAAACCCTTTTGCTTTTAAAGCAAAATAAAATAGGCTGAATGTTGTTTTGCTTTGTTTATTTTTTCTTGACAAGGTAAGGCAGATGAGACACCAGAGGATAACTCGCCCGCCCAAAGAAGGCTACAAAGTGATAGTGTGCGATTTGGTTCAGGGCCGCCCATTAATGTCCCGCATATTTAGTGAAACTGCCTTCTATCAGGTACAAAAGAAGCAATAATATTGTTAAAAGAGTTCTCTGTAGATCAAGTGGGTAGAGCACCTGCCCTGTGTTTGGGAGATCATAGGTTCGAATCCTTGAAAGGGACTCAGATTTTTCTTTGTCACACGCTCTTGACATGCCGATCATTTCATTTTCACAATATTCTTATACTTTACAATAGGCAATGGTAAAAGACAGTATTTTCTTTAGGTTTTGAAATTGATGTAGTGTTTTAATAAATTAGTCATTTGAGAGCACTCGAAGCATCATATCAGTGACAGGATACTGACAGGGCCATGCATTACCCTAATAACTTCACTTGTATTTAGCCAAAGCTAAATAAAGTAGCATTGGCAATGGAAGAAAAATAAAAAAGTAATAAGTAAAGGAAATAATATTACTGATAACATTAATTCATGCCAAGAAGGTAACATCCACACGAACATCTTTATTTATTTATTATCCAAAACTATAACATGGAAGGGTAAATTGCCAAGAACAACTTCTAAGGGTGCACAACTTAAGAGGAACAATAACTATTAAAATATTGCCTGATGAGTGTGGTCATGTCATTGAAATAGCAATGAACTATCTCCAAAGCCTAAATGAATATTTCTTTGAGTCACCGCAGTTTCTGTTTTATTTTACAGGAAGTATATGACTGGGCAGGGGGGGCTGATGAGAGTCACAAGGAGCGATTGGAGGGCCCTGAAGTTTTGAGTTTTGTTGAACGTGTAAGTATGGTATATTATCATTTATCTTATCTGGATAAAGTTGCTTGAGCTTTGATAGTAAAAACCTTTGCTGAAAGAAGAATTCTACTTTATCACACAGGATGATGCAGACATGGTTAAACTACTTGGGCCATTTGAGGTAAGGGGGGAATGCAAACAGATGTTGGCACATGCAAATGTACCATAACAATATTATCTAATAAGCAATCTAGAATAAGATATGTAAAAGATGCTTACTAAGGGAAACAGCAGAAGGTAAATATATCCAATCCAAGGAAACTGATGTTTAGGATAAGGTTGAAATGACACTAAAATGTCAGGACTTTGTAAATTGAAATTGAAAAAGAAACTATTTTAGACGTAACGTTTATTTCTATTTTTTTAATATTTTAAACAGAAAACTAGACCTATTAACCCCTTGAATTCCTGGACATCTAACCTTAGTGTTCTTAATCGCGCCAGGTCCTCTGTGTTCATGCTCTCCGTGAGCGAGGATCTTTGGGACATAACATGTAACACAAAATTAATCAAAGACTGCATTTACAACAACACTGACTACCCAGTATGACTTTTTACTAGATGACTTTCCAAGCTATTATTACTTGTCATTAAAAAATATTTATGTATAATACGTCTTAATAAGGGAAAGGATATGTTACCAAAAAGGTATAATAATTAGGTAAATGGGTTAAACATTCTTAAATAATGCCGACAGGGAACAATAATAATGCATAAGCATACTCTCAATATTAAGTTAACTGAATGCCCTCAAGCAAATACAGTACATTGATGTAATCATTACAAACTGAGTAGTTGGTGTAGGAAGTTATCAAATACCAAATCCATTTTGGAGAAGGACGTACAGAACCTGAAAGACAAGATGGAAAGAATGAGGACATGGGTAGGAAGAGCTTTAAAAGAGTGTTGAGTTCCGTGAGGTGGACATAAGTGATATGCAAAAGGATCTTAAAAAAGTCCAGCATGAAGCCGAAGAGCTTAAAATGCAACTCCTATACCAGGAACATTACAGTAGAAGGGAGAATCTTATGTTTCTTGGAATCCAAGAAAATGATGCACCGATCAATGCCAAAAGCGAGACGGACAAAAGAGGTGATTTATAATTTTCTGCAGAAAGAGCTTAGCTTGGAGAATGCCGTAAATAGATTCGAATTTCAGCAGATTCATCGAGTGTGGAAAAGATCAGGTAAGAAGCCCCGTCCTATTACTGCAAGATTTCTCCGATATTCCGATCGGGACGAGGTCCTACTACCCGCAAGGACTTCACTTAAAGGGAAAGATTATGGTGTTTTTGAGGACATGCCGAAGGAACTTTATCAGCTAAGAAAGGCCCAAATGGAGAAGCTTTAAAACGCAAAACATAATGGCAGCACAGCCTATTTCAGCAGAAAGTATCCGGACAAATTATTCATTGACGTTAACTACGTTCCTCGAAATTAATTTATTACTGTTTTTTCCTTCTTTCTTCCAATGTTCAGGTAAGCTAATATGGAAATTTTTTTGTGGTAATTTTCATTGTATTTTGTAGCGCCTTGTCACCTAGTGCACCCTTTTTACGATAGGTCTACGCCTTTTCTTTTGTCTTTGATAGCTGCAATTTGTACAAGTAACTTGCTGAAGTTTTATGATTTAAAGCTCAAGGGTAATGGTAGTTACTAAGGGAACTAGAAAGTAGGAGTAATCGCTTTGCATCTTCAAAAATGTGTTTATGGCGGAGCTCCAAGCAAATAGTCGTCCAGATCGTACAAACAATTAGGAGCACTACCTAAAGGTCTTAGTTCGCACCAGCTCATAACTTTCCATTCCTAGTGAAAGAGCCCGTGTATGCTAGTAGTGTATTGTTTATGCTCTCCCTGTAGTAGTATAATGTCCGTTTGTAGAAGTCGCAGCAATAGGTTTTTTCTTTTTTTTCTTTTATCGTGTGTGCCATCTGTATAGTTTTCGTTAGTTACATCCTTGCTTGGCTTTATAGATACCTGTTACGGTGGATGGTTTTTCAATGCAGAATAATAATAATTGGCTTTCACCATTATAATTCTTAAATATATGTTCATTGAATGTTAGAGGTTTATCAGGGCAAGCTAAACGAAGAGAAATGTTTAATTGGCTCAGGGAGAAAAACTTCCATGTTTTTTTTTTTTACAAGAGGTGTATTGTACGAAGGAAACCCATGATTTATGGCAAAATGAATGGGGTTATAAAGTTTTGTTTAGTTGTGAAAATAGTCGAAGAGCAGGTGTGGCCATTCTGTTTAAAAGTAATTTCAATTTCATTTTAAACAAGGATTACGCAGAACCAGATGGTCGTTTTATCATTTTAGACATTAAGACGGTAGACTTATGTTTTACGCTTGTCAATCTTTACACTCCAAATAAGGATGACCCTCATTTCTTCCAAAATGTTAAAAACCGAATACTCGAATTTGATTGCGATAACATCATCTTGGGTGGAGATTTTAACTTGATTAAAAATGCTAAATTGGACAAGGAAGGTGGCATTCTCGGCACCACGCACCCAAAAGCGCTCACCGAAGTAGAAAAAATTCAAATTAACCTTGACCTAGGTGATATCTGGCGTGACCAAAATCCCCTTGACAAGAGATTTACATGGAGAAGGCGAAATCCATCTATATCCTGCCGAATTGACTTGTTTCTTTTAAGTCGTCATCTCTATGGTAAAGTGGCTATGTCTGATATCGTAGCTGGGTACAAAACCGACCACTCTATGATAATCCTCAGCTCGGGTCTTACCAAAAACATCAGAGGCCCTAGGCTATGGAAACTTAACACCTCTTTCCTGATAGATGGAGAATATTTAAAATGCATCAAGAAGGTCATCCTTAAAACATGTGATGACTACAAAGACGACAAGGATGTGGATGATGCCTTGTTGTGGGAGATGATTAAACTTAAGGTTTGAGAGTCATCAATTCTTAACGGAACAGAAAAAGCTAAGTCCAGGTGAATGGATGAAACCAAACAATACAATACGATCACCTACCTAGAGAAAAAAATAGATGGCACGATGTCCCCCATTTTAAAAGGGGAATTGGAGCAAAAACTGATTGAGGCAAAAGAGAACTTGGAAAAAATGTACGAATATATAACCCAGGGAACTATCTTACGGTCCAAAACCTGCTGGTATAACGAAGGTGAAAAAAATTCAACATACTTTTTCAACTTAGAAAAACGTCACTTCAAGCACAAAGTTATAAGTCAACTTTGTCAAGCTGACAACACAACTTTAACATCTGATGATGATATTCTCCAAGAATGTGTTGACTTTTATAGTTAACTATACAGCAGCAGATGACAATTTTGTGCAGCTCGACGAGGATTCCAAAGCATCCTGTGAAGGTCTTTTAAATGTGAATGAATGTCTACCGGTAAATGCTCTCAAGATGCTGGAAGCAAGCAAGTCGCCAGGCTCAGATGGGTTTCCAGCAGAATTTTATAAGGTAGTATGGAGTGACATTGCCCCCTTTTTAGTGAATGGTATTAACTGCTCTTTCCAAAAAGAGCTACTATCGGTGACGCAGTGACAAGGTATTATTTCTCTTTTACAAAAGAAGGACAAAAACCCTCTTTTTCTAAAAAATTGGAGGTCAATTTCTCTTCTAAACTACAATTATAAAATCTCGTCTAAAGCTATAGGTAATCGAATAAAGGAGGTTCTTCCTAAAATTATCAATGGTGATCAAAGTGGCTTCTTGAAGGGACGCTCTATTGCAGAAAATGTTTTTCTAATTGACAGTATTATAAATTACACAAGTAATATGAATAAACCGGGTTTGTTGATGTTCATTGACTTTGAGAAGGCATTTGACTCGATAGAGTGGGCTTTTATAGAAAGAGCCCTTAACTATTTCAATTTTGGGCCCTCTCTAGTAAACTGGTTCAGATTATTTTATAATCAGGTCTCCAGTGCTATCCAGAACAATGGATGGGTCTCGGAGAGCTTTTCTTTAGGTAGAGGGATCAGGCAAGGTTGCCCGATGTCCCCATATCTATTTATAATATCTGCCGAGATATAAGCCAACTTCATTAGGAGAGATAAAGACGTAAAAGGTTTTATGATGGGTGAAGTCAAACACAAGCTAAGCCAATTTGCTGATGACACGACGTTGATACTCGATGGCTCAGAGGGCTCTTTTCGTAGAGCAATCGAGGTTCTAGATGGGTTTCAAGTGACTTCTGGCCTTAAGGTAACTTATGAGAACACCAAAGTGCTCTGGGTGGGTTCGGCAAAAAACAGAGGCCCTATAGAGTGCAACAAGCCTGATATCTCCTGGGTGGAGGGGAAAGTCTTTGCATTAGGTGTGTGGTTCGCAACGGACAGAAACGAAATGCTCCGTTCTAACTACGATGAGAGGATTGGGAAAATAAAAAACGTTATGAAACATGGCAATTTAGGAGACTCACATTATTGGGAAAAAAATCACTCTTATCAAAAGTCTTCGGGCCTCCCAACTCATTTATATTCTGACTCCACTCCCTACTTATACAAACGCTCTGCAAACGGTCAACAAACTTCTTTTTGAGTTCCTTTGGGATGGTAAAGGTGACAAGATTAAAAGAGAGGATATTATAAAGGATTATGAGCAGGGTGGTTTGAGGATGACTGATATACATACGTTCAGTAAGTCTCTAAAAACATCCTGGATCAAGAAGTACCTAGACCCGACAAATAATAGAAGATGGAAGTTTTTCTTTGATGTGAAAGAATTTGGTTGCATGAGAAGACACAAGTGATTTGCACTGTAAGTATTACGTACGCTGGGCTTGTCTCTTTTGGGTGCCATAATCCAGTAGTTAATCCCATATTAAATGTCATGGATCAACTGGCTTGAGGCATCAACACTCAATTTAGCGTCTGGATAATCTTACTTTGTCACTATTCAGATGTCATGTTTTTTGCCCGGCTATCTTTTCTTTGCAGTTTCGTATTTCAAGCGCATGAGTCAGTAGCAGTAGAGATGGCACCAAAGAAGGGTTGCTCGCCCTTCACTCGGATCATCAGCCCTGAATTAAGTCCACAATTGAGCTCGTACATTCTTAGTTTGAAAGTTTGCGGATCAACGCTGACACAATATATTAAGCATTTGCCTGTCGTTGCCGGTTTTCCAGATGATTTTCAAAGAATCGACAGTGCCTACATTCAGCTGCAAGATGGCCACCATTGCTTAAACAAGTAGTCTTCAAATGCAATGGAAATTGTCTGTTCCTCATTTGGGTTCATAACCACTCTGCTTCCCCATTCTTCTTTGAAAAGTTCTGAGTTCATTTCACAGCTGAGAGATTTGCTGAACACAGTAGATCTCAGTGACATTTCTGTTGACGAGCAAAACGAAAGCCAAGCAAACAAAGAACAACCACGTGCTTCGCAGCACTTGGAAATGCCAGTGACACCAAGGAACAAGACGTCTTCATCTGTGGCAATGACTTCCCCTTACAGTGGAAACTTGAAAAGAGCTCAAAACAAGAATGTTTCCCCAAATCTAAAGGAGATCAGTGAAAAGGAAGATTTGGATACTTTAGAAAAGGTGCTGTTGATGAAGCAGTGAAGCAGTCGCGTCATCAAGGATGTGCATGACGTGTGCGAAAGAAATGGGGAAAGTTTGGCAATGGTGCTTTCAAACATGTACATTTGGCAACCCAGAAGCGAAGGGCATCGTCAATGAAATTAACGAGTAGTAAAGAGGAGTTTGGAAGAGCCAGTTAGCAACGATACAATGTCAAAGTATGTGGTGTGCCTGAGAGTTCCTGATTGGAAGCTTGTCCTCTTCCAGGTGATGGTGCAACGATCCAACTGCAAGCCCCATTGTTGAAGCCCCTTATTTCTTTTGCTTTATACCCCAAAGCAAAGCCTAGTATGAATGTTTATCAAAAGTGCCAGGAAATTTGGTTATTAAACATTAGGATTTTTTCTCGCTTAACAAGAGTTGGTGAACTGTAATGAGGATTACTTTTTTCAATTTGCATAAACAGATGGCGGTCCTACAACTGGTTATGAGAAGTGCTAATGAGTGTCAAGTATTCCTAGCTAGAATGTAATGTAATTCTCTTATCCTGCACCTTTTTGGATATAACATATGTGAGCCCATTGTGGACAGTCTTATGATTATACTAGAAGTACGCTTCTTGCAACACGTCCCAAGGCTGTGATCAGGGGAAGCATTATAAAAAATATGTTAAAAAAAGAAAGCAAAATCAAAACGACAAAAAACCATTTCCTCCAGCACGAGTTGAACGGTGAGGGATGTAGCTAAGGAAAAGATAAGCAGGCTTTTCTCATTAGTCAAGCCGGCTTTTTTCCTCAACTTCATCTTCAAAATTCCCCCATGTCTTTTTTTTCAAGAGCAATTTAAGCTAGTGGTAAGCTCTTTTTCAGTTGGTGAAATAAGTTAGCAGCCAGCTCTAAGCGGCAAACTCTGGACCATTAACATATAAGATCATCGCCCTACCCATTAATGTGCCATAACACCAAGTGTAAAATGTTACCTTTAAATTCTTTTCTCATGAAATTCTGTCAGTAGATGCTGTTCGAACTGGTGGAGCTGTATTTATCAATAATTCAAAAATATATATATAGGCAGGGTCTTAGTGGTAAAAGCCGTACCTTAACTCATTTCGTCACATTTGAAGAACATATAACTGACAATGTGATACAGTTTCTCATAAAACGGCCACAGAGTCCCTTGGTTACTACAGAGGTTGATTCTCCGTATCATTTGTTTCCTAGGGCTAGTAGGAGACAGGAAACAAAGAATCAACCTAGATTAAAAAGGTTAACCTTTGCTTTCGATCACTTGCTTTCTGTTATTTTCATAGAAATCCTTTCACATACCTGTTCCCATCAACTTGAACCAGATAAAGGCAGATAAGAAGATGGTTATTGGGCTTTGCAAGGAATATATGGGGGTTAAGAAGGTGCCTCCTCCTATACAAGGTTTCTCTGTGAATTTGACCTCTGTTGTGGAGTTGATTGTGAGGTTACAAAGGCTGCACCAACTCTCTTCACTGGCATTGTGACTGATGATGAAGCTTGATGGGAGACCATTTTGATGTAAAATCATGTACTAATGCATGCTGTCTATGCAGTTTTGTTTTAATGATTATTATTATTTTGCTTATAAAAGTTTCATTACCTTTTATAATTATTCATACCAAGAATTTATTATTATTGTACATCCATAATTGATTTGAGCACCTTTTTATTTACATGCATTGGAGATTTATTTTCCTATAAGTTTAGTATGTTAAGTTTTGCTTTCCCACTTCCGTTATCAAACTTAGTTGTATTGGACAAGCCCTTGATTTTTCTTTTGGTGAAGACGATGAATGCTGCTTCATGTAAGGTGGCGGAGGTGTCAGTGTCGAGTTCTGTTTCATCTGCAATGCCATCAGGGTAAAGTACTCAAATAATATAGGAATTAGTACAGGGCAACTACAACTTGTGCTGTTAAAGTCGAGGTGCATAAAAGTGCTGCATCAGTTAATCAACTTTTTTGCACTGATTTCAGATGACTTTGATCTTTGCTAATATTTGGGAAAATAGTCAGCGAGTGTCTATTTAAATGTTCTCAAAACATAGCCAAAGTCTTAAAAGCCAGCAAGTGATCAAAACATCAAGCAGCTTTAATCCAGTCAACGCCTTTCAACATTGTACAGTACTTATTTTAAGGTCATTCTGCCTTAAATCGTTTAAAAATCACTGAAATCGTGCATACATGTACTGTGAAAAGAATAGGGTTCATGCGGAGTCATGAATTCGAGAAAAAGTCTTGATTTCTAACACCTGGAAAAAGTCTTGAAAATGGAGATAAAGTCTGGAGTTTTTTTATAGCTACAAAAAGTGCTTGATCAGTGAATTTTTTTTCCTGTGGTCAATTCAATCTCGCCCGTGGCTAAGACATTTAATCACAGAATGAGAAGTTTCATAATTTTTTTTTGTCCTCATTGCACAATGGTTACAGTACGTTTGCAGTGCACCATGAAAAAAGCTTGGTTCCTGCGTTTTTTCAAAAGTCTCTATTGGTCAACTATTTGATAACCTTGAGTCTGGAGAAATAGATTCATGTATTGGAAAAACTCTTGAATTTTGGGTCCAAAATTCTGTATGAACTCTGAAGAGGATAATCAGAAGCATGATAAATGCCTGTTTATTAATTGTAATTCTATCTGAAATTGTAAATTTTTCTAACTTATTTCAACATTATGTGCTGTCATTCAGTTTGATTAGAGTACTTTTTTGTCAGGGTTGCAAACGTCATGATGTTGCTCAAGATGAGACAGGTCTAGATTGCCTCAGAAGTAAATGCAATATAGGAAGGTGTGTAGACATTTTGATTGTGTCATACTTCATTACATTCAAAAACACAAAGGGGATTTTCTTACCTTTTCATAACAAAATGAATTTTGTAGCTCATGGTGAAGAGACTTATACTAAAGCATGAACTGAAACAAAGTGAATGGTTTGGGCTCTTTTAAGTCTTACCAGTAAACTAAAATCCTCATTCAGGAGTTTTGGCCAAACTTGGAAGATTGCCAGAAACTGTCTTTATACTGTCAGGAAAGTAATAATCATAGTTTGGTAATGAAGAAACAAAAACATATTCAGAGAAAAACATGAAATAATTCATTGCTTCAGAAAATCAATCATTCTTTGAAATTGCCTTGTAGATCAACTGGTCTACGAGATGACCTAGTTTTTCCTTTTGGATGAAGAGCTTTGCAACATTCAACTTTGGGCTCTCCACATGGGGATGCACAACACTGAACAGTTGTTGGGATCCATTGGTCATCTTGCACACAAGGTGGATTCCTTAGCAGAGGCCAATGCTGCCCTGAAAAACTATGGCCCAAAGTCATTTCATAGCGACCGTATCTTGGTAAAAAAGTCAGATCAGCAGTCTGGTATTACAAAGCAGAATATCCATGTCAGTTCCATGTGCGGTAAGACATTTCCTAAAAATGTCTTCAAGAGATGTTTTCTATAGGCCTTCTGTAAAGACTCTTTTTAATTACTGTTGGGCATCAGCCGGCCGCAGACCATATTCTTGAGCGATTTGAGATTTTTTGTTCAATGGTTCAATGGTTCAATCAATCAGTGACTGCTGCACTGTGCAATCAGCGGTTTGCTTAAGCAAGTGCTTAGCTGACGCGCCTGTTTTTCTCTTAGGAGCAACCCGCCATTTTGTTTGGCTCTCATGTAAGGTCTGTGCAGAAATCGTAGTTCATCGGATGTTTGCTGTCTTTTTAAACAGCCCAAACGGTAAGAACAGTTCAAGAAGTATTGTACAGAACATTTTTTCATGATTGGTTCATTTTTTATATTACGCTCTGAGTGTTTCATAATTCCAACAAGTCTAAGTTATTGACTTTAATAAAAAAAATTCATATGTTCAACTGTTGTACAAACTGTCGTTGTCCTATTCGCATCGCAACTAATACCCTGTAGCAGAGGAAGACTGAAGGGTCTCTGCTCACAGGGTACGGAACTAACGGCAGCACCTCCCTTCTCAATGAGAACTTCTAGTTTACTCTCATGCTGTTCTGTGTCAGGTCCAACTGAACGGGAAATCCTCCAACACCTTGAAGACATTGTGGAGCTTTCCCTACCGTTGTAAATTTAAGAAGCCTTACCAAGATGTGAACACAGGAAAAAATTTGATCTTAAACAGAGTTACATTTTACCAGGCTCGTGTTAGTAAGAAGTGAGTATTATTTTTATACTTGCAACTTGATTTAACATCATTAAGTCAAGTTCACTGGTAATGTGTATACACTGAGTTCATACAGCATCCAGACGATCCGTCGGAGTGCGCTTCATGAATCAAATACCTCTGTGAGTATTTCTTTAATTGCTACAGTCTCCTATGTACTTTGCCCATCCTATGACTAATTCCATCACACAGCAGCTTGGAATTAATGGAGCTCCATTAACTGACAGCTACTGTGTGTGGGAATATAGGTGAGCCCAAGATTATAGTGTGAACCATTGCTTAATAATGTTAAAGCAGTATGTCTGATGCTGGCAGTTAACAACATAGGTAAGGAGTATCACAAATAAAATTTACTGTCTGATTCTTTTCTTTGATATTGATATCTTGAATATGATTAAGAGGAACAATCCTTTTGGTTTTTATTGTCATTTTGATTTCCAAAGTTTGTCACATTTGATTTCTCCAATGGATTTTGGATTTTCAAAATTTGTCACATTTGAGTTTTCAAATGACACGTGAGTTTGATTTCCAAAATTTCTCGATTTTTATTACTAATGAACACGTTTTCCAAGTTTGTTGTCTATGATTTCTGGAATGCATTTTTGAGTTTCGATCTTTTCCCATTTGCTATCTTAAGGAAATCTTTGATTTCCAAAATCAGGTCGTTTGATATTTTGTGAAATCATTTTAAATTTGGTTAAACAAAATTACATGGACCTACCTCTCCAAGTTCACCGAGGTACAAATTATAACACTGCCAATTATACAAACCTATCAACAATGTCCATTAGCCATAACCTTCAATTCAAAGTAACAATCCATTAACGTGTAACGGTAACTTTCTGATCTTTGATACTTTAAATGATTCATTGTTGCAACTGTGTTTCGCAACCAGGTGCTCAGTAAAATTAAGAAATTAAGTACTCACTTCGAAATTTCGTAACGGATTACTATGACTGAACATGCACAGTCACGAAATGACAGGTTGTACGTCACATGCAGAGTCAACTGGGCTAGAGAATAACTGTCTCTCGATTTCCTGTGTTTCTTTTTGCCCACATGTCGCAATGGCTGAGAATATAAGCTCTGAGTATGAAAATAATGCAACTAAAGGATCAACAACCTGTTCCACTAAATTTTTTTTTTGTTCGTAGAAGAGAGAGGAATTTTTCACACTCGAGCGTCACTTCAAGCTCCTTGACCATATATCTACAGTAGGAAACTGTTCAGATGCAACCTCGAAAGCACATGTTCAAGTGATGACTCAGAAAACAGTCAAGAATACGCCATCATTGAAACTTCTGAAAAAAAGAAATGTCCTGGTCCCGAGAATGATGATCGCCAGATGTGTGCACTCCCTGAGGACAGACTTCAAATGGACCCCAATGATATAAGTGGCGACCCCTGCTTTGAAAATGTTTGTGAAGAGGAGTTAAGCAACATCGCAGATTACTGCTATAAAAGTCCAGACAGTGTGCTGGGAAGCATCTACAGCGATGAATGCAGCTCTGAAGAAATTATATTAGGAGACATTGGTGATGACAACGAGCCAGATGATTCCCCAAAGAATGAACATGAAAGTTCCTTCTATCCAGGTTCGACTTTCACTTTTGGCAATTTTGATGCACTGTTGTAAGCCTTCTTTAAAAAACATATTTCAGAATCTGCAAAGGGAGACTTGTTGAAGTTATTGGAACTAACTTTACCCGATGGCAACAATACAGCTACCTCTTCCTACAGAGACTGTCTACTCCCCCACAGTCTTATTGAGCTCTGCCCGAAATGCCATGAGAAAGTCGAAAAGGAATTGTGTAAAAACGAAGATTGTGAAGACAAAGGTGTGAAAATCGACCCACTTAGATTTTTTGTTCTGTCATTAAAACCGCAAATTTAAAGATTAATTCAAGGTAAGAAACCAACCATTCGTGTATTTCTTTTTGGGTTCCAGTTTTGTTCTTGACCGGGGTCATCAGCAGGGCTTCTGTTCAGACAACACATAGGAATTATCCCAGGGGGAGGGGGGGTGCCAAAAATTTCGCATATATATGTGCCGCCCAGAGTCTTAAACCCTGACCCTATTTAAGGAGGAGACAAGGAAAACTCATACCCAGTTCTATAGCCCAAAACTAAAGAATGAGCTCCAATTAAAGGAAAAAGTGAGAATTAAAAGGAAACACACAATACTCTTAGGTACAGTTCAGTCGAAACAGATTTGGTTTTTTTTATGTAGCGGGGCATTTAAATGCACATGATATTACTCTATATGAGGATCACACCTGGATTACAGCACTGGCACATACCTTATTTACCCCATACATTAAGTGTACCCTCTGCCGCCCCCCGTCCCCCCTTTATTTCTTTTTTGACAGGAAATACTTAATGTAATTGATTTCAGGACCAAAAGTATTTTAACTGGCCCTGGAATACAGATGTAAACAGAATTTGGCCAAAAGAAACCTAATCTGCACCTGAAAGGCTATTAAAGGAAGTACCCAACCCCAAGTTATCTTGACAGTTTAGAGTGCATTATGCTCATTGAGACAGTTAATGTCAAAGTGATCATAAAACACAAGAAAATTAACATTCCAGTTGTTTGCTCAGACATGCCACTACCAATAGTGTGCCACTGTAGGTTAACTTCATCGGCTAGTACCATTGTTTCTATGTTAAATTTTAGAACATTGGAAACAAATTGTTGAGCACAGTGAGTAAATAATGAGTATCTGAGGGACATACAGGATGGCAGAGTTTATCAAACGTTTTTCCACAATGAACCGCATGCAAGAGGGAAAAGAGTTTTTCCAATAGTCATGAGTTATGATGGGGCTCCTCTCATAAAGTCAAAGAGCTTCAGCATTTGGCCACTGATGTGCTTCCTTGTGGAATTACCCCCGCAAGAAAGGTACATGTTTGATAACATTCTACTGACTGGGCTCTGGTATGGCAAATCTAAACCAAATGTGCCAGTTTTCCCTAAACATTTTGTAAACGAGCTGTCTGACCTGGCAAATGGTACTGACTTTGAAGATGATACTGGCCAACCAATACCTTCTGTTTGTCGTATTCAATCAATAGTACCTGATCTTCCTGCCAAAGCTCTTTTCCTCAATATTAAGCAGTTCAATGGCCAGTTTGTTTGCAGCACCTACAAGTACCCTGGTCGTTATGACAGGGAGTTGAAGGCAAGAGTGTAAGAATACACAACTGACACAGTATCTCTGAGGAGGGATAGCATGCCTTTGGACAATTTCGTGACATCCTCGATAATGTTCCAATTGACTGGATTTACTGTGTCTGTGAAGGAATTCTCAAGAGGCAGCTTTTTAACAGGTGGCTCAATCCAAATTTTGCTTCAGAATCGTACAGCCTGGTGGCATTTGCAGTAGAAGTCAATGAGATACTTTTGTCCGTTCAAGTACCTCATGACTGCAACAGAAAGCCAGGTAGCCTTGATGATCTTAAACACTGGAAAGCATCAGAATTTCGTTTATTTGTTCTTTTTACTGGGTTACCTTGCCTTCGAGATGCCGTTCTTAGCGATCATTTCTATCACTTTGCTTTTCTCACCACTGCTTTGCGTAAACTGCATTCGGTTCCTTTGTCAAAAGTTTGTGTTGAGAAATCTCAGGTTTTATTGGATAACGTTGCAAGACTCCTTCCAAATCTTTATGACAACAAGAGTGTACCTTCAACAGCCACTCTCTGCTTCATTTTCCTTACCAGGTACTTGACCATGGTTCCCTGTCTTTCACATATGTGTTTGTTTTTTAAGCTAGCACATCTCAAGAGTTAATACTCTGGAGCAGGGGGTATCCCAAGACAAATGGTAGAAAAACTAGGAATTAGCCAGACCTACAAAGACTATGTTAAAGGAAACTGCAAAGATATTCCAGCTGCTGCTAGATTTGCACAGCATCTGCTGCTTGAAAGTGAAAATGTGAGAATAATAGATGGAGGAATGCTTCTTCATGAGCCTGTGCTTTACAAGAAGCTCGATGATCAGTTTCATAATGTCCTCCATAAAACATTTGGTGTGGGAGCTGATGCAGAACACTCGGTATCCTACCGGCTGACAAAGATCATGTTACCTTTCACAGTACAACGTACCCCAGAAGAGGCAATTCCTGCAGTTACCTCATAGAGTGCCATTCGCATGGAAGGGTGGTCTTTGGCATAGTGTGTGTTATATTTCTTATGAAAATATCACTTACGCGTTACTACTGAAATACAACATAGGTTTAAATGTATGCCAAGGGCTTCCCCTGCCACAAGATGTCGTTCTACAACAAATTGTCAGAAGAACTTTTCTGGGGCAAGATTTTATGGAAGTTCAGGAAACAAACATTCCAACGATTGTTAACCGTAATGCTATTGTGAATAGGTGCTTGGAAGTTGAAGGCCGCAAGGATGGGAAGATTTTTATGACTGTGTTGGACACAACATATGAACATGATTAGGTGAACATTGGGGACTGATGACACCCATAGATGTCATTAGATGCAAAAATAATGGTAATACCGGTAGCAGAGCTGTCATTAGGGGCCGTAACCCATAACACCTGTTACAGCTGAGCTCAGTCGGTGTTATGGGTGATGGTTGCTGTGTAATGAATATTCATGGGGCAGAACAAATTGAAATTTATTTGTAAACATTTGCCTTCTAAAAGAAATATATTTGTTGACTTGTGTTGTCTGTGTTACTGATTCTAAGACATGTTTTGGGTAAAAACTTAAACCTTTTCTCGTAAAAAACCTTCCAATAACATCCCTGATCAATCGTTGTTGAATTCCAACACCATTTTCAGCAGGAAAACTCATTATGCAATGCGCCGTGCTTAAAGTCAATGGGATTCTGCTGACCATTTTTCATGGTTTAATGTTGCGTGACCACTATTCCATGTGGGTAGTTATCTTTTTGCATGATTTCGCCATGAACTAAAGGAAGGAACCCGCATCAAGGCAACCTGGAATCAACAGTCCCAACAGACGGCAGCAAATGGAGGTGATAAAGCAGCCTGACAGCAAAGACCTGCAAACATGGCTCAGTTTGTTCAGCCGTACAAATTCAGCCTGTCACATCCACAGTAGACACAAACGTTATGCTGAAAACCTTGGAACAAAAATTCCCACAGTTCAAAGATGGCGACCAATTTCATTCTTTTTACAACTGTAAAGAGGATGGTTCTAATTATGAAGATGGCTGTTAGACTCTTCACATTTATCGTGAGAGACTCAGTTGCCAATTATGCGCATGAAACAATCAATTTTACACTAAGCTGTTGAAGAAATTAACAACTTTATTCATCTCTGTAAAATGTAAATGCTAAAATGTATTAGTAACAAGAAGAAGGTATTAATTCACACCCATGAATGCAGAATACAGCAAAAAGGACCACTCGTGAAGTTTGAGTCAAAGTACTTACAACATGCACTTCACTATTTTCATAACACTAATAATTGTTTTTGCCCTGTTTTATTTGCAGTACTTTTTGATTGAAAAAATAAAAAAGTACTGCCCCAGAGTGCAGGAAAATGCACTTCTGAGAGTCTAATTTCAAAATTTTCTGGGGGGGGGGAGGCAGGCCCCCACACCCCCATAAAAGCTCAGGCCCTTTGGGCTTTGGTTTACATGGCCTTGGCCCATGTGCTTATATGTTATAGCTGAAATCTTAGATGTTATGCCTGCTTTAAAACTTAATCACAGCCCTGGGTAGTAATACTACTACTATTACTACTACTTATAATAACGATCGTAATAATAATAATAGTATACAAATGGATGCACTGCCCCATTGACATCAACTGAACATTAATGTTGGTCGTAAATATGTGATTTATAAAATTGGAGCACAATTCAATAGGTTTTGTACTCAAAAGTTGCAATAAGCTAAATTCAAAGAGCAGGTTTAATGAAGGAAACAATATTTTAATCTGTGTTTAACTATACAACTCTTCGTTAAGCTTTGGTGTTAATGGAGCCAGTATCCTAAACCCTGTCTGATCTGTTTATTGAGGGAATTAAATTGGAATTGACACTTTTCTCTCTCTTTTCAATGAAAGCCCAAAAATTGTAATTTACAAGATAATTTTAACAGGTAGTTTAGACTAAGCCTGGTTTCAATCATTTTTTACAAATATTACAGGGTTAACAGTGGCTTATTTTCAGCCAATCAGCCAGTATTCCGCTTTACGTAATTAAGATCGTATAATTTTTTTTGAAAGTTGATCCTAGTAAGATCATGACTTCTTCAAAACCTTAATTTACATTAATAATATGTTTTCATTTAAAAGAGATGTTATTGAGGCTCATCCTTGATGTAAGCTAAAACCTGCTGCACCAGCAACTGACATAAAACAAAGATAACTTTTAACAAGACAACACAATGGAATCTAGAAAAACATACTACCAAAGAAAGAAAAAGTTCACAGGTTACACCGACATAAACTCATCATTGATAAATTGTATTGTACGTTTCGCAACTTCAGTCTGACTAGGATCTGTTCTTAATATCAGCAACATGATTAACACAACTCAATCTTTTGAGAGGGCCATACAGATCTGAGTTAGTTGAAAACTTAATTTTGGCACCTTACTATTTACGTCCTTGTTAAGATCTTATTACGTTTTCTTTAAGAATCTTGACTTTCTTACTAGGAAATTCTTACTAAGATACTTAGAGTAAATTAACAAGATCTTATTAAGATCGTATTAAGATCTTGATATTTTAATAAGATCTTGATCTTAATAACAAGATTAATAACATTAACAACAAAGTAACAAAAAACACTGGAATTTTATTCAAGCCTAGATAGTATGTGCTTATGAGTATACTCAAACAACTGTACTATACTCTCATATATTCGTATCTAACGTATGGATTAATGAGCTGGGGTGCTGCGTACCAAACTGAGTTAAATGAATCAACATAAGTCAAAACAACTGTATTCGCTTTATACATATTCTGGATTCCACATGCAAAAATTTCCCATATTCCAGAATCCGCATTCACCCTAAATGGGGGCAGTATATTGGTTTGCTGTAGTAATGAACCTGACACATGTCAACAAAACGTAGTTAAAGGTCCATGTTTTCGACACAGATCAATCAGAAAGGACCGAAGAGGATGGAAGAAGCTGGAAGCAGATTCAGCAATTGGAAAACGCCAAAGGAAACAAGCAGCTTGATGTGAATCCACCAAAGTGACAATGTCGCAAGCCGGGTGGTGGTCATAGCGGAACAAGGCCGAATTTCGGTCGAAAATAAAGCATCCATAAGTGAGTTATTGGGTTTGAAAAAGTTTATCAACTTTCACTTTAATGATGGTAATGATGGTAACGAGTGGAGTGGTCTCATTAAAGTGGTAACGACCAAGAGGAGGAAATGAGATACAAGGTTGACACCGCTTTTGCCAAAATTGACGAATGGAAAGCCCACATCCTTCGGGCAGCCCACCAGGATGGTGCAAAAAGTGACATAATTGACAATTTGTTGACAAGCCAGGTCTTGCTGATTATGGATTGGGCCATGAAAGTTTTGCCAGCCAGTTTCAGAGAAACACAGCGGGACTGGTTTGGCAAAAAGGGAAAATCGTCATATGTGACAGCTGCAGTGACTAAGAGTGAACATGAGGAGATAGAGGTAATCACCAGAAAATGGCTAGTGTAGAACCGTCTGGTTTGATTGAAACTATGTGGTTAAATTCTAATGGAAGAGGGGCGTTTTATCAAGTTAGAAATATGCTCCCATGAAAATGTTACTTGGGTAATGACGGCGTTGCATGACACCAGATGCCTAAATGTATCTGGAGTAGTTCAACCCATTGCTAAGTCTGTCTTTGACTTTTTTCCCCAGGCCCAAACCTACATCCATTTGTCGAAGAATGTACTCAAAATTGGTTTGCTGTGGCTTCAATCATAGAGCACACACTAACAACGCTAAACGTGGCAAATCCGAACATTCAAGAGGCAATGCAGGATGCTACCATTGTGCTTATCTAATCTTGTCACTTCCTAGCTTTGGAGAGCGTGCAGGCATTATGATAAAGAGATATGACTTTAGTGATCCACAGGCTGGAAAAGATGTTTGCAATAGAAGAACTTCTACATTGAAGGCTCACATGCGACGTTACATAAATGAAGGTAAGATTTTTTATTGTTTGTCACTTTGGGCCAGTGCAACAAAGAAAAACATTACTCGACTTCAGAAAGTGCGGCTACACCACCCCCACATTAAAGCAACTAGAATAGTTGCCAGTGGCTTGGCAACTTGAGGTGAAAGACGTTGTAATGAGATTTAAATGCTTGCACAGACTAGCCCTGACACATCTGCTGTTCATTCTCTAAATACTATACACAGAAACAAGTTGGATGTACTGCTATCCTGAACAGCTACCGGTCAGCGGTCATTTGTGTACAGAGCCACCCGGCTATGGAATGAAGTTGACCTCGGACTCTAACTGATGTGAATAGTTTGATTAATTTTATGTGTGTTCTTACTTGAAAGTCGCGCTTGTGAACATTTTATAGTTTCATAGAACCTAGACCTACACTCTTTTTATACTAGCTAGTATAGTTTTTATCCGTATTTCTAGTTTTTGGATGCATTTGTTGCTAAAAAAAAAAATTTATTCGAGTGACAAATAAAATTGCTACAGACATAAAAACTGCTATTGATTCCTACGGTGGAGTTAAAGGGTGCAATGCAGCAGTTGTGAAGATTCAGGAGTCTAACCAAACAATGAAGAAGCACACAATGACCGGAATTCAGGCTCTCAATAATTTCAGCTTCGAGTCAGCTGGTTTGCAAGTATGGAGGGCCTACAATGTGGGTTCTGGAAAGCTTTTCACACCAACACAGGTGAAGCCATTTGGTTTGCCTCAGGGGCCTACTGGTCTCCAAGTCGTGCAGCCCTTTAGCATACCATGGGAGGATGTTGGTGTCTTTAGATCTGTGTCAACAAGGGTCAAGTGCGTGTGTCTTCAACCTTGTCCTCCACAACCTGTTGAAGATTCCCCGGCTGATGAAGCTACACGAGCTTTCTTCTCCTGTCCTAAGGAAGGATGCACAGAGACATACCAGTCTTTTACAAATCTGCAGAAACACCTGGATGTGGGTAAACATATTGTAAAATTAGAGAGAGAATCGACCTTTGACAGTGTAAAGAAGAAATGGGCTAAGATGTGCAAAGAGGTCTCGGGGAGCTACATACACAGAGAAACAGCTTCCAACCCGCAAACATCTAGGTATGATCCCACTTGCCAGATCTCCAGCGGAAGGGCATTAAAAACATCATGAAAAGCAACACGCTTTACTGAAAAAGTAAAGACACATCTGAAACAGATATTCATGGAAGGTGAGGAGACAGGAAGGAAGGCAAGTGCATTTGATGTGTGTAGCAAATGAGAGCTGTTCGTGATGACAAAAAAATATTTAGCAAAGAGGAGTGGCTGACTACAGAGCAAATAGCCCTATACTTCAGCAGATTGTCTGTGCTGTATAGAAGTTGCTGTCTAGCCATAGAACAAGCTGATCAAGATGAAGAGGAAGACTTTGTTGGAAAAGCAGAAGAAATGTGCGCAAGGCTCGAAATAAGAAGACAGTTGGAACTTTAAGCCATAAATAATAGTGCTTTAGGTACATGCTTCAATTGGCTATTTTCAAAATTAGGGGGACTGGGTAAGATTTTTTAAGATTTCCCAAGATTTCGTACTGCCTCTTTTGAAAATGTCTCAATTGGATTTCAGCATGAGCCCATAATGGCTTCTGTTTTCAGCAGTTTATTGGCCCATTATGCATACATAAACGAAAATGTATATCACGCAAACTTGCTCGCGTGTAATCAGGGTATAAATACAGTATTTACCATTGTTGTACGATTTTGAAGGAGACATTGTTTCGTGGTCGATTACATAGAATAACAGATAGCTTTAACCGCTGACTAGAAATAACAACATCTCTGGGCTCATTTTCTTAACTGGTTGCCATGTTTGACCTGTGTATTTCAACTTGTTGCTGTGTCAAGTCTTTAATTTATCGTTTCTTTGGCTAAAATAGAATTAAATACACTTGCTAAACTCCGAAATTTACTGGCAAGAGCAAAATGAAGTATATGAGATAGAAGTCTAGTCAGGAAGCATTCATTTGAGGCCGCTGGAATGTAGTGTCAGTGTATTAATTTTTATACTAACTGTCGAGGTCAAGTTGATGACCATTTAATCATAATTCAAATTTCATGCTAAAAATAGATAAAGATTAGCCAGGATTGTTTATTTTGAACACACGGCAGATTTAAAATGAAGAGAAATACTTGCTCGCTCCTTCCAACACGAGGGTTCTTATTAATGGAATCTGGATGCTATTAAACTTAATACTACCATCATTTTGGTGGATACAGTAATGAAATTTGCTTTCATGTATGACCCATATGAAAGAAATACTGTAAAAAGACACTACTTATTTCACTGTTCGGGAAATTGCGTGAATAAACTTATCAGATACCATTTTGTTTTCTTAGATTTGTTCCCTCTGTCTTGGAGGAAACCAGTTCATGTCACGGTGCTCAGACCACTTTTAAAACCAAAACATGACAGATGCCAAAAATTTTATTCGCCATTTTATACGTCTAAGGATACCTTTAAGTCTCTGTAAAAACAGATTTGAAAAAGGACATTGGATTTTCAGATATTTGGATCTAAACTTGAGCTATTTTCTCTAATTTCATAATCTTCTGTGACATGGGTCGGCACTGACATCCCTTGATTGGCACCTGTCACTCCAAATGACTTGAAACTGCAAGTATCAACTGGTGTAGGATTGACCTTTATTCGTGTGGAAGGGGTTAAAAATTCATTGTACCTTGTAACCAGGAGCAGTGTCCAATTTTGATGATTATTTTCGTGAAATTTTGATGATTAAGGGCAAAAATCCAGGGGGTGGTCTAACTCCCGAGGGAATAGTTGGAAATCAGACTCTCTTTGTCTTTGAGAGTTATTGGGTGGGTCCTTCAATCTGACCAAGTTTCATCCAAATCGGAGCGATAGCTTGTGTCATGCCTGCCTGGTCCTCCCATGGACACAGTCTTAATGACAAATCAGCCTCAAAATGTTCTTCAATTTTTATTTAGTAATACTATCCCAAACATGTTGCTAGAGGTAAATTAAGCATATTTTAGGGAAGTAAAATAAATAATTATTCTGTAATTTGATTTCATTAACAAATGAAGTAATCTGACAGCAAACATAAACTTACATGTTTTGTAATTATAACACTTTTCCATTTTATAGGAACATGTTACAATTTTCAGGCTCATCTTGTTCTTATAAAAATGGGGCTTTATTGGCCAAATTTCAGCCTGGTGTTCTTAATCCATTTGTTCTTATGTGCGGGTGTAAACTGTTTTTCTTATAAAACAGCACTTGACAAAGCTGCATTATCCACTCTTTCTGACTGTCGGACAGTCTCGTGTATTAAATTTATAGGTAAGGTTCGGCCAGGGTAACCCAGTATACCCAGTAATACACAACAGAGTGGTACCTATAACTACCAGTGTGTGTCTAAGATCAGGGAGTTCTAACAGGCCCATGGCCACAAGGACTGAATGTTTCTCAAATTTTGTTAGTGTAAAATATTAATCTTGTCAATTAATGTAGCGTATTGGTATATATATCACATATTGTAAGGTATCCTACAATTCAGTCTTCTGACTGCAAAAGGCACAATAAACCAGTGATTTGATTTGATTTGATTACGGATCCGCAACCATAAACTTAGTCAGTTTCCTGGCTGAGATGCCCCTAATAAAATCAGTGGGGGCAGCTAATCTGCAGTCGCTCCCGATACCTCAACAATCTCTGGCTTTGTACCACAGGAACACCAAGCAGTGATAAAGATGGACAACATAAATAACGATCAAATAATGCCAGCATTATAGTGTTTTAAAAAAGTGGCACTGCCTCTTTTGTCATGAACCTTTTAACATGGCCCAGGATTCCAACTCTTTTTTCCACCTTCTTACGTACAGTCCGCAAGTCGTGCCTCAAAGAGACCAACCATTATGACAATTTTATTGTTAAGGCAATAACAAAATTATGATTGTGGTCTGCAGTCAATTTGGACAAATTGGGAGTCATTATTAATAACAAGGCAGAAAATGTAGTAGTAACAGTTGGTTTTTTGATGAGGTTATACATTTACAGATGAAGGTACGATTGGCCTTCTGCATTCTTCCATCAAAGAAATGTTGGCAAGTCACTAACATTAGACTTGTTAGATAAAGGCCAAGGTGTAGCCATCCACAAACATTAAAGTATGCTTTCAAGCAGAGATCAAACTTGGTGTGGTGCGTCAGTGTAAGTCATGACTACAGTAAATGACCTGATAATGCCAAGGGGTCCAAGTGGGGGTGGGTAATAGATGGGTGTTTAAAAGAGGGGCTTTCATTCTTATACCTGTAAAAAGCTCAACAAAACTAATGGTGGAGCTTTTTCGTACGCGCATTAAGTGAGCACAGCAGAGCACCATGTGTAAGAAAATTTGGTAATCTATGCATCCAAGAAATTTTGGCTCTGAGAAAAGTGCCCCTATGTATGTCCACCCCTCGTGTAAGCTGGGGTGAAATTTTGCATTTCAAGTACCCGGACTTTTAGCGATAAAAACAACAACAAAGCCAATTTTTTTCTTTTGACTTAATTTTAATGTCTACATTGACGTGGATATCAGAGAAAGAGCTAGAGCCAGAAATAAAAAAACAAAGGACATCAATTTCGTTTGAAGAATAACATGAACATTTTAAAGCGGCGGTGAGAAAAAGAGAAATGCTAGTGGCCACCAGGGTGAAAATGAGCAGCAGCAAAAAAAGTGAACAGCAACCCATACAGTATTTCCTCCATAGAACATGTAACCAGGAAGTTTTTGGAAGTTTCACATTGTCGTCATGAAAATCAACAGCAAAGAAATGTACAAAAAAGTGTGCTGTACATGCAAAGTTGTTTTTTGCTACTTAGACCTACTGCTTTTTGGCTGTTTTTCTCGCTGTCGCCACTTAACATTACATGATTTTACAATTTTGTTTCAGTATACTATAGATATTAGGGAACTTACGAATCATCTGTTTTCTGTGAAGCGACTGGAGCAACAATGTCCATTTCAACAGGAAAAAGGAAACTTAATATGCAGTCAGTCAGTAGGTCAACGACGACACCGAATTTAAACCTAAATGTAAAACTGTTTGTTCACAACAAGTTTTTCTTACAATGGCATCTTTTAAAATAATGGAGATCTTATTGTTTTGAGACTTTTTAGTGTTGCCTCACCTTTTCAAATGGAAAAATCTTGCTTTCCATACGAAGATTATTCAACTTTCAGCCTGAAATAGATGACCAAGTCCGAGTGTCTGTCAGAGTTAAGATCATTCTAATACTCGTAGATGTTCTTGGCATTTCAGAGACGATACTGTGTGAACAAGGATCTACTTGTTACGGCTTAGAAGGTTCTTTGTATGGGCTTAAGACATTTTTCATCTGAAGAATTTGTTTGGATCAATTGTTCGGATGGAGTAAGAGATGTGTCAGTCATATGCAATCACGTTTTCACTTTGCTTTTTCCACCACAGAAACACCTATGTCCACTGAAGTGAAATGCAATGGCTGTTTTCCATATCAATGTTATTTACTCTATATTAAAGATAAATGATTTGCCTTCCTTAATACTTACAAATAACTTACGAGTTCACTCCTTCAGCCTCCACAGCTGTTGTCATTCATCAAAGTAAAAACAAATCATTAGTCGACTTTTCAATCCACATCGCTTGTTAGGAGAAAAAAGGAACGATACCTGAATTTATAAAAACAAAAAATACAAAGAACTTCAAAAATCTCTTAAACCTGTTGATTTGTACCTGCTGAAGCTTGTGGATTGCAGGGCATTATTCTACTGTGTTTGGCAGTGTTGAGGACACTACCACAATGAAATTTGCTGGCTTGCGTAGTGCACTGTATCTCATGTCCAGTCGTCATCCCGGTTCTTAAGTTCCCTATTAAGAAGAGCTTCGCTTTTAGCCCTGGCTAAATCTACATATTATGCTTTTAGCAAAAGTATTAAGAAATTTAAAAATAGCAGATATCCACTTATCAACTAGGTCTAAGCCGTCTAGAGATCCCTATTGCTCTTTCAAATCCCAACACATTGTTGGTTTACAATAGGGAGTTTTTCTTATGAACTTTTTCTTTTGTTTTCTCACAGTCTAGTCACCAGGGACACACTATCTAAAACTAATTTACTGGTAATGATTGGTGATCCTGTCATAGAGACCTACCTAGCGGAACTGCTTCTACAAGTCCAGAGTGGTCTTACTGTGGTATCAAGAAATGGAGAAGTTGGAGCATCTGGTCATGACCTGGTGCCAGTCTGTTGCTCACATCAAAAAGTTGTGTCACTCAAAGGCATCCCTTATATAATATTACAATTTATGACTCAATTGCGTATGATCTAAATCGGTCATTTTAGTACAGAAATGTTTTTTGGATATTTTGTAAGATTTCTTGCAAGATATTAGAAATTATTAATGCTCCAAACTTCAATAAACGACCTTTTTAACCAACCATAAAAAAGAGAAGTCTTGAAAAGAGTTAGGGCTACCACCCTTTTAAATCAAGCTTTGGTTTTCATAGGGATAAACTACAGACTATAATACGGTCATGTGGCATAGGCTTTGAAATCTGGGAGAAGACAAATGCTGATGGTAAGGGGTCTGCTACTTTCGATTTAACTAGTTTATTGGGAAATGACCAAAAAAACGTCTGAGAGAACTTACTTTCAAATCCCTTACGTCACACAACCTCAGAAACAGTTACAGCAACATGGGAACAATTTAAAGATCTCTACTCGTCACAAAGAAGCCAATCAGTTTATTGAAAAGGCAAAAAGTTGGGTTGAACTTTTTATTTCAGTAAGGGGAAAAAGAAAAGGTTTTGAAAAGGCAAGGATAACACCTTTTAGTAAAATCCAACTACTGGTCTATCATCAATGCTGTGTTCTGATTGGTTGAGCTACTACTAGGCTATGTGTTATAGCCCAAGTGAAAAGTCCCAGCTTTTGAAAACCAAAACAATGGATTTAAGTCTGGCTTAACTAGCTAAAAATGTTTTGTTTCTATATTTTTGACCCACTAGTTGTATTTTACTAAAACAATTATTCCTCTCGGCCCATTCAGGCTCGAGGAATAATTGTTAAATATACATGCCATGGTGTATCATATTCTCAAGTTTATCTTTACGTCATCTTTAATCAAGGTAATTGCCAATAGCATTTGTCCTACTCCAGCAATAGAGCGGCCAGTGGTCGCTCAAATACGTTGTATGAAATTACAATGAAACATTTACATGGTATTGAATTACATTAATGTTAAAGTAGTGGACACTCTTCAGATAAATTCTGGGTAAGATGCCGAACTAACAACATTAGCTGATAACGCGTTCCACGCAGGGATTGATCTCACATAGAAAGGGTGTTTGTAAGTGTCGACTGAAGAGGATGGTAGCCAGATCCTAAAGTCGTGAGTCGCCCTTTTACGGGCCATACACAGACACAGAGGTAAGGTCATAGGGAAGGGAGATTCTGATGGATGCTGAACAGGATACGTAATTACAAGTTGATGCAATTTTGAATTTGATGGATCAGTGTAGAGTAACAGCCCCTTTCCTGACAAAGAATAATACCACTGAGGTGGCCTATGACTGTATGATTCATCAAGTTGTAAACAATAGACTAGCAGAAATGAAACAGCTGAGAGAGGGTCTGAATGCACTCGGACTTGCTGATCTCATGGATAGTCAACCTAAGGTCACAAAGGAACTATTCAACAGTGTTGATGAGGCTACTGGAATTTTGGTGTGCTCAAGCACAGAGTGATGAAGGATCACAGTATCCCTGCAGGGTCCAGTGAAGATCAGTCATTCCAGTTCTTCCTTCAGTACCTGGAGGAGACATGTCAAAGGAAACAAGGTATGTAAACAAAGCTGGTGAACCACAAAAATTATTGACGAGATTTCTTTCAATTATGTTTTCAAGTCCATGATTTTAAAGAAACAAAATATTTCCTCCTGAATATAAACAATATGCCGACACCAAAAAGATGGATAAATATTTAGAATTGTATGAATTTTGTTCTCTTTTGGACCAAGTAAACTGTCAGCACCATAGAGATGTACATAAATAAAGGCTAAACTGTATCAAAAGATGACTTAAAATATAATTTCTCATATGCCTTCAAGACACCAGATCATCAAATCTACAATCTACAATTTGAAGTTTGATTGAGATGTTCATTTTCCCTCTGACATGCTATCAACTAATGTTAAGCATAATGTAATACAACTATTTGTACTTTGAGGCTTAGAGACTCTTTTTGAAATGTTTGTGGGGAAAATTAAATTTACTTTTACAGGAAATTACAGAGACCCCTGTTAAACTTGTATCTCGTCATTTGCGTAAGTACCAGGTGAATGGACCTAAAGAATTTGTGAGTAGTCAAAAAATATTACTGGGATATTATTATTGTTCACTTTATGGGCATAAGGAAGCATTTACTTACAACATTGTACACAAGATGCACACCGCGCATTGTCACCTCTTATCATCCAGCATTTAATTTTTATTTGATGTGGGTGTGGGGTGGGCAACAATATTGGGTACATAATAACTGTAACTATTGATTACAGATCCGCTTGCGTCAACCTAGTCAAAAGGCGACCAGTCTCTTGCCCGAGATGCTCATGATAAAATCAGTGGGGGTGGCTAATTGGCAGTTGCTCCTGATACCTCGACAATCTGTGGCTTTGTACATAGGAACACCAAGATCAGGATGCGTTCTGATGAATGCAAATAGAAAAAATATAGTCTCGAGTGCATCTATTGTGGACACACAAACACAATGACAAAGATAAACAACATGACCGAGTAACACAATAAGTGCATGGTATGGTATTGTGAGCCACTTTTTCAGGGAAACTAGATCGCCCTGTGTGTTAGCTTTTAAACATGTAAAGGTATTGACATGCACTTTGCAGGTATCTTCGAGCAGTGTGGGTGCTGGCACATCGGAAAGGCTGACTCTTAAGACCCTGGAGAATCCCATGCTAAGGTAAGAGAGAGCAGGCTATCAATCTCTGCCAATTTTGACTGACTATGGAAAGTAATATTACAGGGAAGCAGTTTTATTTCTACTGGAAAGCTCGAGAGGAAATGGTAAGAAGGCGATTCACCTGCTACATGTTTATTTTATTGAATTACTTTTCTAGGGAAATCAATAGAGAAAACTGCGAGTTACCCGTTGTTGAAAATGAATGACTGAAAATAAGGAAAAAGATAAATGGGATGGGGCAGGGGATACAAGTATCATGAGCAATGACAACAACATGATCAAAACTTTGTTAATAAACAAATAAAATTACAGAATTATTGCCTGCAGCTAGCAGGGCTTTTCAAGGCGGGACAAGAAAAGTTTACAGTTTCCAAATAAATGAATTAAAAATCGTAATAAGAATGAGGACTACACAACGGACTAAAGAAAAGAATTAAAGAAATTAATAGTAAAAGTAGAAACTGATAGGCAACAATTTATTTTTCGACAGTTTTGGCTACTTTTACCTTTTTCAGTAAGGTGGGGATATCAACATCGCCAGTTTGCTGCTTTGCTTGCAACATGTCAGTGATTTTCTTCCGTTGATTGTTTAGATCTTGAATTTCTTTCGTAACGTTTGGTTTTCTTTCCTTAGTTTCTTGGTTCTAGTCATAGTTGAGGAAAAGTTAAAAGATTTAGAAGAAATTCAATAAGAAGCTGGAGTAATAAAGAACACGTCTGACTAGTACACTCTTGGTACCAGTCTCCCAGAGCACGAAGAGATATATAGATATTACAGAAAAAAATTGAGCAACAACGCTTTATCAGTATACGATGGTAACCAAAGATAAAATCATATATAGATAATCGGAAAGGAGACAAAACGGGTTCGAGGCATCGGCACGCAACTGTGTTGACTAGCTACGCCATCAGCTGCGATTAGCCGAGGAAAGTCCATCCCACTACTGCCAAACTGGTAGAAAAAGCAAAATTGTCATATTTGGAAATAATACTTAATAACCAGAAATACAGCGAATAAAGGAAACCAAGGCTTAGAATACAGGCCCCACTTGCCTTGTTCTAGTTCTTGAATAAGACGATAAATAATAATTATATATCCATTCCCTGAAACTTTTCTTCAGACCCTTTTTTTTCTATTGTTTTTTCTGTTACTTTTTCTTTCAAGAGTCCTCCTTTGTGCTGAATGATTGAACGGTGCCTTCCAAGTCTGGAAACAGTTGACACCCTGAGTGGAAATTGTCAACGCGCGTGAAGATGCTTTTATCAACCTATCATTCTCTTACTGGCATTTTTTTCCCTCACGTTGTAGAATTACCAATGGCAATTCCATCTTTTATGATCGCCACTAGAAGTTCTAGACGTTCAAGGGTTTCCAGCCCAGCCATTTGGATCTGGAACTTTGCAGATTGCCTATAAGGCTACCTGTATCGTGCCTAGTAAACTTTTTGATTTGGCAGGGAGATGTGTTTTGAAACAACAAAAGCTGGAAGGTTCTTTGACGACTGAAGCGGTTTAAAGTTTATCCACTGAGGACACAGACCTAATGGATGATGTGAGCAATAGGAAATCTGCCAAGGTACTATAGGGACACGCTATCTTTCAATGAATAGGTATGATACATGGATGACGGTGTCCTTTGAAAGAATACCTTACAGTCCATTTCGGAATATGGTTTAATCAGCAATTGAGTCTGGAATATGTTTTCAATCATCCCCGCCTTTTTTATGAGCAGGCTTACAGTTTGGCACTCAGTTAACATTATATTCTCTCTTTGTCATATTCAATCCACAGGGCTGTCAGATTTCAGCTGTTGCAAATGCCCTTTGCCAACACTAAAATTAGAAGTGCAGGCAGATACCTGATTATAGCGAAAAAATAAGGTAACCAGAGATGTCTTTGAAAGGGGTTCAGACAGCTTCGGTATAGGTTTGCAGAAATGAAATCTGCCCATACAGCAGATTCTTAGATGTAGTAGGGAACAGTGAAGCCGGTTCTAAAATGCCGATGACAAGGAACTGCGAAGGTGGTGACAAAAACCTTTCCCCGAAAAGGCATTTCAGAGATATGAAATCTTCAAATAATTGCGCCTTTTTTGAGGGTCCCTAAAGTATTATTATTATAATACAATTAAGTTTGACCTTTGGTAAGGATAGCCTTATACTCTGTTTTGTAGTATAGTCATGAATGTTTGAAAATCTAGTAAAATATGATAAAAAGTAGCTTGGAGCGTCTGGTAGAAAGAGTTGGCCAAGGCAAATACCCTGTAGCCTCAGAAGAGAGTGTACAATGCGTCATTACCCTAGCAGTTCTATTTTGAATGTGCTGTAGTCTATCAATATCTTGTTGTAGCAAACTGCTTCAGATGTTGCAGTAATCAAATAATGCCAGTATTATAGTGTTGTAAACAAGTAACACTGCCTCTTTTGTCATGTAACTTCTAACATGGCCCAGGATTCCAACTCTTTGTTGCCTCCTTCTTACACACACAGTCCGCAAGTCATGCCTCAAAGGGACCAACCATTGTGACAATTGTATTGTTAAGGCAATAACAAAATTATGATTGTAGTCTGCAGTCAATTAGGACAAATTGGGAGTCTTTATTAATAACAAGGCAGACAATGTAGTAGCACCAGTATTCTTATGATGTCATTCTTTTACAGATGAAAGTACAATTGGTCTTCTGCATTCTTCCATCGTAGAAAGAAATGTTGGCAAGTTACTAACATTAGGCTTGTCAGCTAAATGAACTTGGCAGATTCTCTCTCAATTTAAAAATAACAATAAACATTTTCAAGTTTTGGGTTCACCTTGAAAATCAACACCCTGACAATATCGCTAAACTCTAATTAAACATGTCAAATGAAATGGCCGAGGAAAATAAATCAGATCTAATAAATAAAATAAATCTTTTGTGTACACAACTTAATATTAATAAACAATCAGGTAACTTTAAAACCCTTCTGCTTTCCTATCCAAAGATGAAAATAATTTGTCAAAACATCTAAAAAACCACCAGCTAAATTTGATAAGAACAGATAAAAACTAAAATTCTACTCCATCTTTAAAAATGAAACAAATTACTGTGAATGCATCAATCAAATCTGGAATCCTGAACATAGGCGTGTAGCTTCCAAATAAGGGATAGGAAATCATAATGTAAAAATAGAAACTGGAAGATTTACAATTCCCAAAACTCCTGAAGACCTTAGAATCTGTGATCACTGCATCCAAAATTCGGTTGAAAATGAAATGGACATATTATTTCACTGTGATCTATATGATGATTTGAGAAAGACTTTATTAAAATCAACAAGCAAAATACATTATTTACAAATTACACAAAATGGTAATACTGAAGAAAACTTGTTGCTGTTGGTAAGAAAATTTGGTAATCTATCCATCCAAGGAATTTTGGCTCTCAGAAAATCGTCCGTACAGATTACGTCTGTACGTATGTCCATCCTTTACATAAGCTGGGGTGAAATTTTGAATTTCAAGTACCAGCGCATTTTGGCCATAAAAAACAACAACAAAGCCATTTTTTTACTTAATTTTAATGTCTACATTGGCGTGGATATCAGAGAAAGAGCTAGAGCCAGAGATAAAATAACAAAGGAGATCAATTCGTTTGAATAATAAGAGGCAATGATAAGATGAGAAATGCTAGCGGCCACCAAGGTGTAAATGGGCGGCAGCAAAAAAAGGGAACAGAACAACAGACAGCATTTCCTCCATATAGCGTGTAACTAGGAAGTTTCTGGAGGTTTCACATTGTCATCATGAGAAACAACAGCAAACAAATGTGCAAAAAAAGTGTGCTGTACATCCAAAGTTGTTTTTTTTGCGAATTAGACCTACTGTTTTTTTTATGTTTCTGTTGCTGTCACCACTTAACATTACATGATTTTATAATTTTGTTTCAGTAGAGCATACATATTAGGGAACTTACAAATCACGATGACAACATCTGTTTTCTGGGAAGCCACTGGAACAACAACGTCCATTTCAACGGGAAAAAGGAAACTTAAGATGCAGTCAGTCAGTACGTCAACGACGACACTGAATATAAACATAGATGTAAAACTGTTCATTCACAACAAGTTTTCTCGCAATGGCGGCTTTTAAAATAATAAAGATCTTAGTTTTTTTTAGGCACACAACTCATTTCATTGATGATGAAGAATGTTTAGTGTTGCCTGATTTTTCAAATGGAAAAATCCTTGCTTTCCGTACGAAGATTATTCGACTTTCAACTTGAAAGAGATGACAAAGTCCGAGTGTCTGTCAGAGTTTAGATCATTCCAATACTCGTAGATGTTCTTGGCATTTCAGAGACCATACTGTGTGAACAAGGATCTACTTGTTACGGCTTAGAAGGTTCTTTGAGGAATTTGTTCAGTTTCATGTGTTGTTTGGATCAATTGTTCAGATCAAGTAAGAGACATGTCAGTCGTTTGCAATCACGTTTTCACTTTGCTTTTTCCACTACAGAAACACTTATTTCCACTTAAGTGCATTGCAATAGCTGTTTTCCACATAAATGTTATTCACTCTATATTAAAGATAAATGATTTGCCTTCCTTAATACTTACAAATAACTTAAGAGTTCACTCCTTCAGCCTCCACAACTGTTGTCATCATGGCGAGCCGCAGATCTTAGCAACCAATTTTGCCCACCAAAATTTTCGGGATTCTCCACAAGACACCTATTGTTAAATGCTATTTCAGTAGCTACCGTTGACAGTTCAAACCATGCATTTACCCTCAAATGATGACCCCTTTTTCACCTGGCATCAGGTTATATTTCAACATGCTGAAGTATTCTGTCAGTGCTCGTTTATTTTGTCTGGCTCAATAAATTCAAACTGCAAATTAAAAAAACTGAGCCGGGACACAGTGGAGCAACATCACAGCATTATAGTATTAAACTACTGCACTATCAAGTTTCATAGGCTTTACAAAAAAATACGCGGTTCATTTTAACTACAGAATACACTAGAAATTCAACTGGCTAAAATATGTTCATGTTAATTTTGACAAGATCGAGCACAGTGATTAAGATAATAATTTAAGTATAGCCCAAAAGGGTGTGAGGAGAGCCAGGATCTGTCTGCGAATAAGTATCAAAACGTACTTTCATAACTCCAGCAAAAAATAAACATATTAATTTGTCAAGTAGCAACTAGTAGTTATAGTAATTAACTTCTATTTAAACTTCTTTTTAGCTTACATTCGCAAGATATTCCTTCTTTGTTACAACTAGTGTGTTAAATAATATTTCATTCCTCTTTCTTTTATGTCATTGTGGACCCAACCAGCTCCATGTACGTACTGGAGAGCGCCAACAATTGATTTGAAGATTTTTCCTAGACCAACCATTATGACAATTGTATTAACAAGACAATAACAAAATTATGATTGTAGTCTGCAGTCAATTAGGACAAATTGGGAGTCATTCTTAATAACAAGGCAGACAATGCAGTAGTAACAGTTCTTTTAAGGTGGCTCAACTGGATTTTTTTAGGGGGATACCTCCCAAGTTTGAGCATTAACTACGTCGGCATGAGTAAAGATATGGAAAAAAAGTTACCACAACTGCATTATATAAAGATGAAAATTTCTTATGATCTGGGTTTTATTGCAATCAGAGTCGCCATGGCAACGTAATGACGCCATTACCTTTTTCATTTATCTTCGTGTTTCTCTGTACAAGGAGTTTTTTGAAGAAATCGCTTAAGGGAGTATGTCCCTGCCATAATTGCCTCCATTATGGCAAAGTTTGAAGAAATTCTATGAGAGCATTTTCGAAATATTTTGAAATGCAGTTTTAAGAATCATAAAAACAGTGAAATAGCATGCTAGCTGCACAATTCGCTAATATTTTAAGAAAATGATAAGTTTTGGGAACGTGGCTTCATCTGATAGTAGTTTGATTCCATTGAAAACTGCATACAAAAAAAGAGGGGAATTGCTCTGGGCGATCGCGAGTAAGAAGGATTTTATTAACTTGCATTCAGCTGCTTTTGATACGTGCATATGAAACTTGAAAACAATGCCAGTGAATACTTAGGACGCTCACTTGTAAACACAAAATCTGGGGGAAACTTGGTTATGTATATATTACCAAATTGTGCGGCTAGCATGCTATTTAACTGTTTTTATGATTCTTAAAACTGCATTTCAAAATATTTCGAACGCTCTCATATAATTTCTTCAAACTTTGCCATAATGGAGGCAATTATGGCAGGTACATACTCCCCTAAGCGATTTCTTCAAAAAACTCCTGGTACAGAGAAACACAACAATAAATGAAAAACGTAATGGCGTCATTACGTTGCCATGGCGACTCCGATTGCAATAAAACCCAGATCATAAGAAATTTTCATCTTTATATAATACAGTTGGGGTAACCTTTTTTCCATATCTTTACTCATGCCGACATAGTTAATGCTCAAACTTGGGAGGTATCAACCCCAAAAAATCCAGTCAAGCCACCTTAAGACTTCATTCTTTTACAAATGAAAGTACAATTGTTCTTCTGCATTCTTCCATCGAAGAAAGAAATGTTGGCAAGTTACTAACATTCGACTTGTCAGCTAAAGGCCAAGGCGTACCCACCCACAAATATAACATAAAAATATCATACAAGATGTATGATCTTAGGTTGATGACCAAATTATTACAGAAAGATGAAGTGACAAAACTTAAGACCCAGGAAACCTTTTGTGAAGGCAATGGCAAGAGCATCTGGTTTAGCAGGCTTTCAAAACAGCTTGTCAAAGCGTCCTACCCCGATAAGTAAAGTGATATGCAAAGAAACTGAGGGCAGAGCCACTTGAGAGTTGGAAATAATATGGTGGCCAAATTTATTGCGAACAGCTAGTTGTGGTAAATTTCAGATGCACATTTTCATTCAGAAAACCACATTGTAGCAGAGATCATGATTGTGAAAAAATTTATATGCCTTCAATAGACAAAGTACTCTAGCTACAGTCCCTGGCCTCACACGAAGAAAAATATAATCCAAATAGGTACTAAACGATAATACATGATTTAGCCACCTAAATAGGTGGCGGGGCAGGGAGAAAAGAAGGGGGGATCATGTAATAATGCCAAGTGGGCCTGTAGCCAGGAGTTGAATAATGGTAGCATTCAATACAAAACGGGACTTCTTAACACGTCTCCTTGAAGTTTCATCCTGCAAGTAAAGAATGACCTTCTTAAACAACCATAAAAAGGTGCACTCTTGAAAAGAGTTAGGGCTACTGCCCTTTTGAATCGAGCTTTGGTGCTCGTAGGGATAAACTACAGACTGTAATACGGTCATGTGGCATAAGTTTTGACATCTGGGAGAAGACAAATGCTGATGGTAAGGGGTCTGCTACTTTCGAATTTACTAGTTTATTGGGAAATGACAAAAAAAAATTTCTTAGGAAACTTTCAAGCCAACTTTCAAATGCCTTGCATTACACAACCTCAGAAACAGTTACAGCAATATGGGAATAATTTAAAGATCTGTGCTCATTAATTGGTACTGGAAATAATCAAACAAAGAAGTCAATCACTTTATTGAAAAGGCAAAAAATTGGGTTAACCTTTTTATTTAAGTAAAGGGAAAAAGACATGATTTTGAAAAGGCAAGGATAACACATTATATACATGCCATGGTGTATCATATTCTCAAGTTTAAAGGCCACAATTCTGTAAATATATTTACTTGTCAAGGTGTGGAAAAAATACTGATTATGCTAGAAACATAGTTATATGCAAATGCAACAAATGGGTCTCAGCATCTGATGTGGTTAAAAGTTGAGGCTAGACAGTGGACCTTGCGAGGGTCCAAACAAGAAAAAGTGCAGATAATAAAACAAACAATGATAACTGGGAAAATGACCCTCTTGAAACCCATGTAATGTTTTATTAAATAATAGATTATAGTTTGTGGTGTAAGAATATTTCTGGTTCATCTTTTTTGTTTGGTGAATGCTTGCATGACTATTTTTTACTCATGTTGCCGATAGTGTTTACTCATGTTGCCGATAGTCATGCTCCGATAGTCATGCTCCAATGAGGAAATCAAGAATTAAAGGGGTCCGTTCTCCCTGGATAAACGCACAGCTATCTGAAGCTATGCACCAACGAGATTATTACCATCGTAAAGCCCTGAAAACAAAGTCTGCCAATCATTGGTCACGCTATAAGGAACTTAAGAACTACGTAAATAAGGAGACAAAGAGATGTAAATCGGAATACTATTCTAAGCTTATTACTGAAAACAAATCTAATCCAAGTGCATTATGGAAAACTCTAAACGACATAACATCTCGCAAAGAAAGAACTCCCATCTCCTGCATTGAGGCCGACGGTGTTCAATACTGCAGCAATAAATCTATCGCCAAGATTCTCAATGAACACTTTTCAACAATTGGAACTAAACTGGCACAAAAGCTCAAGTCTTGTAGATCCCACATCTACTCGGCGCCTTCGGTAAACTCGAATCTACCCCATGAATTTGCTTTCGAGCCAATTACGGAAGACTTCGTTCTTCGTCAGCTTAAGCAGCTCAAAACCAATAAAGCCATTGGCCTAGATAATATCAGTGCTCGTCTACTGAAAGATTCAGCCTCAGTAATCAGTGCCAGTCTTACTAGATTATTTAATCTTTCCCTGGAAACTCGCACCTTTCCTTCTCTTTGGAAATTTGGAAAAGTGGCAGCGTTATTCAAGAAAGGTGATCGCTGTGATGCTAACAATTACAGACCCATTACTGTGCTGCCAACGATCAGTAAAATTCTAGAAAAAGCCGTGCACACCCAACTGTACGCTTATCTTAAAAACAATGGTATCCTTACATCTAAGCAATTTGGGTTCAGACCGAAGTTATCAACTGGAACAGCCTTAGCTCATTTCACAGACAATATCCTCCAGAATATGGACGCTGGTTCCTTTACAGGTGCTGTTTTTCTGGACCTGTCTAAGGCCTTCGATACATTGGATCATCCCCTGCTGCTGCAAAAATTGACCAACATCGGTCTTACCACCTCTACCACCCAGTGGTTTGGATCGTACCTCACAAACAGATCACAAATTACATCAGTTGGAGATGCTCACTCTGCATCTACCGAAATGCCTATTGGAGTACCCCAAGGAAGTATATTGGGACCTTTATTGTTTCTAATTTACGTGAATGATCTTCCGGACTGTCATCTGGCAAGCGATATTATTCTTTATGCGGACGATACTGTACTCTATTACTCATCCAAAAGCGTCAGTGATCTTGAACATCACATCAATGCTGACTTGGGGACAGTGTCTGAGTGGTTCTCTAGAAATCTCTTGACACTGAACATATCCAAATGTAATTTTGTTATCTTTGGAAGTCCTCAGAAACTGAATCGTATTCAAGGCATTTCGGTTAAAGTAGAGGGCACTAGTATTGAAAGAACACAATCATTCAAATACCTAGGCGTAACGCTTCAACAGTCTATGTCCTGGGCAGATCATGTCGATGCTATCAGCATGAAGATTAATCAGAGAATAGGCCTAATTTGGAGAATCAAGAATCTTTTGCCGCTACAAGCTAGAGTTGCCTTGTACAATGCCCTGATCCTCCCTCTTTTTGATTACGGAGACGTTATATGGGGGGACAAGAACAATGACACCATCATGTCAGAACTACAGATTCTACAGAATAAAGCTGCTAAAGCTATGCTGGGGCAACCACCCCGAAGCTCGTCAACTGAAGCACTGAAGAGTCTAGATCTGAAGTCACTGTCCACAAGAAGGTTTTTTCATCGCTGCATTGCTATCCACAAGTGTCTTATTGGAGAAACCGATTTCAACTTTAATTTTACTAAAACTCAAGCTGTTCATTCATATAATACAAGACGCTCTAATGATATTCGCTTACCCCTACCCAGAACAAACTGGGGTAAACAAACTTTTATTTTTCACGCCGCGAAAGACTGGAACAGCCTTCCAAATGATTTAAAAGAGTGTAAAATTTTATCTATTTTTAAATCCAAGTTAAAAACTTTTTTAAAAGATCTCAGCTAATTTTTAAACCTTGATATTTTTTGTATAATCGATTTTAAGATTTTAAATTTTTAAATTTGTTTTACTTGTAAACATATTTTACTTTTTCGTAATAATTAATTAATTAGTTAGATTTATGCATGAGGGCCCCACTGAAAACCGCCTTGGCGAGTTGGGCTCCCTCTATAAATATTATTATTATTATTATTATTATTATTATTCTCTGTGATATCTTCAACTGTTTCAATTTCAAGGCATATCAGTCCAACATTCTGTGGAGTCTTGTTAAAGGTAACCAACACTATTCTCAACTATGAAACATGCTCAAATTTGTTTGTTCTCAATACCCGTTCTAACCATGTGGGATTTCATTTCCTTTCATTTCACCATGACTACAGTTCAGCGTCAAGAAACTGAGGTTTCCTTTGTAATAGGAAGTCTTCGGAAGTGACAGAAAATAGTATTTTTATTTTGTCATGACCTCTGTCAATGCTTTCAAGCTGCAGTTAAAAAATTTGCATGCATGACAAGTCCAATTTTCACATGCAGCTATGGCCATGTACAAAAACGCAAAGCATGAGAATGAGGTTTAAAAATTTGACATTCTCATGTACGGCTTTAATCTGTTTATGGCATCACTGAAGGGAAATATCACGATTAGAGAAAATATTGCAGTGACAATTTTATGATTTTAATTTTAATATAAACTATTTCTTATTGATTAGGCCTTCTAAAATAATTTGAAATGCGCACAATATATATTTGCAGGCATCAATGTTAACTGGACCAACTTCTTTTTTGTTCCCAATTAACTAGAAGTTGGTTTGAAGTTTTAGTCCACAATAAGGGGAACCGCACAAACGTAAAATTCTCTTTAGCCTAATTTCTTTACTCTGTCTTTCATTTCTTGCAGCTTGTGACAGCTGATACACATGGTACAGCCAAAGACTGATAAACAGCACATCTTACTCTGCAAGGGACCTTTCGCATCCATATATCTGGCACAGACGGGTTTTGGCGGAAACTCTTGTCCATCTTCAGTAATAGTCAATATCATGCAAAATCTAGCGACAGATGGCTTTGAGCAAGACCAAACAGTCAAAAGAAGTACAGTGCTGTTTAAGAAACTGCCTTCATCCATGACAGACGAAGATTTGGCAAAATATGACTTGTTTATTCTTAATACTGGCTCTTACCATGTTCAATTTCATTTCATTTCACCAATAGCACTGTTCAGCGTTAAGAAACTCGGGTTTCCTATGTAGAAGAAAGTCTTTGGAAATGATATCTATCTATATTTTGTCATGACCACTGTCAGCTTGATTGCTTTCAAGCTGCAGTTGAAGCAAGTGCATGCATGACAAGTCCAATTTTCACATGCAGCTATGGCCATGCACCAAAAACAAAAAGCATGAGAATGACGTTTAAAAATTTGGCATTCTCATGTACAGCTTCAATCTGTTTATGGCATCACTGAAGGGAAATATTACATGCAGAGACAATATTTCAATGACAGTTTTACGCTTCAAATTTAACTAAAAACTATTCCCTATTGATTAGGCCTTCTAAAATTATTTGAAATGCGCACATATATAGATAACTTTGTAAAAAACTAAGAAAGTTAGAAAAGGTGATCTGTTTCATTCTTTCAGTTCATTCTTTTTTTTACAGTATCACAGCTATATAATTAATCTACTTCACAGCATCGACCAAGTGTGATCTGTTTTCTCCTTTTACAGCAATTTAATAAGGTCATCTTGGGCTTGGGATGGGAAAGAGTAACTTAAGCAAAGCAAGGGGGACAGAGGGGATACAATGGGATCACAATGAAAAGAGCCCTCAGAAGAGAGTCAGGATTTTAATTTGGGGGAAGGGAGATGCTGCCTATACACCTTATTAATATCCATTAGACCTCCTGCATAGTATATAACCATGTGTTGATTATTAATAGTTGTCAATTTGTCTAACTTTGGTTGGATTTGCCCTGGCCATAACCAGTATTTGTCCATCCCAGCTGCACGCTGTCGCTGAGATGCAGGAAGTGTTGCAGCCACTGGAAACTTCTACTCGAGGTGTCTGGGAGTGGTGAAACTCTGAGGGTAGAGCCATGACCTCAAAGGGACAGCAAACAATGCAGAACCTTGAAGTAGTGTGTCAGTGTCCGTTTATTTCCATTAGCCGTTAGGCTGACAGTGGTGGTTTGTTTCGAACGGCACGTTTTGCCCTCTTTTCTTTTTTGTGTTTTTCTCAATCTTTTGAAAGCTGGCTGGCCTTCCATTCTGCATATTCAAATGCATGTTTGGCAATTTATTTGTCTGACACCTTAGCTGCCAGTCAAAAAAGTGTGCTGACTGTTTCTTTATTTAATGTACTGTAGTAGTTGTCATCTTTGTCATTTAATTCTATGTATGGTTGTTTTCCCCGTGGATCAAAGGAGCGGTCAAAATATCTTGTAGTTGACACAATGATTGGGAAGGGGTGAGTCACAGACTCCTGTAATGCCAGCGTAAGAATAGAGGAACCTGGTCAAGGACTGGGGAGTGAAAAAAAAGGGGGAAGGAAAAGGACAAATGAGTCACAGACTCGTGTTACTCTTTATGCTGTTAAAAATAGTCAGAAGGGAGAGGAAAGGGATAAGAAAAGTAGGTCATAAACTTATGACATCCGCGGGGGGGGGGTGTGTTTGGGATCCGGTTGAGGACAGCAGGAAGAGCATGTTGCAAAGTCCTATGCATTGGCCTTGGGGGTTGCTTTAACAAGAAAGAAAGTGCGTGCAAGGGCACTGAAGTCATGTGATGCCTCGCGGTGGCCCTCAGCAGCTTTTAGCGAGTTCCCACGTGGTGGGTACATATTTAGTAGGGAAATAGTTTCTAAATAGTGTTCACTTTGTTACATGTAGGAATCGGCTACAACAGTTAGGACATTGAAGGAGTTGGGCGAGTGGAAAAGCAAGGTTGACTCGGCTTTGTCCCTGCTACAAATGATACTCCCCGAGCCGGCCGTATTGTTCGACCCTTACATTGCCACTGCAGCTCTCCAGGAGGTAGTGAACGTTACAAAGGACAAGAAAGATGATAGGGCCACCAGATTTCAAATAGTCTTGAGGCAGTACCGCCGGTTGGTTAACAGTCCAAAACTAAAGCAGATTCTTATTAAGCTGGTGGCAACGAAGGAGGAAGCTGATGTGGCTAAGGTTCTAGCCAAAGTGACAAAGGAGCCTGCCTCAGTCCACCAGGGGTCGTTTGGGGGATGAATTGACCCAGAGAACCTCGTATTCAGGGCTTGGGACTTTCAACATGAGGCCTCCACCCGTTTCACATTGTTGGGTGGGTGAAAAGACAGGCCACATCTCCTGTTCTTGCCAAGAGAGATGCTGAACCTGATTTTCACATCTGGTCTGGCATTCTTTTTCTGGAAGTTGTTTTGATGTTGTGTCATTGATAATAAAGCAGTCAAGTTTTGTACCCAACACATTTTCTCTTTTTTTTGTTTGTATTTATTACGAATCTGTTGTCTTGAGGTTAAAGAGGTGACCCCACAAGCATTTTGCCTATAGGCATGCCCTTGAGTCTGATTACTTGGGCTACGGTAGTTATTGGTTGTCTTTACACTAAGCCGTTAAGTAAGAGTTAAGAGCCGCTAAGTTTTATTCAACCAAAAATGCCTATGTGAAGGACTAAGTAAAATCTCAAGAAACTTTACTTTGCATGTCATTAAAGTCGGAAAGTTGAAACGATCCAAGAAAATTTCAATATAAGGATTTCATGCTAGCCGTAGTGAGCAGCACGTCATATGACATTGACTTCTTGTGCCCAATTAATGTTCTCAAAATGTAACAGTTGCCATCTTCAAGAGGGTTGCGTTGACCTGTACCTATGCCTACAAACAAAGGACTGCAGTATTCGAGATGAGGTAATATAAATGCTTTATAAAGTTTTATCATTGCATCATGAGGAAGAAAACGCTTTATTCTTCTAAGTGCAGAGGCCTTCGCGTAGGCTTTGTTTAGTTGATCTGATATGTGTTCTTTATAGGATAGGTCCTTGTCTAGAGTAACTCTGAGAATCTTAATAGATCGGAGAAATTCTATTCTAGCATTATTAAGAAATAAAGAATAATGATAGGCACAGGGTCCGACAGATAATGCTTGAGTCTTAGTACTGTTCATTGTTAAATGGTTAGACTCAAACCACGATGAAAGAGTCTGAAGATCTTTGTTAAAGGAAAATTCTAGAATGGTGGGAGATACATCAGACAGGTAGGCGGTCATGTCATCAGCGTACAGCCGCAATGAGACATTAGGAACACAGAAATTCTAGTCATTAATGAATATGTTGAACAGCAATGGCCCCAAGAGGGAACCTTGAGGAACGCCAGATTTAACTGTTTTGAAGTTAGAGCATACGCCTTCTAATCTGACACATTGTTGACGACCTAGTAGGTAGGTGGACATCACTTCCAAGGCATGTGGAGAAAAGCCATAGGTCTTCAACTTCACGAGCAGAAGGCTGTGGTTTATGGCGTCAAATGCTTTGCTCAAGTCCACAGCGACTGCCGCTACAGCTTCCTTGTTATCAATACCGTTCCTCCAATCTTCAGTCATTTTTAGCAATGCAGTGCGGCAAGAGTGAGTTTTGATAAATCCAGATAAGTTTGAGGACAAAACGCCATGAAATGCATTCCAAGTTTGGTTGTAAATAACTTTCTCAAACACCTTCGATAGCGAGGTTAATATTGAGACAGGGCGGTAGTTTAGTTTTAGACAGGAGTAAGGCACGCTTGCTTCCATTCAGACGGCAATGAGCGATTCAGAAGTTGATCAACTTAGTCACCTCTTCGGCAAGAACTGGGGATCCCAAACGCAAGATTCGTGGTGAAATGCCGTCTACCCCAACTGCCTTTCTCGGATTAAGGTGGTCTAAGATGTTACGGATATATGAGGTACTTGACTAGGTAGTAATTAAACTCACTTGAGAAACGTAGATTGCTTATTGCCTTGATACTAGGATGGTCAGTGTAGTCAGTGTCAGATCTATGCTCTAACTGAATAATATTACTTCTTATCCCTAAATTTCTCAGTAGTCTAACTATGAATGAATCGATCTAAGACTATAAACACCAATAATCATGTCAGACACATATCATGTAAATCAAATTCTTCATCACAATTTAACTGTCAGTTGCAACTTTCTTAGAAATAAACACGAACTTTTCTAAATGATTGATCAATTCTATACACCAAGCGAGCACATGTCAGTCTGTTGAAAACTCCTTCTGGCAGAACTTTCGCCCTAGGTTGCGTAAATGGAACGTCTACGGGAACCAGGGGGGGAAATCGTGAGAATTCTTGGTGAGGGTGTGCTGTGCAGTTTGCCAATCCTGACCCTATTTCAGACCAAAAAAAAGTTATTTTCACACCAGTTTTCAGACCTGGGGTACTTACCATTTATATGAGAAATACGGAAATTCTGGATGGGAAATCAAATGGTTTCACACATAAAATTACTGACAACCCAACAAACGTCCCTGATATTCAAAGGAACCCTTACCCTAGCCTCTGAGGTTCATAGTTACAACACCAGATTTGTATTCACCCATAATTCTCATCGGCCAAGGATAAGAAGTAATTATGGAGTTTATCTTATTTTCAGAGAGTACATGGCCATGTTAAAAAACTTCTATCCAGAGTCAAGATTTCTTACTCCCACACCTTCACATCAGCTACAAGCAAGTCCATCACTGCAATCCAGACCAGTAAGTCCATTATTGCAAGCCAGACCAGCAAGTCCATTATTGCAATCCAGACCAGCAAGTCCACTTTCTCAATCGTTTCAGGAAGGAGCAACCTCGTCCAAATCAACAAAAGTGACCGATGGTAAGCGCCAAAGCAGAATCGTTTGGGCTACAAAGGGAACTCAAATTTTACTGGAAATCTGCGGCACAAAATATTCAGAAATTATACCTCGCAGAAGAGAAAAAATATGGGAACAGATTTCTTATGAGTTTGAAATTGCCTGCAGAAGGGAGAATATATCACAAATCTAGCAGAAGACCGTGGAACAACTTAAGAAACGAGTCACCAACTTGGAGTACGAATATCGTCAAATCAGGACAAGAATGAACTGTACTGGAGAAGAAGGCGCTAGGAAAATTATGGGAACCTTCGAATTTTTTCACGCTCTGGATGAAGTCCTTGGATCGAGGCATGGCGTTAATCCTGCTTTGACGACCATCGAGTCAACTGCAATAATTCCAAGTGAGGCCTCAGAGGACAGTATGGAAACGGCAGATGAAGCTGACCTGAGTCACGAGGTTGAATCAGAAATACAATCAGATAAAAGCTCTTCCACTTCAGAGTGAAGAAGGCCACTTGCTTCATCAGTGGCATCTGCCCAGGTGAAAGCTGATAAAAAGGGTAAAGCTCCCATTACTACTGATAAAGCTCTAGTTAAAGCTCATAGCAAAGGCAAAACCCTGGCTAAGAGAAAGAGAAAACAAGCTCAGTGAGATCTGGCAGACGTTGTCGCTGAGGACTCAGGCGTAAAGCAGGTGTGTGAAATGCGGAAACTGGCGCTAGACAAGCAAGAGGAAAGATTTCTTAAACACCATGGAAGTACAAGAAGAAGCAATATGAAATCAGACCACTGAAACAAAGTTGTTAGTTGATGGACTGAAGGACAAGATGAAAGAAATCGTGAAATGAACAGTTCAGATTTTTATGATCAATTTCTTTATATGTGGTCAAGACCAAGTAGTACTTGGATGCAACTTTGTTTTTTTGGTTCTGTGATACATATCAGCAAGCAAGTTGGAGGGTTTAATTGTCATTTTATTCGGATTTAAATATAGCTTAAAGAGCTGATCAGTTGAATTGTCTGCTTTTAAAAAGGTTGCTTTTGTATTCGGAAGATTGGTGTTCTCAGGGAATTAGCTGAGAAAATCAAATAATTTAAACTTGAGCTAGGTTTGTCCAACCGTGCAACATTTGAAAACTAATGGAGGTATATTTAGGACAAATACAGACAGAGGCATTCAACTGGCTGTGCTGAAAGTAAAGAAGTTGAACTTAGAAGGGGATGTCAGTTTCAATTTTGAAATGTGGTAAAGGAACTTAGCTGAAAATGGTTCAACTGAGACTGAAGTAACTAACTTTTCGTTAAGTTTGCATGTCCTAAACAAACATTTTAAAAAGAAATACCGCAATACTTATTTTCTGATCTTACTTCTGTGGATGGATATAAGAAGCCTTTTTTTACAATCAGCTTACGTTTTTGAGGTGTGCTTCTAGTTGGTTCTTGACCTCTGATTGGGCAAAGAAGCAAAATGCTCTAGAGTTACCCAGTAATAGTTCTGATACTCAAAACCTGCACAACTATTATCATTTTTAAACCCAAAGAAAAGTAAATGTTCCATTTAGGGCGAATAAAAATTAATGTTAAATTTTTAATATTTGAGTTACAAAAAAGCACCAACAAAGCTTTAGTGCTAAAAATAGTTGAAATCGTTATTTTTTTTATTGCTAAAGTTTTGCAACAAGACATGGAAATGTCTGGTCTCATGAACAATATTACCAGTTACAAGTTCTAGGAAAAAGCAAAAATTATGTACATTAACAGATACAACTCAAAGTTAACGCAAAAAAAAACTTGACTGCTTTACACTTGTGATGTTTATGTTTATGTTCAACTTAATAAAATTCCTCCTGGAAGGTTGTGTTTCTGATTTCAGGGATTATTATTTTCGCCCAAAAATGCAAACTGCTTCCTCGAACCCCCCCCCCCCCCTCCCCCTCCTTATCTTACAACCACACAAAACTCCAATCCACACCAGTGTCTTGGGTAATAACGTTTGTTAGTATTAGTCAAAATGTTTACAGGATAAATCTCACGAACTGCGCATGTGCGAGCCAAAGCACAATGCACATGCCCTTATTTGAATTTGGGTGGGAGGGGCAGGGGCTGTACTTCACAGGCTAAGTAAGGGTAGGCTTTTATTCGAGGCTGGACACTTATTAACTTTTTGCCTTAAGGATGGGGACTTACTCGAATTGGAGGCTTATTCAATTAAATACAGTATAATTCAAAAAAGAGCGGGAAGAGCAATTTTGACAGCGATATCCCGAGCATGCGCAGTTCACGAGACTACCCCTTTAAACTTACACAATGATAGTCATGATAGCCTTTCCAGGCATTCAATTAGTAGGGAGGCGGCGTAACTGACCTGCCAGCGCTCCCCACTGCTTGAACTCCTGGAACAGGCTGGCAAGATTGATATTCAATCATCCCATTGACAATTTCCACAGTTACTTAAAGAACCCCTTCAGCAATAAGGTGATTCAAAATGAGCTGCTTTATGGCGCCTCCTCCAAGGGCCACACCTTCATCATCATCATCGTACTGTCTGGGTGGATCGCGTACATCCTCGTCGTAATTCTCACCTTGCATCTGACCAAAATTAAGAAGAACACAGGCAGCTGTTATTGTTTGTGATACACTTTTGTAGTGTCGTTCATTTTTCTTTGCTAGGATTTACCATCTTCTTTTCAGCATTCCAAAAGATCTTTCTACTACCGCTATCATGGCACTGAATTTCTCGTTAAATTTCTTTTCCTGTCACAAAAGATTTCCTCGAGTAGAGAGGGGCTTTAAGAGCCATCCAGAGAGGGGATATGCCCTATCACCTGCAAGCATTGGTCGTACCTCAACACCTTGAATTATCTTGGTTGGCGATTTCAGAATCTCACCTTTTTCTTCAAGGTCTGCCAAACCACTTAGTCACAGAACCCTCGTGTTGTGGACGCTTCCTGGATAGCCAACAGAGATATGTCTAAACAACAATTTACTGTCAACAACCCCTTGAAGAACTAAACTGTAAAACTGCTTTCAATTATAATAATCTTTGTGGTTGTCAGAAGGTGCTCCTATCTCAATGTGAGAGCCGTCAATGGCGCCTGCAATTTGGGGAAAATGATATTTCTCCTCAAACCGATCCATTACCTATTGCACCTCTTTATCAGTGTAAGGGAAACAAATGTAACTATTTTTCAGTCAACATAAGGTGCTTTCAAACTGGTCTGAGATTACCTTTGCAGTCCACTCGCCAATACTAATTTGAAGTCCGCAAGATCTATACGTGCCCACGGTAGCAAGGCACCAAAGACCTACTGCCACGCCCTTTTCAACAGAAACAGGACGGCGCATTCTGGTATCTTGTTTGATTAAATCCACTCTTAAAACGTTGCATAACTCATCATATGTTTGACATGACATTCGCAAATTAGGTTTCCACAATGATTCCATAGCAGGGGAAACAGGTAGCACATCGAACCAATTTGTGACCTTGGCCATGCCCACACTCTCCTTCTCCAACACGCATCACGATTCCTACCTCGACTGTACTTGTTTACTGTCAAACATGTCATTCAAAAAAGCATGGCCATTTCCGAAGCGAACGAGGGCTCTCTTACAACATTTTGATTTATAATTTGGTGTAAATTTAAAACAAAATATGCAGAAAGTACGGCCAAAACCTTTCTTTTCTCCATTAGGGACTGGTAAAAAAGGATAGGGGGGTGGGCCGGCGCAGAGAGGGGGTGGGTCATGAGGTTTTGAGCCTGGTGCAAGAAGTGGGTCGTGCAATTTTCAGCTACCCTTAGGGGGTAGGTCACCCTATTTTATAACATAGACGGGCACACATTTAAGTCTTGATACTAACGGGACAGTTCACCACACTGTCTTGATATATAAAACACAGCCAGCTGAAATTACTGCTAAAAATACTCTCAAATCTGTTGTGTCCTTTTTAAAATGCAATTTTAATAAAATGTACGATTTTTATTTTTACATTTCATTGCTGTTTAAAATTCTGATACCTTAGTGTGGTCACGTATGTTGTAACTTGTTACATATATTCTTGAAAGAAAGCTAACAAAGAAACACGAGGTCCTATTTCTTTTCATAACAATAGGTATCAATATTATGACGGTTGAACAAGCCGAGTTTATGGAACAATATATTAACGGTGGTTTGTAAAATGGAAAAAAACAAACGAACAAAACAATCTGGATAGATACATGTAACACTGCCATGTAAAAGTTTCTGGTATTTTGAATACGTTTGTTAGGATTGTCTTTATATTTCTGCTGATTTTATAAATGACTGTTAACATATTGTTCCATAAGCTCGGCTTGTTCAACCGTCATCATCTCTTGCTCTTCAAAATCTTCATCACTGCTCTCGTCACTTCTCCCTTCACTTCAGTCACCGCTTTCTTCATCTGTTCTTTCTCTACTGTCGTCCTCGCTTTTGCTGAGATCCTCGGCTATTGCCTTTTTCACAACTGCCTTCAGGTTCTGAAGAAACTCGCTCCTAACGTTCTTCCAAACTTTTTCGCTCTTGAGGATGGCTTTAATCCACTTAACTTGGCGAAGTTGGAGAAGCTGTACCTTGTTCAGCTCAAGATCATTAACAACACCACCGCTTTTGTATGAGGGAGAAATGCTAGAAAGTATCTTGTCAATGTTAACTGACATCCTTTTCATTTTCCTCGTCCTTGCCTTTGTTCTTCCTTCTTTTACCCGCCTGCTGTTTGTTTAGAGGTTTCCTCTGGTCGTAAACTAATACAATTGATTGTGCTTTGTTATCAGGTCTAGTAACCTTTGCTTGATTTCTCGGGCCATTGCTTCATTCTCGCGAAGTGTCCCAAAACACTTCTCATGGAACTGGTGCGCACATTCGTTACCCGTCTTGAGTTTAGAAGTGGTCTTGGAAAATAGTAATGCATCGACATTTGAAATCACGTTGCGAACTTTATTCGCGCTTAGTTCTATTTCTTCAACTGTTTAGAGATTATTTTGCAACATGGTACGATCTTTTGGTTTTAATTTATAATTGCTTTTAAGAAATTTGCTGGTTGGCGCAGGATTTTTTTTTCGCTACAGACATTTTCCAGCTTTTGAGATACTTGCTGTACACTATTCCGTATTTCATACTGCCGCCTTCCTTCAGCATGAAATTACTTCACAAAGTCCTTTTGGTTCTTCGCAAATTTCCACTACGAGGCATAAAAAGCTGGCAACACTTTGTCATTCATGAATTCCGTCCTGTCAAGTTCTGCAAATGGAATGTAGCCATACTTCTTATCTTTTGCAGCCCAATGCCCTCTCTGTATTCCAGGTCTTCCTCGCGCATGTTCGGTACTTACACGTAGGACAGTATTTCTGAGACGCAGGAAACGTCGAACTTTGATCTCTCTCATTCCTGATAAATAATAATATTAAAAAGAAAGATCACAGTCATGCCGAATTTTAGAACCCCTTTTCCAACGTTTTAGTGCTTGTTTTTTGTTTTCTATGATAAAACAGAATTGGAAGTGTGTTAAGCGTGAAAAGGTGTTTTAAAAATAGAAAGGTGCTATTAAATAGCGGAAATTGCACATTTTGTCACCATTCTGTCAAACCTCTTACTTGGTACAAAATACTGAATTTAATCTTACCATAGCGAAAGCAGTCATCTCTTTCAACATCTTGAATGTGGTCAACCACCATGACACCGTCAGAAGATAACTCGTCCTGGTACTGTGCAAGATCGGCAAAGTTAACAAAACTCAAAACGGGATCTTCCTTTTTGATGGACTGCCTCGCCGTTCTCACACGCGTTGGCAAGTATTTGCTCCCTCAGTCTAAGAAATCGTCAAATTTCCATCAGTCTAAAACCTAAAAATTGCAAACAGTCGGAAGAAAAGAAGAATCTATAGCTGTTTTATATTAACCAAGATTCACTTTTTTGGAATAAACTCATCAGATAAAGATTTTGTGCATGGTTTTATGACATACCATATTCTAAGAAATCTTCTTCCTCTGCGTCTTTCAGATGACTAACTCTAGTAATGCCAGCTGTTACCAATACATCGCGATATGAGTGTGAAACATTTGCGTACTGTAAAAAGGTTGAAATGTCCCCATTTGGAGAAGGAGCATCCCCGGCATTCATTTTTTTTCTCAAGGAGCTAGACACGTGTTTTTTCCAGTGGACTACACTCACAATGCGAACACGCATCACTGAACAGCGGATTTCACGCTTCAGAACGCGCATGATTGTTGTGACACAACATGGCGACGGAACTCGTTGAGCTCAGAGATCAGGAGGAAGAATCCCCTGACTTTGCCCATGATGGAGCTAGAGTTTCTTTTAATGTTGGGTGAGCAAAACAAAGAGCCGCAACCAGGAAAGATAGCAATCTCTGGAGAAGAAGTTTACAAACCTGCCCTGTGGAAAGTAATGAAGAGAAGCTTGAGGGCTTGTTACACCACTATCGAAACAACAGGTCCAAATCGTGTATTATTGAGGGATTACTGTTTGTTCTCAGACAACTTTTGGCTCCAGTACATGAATCAGTCGATGTTGCTAGGAGGGCTTGGGGTTTCCTTAAATTTGAGGAAGCCTTTGGTATATTTGAGGGGTTTTTTGATCGTGCAGTTGGAAAAGATGAATTCCAGGATCACCTTCTTCACCCAGAATATGGTCTACGAGTTAATGTCGCACAAGTCAACTCAAACAGGCAAGTTATTGTTTTAATATACTTCAAGAGATACGTGTTTACAATTTTTGTTGCTTGTTTTGATTGTGAGAGGACAACACAATTTTAAAGAGCTCCATTTTCATTTACTTATTTATTTTTATAGATTCTTGGTTTTGGAAAATGAATTCACTAACATCGGATGCTTTTTGAACTAGTTAATTCTTGATCAAGACGCGCCTTGTTCATCTGAGCGACTAAAATTAACTGCTGATGTTCTTGAAAGTGTGCTTGCTTCAATGGATACGGAGTATGACTGCAATGCCTTGAAAGGAATCCTTTTTACCTTCTTGTCAAGGTCTGAAATTTATGCCTTGGGTGTCAAGCCTGACAGAGCTGTAAACTTTCTTTCAAAAACTTTGCAGGCTTCAGAAGAGGTTGAAAATGCACAAGTTGCAGCTGAAGACATGATTCTTTTAAGACTAATTGAGAGGAATGGCAAAATACAAGAGAAGATAAACGATATTGACAGAAAATTACAGAAAGATGGAGATCTGTTGTCTGAAAAACGCAGAGCTTACATGATTCAACAAAAAGAAGCTTTGCTGGAGAGAAAAGAGCATACAGAGAGTGTAAAAAATCAAAACAGTGCCTCAGCCAAGAAGCATTTCGTCCAACAAAGAAAGAGACTAGCCAGTTCCCTCATAGAAGAAAATAGGGTGAAAAAGCACAAACGATCTTGTGGTGCACCATCTCTACTAGATTCTGATGATGAGGAGACAATTGCTAAAGCCATTGAAGAAAAGTCGACAGTCCATGGTCGGAGGCATGATATGGTTCTATATACAAATCACCATGTCAAAAAGAAAGACTTTCTATCTTTGGCTAATTATTATCGACTTAAACAAGGGAAAAAGCGTATTAAAAGTGCAACAACAGTTTTGAACCGTGCAAGGCCAAGAAATGTGAGATCAATTGCTGCAAGAGCACATAAAGGAAAATGGTTGTTTTGTGCCAAAAAACCACCTAAAAGAGAGAACAATGAAAATGTGTGTACCAAACATCAGAGAGAGCATGTTCGTAATGTTAAACTGAGTATGTTTAGTGGAAATTGCAAAGAAGAGGGTTTGGTGATCTCTATGGATGACAAAGCCTACCTGAGGCCAGGAACTGATGGTGAGTTAATACATGTAAACTGTAGAACCAATAATTTTCTGATCACGGTTATGCCATTGTCACCCTTGGTGCACACCATTATTGAGGGCAGAAAATAAAGTATTGTCATGAAAGATATTAATCCTCGTGGATAATGTGTATAAGGGGTTTAGTTTTATCGTTTGTCTCACTATTGTCACTTTCATATTAATTGCGACATTTTGACTGCACACTGCAGGTCTTCACCAGGCAATAGTGTTGATATTCTTGAAATGTTAGCTGTGTTTTCCAATTTGAAATTCACATTGTTGCCATTTGCTACAACTGATCAGAGCTTTTTATAGCACTGTATGGTTGGTTTCCATTACAACTGTACAAACACTCACAACTGACTGGTCAGTATCATTTTTTTTTTTACAATATGCGATAAGCTGATCTTTGATGAAGTAGTTATGTAATGCTATTTTTAAAAAGTGAAGCAATGTATTTTTAGTTGGTGCAAGGGATGTCAAGGCCGTCAGAATATTTGATGTAGCTGACCAGTCTAAGCAGAGAGTCTTACCTCAACATGACTTCAGTGTCCCTCAAGTTCATATCACCCCAGCTAGTTTTCGTTTTATGACAGGTCATCTTGAAACAATTGATGGTAAGTATTATTTTATTCTATATTGCTGGAAAGCACAGTGTATGTCAAGGGAATTGAAAAGATATGCATGACTGCATAATTGTACACATGTTCCTGTAGTTGTTTAATTTCTAATACTTTACAATGCATTAATTTTGATTTCAACATTTTAAAGTATGGCTGAATTTGAACCCCTAATTGTTCTATCCTTTTATATTAAAACAAAAGGCAAAGTCTGTACTGTGAATGATACTGATCAAACTGTTGTGATGTTGAGACCAAAGTTCTACATTGGTAGTTCTGGGAGTGTATGGGCGTCTGATGACATGTCGCTAAGGTACACTTGTGGAACCCTTGTATGAAGTTTGTTTTTTTAATATTCATTAATATTAATCTACCGTTTGTTTAACTTCTGACTTCATAACAATGGAAGTATTATAAAGTGTTACCTTGTACTATTTCAGTTTGCATTCATGCTGTCTTTGTTTTATACCATTAAGGTGGGAGTTGCCACAACTTTTTGAGCACTCACCTGAGAGAAACTGCAGTACAAGTGTGCATTTGCGTAGATTATACGCCCACACCCATGATGTGATTTATTATTTCAAAGGTTAGAAGTCATTGTTTAATTAAGGTCACTGATTAGGGAATAAACCTTTACTGTATTTGCTTTTTCAAAGGCAGTTGTTTCTGAGTAGTACATAGCAGCTGATTTTTTGCTTCTGGCCATCAGTTGAATAAAATAAAAAGAAAATATCGCCCGAGTATACATTGTAGTTTTGATTTGTACAAGCATGTATTTGTATTCTCTTGAATGTATCTGATTCAACGTCCAACTTGGCTATACTAGTTGGTGGAAAAGACTTCAAGACTTTTTAGCTTTGGTGTCGCTTTACCTTCCACCCTACATGTACCTATTTTAACATACCACTCTATGATTTTCATGTTCAAAGATACAACCATGCATAAAGATGTTATTTCTTTGATGAATGATCCTGACCATAAATTCAGGGATTATGAAGTGAAACGAATTGTGTGGCTTAGAAAGCACTTGAGAAAGGCAGTGTCCATATGGAGTGAGGACAAACCAACTACTGGGAATGGATATGAAGTTGCTTTGGGAAACCAACTGACTGACTGTTTAGATGCCATTCTTGAAAACCTTCAATGCACTGAAGCACATGCTCTGTAAGTTTTAATACCTCACAGTACTGCTTTTTTGTATTCATGCTGTAATAATGACCATACATTGTAACAAGAATTTTGTAAAACATACATGTATGTATACAGGGTAGATAATCAATAGTACATAATTTTGTGTTGCATCTGAATTTCTGCGCTGTCGGATATATCACAAAGGCAAGGTGTGAAGTGACAAGATTAACAACAGTGATAACATCAGTATTGAAATTAGGATTTCCTGTTCCATCTTCTGTCATGATCTACCTCCTGAACTACAATAGTAAGTTAGAATCAATATAATTTATATTATACAAAATAATATATAACATGTGATCAATGTCCTTAATACAAGTTCATACATGTATGTGTTACAACGCAGGGAAGGCAAGGCAGAGCAGCTATGGTCTAAATGCCAAGCTATCTTAGCTGAGTGTGACAGATCTTTACAGCAAATTAAATCTATTAATCTTCCACCGGTGTACTCAGACATCCTAAAGGCAACAGACGCAGGACCTGGTGTTGGCTGTGGTAATCTAGAAGTGCGGTTTATGCATGTTGAGATTGCCCAAGTTCATGATTCCGACAGAGTCAATCATGTACATAGAGTGAGGGATGACAGTGGCCAGAATGAGGCGGAAAGGTCCAATGCAGCAATAGGTAACTTTCACTATCATTTCTGCATTTTCTGGGATGTGCTCTAAACAACACCAACAGGTGTGAAGGAATTGAACACCAAAATTGTGTGGTATATATTTTTCTTTTCAAGGGGAAGCTTTGGTGGATGGTTCAGCTTTAAAGTGGAAGTATCATGAGCCCTTTGCAAACCTTCTACCTGAGGAGGTGGAGAAATTGTCAGCAGAAGAAAGCAAGGCTTTAGAAGAGAAGGCAATGGAGCAGAATGCCTAGCATGTAGCAAGAGATGTACAAGCAAGAATAGATGATGTACCAGGACCAGCCAGTGATTACATGAAAGCCTTCATTACTGGATTAAAAGGTAAGAAAATATGAAGTAATTTATTATATGATACTGTTTGAGAAAATCTCTCTGTACATGTATAGAAGCTTGAAAACATGAAAATGAGAATATTGTTAATAGAGTTATGAAATGATTTCATGTATGTTCAAATTGCTTTAAAATTGTAATTTTATGGCATTTTGAACATTCTGGTACATGAACTAAGGACCATTTCCTTTGACTGTCTTAAAACACTTGCGGCAAACTGTGTTTTGAGTTTGATACTGAAATAAATAATTCTGGGACTGCAACAGTTGTACAATTTTTAAATTTGTATTCTTTAATTTTTATTGCAGATGAGCAATTTTTTTTCAATTCAGAGTATTTGACCAAGTTTTCAGCATGCCCTGAATCCAAAAAGTCAAGTGTGCCTGGTCATGCATACTTCAACAAAATATCTGCATTCTTGAAGACACATGTACATGTTGGGGAGTTATATCTTGAGTGTCTCAAGGGGGAACTGCCAAAGAAATGGAGGTAAACTGTACACAAAAAATTAGCTTTATTTAGATTTGCAGTAGAGGTAGTGTACAAATATGAAATGTTGCATTTGACAGGATTTTTATAAATATAAAAAGTTCATCAATCTCGGGAAACCCAGTTGATGACTAATGTTACACTAAAATAAAATCAAGAAATGTTTTCTTTTTTCAGGTGTTCTCTGTGAGTTCTGTTCACAGACAAGTTTCCGAAACACCTCTATCCAGAGGGCACCCAGGCCATATCCTAGTACCGTGGACCTTCCACAACTACAGTACCTATCATAAAATGAAACACCAGTTTTCACTGATGAAGAAAGAAACATTTATCGCCCACCAGATGACTTTCAACCCAGAGCACAGTTAAGGAAGCTCTTTGCTGCGGGTGGGTGATTGTCTTTCCAACACTTTCACATATCTTTAAGAGTCACTTTTGTCCATGGGTGGGTGGGTGGGTGGGTGGATGGATGGATGGACAGATACATACATGATTTATCTGAAACTTAAAGTAAAATTTATGTTTTCATCACGCAGACCAGAAACAATCACCCTGAAATACGTGCAAGGCCAATGGGAAGATGGTAATATCTTCCTTTGTGAGCAATTATACTAAAACATTATTATTCTCCTCACGGTCGTTGAATGTCGTGGAACTATGAAATCCATGTAAACTGCTTTCCTGGTATAAGTGAAACAAAGATAGATTAAATGATGAACTGTTTAATTTAATGTGTGTGTATGGAATCTTAGGTGAGTGATGAATATTCTTTCCGCTTTAACTGCCTCGTCTGATAAAATAGACTAAAAAAAGGGGAAATAATCGAAACGTCAAGCAAAAAATGTCTCGACTTTAGGCTATGCGTCTGCACCATGTGACATATTTGAATTAAATCGGGAAAAATCTAGTAGATTTTCGATTTCTGATTTAAAGGCATTGGCTTTAATAGTACCAAACTAATTTGCATTTTGTAGATGACTATTTTCTGTGTCAGTTGTCGCTGATTTTATTAGAACAAGTCCTTGGCTGATGACTTGAACGTAGATGAAAAATATAGCCATTAAACGAAGGGCTAATTTCTTCGCATTCATATAATGTAATAATACATTCAACAGCTTGAATTGTAAGAGCTATGTCAATTTGTGTCATCATTTCAAGCTGGAGTTGTACAAAAAAATCTTAAATTACACTTAAAAGTTTGAAGCAATTCGTTGAGACCGTGGAAGAAAATTAAATTCAATCTTTGAGCTGATTTCCTGAGTGGACTTCTATTTCACACAGACCTGGCATGTGGTGAAGCATTCACAAAAATCACTTGCAAGAAAGAGATGGGCCTGGCAAGTGAGATGCAAGATGAACGTGATTTGAGCTATCTGCACCAGAACGGAATTAACAAAATTTACACTTCTAAGATTTTTTTGACAAAAAACCACACCAAACTCAGAAAAATATAATATTGGTACATTATTGCTTGGTACTGTTAATACCAAATTGCAGTTTATACATGTAAATTGGAAATCTCTAGTTTAAAAATTATTCACCTGAGACATCTCAAGAATATGTTCAAAACCTAACTAAGTGGAAGTTGGAGGATTGCCATTAAAAAACGCATATAATGAGCTTTGCTTCCCTCTGCTCCTCAATACCCTCTGTTCCTCTGTGCCCACTGTGCCTGTGTGCCCACTATTCCTCTCTGCCTACTGTTTCTCTGTGCCCACTGTTCTTTGTGCCTACTGTTCCTCTGTGCCCACTGTTCCTTTGTGCCCACTGTTCCTTTTTGCCTACTGTTCCTCTGTTCATCTGTGCCTACTTTTCCTTTGTGCCTACTGTTCCTTTGTCCCCACTGTTCCTCTGCGCCTGTTCCTTTGTGCATCCTGTTCCTCTGTGTCCACTGTTCCTTTGTACATACTGTTCCTTTGTGCCCACTGTTCCTTTGTGCCTACTGTTCCTCTGTGTCCACTGTTCCTATGTGCCCACTGTTCCTTTATGTTCACTGTTTCTCTGTACCCAATGTTCCTCTGTGCCCCAGTTCCCCCTTACATCAGTTAGGTTGTTGTTCCTACATAGTGTCGTCCTCATTCTAACGTAAATATACTGTGATTACGTCAGTCAGGTTGTCATACACCAGCCATAAACCCAGGAAGAGGGCATGATACATTTCTTTGTCATATCAGATGTCAATACGTCAGAATCTGGACTTTTTTCTGATTGGCTTGGAAAAAATACCTATGAAAAACTCTGTTCCTTTTGGCTGAAGATAGAAATGGCGGAAAGTACAGTGAGTAGGAAAGACTTTTCTTGGTCTTTGGCCCAAGCTGTGAAGGATTTTTCAGTACAGTCTCTTAAGGCAGAGAAAGTTAAATGTATGCGACGCTTAGTCTGTCCATGTGAGGATGTTTTAGCTGTTCGTCCTTCTGGTTTCAGAAAGAGTATAATCCTAAAGGTGTGATTGTGTCTAGTACTAAAGAGCAAGGAAACAAAATCTTTTGTGGTCTGTAATGTTAGCCTGCTACAGTATATAAGAAAACAACAAGTTAAAAGGATTAAGAAGTTGGATTGTGGTTCACGTGCAGTGGCCACTGCCGTAAGAGATGAAATGGACAAAGGCATCAAAGAGAGACATGTGAATATCGTCTTTGGAAGTGCTGAACAGTGGCTCAGAGACCGATGGAAGAAAGCCTTACATTTGACAACCATATCACCCCGGCAGTGGTAGGTGGGCAGGTTATATTACAGCGAAGGGCTAAAAAAATTTTCGAACGGTAGACCTGAACGGCTGAACAGCAGGAGTAAAATTTTGAACGGATGGTCCTGAACAACTGAACGACTAAAAATAATTTCGAACGGTAGACCTGAACGGCTGAACGGCACGAGTAAAATAAAAATTTCGAACGGTAGACCTGAACAGCTGAACAGTTTGAGTAAAATTTCGAACGGATGATCATGCACGGGAGAAGGGATTGTCATGACTGGTTGCAAATGGAACTAACGGATAACCATTAACTGCAGAACGGCTCATGTTTTAGCAATAATTATTTATATATTGTTTCAAACAGATTGTTAATGACTGGCTGCGAACGGGACGGACCAAAGATTAATGTTTATTACTTTCGCTACGCAAACCACTCGCTAAATGCTCACCTTTACAGCGAAAAATGCCTTAATACCGCCAAATGCAAAGATTACTCGTCAACGCGTCGCCCGACAGTCGTAGTTGTTTGCCCAAAACATGCCACCCAGTCCATTGTTTAGTAAAATTAAAATACATACTCTTTTAATACTGCTATTCAAGTTTTTTTTCCTTCTACTTCTGGCAGCTTCACTAGTTATCACAATGCTATCCCACACTGACTTTTTTAGACTTTCAAACAGTTTTTAAAATCAAAGAAACTGCAAGGATACATTGTTGTTGCTCATTCAAGCATGACTCTGAGCTGCTCTGCGAAAACTGGCCAAAATTTGCATAGAGTTCTAAACAGCCGTGACAGGTAACGCAACATGATTACAACAGCCAATCCGTATCAATCACTTGGACATGTGGGCGCGTTGTCGTGACAACTACACTGTAAACTTGTGTGCCACTCATATTTGCAATTATCAAACTCTAAGGAAAGACCATGGCGGAATGCGAGTTAGCTGATAAGTTACTTGACAGCGAGGAAATCGTAGAAAAAGTTAAGAAGTTTCTAGAAGAAGGATGTGGGTGTTCTCAGGGTGTGAAAGGTGGCCACTGTTCTCAGCAATTTCAGAAAGAAGTTGTGCTGTGTAATTTAAACAACTGCCTGGAGCTATCACATGGAGAACTCTACCTCGTCATACTGGCGAACATCCAAGCGTTAACGATGATCGATGTCACTGGGGAAAAAAGAAAGCGAAGTGCGCGCTGCAATTTTCTTTACCTGAACCGTCCGATCTGTAAAGAAATGTTCTTAAACACTTATGGCATAAGCTACTCAAGGTTTCGCAGATTAAAACAACACTATGAAGAACACGGAATCTGTCAAAGAGTACATGGAAACCGCAAGAGGCTACCTCACAACACGTTGCCACAAACCGTAAACGAGGACGTCAAGAACTTCCTAACTAACTATGTTGAAGAAAATGCTGTTCTCCTACCCGGCAGAATCCCAGGATTCAAAAAAGATGACTTTCATCTGCTCTTGTCGTCAGACACGAAAATGAGCGTGTGGCGGGCGTTTAAGAGAACATGCAATGAAAAGGGAAAACAAGCTGTTTGCTACACCACATTTTTAAAATTATGGGAACAGTTTCATCCTAGTGTTGTCGTCGCCAAGCCTATGACAGACTTGTGCCTTACTTGCCAGCAAAACACATAGAAACTCATGCGTTCTGCGAACCTTCCAGATTGGGAGAAGTCCGAGTGCGTCTTGGCTCAGCAAGAACATTTAGACTGTGTACAGACAGAGAGAGATTTCTACAGGAACACTTGCGCTGAGGCCAAAACCAACTTTGAGAGATTTGAAGAGGCAATCGAGCTGGATGATCTACACAACACATGTTCCCTTGACACAACCATCCACTACTCATTTGACTTTGCCCAGCAGGTTCACATCCCCAGTAACCCGATGCAGCCAGGCCCGATCTACTTTAAAACGCCATGGAAGTGCAGAATTTTCGGTGTCATGTGCAAAGCAATCCCTCGCCAAGTTAACTATTTAACTGACGAAGCAAGTGACATTGGTAAAGGGGCAAACACTACAATAAGCTTCCTTCTACATTACTTTCACAACCATGGTCTTGGCGAAACTCCTGTTAAACTTCATGCTGACAACTGTTCCGGACAGAATAAGAACAATTTCTTCCTTTGGTACCTGGCATGGAGAACAATACATCAACTTCATGACTCAATCTGTTATTCTTTTCTAATTGCCGGTCACACAAAGTTTGGTCCCAATCATTGCTTTGGAATCATCGAGAGATCATACAAAGTTAGTTACGTTTCTTCTCTGTATGAACTTGCCCAGATGGTTGAGTCATCCAGCACTGTTGGAGTAAACAAAGCCCAGCTTGTTGCGACACACGATGGGAAAGTCATTGTGCCAGTTTATAATTGGTCAGCGTTCTTGGAACAGTACTTCGTCAAGGTTCCAAACATCAAAAAGTTCCACCATTTCAGATTTTCTATAGACGAACCTGGGAAACTTTATTTTAAACTGTACAGCTCATCTCCTGAACAATCTCTGCAACTCCTGAAGAACTCATTCTGCCACCCGCCGTGCTTCCACCCAAGGTCAATCCCCAAGGATTATCCCAAGAACGAAAGCAGTATCTGTACCAAGAGATCTGTCAGTTTTGCAAGCCTGGAATGGAAGATCTGGTTGCCCCGGCGCCTTGAAAACAAAACAGTTCTTTTAAGAACTCCCGCCCTGCTTTGCACGTCACAGGGAAAAATCCTGCAGGTTGAGCGTTCGACATTGCACTCAGCAGGTAGCACAAAAATGGCTCCTTTAGGAGCCACCACATGCAATAAAAGTCATGACAAACACCGAGTTTACAACGTTTACCCAATATGCCCAATTGCCCAAATAATACACTCGAATCTCGATCAAAACGCGCACTAAAAGCTTTATTTCTATTTTGGCTTTTCGTAGACTAGTAGCAGCCCCTCTTTTTCTTAGTCCAGCGAAGAGCCTTCCACTCTAGCTATTATTATGAACTATCATGTCGAATTTCAACACGTCCAAACTGCATGATAGTTGGTGAAATCTGATGATGGTGAATAATAGTTTAAACGTGCGTGATAGTTGAAACTATCATATCAACTGAGTGACAAGTCATTCAAAACGGCGTCTATTTATCGCTCCGCTAAGATCTTTTTTTCGCTCACAAATAGCATTGCTGTTTCTCGGTTCAGGCTTTTTAATACTGCATCCAAACAAATGTTTTACCATCAATTCTAATCAAATTAAATCGAGCTACAAATGAAAAGACTGAATCACTAGCAATTACAAAACAACGTTTGCAAGCGGCATAAAAAAAACTGTCCAAGTAATCGCAAATACATGGCGCTGAAAAACAAATTAGAAGCACGAGCTGTTAGCGTTTTGTCGCCGAGAAAAAAAAAAGAGAAGAAAGAAGAATACAAAAAATTACCAGTTTGGGTTATTGCATCTCTTTTCCCAATAGACAGTTTAAAACGAATTGTCGTTTCTTGGTCCACGCCTTACATCCTTATATTGGTTCCAAAGACATGTTTCACCAGATGTTTCACCAGCGATTCAGTTTTTAGATAAAATTAAATCGAGTAGTAAACTAGCATTACAAAGTCATGTTTGCGAGCAGCATCAAAATAACTGTCCGAATTTGCATATTCCGGTGGCCAGAACTGCTACGTCATAAATAGCCTGCGAGCAGGCTACGTCGTAACCAAATCGCATACATAAACTCAAAAATCACAAGCGCAAGCTGTTGATATTTTGGTGGGGTGAGCAAAGAATATTAAGTTTTGATTAGCGCATTTCAAAATAATTTCACTGACAAGTACATTACCGGACAAATGTAAGTTTGTCTAATTGTTGGTGACTATTGAAAGTTACCGCTGGTAAACCCCAAGGGATACATAGACGTGTCCCCGAGTCCCAGACATCAACCGAAAGCACGTGTAAACAACTTCTCAGTCAATAAGATGTTTTACAGCTTGAATGGCATTAAAATATTAAGCGTTCAGTTTTGCATCTTTTCTCTTAGGAAAATTAATAATGAGGCATGAGAAAATAATAGTCTTTCAATGACAAGAGTCTAGAAGATAAGTGAGTAGCGCAACAAAAAAGTGTGAGAACAAAGGATAAACCTCTTTGCCGGCGACACTGACTTGACGGTTTACAAGGAGAGATAATACCACCATCAAATTACTATATTCAGTTTTGAACAAACAACTATTTTAATAAATAAACAGGTAGGCATACAAAAGGATTTTAAAAAAAGCATTTTTATCGAGTCTACAGTTTCTAGTTTACATAAAAGTTACAATGAACGAACCGGAGTAACTTCTTTGGCTAAACGCTTGCGGGCGGCACGGCACTTTGAATTTATTTTTCCTTTAATGCATCTCCATGCTCTATCTTTTTCTTCCATTATGTTTACGGGAAACTTACTAAATATCAATACTTTAAGTGATTTCAGTTTGTTGCTGTCAAGGCAGTGTTTCTCATGGGTGCCTTCTGTGTTACTTGTCGCTAGTTCTTCCTTACTGAAGAAAGATGGTAGTAACTTAAGTGCACACAAGTGCCGTTCCCTTTCTTTCGTGAGGGTCTGCTGGACTGCTCTTATTTTTGATGGCATAACACATGTACCAATGAGCTCTTTGCCGACCTCCTGTGGAGTACTTGCGGACGTGCCTTCCCAGTCTGGATTGGTCTCGGCTGATTGGTCCTCCTCGGAGCGAAGTCTACGCAGGGTGTCTGGTGTTAATTGTCGTCAGGTCAGGGTCTTGGTTCAGGTCTACTGAGCACTCAATTTCGTCCATCACGGGAGTCTCGTTGACACATGCGGAGTTTACAGTGGAATCAAGTTGCTGAATAAAAGAGAAAAACACCCGTGTCATTTCGTTTGCTTACGTCTGCTTAAACTATCAGTGACTTTCACACATTGGTCACTGTATACCATGTTCAATTATTAAGGAATAAAAAACATGTTCCGTTTGGAAGTTTGGGAGAACAAGAAATGCGTTAGGAACACAAACTGATAGGTGAGTGTTTCCACAGATTTTTTGAGTTCTCTGGAACTTCCACGAGTGTTTCTATTTAACAATTAGACGGCGAGCGCGAGGTTTCCATCAGCTGATATCGAATTTGACTATCAAAGTCGATAGAAACTGAAAGCGACTAAAACTCGATAGAAACACGGAAAATATGTTTTCTATTTCTTTCAGCTAACACCATGAGGAAAAAAATTAAAATCACTCGTTTATTTTGATCATTGATAGTGACATTGATAGTGTTGTTGATAGGTTATGTTTAATTAGCTACAAGGTTACGCTAAAACAACTAGACAGCTAGCTCTCGGTTTCTATCATTCACTGGTGCTTCTGTATCACATTGCAATCAAAGTATCCCGGCCTATGGGGGTACTCCCATAAATTTCAGATAGGTGTGTGCCGCCCAGGTTCTTAAACGGCTCTGCCCCTATTTAGACAAACGAGAATTGATACCCTATTTAAGGACCAAACCTGAACAATGACACCCTATTCAAGGGTAAAACAAAAACTAAGAATTTAACGGCTTTATTTCGTTCCTGTAACATTGGAAGTTAAGCATCAAGCATGGAATACTTTAGTAAACCTAGTTTAATAATATGCCTCATTGTTTCTTGTGTAACTGGGCAATTACGCACTTGAATTTTGGTTGATACAACTTAGGGCCAAGTCGCACTAGAGGACAAAACTGTTTATTTATGTCAAAAATCTGTCATCACAATGAAAAACCAAGTGCGACCGGTTTGTTCACCAAAGGACAAAATTTGGTCGCGGGCGGACAAACTTCAAAGATGCCATCGACTACCTCTGGAGCAGGCCAAATTGAGACAAATTTTGGAAAACAATAGCGAGGGTGTTTTAATTCGGAAATGATTTGACAGGTGATATGTAGCAGAGTCTCTATGCTATAGACTTCGCGGCAAAATTGGTCACGTTCTCATTTCGCAACAACATGAATCCAGGCACGGGCAACCAATACTTTCCGTATGAAATGGGGCAACAATATCCTCAATATCCACCAGGATGGATATATCAGTTGCCTAGCACTTACAATTTTAATGATCGAGGAACTGCAAGCCCATCTCCTTCAACCGCAAGTTCTGGCTCGTTGTCAGAATCCTTTCCGTTCGTCGAAGACAGCTCAATGCCGGAATCATCCCAAACTTCTTCGCGCCGTACATCTTCCGAGAACAAGAAGGCCCAGGAACGATGGACTAAAGATGAGGAAAAACTGTTAGTCCAACTATGGGCTGAAAAACACGATCAGTTGGAAAGCAGAGAGTACAGGAAAACGTGGGCCTGGATCGCTGAGAAGATTTCGAAAGCGCTACAGTCCAACAAGACGGCCGACAAATGTATTCGGAAAATGAAGTACATCATAGAAAGATACAAGAATGCAAAAGATTGGAACAAAAACCAAACAGGAGGAAACCTTAGGAAATCCGTCTACTACGATGAGGTCGATAAGATCCTTGGATGCCGCGACCTAGTAACCTTCAATAATGTAGCCGAAGCGGGGATCAGCGGCGAAAGTGCCCCCCAAGTTGTAGCTGAATCAAGTGATACTACTGGCGAGAACAGTACTTCATCTAGCCCCAATGTGCTACAAACTCCAGCTGAAAAGAGAAGAGCGTCAAAGAAAGGGAAACGAGCTTTGAAACGCAAAGCTCCTGATAATGACAGCGACGAAGAGTTCAAGATGGCTCTAAAGGATATGAGGCAGCAGGGGGAGAAAGTTACAGCATTTATGGATTCTTTGCAACAATCACAGACGCAGCAGCTAGCCATGATGAACCAATTTATGGGCTCCATTGTGAAAATCCTTGGCCAACAGAATGAGAAAGACAACTGAACTTTAATTCAAGACTGTTTTGGACTATTGGGAGACAATCATTATCGACCATTATCAAAAGACATGTTATTGTTTATGTTGCGAATCGATCAAACGAAATTATGGAAACAAATGAATGTACTGCTTGAACTGATTTCTTGTTGTAAATGCAAAAATTATCTTTATCACACACTTCTCTTTACAAATCTGAACAATAAATGTCTCTAAAATTGCAGGAAAATTCAATACGGTGATGGAAATCGTTTCTTATGATTCAACAATCGCATGTTGAGCACAAATTACAATGCAATATTTTTATAGTATTTTCTCGTTGATTTTCTTCTATTTTCTTTGTGAAATATCAAATACAGTATAAGTTTAAGTTTGAAGGATTAAATAATTAAAAAAAGGGATTTGAAGAATCATAGACTGTTTTTAGCAACTCTCTTATATCTTCCCCGTCCTGCATTAAGTCATTGTTCTGTTCGTTTCCGCGGTCATCATCGTCATCGTAAAAATCATCCTCCCATTCGTCCCCAATTTTAATGCAAAAGTTATGCAGCACTGCACAAGCAATGGCAATCTTCACAGAAAAAGTTATTCTGCTATCCAACCGCTTTTGTAGAATTCGCCAACGACTTTTGAGGCAGCCAAAAGCGCACTCGATGGTTACTCGTGCAGACGACAGTTCCTTGTTAAATGTTATCTCGCCAGGGTCACGCGTCGCTTCAGGATAAGGCTTCATAAGCCAGGGGGAAATAGGGTATGCGCTGTCTCCTACCAGGTAAGGCTGAATATCTGTGATGCCGATTCTTTCAACGGGTTCCTTGAGTATATCTCCGTTGCTTGCTCTTAGATAAAGCGAGCTGTTTCGATATACCCTAGCGTCGTGGATACTTCCCGGATAACCCGCTGCAAAGTCAAGAAATAATCCCTTACCGTCAGCAACGGCCTGAATAATGAAATCATGTTGCTGATTTCGACTAAAATAATCAACAGCACTGTCTCTAGGAGCAACTATTTTGATATGAGTGCCATCTATGGCCCCAACAATGTTTGGAAGTCGTGATTTGTCCGTAAATGTCTCTATACACCTCACTGTCTCGGCCACTGTTGTTGGGAATTCGATGTACTCATTCCTTAAGTCATAAAGAGCCTCAACCACGTCTTGACAAGCCTCTATTGCTGTAGTTCTGCCGACGTTTAGCGCAGGTCCTATTGTTTCGTATGAATTTCCGTGTGCAAGGCGAAGCAAACCACAAGCAAGGACCTTTTCAGGAGTGAGGCAATTTCGCAGAACTGTATTCTGTCTCGTCAGCCGGTTACGAATTACGTTGAGCAAC
>OZ037995.1:18963826-19041326 GCA_964035705.1 Porites rus
GAAAACAAAGCCAGCTTCTTTTGAAATTGACCCCAAGGTCGCGTCAATTTTTGGGGACTCAGAGAGCGAAGACAGCTTTAATGGGTTTGGAGAAATAAGCACGGATAGGGGAGATATTTCTGATATAGATTTAGATTACCTTGAAGCCAAGGAAGATGAAGCTGGCTCTGAAGATGCAGAAGTTTCTGAGGATCACGCAGATGACATGGAGGATGAAGAAGAAGCTCGGTGGACTGCCCACCTCATCGACATTCAAGTTCCTGATTTCCTGGCAACTAGTGGAGTTAATGTAAACTTAAATGATCCTAATGAATAAGATGTGTTTTTGCATTTCATAGGTGATGATTTGTGGGATCTAATTGTAAATGAGAGTAATTGATACGCGCAGCAAAAGTTAGGTGATAAATTTGTAAATTTCCGACGCATCACGCGCGAAGGGTTAAAGGCCTTTATTGGAGTAAACATGATCATGGGGATCCAAACGATGCCAAACTACGCATTGTTTTGGTCTGACGATATTTACATAGGAAACCAAGGAATTAAGGCTACTATGACTAAGAATAGGTTTGAAGAATTATCTTGTTATTTGCATTTCAGCGATTCAAGTAAAGAACCTGCCTGTTGCGACACAAATTAAGATCATCTTTTCAAAGTTAGAGCTGTGCTAGATTATGTCCGTAGTAAATGTGAGAATAATTTTAAGCCCACTAAGAATATTGCTGTTGATGAGGGTATGATCGGTTTTAGGGGTAGATTATCTTTTAGACAGTACATGCCAGCCAAGCCAACTAAGTATGGAATTAAAGTTTGGATGGCCGCTGATTCTAGTAATGGCGATGTGCTGAATTTTGATGTTTACTTAGGAAAGGAAGCGAATCAGCGGAGAATTTTTGGCCCAGGTTATGTAACTAAATTGATTAGACCATTCATGAATAAGAGCCATCATGTATATTTTGTAACCTTGTTAGAACATTTAGAAGCAAATGGTACTTACGCTTGTGCCACCGTTACATGTAATCGTAAAGACTTACCTCAATGCACTAAGGAAAAACTTAGGCCAGGGGAAAAGGTAGTTAGCCAGAAAGGAAATGTAGTTTTCACGAAGTGGCATGACAAAAGAGATGTTAGCTTAATTTCCACTAATTGAAGTCCATTAGCTGTAGATGTTGTTGTGAGTAGGCGAAACCAGCTGTTGTAGATAAGTACAACAAGCACATGGGCGGTGTTGATCTTGCTGATCAGCTATGTCAATATTATTCCATAGGTCGTAGTTCGTAAAAGTGGTATAGATATATCTTTTGGTTTTTAATGGAAATTTCAATTTTTTTCCCCATGTAATTTTTTTCCCCTTTATAATAGCTACAATTTAGAGCAGGGAAAAGGCAAAGAGCCACAATAAACTTTTAGACTTAAGTTAGCTAAGCAGTTGATCGGGGGATTTTCATCTGTATCTTTTGCAGGCCATTCAGCAAAGCGCCACAAAATTGGCGAATTAGTGCCTTCTTCCCCAAACACGGGTTCTCATTTCATTGTAAAGGTTAAAGGTAGAAAGAAAGTTTGTGTTCATTGTAAGAAGATTGGTAGGAAAACAGTTTCGGGGCGTGCAATTGAGAGTTCATTTCAGTGTTTGCAGTGTAGCGTAGTTCTTTGTAAAACTTGCTTCAGTGACTTCCACGCGGCTTGAGCTGTCTTTGTTTTCTGTGTCCCCACCGGTGAAACATCTAATTGACGCTAAGTACAGTTCGGTAAACCAGAAATAATGCTACAGTATGGCATTAAGATGAAACAAGAGTATTTATTTCTCGAAAATGATTGTTGTTTGCTTGACCTTTTTTACCCTTTGGCTGTGGTTAATTTATTTGATGAGATAATTCGATTTGCGTGTTCTAATGTATTTACGCATTTGGGTTTTCCTTTTGCCGGTTTTTTGGCTACAGTTCTTTCATGATTGACCCATTTCATAATATGGCTACCATTTATCTTTCATGTTTTGAATAACTTGATTTGGAAACCCATTTGTGTGTCTTTTATGTGATTGACAGAGTGTATATTTTCTTGCTTGGTGCGAAGTGCTTGCGGCTTGTTTACATTGAAATTATTGATGCGCCTCTCTTTCCTCTCTTTGTGGCTTCACCTGTCTTAAACCAGATCTATCTGAAAGAAAACTTTAATAAACTTTAGTTAAACTAAGGCACAGTATTTAGAGATCGTGTTTTTGCCCATTTTGGCTTTGATCATTGTTTTCTCATGTGTTTTGTGCAACCCGTGAAATATTTATTTTGTGCCTTTTGTCGTGCGGTAAAGAAATTATTCGATTTCCATAGTCCTGTTGACCATTTGTACCAATTCCTTTGGTTAAACAGCATTTAGTTCACATTTTCTAGTCGCTTATTTATTCCACTTCAAAAGGGAGTTTGTTTGAAAACTTGATCTTGTCTTGGCTTTACTGCGCATATGGTTTACTTCACCCCTTTCGCGTACGCAAATTTTTAGGCCAAAACTCCCAGGGAATGGGGGGTTGTCACGCTTAAAAGTCCCAGGAGTGAATGGAAAAGACACAAAATTAAGATGGGTTAAGACACAAAATTTTAAGCAAATTAGAATACTGTGTTCCTTTACTACTTTACAGTGCTCTTCACTGCCGGATTGATTGACCTGTTTTGTAATGCACAGAAACAATCTAAAGAGTAAAAATAGAAAAGTTCTATGACAATTTTCCAAGTAGCTCTGTTTCAAATGAGGGAAAGAAGTATTATACTGAAAGGAGAACTTTGCTTTATTTAAAAGCTTTGTTCATTGCTGCAGGCTCAATTGAGCAAATTTGTTGTGTTAACCTCCAACAAAATGTGTAATTAATTACAAGAAAGAGTAATTAATTACTTCAATGATAGTTTTCCAGGTAGTTTCGTTTAATAAGAATAGCCAATGAGAGCAGTCGCTTCATTTAAAGGCTTTGTGGATATTATGCATGATAGTTTGAATTTTTCCGTTTTCCACTTTGAAAATAAAATAAATGAAAACTAGTATAGTTTCATTTTACTCAACCCGTGAAATAGATAGTAGAGTGCTACGCATTATTATGCACTTATTCCACTGTCTTCTTTTGTTTACTTAAGGCTATTTTGCTCTAGTTATTATTTTTTGTTTCATGGGTCATGTAAAATCACTCTAAACAGGTGAATTTTGGTTACTGAAGTCCAAAATCCTTAACGCTTTTTTAATCTTATTTTTGTGCTCTGTCATTAAGTATCTTAGCAGATAAAGAAAAAACATGTAATGTTCATAGCAGTAATAGCCGTTCAATAATGTTTTTAAAGTACTTAAAAGTAGGAAGCATATCGATAAGCATATCACTTATATTGGCAGTTTTAAGCAAAAATGTAAATATCTTAAAGATTGAAAAAAATAAGTAAATGGATATATTTTGTCATTTTAATTAAGATAGCTCTCTGTAAGGAGAAAAATATTAGCACGCTAATAATAGTCAAACTTACTTTCTACATAAAAGCATTTTTTAAGCAAAGGATATTGCCTAGAATTTTTTTATTACTTGAGGACTGCTAAATATATCTAGATGACCGTTCCATTCATTTACAAATTTGGAAGCTTATCTTTTAAATTCCCTACGATTTTCTGAAGTTTTATTTTCATACTTTACTTCCTAAGTTAGGCTACTTTTCATAGAGAAAAAGGGAACTAAAAATTTTCGGATTAAAAAATGTGATGGCCAGAGGAATCAGGAAATGTCTCATTTGTGTAACACATAAAATTTCAGCTAAGACCTGATTCCCGCACGAGAGCTCCACTATAAAATTGGTGTAATTAAAGAATATTTTTAATGAAAGACCAATTTTACTGACTGAGGTCTTTTTTGTCAGTTCTGTTCAATTGGAGTGCACTGTTGATGACCATTTAATTGAAGAAGACGATGGGCTTACAGAACTAGATGTAGCAAGAGCTGAAGTAGCTGCTTGTAAAGTAGAAACTGAAGCTGCAGAAGCAGTAGCAGAAGCTATTCTAGCTCTCCTTGACTCCGCCCAGAATGATTTAAACACTGCTAATGCTAATATTTGAACTTCACAAAAAACTTAAGATGTCCCAGTTTAGCCTTTAAAGATTTTTGGCAGATGATGATAGTATTAAATTTCACACAGGCTTTCCTAGCCATAATTCTCTACACAGAGTCTTTGAAATCTTACAGCCCTCTGCTGAACGAAAGAGTTACATTTATAGTGCTGGACTAAATAGTGAGGGCCTCCCAGGGGTTTTAGGGAACAAGGGAACATCGCCATTCACTTTTAGGGAACAAGGGATATTTCAAAATAACTTTTAGGGAACAAGGGAACTGTTGAGGGATATTCGGGAACAAGGGAACATTGACCAACATTGACTTTCGACCATTTTCTAACTTTTGGAGAGATTTCCATTAACTGTTTATGAAGACATTTCCGACGTTTCTGTAATTTCATGCATTTCCAACGACTAAGCCTGGCGACTAATCTTCACAAGTGAACTGGTGACGACTGGGGATGAGTTTAGAATGCGTGGGAACCTTGGGAGAGACTCTGTCGGGTGGATCGCCATTTTTAAGGTAATTTTCTCTTTGGTGTTCCATGTCTAGAAACGCTAACCATTTATTAATAAATGGCAACGGAAACAGAAGGAATTCAAGTTCAATCTGCGGATATATCAGACACAACGGTAAATGTACCGGTTACCGGTGCAATTTATCACAATGGAAATGAAAAGCCCACAGAAAGATGGTGTATGAGGTATGAGGACTGTTTCAGATAAAGATTTTACGTCAGTTTTAAGCCACTTGCAGAAAGGATTTGGCATCAAGGAGAAATGTGCAATGCCAAAAATCGTTAAGTTCAAAATTCACCTGTCTTCAAAAGACTTTCGGCCAAAACTACCTGAGTGGCCTAAAGGACGAATTTTTCAAATTGACACGCAAGAACAGTGGGAGACTGCTTTACCACAGATTATTAGTCATCAAAGGGAGATGATAGGTAAGTCATGCTCTGATTTTTCAATGCTACACTTATGAGCCAAGTGAGACTTTCTTGACTTTATTCATACTACTGTACAGGTTAACCTGATTTCTCAGACAACTATCCAATAAGATGAATGAGAAAATATCACTTTTAAAATGAGAAGTATTTATTTTAATATTTTGTGGAACTGAAAATCGAGACACAATGTAGCACTATGATACCAAAAAAAATGTCTTCAATTATTCATTACTGGTTAGTGCAGTTCAGTAATATTTCAGTGTTGAAGAGAAGTGAATGTCACGGCAGCATTGCGCGTGACACTGCGTGACATGACAGAAACTTACGTTGCGGTGGCCTGGAACCGAGCGGTCCCGGATGACCACGCTAGTTGAACGTTTCGGAACGCTTTTCGCTGTGTTAGTTTTTAAGTTGAACATTCTACGGTTAAAAGGAATCAAGGAACGGATTAAGGACTAAGGTTTATGTCAATAACGGAACAAGGACACAGATGTAAGTTTCAGAATTACTGCTTTACCTTATTGTATTGTAATTTCGTATCGCCCCTAGCTCGCCTTTGTAATGCTAGTTTTCTGTTTCTTCCTTTAGTTTTCTTTACCGCTTCGCATCGCATCGCGTCGCATCGCATCAGTTAAGCCTATATTGCACTATCACGTTCACATCGCATTATCGTATCACCGAATCAAGACATTGTTCACAAGGAATCGTTTGCAAGGAAAATCAATGGTAGCCATTGACAGCGTGTACATGAATTTCTGTGGATTAAACTAAAGTTGTGTTTACATTGTACGCCTCATCGATTTGTAAGGTCCTGAGGCAGTTCTGCCACCTCATTCGTAAAGAAAAATCTGTACATCGGCGTTCTGCGTGCTTCGAAGGAGTTATTTGCTTAATTTACGTTAACTTTGTTTGGATTTTACTGGATTTGTGAAAGAATTGCGGCGGGTTGATTCGCTTCACGTATGGCCGAAACTAGTTCCCAGGATCACACGGACGACTTCAATGTTCCAGGCATCCTTGAGGATTTCGAAGAAGAAAACACAGACAGAAAAATGGAAGAACCATTTCTGAGTCAATCTTCAAACACTGGCGAATTACCAGATTCTCTAGGCCCGCAGAGACGAAATTTGACAGAAAAGGGTCAAGAAGAAAAGCGCAACAGACTAAAACGGCAATACGCAAATGCTTTCCGATCTGTATCCAGAAAGAGAACTGAGATATCCCAGCTAATGGTTGATGTTAACAACTTGCACCTCGTAAAGGACGAGACAATGATCTTGAAGGATCTTATCGAACAGTACAGGGAAGCCTTTTCAGCTTACTATGAAAAGTTAACCCAGGAAAAGGATAAAGACCATGAACATGCCCATTACAAGGATAAGGTCGAAGATATGATGGCATATTTACACCCATTACATGCTTGGATATCACAGGCTGAGGCCCGCTTGATTGACCAGTTAGATGGAAGAAGTAGCAAAGGATCTGAACGATCGTCTAAGGCAAGTTCAAGGTTGTCTGCAAGAGACCGAGAGAGAGTCCGTCTAGCAGAGTTAAAGGCTGAAAGATTGATGCTTAAGCGGAAACAGGCTCTTCGTGCTGCGGGAGAAGAATTGGAACTTGAAATGGAAATAGCAAAAACCGAAGCAAGGGAGAAGACATTGAGTGAAATTGATAAGGAACACGAGGCTCCCCCACCTCCACTTGGCTCAAGTCCACCTTCAATGGCTGCCTCCTTTACACCTATTGTGTTAAAGTCTGCAGCAAAATCGTCACCTGACAACGTTACTGTGAGTCGCAACCCGCTTGGCTCCTCTGCCACCAAAGAGATGACACCAGCTATGAATACGGAGGTTAGCAGCTCCCCCAAGAATCCCAAGGCCGCAGATTTCAGCCCTGGCTTGTTTGCAGATGGAATTTCATCGACACCGTTCACTGGTAACGGTCTCCGGGAAACTTCTAAGGAAAGCAGTCATGGAGTCTCTGAAGCTCGATCACCTCAGTTAGCAGAACGTACCTTTCAGAATGTTATCGAGTTACAGCAGAAGCAAAATGAGACAATTATTGCAACACACCAACAGTTAACAGCTGCTATGACACTGCCTCAACCAACAATAACTAAGTTCACAGGTGACCCAATCGAGTACAAGACCTTTGTTATGGCCTTTGATACACGTATCTGCTCCAAAGCATCTACCGGTTCTGATCTCTTGTATTATCTAAATCAGCATCTTCAAGGTGAACCGGCAGACCTTATTCAAGGATGTCTACACATGGACCCTGAAGCAGGTTACACGGAAGCCAGACGACTGCTTCAGAAAGAATACGGTGACCCGTACAAGATTTCCACTGCTTACCTCAACAAAATCATCCACTGGGCTCCTGTTAGATATGATGACAACCAAGGCTTGAAGCGACGGTCAATATTCTTGACAAAGTGTAACATTGCTATGAAGAGTATTTCATACATGCGTGTGCTCGACCATGCACCAAACATGCAGTCGGTGGTCTCCAAGCTTCCGGCCAACTTGCAAGCTAAATGGAGAGATCAGGTGTTAAAGAAGAAGAGAAGGGAGGACGGTGTAACGTGTTTCGCAGACCTTGCCAAATTTGTGGAGTATGCGTCAGAGTCTGCCAATGACCCGGTGTTCGGCAAAGAGGCCCTTAGCAAGAGTAAGGAAGATGTTAAACCCAAAGAAAAGGAACCGCCCGGTAAAGGAAAAAGGCCACCAAGGAAACCGGGAATTCCATGGAGACCAAAGGAAAACAGTTTTGTGACGACACCACTTGGAGCCATCGTGCCTCCGGCTGTATACGGGGCCGGGCCTCCAAGTAACTATGGTCGCCCCCCATGTCACCTTTGCAACCTTGCTCATGATTTGGATGACTGTGATTTATTCAACAAGAAGACGCCAGAACTTAAGAGAGCCTTCCTGAGAGAAAGGAACATGTGTTTTGGATGTTACGGAACGAACCACATCTCAAGGAACTGCCCAAACAGACGGAAATGTAAATTCTGTGGACGACTGCATCCCTCAGCCCTTCACATTAGTGGATTCCAAATTCCACCAAGGGACAATAGTAAACAAGAGAATGACAAGGCAGTGGGCAATGCCTGTACCAACCTTCAATCTACCTCCTGTAGTACCGCTAGACCTGCAGAATCAGTTGTGCTTCATGCCATCCTACCAGTACGTGTAAAGAAGAAAGGCAGCGACGAGACCGTCACCACTTATGCCTTCTACGACAATGGCAGCAGTGGTTGCTTTCTGACTGAGAGTCTTAGAGAGAAGATGAGCGTTGATGGCAAAAAGACGCAGTTACAGCTGGGCACTATGCATGGCCAAAGCCTGATATCCACCACTGTTGTCTCTGACTTGTTGGTGATGGACATGGAAGGCAAGAATCCAGTTGAGCTACCGCAGTCTTACACGAGATTCGAGATACCAGTGACCGAAAAGCAGATTCCTACCCCTGAAGGAGTCAAACGGTGGGAGCATCTTCGCAGTGTTGCTGAGAAGATACCAGAGTTTATACCGAACTTGGAGATTGGCCTATTAATCGGCAGTAATTGTCCTGCAGCTATAGAACCTCTAGAGGTCGTACCAAATGATGTCAAGGGGCCATATGCAATGCGATTGTGCCATGGCTGGACTCTGTCTGGGCCTTTGTATGTGGAGAACGTTTCAAGTCCTGGCAATGTTACTTGTCACAGAATCACGGTACGGGAAGCGGAATCAGTCAAAGAGGTGATATCACCCCAAGCCATACAGCAAATGTTTGAACTAGATTTCAACGATCACAAGTCTAGCCCTGATGAATACGGCTACTCCCAAGAGGACAAGAAGTTCATCAGTAGGATAAGGGAAAACGTCCACCTTCGCGACGGCCATTATGTGATACCATTGCCATTCAGAGACCCTCAGGTGACAATGCCAAACAACCGAGTTCAAGCGCTGAAACGAGCAACTTGGCAGAGAAAGAAGATGTTACGTGACGAGAGCTATCGAGATGACTATGTCAACTTTGTGAATGAAATGGTTGCAAAGGGTTATGCACGACGAGTGCCAGATGACCGTCTGGAAGCTGGCCCTGGCAAAGTATGGTACCTGCCACACCATGGTATCTACCACCCTAGGAAGCCCCAGAAAATACGTGTGGTCTTCGACTGTAGTGCTAGACACGGAAGCACTTCCTTGAACGACCAACTAATGTCAGGCCCTGACCTTACCAACTCTCTGATTGGAGTTCTTACACGCTTTCGCCAAGAGCCCGTGGCATTCATGGCGGATATAGAGGCGATGTTTCACCAGGTTCAGGTGCCCGATGACCAGTGTGACTTCCTCAGGTTCCTCTGGTGGCCAATCTGGAGTTGCCCATCCAGGAATATCAAATGACGGTGCACCTCTTCGGAGCGGCTTCATCCCCAGGCTGTTGCAACTTTGCATTGAAGGAGACCGCTAAGGACATGGAACACGAAAGTGGTCCACTTGCAGTGGATACTATCCGCCGAAATTTCTATGTAGATGATTGCCTTCGTTCAGTTAAAGACGAGCAGACAGCCATTGAGCTTATCCAAGGTCTATGCCAAGCATGTGAGCATGGAGGCTTCAACTTAACAAAATTTACAAGCAATAGTCGTGCTGTTCTGGAATCCATCCCAACGGAGAAGCGTTCTAAGGAAGCTAGAGACCTTGATCTGGGTCACGACCGTCTACCTGTTGAACGCGCCCTTGGGGTGCTATGGTGCGTAGAATCTGACGTCTTCAAGTTTCGTATAGTTATTAATGATAAGCCGCCAACAAGAAGGGGCATCTTATCTGTTATCTCATCAATTTATGACCCACTGGGCTTTGCCGCGCCATTCACACTTCCGGCCAAGAAGATACTTCAGGACCTTTGTCGTGAAGATATCGGATGGGATGACACCATTCCTGATCAGTACCAAACTAGATGGGCCAAGTGGCTAAGCGAGCTTCCTCTGCTAGAGCAGTTCAAGGCAAACAGGTGTGTCAAGCCGCCAGAGTTCGGAACCGTGACGTCCCAGCAAGTACATCTCTTCTCTGATGCAAGTTCCATGGGATATGGAACTGTTGCTTACCTACGGCTGTGCGATGACAGCAATTGCGTTCACTGTACGTTCCTAATGGGGAAATCATGTCTCGCCCCTATCAAGTCAGTCACAATTCCGCGTCTCGAGCTAACTGCTGCTACCACATCCATCCGAGTTGGAGAAATGTTAAAAAGAGAGGTAGATGGCGACCCAGAGTTTGTGTACCATACAGATTCCACCACTGTGTTGCGCTATATCGCTAATGAACGACAGCGGTTTCATGTTTTTGTTGCAAACCGGGTGCAGCTCATCCGCGACCATTCACACCCGAATCAGTGGAAGTATGCCAGCCACTAAGGAGAATCCGGCAGATGATGCTTCAAGGGGCCTTAATGGGCTTGCTCTTTTAGAAGGGCAGCGTTGGTTAGAAGGTCCAGAATTCTTATGGAAACCCGAGAACAAGTGGCCGCAACAACCATCCACGTTGGGCCAAGTCCCAGATGATGATCCAGAAGTAAGGAAGGTAACGACAAGCAGTGCGGTCAGCATTAATCAGGTGGATAACACCACAAACAAGCTGATCAAAAGCTTTTCTGATTGGCATCGTTTGCGAAGGGCCGTAGCTGTGTTCCTGCGAGTTAAAGAGACCTTGCGAAAGCGGCGTAACAATCGTTTAAATGTCAAGAATGGAACCACAAGTGGCGACAGAAACCTTGCAGACCAGAGATCGCCTGCAACGACCAAGGTAGTCAAGTTTAAGAGTGCCGAAGAGCCACACTCGCCTCTTACTGTACAAGATCTAGCGACAGCTGAATTGGCTATTCTGAAGTTTGTTCAAGCTTCAGCCTTTGGCAAGGAAGTCCACGCTCTCAAGGAAGGCGAGAAGAATAAGCTGCGAGGGCAGAAGAAAGGAGGTATAAAGAATGACAGTCCTGTTCGTCGCCTTGATCCCTTCCTGGACAATGGTGTCCTCAGAGTTGGAGGTCGACTCAGACGTGCAGATTTACCATTTGAGACAAAGCACCCAGTCATTTTACCAAAGAAGAGTCATGTTACAACTCTTCTCATCCGTCACGCTCATAAACGGTTGGGCCATGCTGGACGTAGCCACGTCATTGCAACCCTTCGAGAGAAGTATTGGATCATCAAAGTTAACGTAGCAGTGCGCCATGTAACCTCAAAGTGTGTCTTCTGTCGCCGCAACCATGGCAAGCCAGGCGAGCAAAAGATGGCTGATCTACCCAGGGATCGCATCTCTCCAGCACCACCATTTACATACACGGGCGTCGACTACTTTGGCCCCTTCTTAATTAAGGAAGGACGCAGGGAGGTGAAGAGGTATGGTGCCCTCTTCACATGTTTGGTCAGCCGAGCAGTCCATATTGAAGTCGCAAGTACCCTCGAGTCAAGTTCATTTATTCAAGCACTTCGGCGCTTCATAGCACGACGTGGTCCGGTGAGGGAAATGAGAAGCGACAACGGTTCAAATTTTGTTGGCGCACACAATGAACTGCTCCAAGCTATACAAGAGATGGATCATGAAGAAATCCGAACCAAGCTACAGAGAGAGAACATTGATTGGACCTTTAACCCACCCGCCGCTAGCCACATGGGCGGCGTGTGGGAGCGTCAGATCAAAACTACAAGGAAGATTCTTGCTGGCCTAATGGATGAGTACGGTCATTGTTTGGACGAAGAATCATTCCGCACCCTCTTGTGTGAAGTTGAGGCTGTTATCAACTCTAGGCCCTTGACGACAGTGTCTGGAGAACCTGACGATCTTGAACCGCTTACTCCCAACCATATCCTGACGACCAAGTCAAATGTGATACTGCCACCCCCAGGGAAGTTCCAGAAGAACGATGTATACATGCGTCGTCGGTGGCGAAGAGTGCAATACTTGGCAAATCTATTTTGGACTCGGTGGAAGAAGGAGTACCTCGTTGTGATGCAGGAAAGGCGCAAATGGCAACATCCTCAGCGAAGCCTGGTAGAAGGGGATGTCGTGATAATCCGAGAAGAGAACGTCCCACGTAATGCCTGGTCGTTGGCCCGCGTTGTGCGAGTAGAGCCGGACGCCCAGGGCCTTATCAGATCTGTTGTCGTCAAAACACGAGAAACTACGCTTAGAAGACCAATCAACAAGCTTGTCCTAATCCTGCCCAAAGAGGAACAGGAAGGAGATCAGGAGAAGTAAATGCCCCCGGACGTTTAGGGGCCGGGAATGTCACGGCAGCATTGTGCGTGACACTGCGTGACATGACAGAAACTTACGTTGCGGTGGCCTGGGACCGAGCGGTCCCGGATGACCATGCTAGTTGAACGTTTCGGAACGCTTTTTGCTGTGTTAGTTTTTAAGTTGAACATTCTACGGTTAAAAGGAATCAAGGAACGGATTAAGGACTAAGGTTTATGTCAATAACGGAACAAGGACACAGATGTAAGTTTCAGAATTACTGCTTTACCTTATTGTATTGTAATTTCGTATCGCCCCTAGCTCGCCTTTGTAATGCTAGTTTTCTGTTTCTTCCTTTAGTTTTCTTTACCGCTTCGCATCGCATCGCGTCGCATCGCATCAGTTAAGCCTATATTGCACTATCACGTTCACATCGCATTATCGTATCACCGAATCAAGACATTGTTCACTAGGAATCGTTTGCAAGGAAAATCAATGGTAGCCATTGACAGCGTGTACATGAATTTCTGTGGATTAAACTAAAGTTGTGTTTACATTGTACGCCTCATCGATTTGTAAGGTCCTGAGGCAGTTCTGCCGCCTCAGTGAACACTAAGTTGAGCTCAAACTTCAACACTTGTTCACTGCCTGTACACAAGACAAGTGAAATCAGGGCTTCAGTGAAACAAAGGGAGTGAAATCACAGTGATAAAAGTGTTGACAAGCCTACACGACTCCTCCAGTTCGCGGATGAATAAATTCTAATAAAGCCTTCATAGCTTAGCTTTAACTAGGATGTTCTTTAGGGATTTTCCCTTACGGTATGAGATGATGGGGGGCTCCTTAAAGATTTCTCTCAGTTGCGGTTGGATTTCTATAAGGTGCCATTTCCCCATGAGTGTGTCCTTTAGGTTAGGCAAACAGTGCGCAATATGACGACCAAAGACAACCCAGGAACTCTCACGATTAATCTATATGCGGTGGGCCCACCAGATGTCCAGCCACTTGATTTAACCAAATTAGGAGACCACCATTCAGTGCAACAAATGCCACAGAAAGAAGTGACAGAGTTTCTGTACACGTCTAATCAGATAGTCTGTGTTAAGCATGACAAAGGGTGCCCTGAAAACACCTTGGTTCTCACCTGCCTACAGGAGAATGTTAAAGTTGGCATAAAAAAAGTGATGGCCAAAATTTTTGTTCAAGATCCTTTTAACCCAATATGCTTTTCGGAAAATTCAGAGAAATACATTGAGGTAGATAGCATTATTTGTATCTTGACAACCTACAAACATAATCAAGATGTTTTGGAACTTAAGGAGGAAGAGCTGATCCTACTTGAGGATGAAATTCAACAGACAAGTGATGTCCTCACTCTTACAGAGGCGACAGAAATTTCTGCTGATGAACCAGAGGTGATGCGGCATTCATCAAGGAGACGAAAGAGGCGTTTTGCTGAGGATTATCTCTACTATGACTAACGAGGTAAAACTTATGAAAATACTGACCATCGAAAACTGAAATATGATTGAAATTCTGGGGAACATTAATTAATATTTCTGGGGATCAAGGGAACATGCAACAGAATTTCTGGGAACAAGGGAACTTGATGAAAGTGAATTTCAGGGAAAATCTTAATTTATTTTTGGGGAACAAGGGAAAAACTCCAATTTTTTCTAGGGAACAAGGGAACATGTACTCCCCCCGGGAGGCCCTCAATAGTCAGCAGAGTCGACCATCAAACCTCGTATTCACTGAGGTCAGGACCATCATGCCATGTGTTACCCGGCCGAACTGACCGGTTCTCAGAATTCGTGTCAGTTAAATATTCGCCATATATCGATTGTGTGTAATAATGTGTATGCGATTTCTACCATATTACTACTTTATTATATTTATGTTTCTATATTTCTATATTTATATGTATTATTGTATGTTTGTAAGTGCTTTGCCTGACCCTACCTGTAATTCAGAGAAACCGGCAAATGGTGGAAATAAACAAATATTATTATTATTATTATTATTATTATTATTATTATTTCTTGTTAGGGTAAAGGTTGATCGTCTGGCTTAAGACTTAGCATGTAGGTTTGACATTCATATTTCAACTGTAAGTAAAAAGATCATAACATGGGCAAACTATTTGTACTTTTTGGGGGGCAACCAGCTAATTTAGCCTAGTAGAGCACAGGTAGATGCTCACATGCCACAGGGTTTCAAAAGTTTGTACCCATGGACAAGCATAATATTACATTGTACAGAAATTTTTACCCAAATACCTTCATCCCTTTTACTGTAATCCCAACTGTACTCTACTGTACTGTAAGGGAATAGAATTGAACCTACCCCCTGTTGGTTTTGAAACCTGATTTCTTTTCGTTATCCCTTATTGGTGCAAGAACGTGCTTACGGTAGTTATTATAAATCGATTATCACCTACATAAATGATGATTTTTATTGATAAGCCCATGGCTACTTTCCCAGCCCTTTTTTGTTATGTCTGCCTGGAAAATACGTGATAATTTCTAGATCGTTTTCAAGCACGTTTTGTTTATTACAAATTTAGCGTTTTTATCTTAGTTCAGTTCTAGTGTAGACTTCATGGTGTTAGCTTCTGTCAGCCATTGGGGCTTCATTTCTATCTACACTCGTGCTTGTCAACTATCAAGTTCAGCTTAGCTCTTGATTCAAGATAACACTGGTGTGGGTGTAAACCAAAGTGAGTATAGTTTTTCTTTTCTTTTTAGTTTCTTCAGTATCGATGTCATTATAGGAATAATTGAGCTTAGTTTTGGTTATCAATTTGCAACATCGTTGTTGTAATCTTTTCTGTTTATGCGAGGAATCTATTTAGTCTTGTCATCACTGAGCTACAGTGGTTTTAAGGGTTCTTATGCGCTACTCTTCAACATGAATATGTATGCTGAGTGATTGATACCAGCAGTGTTAGTGCGTATTACTTTAATCACTTTATAGGCTAATTTAGTCTATTTTCTAGTGTTATTTAGTTCTCATTCGCTATTTGGTATCATCGGTGTTTAGTCAGATATATTTGCACTCTATGTATTCTTAGCTAAGTTTTCGTTTGATTTTATCGTTTTCAGTTCGAACCGACTTTGTACGACTTTGTACGATTCAGGACTTAAGGACCTTTTGTCTTGTCAATCGACCCCCTCGATTCTTCTGTATCAAGTTGTGACCTCTGTGCTAGGAACATTGATCTCTGGTTCAATAAATCTGTTCATGTTACTTCCTTCACTTCTCGTGGAGTTTGTTTTATGTCGCGCACCGTGTTAAGTGGTTTACTTGGATTTTTAGTTCTGGTATTCTGTCCTTGTAAATTACATTTCATTCCAATTTGATGCACATCCTCCTTTCACGAATCTTCCAACCCTGAAGGAATTCCAAGAATCTGTCACGTCACGCACGTCATATCCACGTTACGTTTTTAGACCTGTCAGTTGTCAGCTTGTCCCGCTAAATTGACAAGTAATCGGATGAGCAAGATGGCTTCCGGAAATGGCAAATTAATTGACGAATTAAAATTGATTCGTAGTTCCGAGGCGCATGTATCTCAAAAGGTAAACAAACTGAACGAGTTAATGGCAGAATGCGAAAACATCGAGGCACTTAACGAAGTTCACGAGAAATTGCAGCAAGTCCTTCAGGAATTTCAGGTTGCGCACGAGGCTTACCACGGTCTCATAAAAACTGAATCCGAACAGGAGGAGTCCTCACGATATTACAATTCAGTGCTCGAAATTGTATCAGAACTAGAATAGGAAATCACTTCATGGCTTAACAAGCCAGCACTTCAAACTTCAGTAACGCCAATAAACATTCCACCACGCGATTCCGTTAGCACCGTTGGGTCACACGTATCCTTTCACACGTGTTCCGTCGCCAGCAGTTCAGCCAGCTCAAAGGTTAAAGCGGCTGCGAGATAAGGCAGCACTTGAGGCTCAGGCAGCTGCCCTCCAAAACCTGCACGAGCTTCAAATCGAAGAAATGAGACTCCAGCAAAGAAAAGCACAGATAGAGCTTGAAGCTGAGATAGCTGAGGCTGAGGCTGAGGCCAAAAGGAAAGCTTACGAAGAAAATGAAGCAATCGAGCATCGAGAAATCAGTTCCCACTCAAAAGAAAGAGATCCAAATGACCATTCACCTCAGCTAACTCCACAAGCCAAGATCTCCTCTACTCCGCGAGTGGGAAGTACCACAGGCAACCGAACTCCTAAACAGACCTCCCCAGCAGCTACTCCTTCGCGTGAACATCTCAATAAGCATAACGATGAGTCAATATCACTGAAGGGTTCTCTGAATCCTCGCACTCATTAATGGTATCCCACAACCAGTCCAGTTTAGCATTGGTTTCCCCAGATTATAATCGTGTATATAGCCTCCAAGATGAGTCATTCCAGCGCCTGATAGAAAACCACGAGCGTCAAAATCAAGCCATCCAGCAGCTTATTCAGCAGCAACAGCAAGGTGTGTTAGCGCTCACCTTACCCCAGCCGAGTCTGCAAGTGTTCAGCGCTACCCTATCGACTATTGTGACCTTGTGCGTGCTTTTGAACACATCATAGAAAGAAAGACCTTGAGTTCAAGTACACATCTCTACTATCTTGTACAGTATACTTCTGGAGCCGTACAAGATTTAATGAAAAGCTGTCTCTCCATGCGCGAAGAAGAAGGATATACAGAGGCAAGGAGGCTGCTTCAAGAACGCAATGGGCAGAATTATACGATTGCCGCTGCAAACGTAAAAAGGCTGGTAGATGGCCCAACAATCAGAACTGACGATGGACCAGCTTTACAACAGTTTTCTATTCAACTAACTAGCTGCGTTAATACGTTGAAGGAAATCGGCTACCTAAATAAGCTCGATAACCCAGACAACCTGAAGAAGATTATAGACAGGCTTTCTTATTCTATGAGAGTTAAGTGGCGAGATACGGTCGACCAAATCGTAGAGACAAAAGCGAGAGATGTCACCGTGGCCGATATAATGAAGTTTGTAACCGCCAAGGCAAGAGCAGCATCTCACCCGATCTTTGGAAACGTCTCTAGCAAAGGCAAGACAAAGCAGCTCCCTAGCAAACAAAGGACGAGAGGTCCTAAGGCTGACACGTTCTCATGTCTTGGGAACCAAGAAGATAGCCAGTCAGCAAACAAGAAATCGAGTGTCCTTTTGTGTAGCGCCGATCATTGGTTACCGCAGTGCGATAAGTTTCGTAAGCAGTCCTTAGAAGAAAAGCAAAAGCTAATCCAAGAAAGGCAGCTTTGTTCTAACTGTCTCTTCCCTGGTCACTTCGTTCGTTCATGCCAGAAAGAAAGCTTCTGTAGGGTCAGAGGTTGTAAATCCAAGCATTCAACCTTCCTCCACCCAATCAACAACAAGAACAGTTCTAAAAACTCTGGCGAAAAGTGCCAGCTCAAATCGAGCTTCAAACTCTGAGCCGAAGCCTAACAATAACGCTAACCAGCAGCAAGCAACGGCTATGCCAAGTTAAGTTTTTCCCCAAGTATGACCGTCACAGGGCTCGCAATACTCCCTGTTTGCGTAAAGGCAAAGGATGGTAAAGATGCAATTCAGACTTATGCCTTCTTGGACTCGGGTTCCAATACCTCATTTTGCATTGAAACTTTGCTTCAAAAGCTAAATATCTAGGGAAAGAAAACGAACCGATCAAATGCTCAATGATCAGTCTCCTGGTGTCAGATCTTCACCAAGAAAATTCCTTTGAAATTCCAATGGTTTACTTCAGGCCTAGTCTTCCTGTTTCCCATGAAACCATGGCAAAGCAAGAAGATGTTAATCGTTGGCCTCATCTCAAGGGAGTGACCATACCGCAAATTGAAGCTGAGATTGGCCTTCTCATCGGTAGTGACGTGCCTCAATTATTACAGCCACAAGAAATTAGAAAGAGCAAAAACGGAGGACCATTCGCAACTAAAACAGTACTTGGCTGGGTCCTTAACGGTCCCCTGGGAAGAGACACACCCAAGTCACTGACGGTCAACTTCAGCATTCAAGCCAGCAAGTCTTTAGAGAAGCAGTTTCGCGATTGCTGCAACCAAGAATTTAACGACTCCAACCTAAATTCCAAGGCATCTATGTCACTGAACGACCGAAGAGCGTTGGACATAATGGAAGAAACACTTCAGCTGAAGAACGGCCACTATGAAATTGCTCTCCCATGGAAAACGTACCCTCCAAACTTAGTAAATAACCGATCAGTTGCCGAGCGCCATCCAAGTCTTCTAAAGGAACGACTTAAAAGGGAACTGCTAGTTCATGAGAAATATAGAGACTTTATGGACGATCTATTAAGAAAGGATTACGCCAGAAAGGTTAACTGCCAAGACAAAGGACCACTAGGCACTCACTGGTACCTCCCTCACCAACCAGTGTTTCACCCGAAATAGCCAGATAAAGTCAGAGTGGTTTTCGACTGCTCTGCGAAGCACCTTGGCACCTCGCTGGATGACCAGCTGTTACAAGGGCTGGACCTGATTAACTCTCTTGTCGGCATCCTTTCTCGATTCAGAGAAGAACAAATCGCACTAATGCCTGACGTGGAGGCAATGTTTCATCAGGTACGCGTTCAACCAAGCAACTGTGATGCGCTTTGGTTTCTATGGTGGCCAGACGGTAACCTCAACAATGAGTCACTGGAGTACCAGATGAGAGTTCATCAATTTGGAGGTGCGTCTTCAAGTTGCGCAAACTTCGCTCTGAAGAAGACAGCACAAGACAACAAGACCGAATTTGATCTTAAACCATCGAGACTGTAGAGCGCAACTTCTATGTTGATGACTGTCTCAAGTCAGTCAGCTCCAAAGAACTGGCTGTCAACCTTTCAAGTCAATTGTGTGAACCTATCGCTCGAGTAGGATTCAAACTTACTAAGTGGCTCTCCAATTCACGTAAAGTAATCGAGTCCCTGCCAGCTTCGGAAAGAGCTGCGCAAGTTAAAGATCTAGACTTCGAGAAATTGCCAGTGGAAAGAGCGCTTGGTGTTCAACGGAACATATCGTCCGATCAATTCGGATTTAGAATTGTCATCAAGGACAGACCAGCGACGAGAAGAGGGATTTTATCTATCATCAGCTCAGTCTATGATCCCCTCGGATTTGTCGCGCCGTTCATACTCAACGCAAAGCTTATTTTGCAAGACCTATGCTGCAAGAAATTAGACTGGGACGACTTATTCCTGAAGACATCATGCGTCGCTGGCAGGCCTGGTTACAAGAGCTTCCTAAACTGCAAGTTTCCATCGACCGCTGCTTCAAACCACCCAACTTCGGAGAGGTTACTTCGACTCAGCTGCACCACTTTTCCGACGCGTCACAACAGGGTTACGGCGCTGTCACTTACCTCAGAATTACAGACCGCAGTGGTAATACTAAGTGCTCGTTCATTATGGGCAAATCAAGACTCGCACCAATGACATCAGTAACCATTCCCAGAATGGAGCTTTCAGCAGCTGTCATATGTCATGCAAGGAACTCAGTCCTCCTATTTCTGAATCGTTCTTCTGGACCGACAGCACCTGCGTCCTGCGTTACATTGAAAATCAAGACAAACGATTTCACACATTTGTGGCAAATGGAATAGCAACCATTCACGAAGCATCCTCTCCGGACCAGTGCCGATACGTAAACACTCAGTTAAATCCAGCGGACGATGCGTCAAGAGGTGTGTCAGCACTCTCTTCATCATTGGATTCACAGCCCAGAATTCCTGATTCAGCCAACTGATGAATGGCCACAGCGACCTGCTGACATGATTGCTCTCATACCTGATGACGATCCGGAGGTCAAGGCAGAAATAGCTACTTACTCGACCAGAACCTCTACTCGCGATCCCGTCGCTGAGATCATAGAAAAGTTCTCTTCGTGGTCTCACCTCAAGAAAGTGGTGGCCTGGATTCTTCGCTACAAGACTAACCTATACAATCTGGTGAAGAACGAAAGGCCCAAAGAACCAGCTAACAGAAAGTCGTCAAGTAAAAGCAGCACAATCAGTCCTACCAGTGTTCCAGAGCTGAACAACGCCAAGTCTACGATCCTCACGTACATTCAGAATAAATCCTTTGAGCAAGAGTACGATCAACTGAAACGTTCAGATCAGCAGTCAAGCACAAGAAATCACAGCGACCTGCGTAAGTCCAGCAGTATCTACAAGCTCTATCCAGTTCTTGTTCATGGCCTTTTACGAGTTCGAGGTCGCCTAAATCGAGCTCCGTTCAATGTCGAGGTCAAGACACCCGATTATTCTACCTAAAGGTCATCACGTGGTCCAGCTTAGTTTGAGCTTAGTTTTGGTTATCAATTTGCAACATTGTTGTTGTAATCTTTTCTGTTTATGCGAGGAATCTATTTAGTCTTGTCATCGCTGAGCTACAGTGGTTTTAAGGGTTCTTATGCGCTACTCTTCAACATGAATATGTATGCTGAGTGATTGATACCAGCAGTTTCATCGTTGTATTACTTTAATCACTTTATAGGCTTGTTTAGTGTATTTTCTAGTGTTATTCAGTTCTCATTCGCTATTTGGTATCATCAGTGTTTAGTCAGATATATTTGCACTCTATGTATTCTTAGCTAAGTTTTCGTTTGATTTTATCGTTTTCAGTTCGAACCAACTTTGTACGACTTTGTACGATTCACAACTTAAGGACCTTTCGTCTTGTCAATCGACCCCTCGATTCTTCTGTATCAAGTTGTGACCTCTGTGCTAGGAACATTGATCTCTGGTTCAATAAATCTGTTCATGTTACTTCCTTCACTTCTCATGGAGTTCGTTTTATGTCGCACACCATGTTAAGTGGTTTACTTGGATTTTTGGTTCTGGTATTCTGTCCTTGTAAATTACACCCCCATTTCTTCAGGGTAGTTTGCAATTTACTGCTGAGCAGGTTCAGTGGGCAAAGAAGATAGTGCAGATAGTGAAGAATGTGCAGTTAGAAGAATGACGAATTTCATATTTTTGATTCACCCATTCCTCTAAACTTAAAACAGAAGTATAAAAGGTGTGCATATTACCTTCTACGGAAAGGACAATACAATGTTTCAAATTCAAATGTTCTTACGGTCTCATTAATTTAAAATATCTTCATTTTCGTTGTTACTCCGTCAGTAGAAGGTAAAAGCTAATCAATATATAGGTTGTTATATTTCTAGAAAGATCTACAAGTAAAAAGAGGAAAAGAAGCTGTATATGTTATCTTTAGCGGCTTGAAAAAAGTAAGCGTCAAAATAAATTCTTTCCCAATAAAAAGTAGTGTCATTAATGTAGCTAAAAATGTCACACTATTCAAGTCCTGACAGACCACGCTGACATTGCACTTCATAGTAATATTCATGGTCTCTGTTAAAGAGAGAGCTATTGTGTAACTGTCTTTTTCAAGGTATTGTACACTGTCAAAGTTAATTGAACCTCTTTGACAACTTTTATTTCAGAGACCAAATGGAACCGAGTGAGGGTTATTTGGGATTGATTATCAGGCCAGAGGGATATAAATTTACTTTCCCTTGTTTTGTGATGTTAGCATATGCATTAGCAACAACAGGCTCGTTGTCTATACCTCTTTGCATATCAGCAGTAACCACTCTTCGACTTGGTTTGAGCTGGGTAACGAAAGATTCCAAATTTGGGTTTCTTTTGGTAACTCTACCAACCTTGCTTGCTGCAATTCTTTTCCAATGTAAATGATACAATATATCACTACTACCTGGAGGAAGTGGACCTGAGTACAAGCAAACTATAATCATCACACCCTGCATGCGCATACTAATCCACCAAATACCACACGAGCCCAGAAGACATGGCACCTTTATGTTCAGTGGACAAGGTATTTATTTCTTTTAACGTTTTAACCTTGTTTCTTCCTGGTGCTTAATTAAAGGCTCCAAAGAGAAATGTGAAAATTTAAAAAGGATTATTGACCAGTCTGGGCAAGCTGTATCTAACATGTACTAGCCCAAGGGGCATTTTCATTAGCCCAAAAAGATTTTCAAATGAACAGGATCAATTACAGTTCTCCCGTAAGCTTGATTTGCCCACTATGCAAATTAAGAACAGAATTCACAAGCCTGATAGCAAAATCAACTGGCCCCAAGCTATCAGACACCACTTTCTTTGCATGCTGTTAAGGTGGCTTAACACAGTTTTGCGGGCGGTCAGCGGTGAATCGCGTGACGGCGAGTGTTTTAACTTAGACAAACAAACATGGCGGCGAAAAAGCAATGATACACAGAAGTCGATTTCTCAAAATCTACTCATTAAAATTTTGTGATATCTGGCAGAATTTTTACTTTTATCGTATTTTAAATAATGAGAACTTTAAAATGGAATTTGAACAGACGATTTTTGTGACACATTTAATAATTACAGTACAATTATATTATTGATTATCTGAAAACCCCTCTGTTAGAATTTGGTCAAATAAGTTTCAAATAGTAATGATTAATTATAGTAAGCTGTGTGCAAGTTTATAGGAAAATCTAATGAGTGAATTTTCTGTAAACTGAGCAAAAGTGAAATTTTAAGGTTGTATTCAATCGTTCATGTTGCCATGGAAACTACGAAAATGTCAAATTTTACCTCTCAATCAAAATCTTTCATCAATATTTTTTCCACTTGCCAAGTTTCAGCTTGTGAGCTGCAACCCTTCTCTTGCCATAATTTGACAAATGACATATACTCAGAAACTGCCAAAACTGTGTTCAGCCACCTTAACTGCTATGAATACTTTTACAGGAGCTAAGAAAAAGAATGACAATTCCCGAAAATATTTTCATAGAAAAATCAACCACTAGGATCCTGTAAAGGACCTTTTATTAGTGGAGAAACAGCAGGAAGAACTGAGGGATTGTGAAAGAGGAAAGAGAGTGTATGTGAAAAGGAAGGAGTCTTTCTGGATGGAGGAAGGAAAGCAGAAGGCAGCAAGAAAATTGTAAAGTATCCACATCAACACCAGAATTGCCCAATACCACAACACCCACACATCAGCAGTACACTTTGGAACATATGTCTCAATTACAGAGTGTATTAACAAAATGACAAGGAAGCAAGAACTAATAAATGCACATTTAAGTGGTACAACTTCTGACATATATTAAAAAACGAAATATATCACAAATTGTGATAAAATTATAATTCTAATGAAACAAACATTTATATTTTTATATTAAACAAACAGCTGAGCAATACATTGTGGGTGAAAATTCTATAATTTTTGACATCATCATTTTCAATTTAAATGCTGATTGGGCCATTTTCATTGTGTGACCCAAATACTCAATGCCGATGGGCTACTGGCCAAAATGCCTGTTATTATTACAAATAAAATTATTAAATTATTAATTAATTATTATTATTAAAATCAATAAGTGATAAATCTAGTTGAATTTGTGGTTTAATGGGTGGGTGTTACTTGGACAACAACACGTCTCCTCATTTATTACGTATAGCTTATAACTAAATAAACTATTTCAAATTATTGTTATAAGGGAGGGCACTGTCACTTGGACAGTCCCTAATGTATTAGGTATAGATTAGCACCAAATGAGAATCATTAGGTTATTACAGGGGCAGGTGTCACTTCGATGACCCACATGTGCCAACAACGTCTTTGCATTTATTCAGTATTGCTTAGAATTAAATGAAAATCAATAGGTTAAGCAATTATTTGAAATTGGTATTATAGGAGAGGGGTCACTTGGACAACCTACCATCCCCGCATGTACTAAGTATAGCTTATAGTTGAACAAAAATTGATAGATTAAGTAACTATTTCAAATTAGTATAATTACATTGATGATTATCGAAAATTGAGCACTATGGCTAGGAGCTTCGCTTCATCCCGCTATAATCACCGCACAGTGATTATAACATTGAAGGCTAGCAGTTTTCAAGATGGCAGCTAGATTTGTTGATGCTTCGGAGACAGAAATTGATCAATTTAAAGAAAATGCTGTTCCTCAAAAAACGAAAGATGCTACAAAATTTGGAGTCAAGATATTCATAGGTAGGTTGATAAAATTCCTCTTTTGCGAGTAACACAATTTACTGAAAACTGATGTTTATTCACATTTTTTTGCTTCAAAGTGTTGGCAACTTTTAGTAACTTTTGTGAAATACTTTTTCTACAAAATGGTTTCAAGAGCAGCAAGAGTTCACAAATGACATAGAAAACATGAAAGTCGATGAATTAAACAAATGTCTGGCAAAACTTTATGTTCCTGTGAGGAAAATGGGCGGCAGCTATTATAACAAACCCAGCTTGTTGTCAATCAGAGCCGCCCTCGACCGACATGTTAAAGCCCTAAAATCTTTCAAAAAAGTGTCTCGTTTTTAATAAGTCATCTCAGGCAACATGAAGATCGGCGAATAGTCACCTCGACGGCCAATATTTACGTTGCCTTCGGTGACTAATTGTTAATTATTGTTATAGGGGAGGATAGTGTCACTTGGACAACATAAATGTCCCCAAATGTACTAGGTATAGATTAGAACTAAACGAGAATCAATAAGTTATGTAACTAATTCAAACAGTTATTCAAGGGGCGGGCGACACTTGCAGGACCTACAGTGTCCACACCTCACCTGGGCACTATACCTTTTTTCTAGTAGGTGTATCACAACCATAGTTGAGTGTTAAGACTGGTTTCTTTGTGACAAGCTTTTCATTTTTTTGTTATGCAAGCACAATTGTGTTTTCGTAAAACATTTTATAATTTTTTGCCCTCTGCAAAGTGAAATATTGCTCCATGCAGCACTTTACTGCTAATGTCCCTTACAACACTGATCTCATTCAAAAACCATTCAATACCCCTTGTGGACAAATTTGGAAATATTCCAATCACGGTGTGGAAAAACAGATTGAAAGTGTGGAAAAAGGTTTTCATAAAAATCAAAAAAACATTTGTCTTTGAGAGTTTAAAAGTGAAAAACAATTTTATTAACATTTATTTTATAAATTTATTCATAAGTTAATATGACTTAATATATTTACAGTAACAGTAAATGTACCAGAGACTTTTTTATTTCTCAGTGCTATAGCACACATTTATTTGTTTTTGAATCTTCTTTGTTTTATTAGCTTTGAAATCTATGATAATCGCAACTTTCATGACATAGTTGAGTCAACTTATACACTATCCTCAATTTTCTACTAACAACTTACAGTATGTGTGTCACACAACTTTGATTATGTTGTCACACTACATTTTTCTTTGTGGCAAACACAATAAACTTGGATTTTCAGTTTTTGGTGCCAAGCACAGACCCACTGTATGTTTTATTTCAATTGTTTTTAGCGTTTATTAACATTTTATAAACGTATTTTTACACTAACCGCAATTTTTAGTCCTTTACTAAGACAGGAACCTTTACCAGGACCGGAACCTTATAAGAAAAGGCCAACCATGACCAGTTTTAAAATCTTTTTATCATAAGGAAATTGGTCATTTCGATGTATCTCCCGACATAGAAATACTTACATCAACAATTTGATTATCCCCTGTGATATGGTGCGCCGTTTGTTTCAAAATTATTTGTAAACAGAATGTTTAATGTGGTGTGACATATCCAATAAAATGTTCCTGTGATAGCATCAACCATTGTTATTTTCACCTTCATATCATTTTACAGTTCGTGATGGAACATTTTCTACCTTGATATCATTTTACTGCCGTGAAGCGACATTTTCTACCTTGACATCATTTTACTGCCGTGATGGAACATGTTCTACCTTCATATCATTTTACTACCATGATGGAACATTTTCTACCTTGATATCATTTCACTGCTGTGATGCAACATTTTCTACCTTGATATCATTTTACTGCCATGATGCAACATTTTCTACCTTGACATCAGTTCACTGCCATGATGTGACATTCTCTACCTTGATATCACTTTACCGCCGTGATGCGAAATTTTCCACCTTGATATCCTTTTACTGCCGTGATGTAACATTTTCTACCTTCATATGATTTTACTACCGTGATGGAACATTTTTGTAATTTTGTTAGGTAACATTTTCTACCTCTGATTTGTGTTGCGACATTTCATTTTATCCAGTAACATTTTCTAAGTTGAAGTAAATTAGTTTATACGTGGTGGTCATTTTTGTTATTACACTTTTTACACTAGTGAGCAGCTGTAAGCAATATGAGTGTATCTAATTTTATCTGGAAATGTGCCTTTCCTGTTTCTCATGTCCGGAATGAAAAAATTATTACCTTTCAATCAATTGAATCTGCAGCTTTTTTTAAGATTGGAACAAACAGGAGCAAAAGTTTCAACTGGCATAGTTTTCTCGAATTTGTTGAGGCTTTATGTCAGCAAGTGGAGCATAGGGTACAATTATCTGATTCAAACACGTTACAAGATTTTTTATTCAGACTTCAGGCAAAACGAACAGCATGCGAAAGGTTAATTGGAACTGCTGTTGCCTTCGGAGTAGATACTTCTGTTTCTGAGAATATTCAGGGAAACGTTAAGTGGCTGAGCAATGTGATACAGCATCTCATTGATGATGTTGAGCGACAGTTACAATTAGTTGACTCTACCTTTTATAGCTCTTCAATATTTTCGGAAACTCTTGTACATCGTAATGGTTCAGTTGGGACACCTAAGCTTGTCATTAACTTAACTCAGATAGACTATCTTCGCAGCTGGCAGTTTACATGGACAAGGATATGCCACACATTACGTTTTTCAAGAACTACACTATGGAGGCGGCTGAAAGAGGTTAATTATAATTTCCGAGGAAGTAGATTTACCATTATTTCTTACATCGATCTCCAGCAACAAGTGACTGGCATAAAAGCAGAATTTGAAAATAGTGGGGAGAGAATGGTTATTGGCATCCTTCATTCCAGGGGTATACACGTTCCTCAACTTCACGTAAGAGATATCATTCGTCGCATTGACCCAATCAACACAGCTCTTCACTGGCGAGCTATGCATCCCAAATATCAATACGACATTCCTGGACCTAATGCACTATGGCGCATAGATGGATTACACAAACTTATTCAATGGGGGTTTGTGGTTCACGGGGGTATTGACAGCTTCTCAAGGCTTGTGGTTTTTCTGAAATGTGCAATGAATAATCGAGCCGAAACTGTCATGTTCACCTGTATCGAGGGTACAAGGACGTATGGGATACCGTTGCGTGTTCGCTCCGATCATGGAGGGAAAATGATGATGTCCGCAGATTCATGGAGTCAATTAGGGGGCGAGATCGAGGTTCACATATACAAGGTTCGTTTGTGCACAATCATCGTATTGAGAGGCTGCACAGGGACACTACACAGTGTTGTCTATCTAGCTTTTACACGGTGTTCGACCACAAGAAGAACAACGGGATTCTCGATCTTTCTAATGACACATGTTTTCTGCCTTCACTACGCATTTGTTTCACGCATCAATAGAGCATTGGAAGGATTTCGCGTGGGCTGGAATCATCATTGCCTAAGAACAAAAGGAAATAAAACCCTGTATCAGATATGGAAAGCTGGCGTGATAGGTAACGCCTATTGGGGGTATACCGCAGTCCAGGACATATTGAACCCCGATCTGACAGTGTATGGAGTAGGAAGGGACAGCACAGATTTGTGTGTTAACGATGACAATGAAACTGTGACTGTGTTAGAACCTAATCGCCCTCTTTCTGAAGATCAGATCTCAATTTTGAAAGGAGAGATTGACCCCTTGTCTAATAGTACAAATTTTGGTGTTGATATCTACCTATGAACGGTACATTGCGTTGCGCGTATCCTTGGCTCCTCACAAAGCCATTGTTTAAGAATGTGGAGCTCCACACCCGCGCTTCATTTTTTTTTGGAGGGGCTTATACGCGGAGGGAAGTTTGCGCCACTGTGAGGATTAGCAAAGTCGAAATCATCATGTGTGTAATATGTAAAGAAAGCTGTGATTTATTAAGCATTGAGAAGAAATGAGAAATGATGTGATCAAATTCGCTGATTTAAAACAAAAATCCATCTTTCTTTAAATATCACAAAGGAAAATCCAATTTTATAAAGTGGTACAGAGCCCAAACACCCAAACAGTATTTTACTATTACAAGGTTGAGTTCCTTTATCTTCGCAAAACATTCCTTCAACTGTCCTAAGTCATGCACCCTGGAAAAGGTTTTTCCATACTGGATTAAGCCCACTTTTAACAAAACTGATCAGCTGTCACTCATTGGGCTCCAAGCCAAACTCAAATGTTACAACTGGACACACCCTTCAGTTACCCTCCAGGTGTTGGCGTCATTTTAGATGGAGACAAAGCCTCTGTCCCTGCCTCCTCTGGTAGTTCTGCCTAAAGTGAAAACTCCAAGTCAACGCACCACAGACAGAAAGCATTGTGACACAGCCAAAAGCCACAACTCCAACCACCATATCTATGCTACCCTTAGCTTATGGTTATTGATGCTCCATCAGCCAATCTATGGTGTCCTATCAGGTTATTCTTTGTCCACTTTGTCCAATTGGGTTTTGGTTTTAAAACACAATGCCGCCAGGAGCAAAACATTGGCGTTTTTTTAAGGAAAACACCTTTCCCGCCCTTGACTGCTTTCTCTGTTCCATGATAAGGATGCAAAATGCATTGTTTGTGGAGAAATCCACCAAGTGTTGGAGGCCAGGACAACACCGAAACTTTGAAACTCCAAATCATACATTTGATCAGGCGTGAGTCAATGCAGTCACACTAATGACTCCTTTGTTTATGGACATTAAAAAACAGAGTTGGAAAATTCCAGCCTACCAGAACTGGAAAGGCTGTGACCCTTGTAAATCTCTCTGAAACAGAGATGGTTTTCCTTGTTTTTAATGAACTAGTTCTCCTAATGCCAATTCCAAACATGGACAAGTTCTTCTGTACCCAGAAAAAGAAAAAACTTGGTTTTCATTAGAGACAATGGTCCATCAGAAGCACAAAGCACATTAATTGGCCGGATGCTGCTTGTTCAGCTACTGAGCTTCCTTGACCTGGATAAAGTAACTCAGGGATCATTTGCAGAATATTTGAGCAAAAGAAACTTTGTTGAGCAAGTACACACAGCTTAAAACAGGTTACATCACGGCCCAATGTCCTCATTAGACATGACACGAGACAGCATCTCTTGAAGAATACAACTGGTGGAGACAGTAAAAAATATGCCGTGAAAGTGTTTCCATACTTTTTACAGTAGAGAAAATGGCTGATGGCATTGTCGAGCCCAGTTGGCCAACTTAAGTGGCATGGCTACTCTTGACCAAGAGATAGTAGACCTTTCGAAGTACAGTTACTGGTACAAATGTGTTCTTGTGCTTCTTTTTTTTTTTGGTTTTAGTGTGTATATTTTGTGAAAAGCTCATGGGAATAACAAGGACACAAGTTTATTGGCCTTGGCTATTTAGTGTTAGCCTCATTAAATAAAAGCATTATTTATTTATTTTATATAAAGCAAAATTAGAAGTTATTTTTTCTCCTGAGTGAACCTTGCTTTGTCTTAATTGTGATTTCCCTAAAAGTCTTGGTCACAATTCCGGTCCAATTGTTGGAATGCTTTTCAGGTTTTCGGTCCCTCCCCCTTCAATGTTGATATTCACAAGGTATATGTCAACTACTATTGAATGGAAGAGCCATGCTTTCGCCTTGATACAGCCTTGACCTGTCTCTTGTTTTTTCAAGAAGTGTTTCCAGTAACTATGACTATGATTGAAGCTATGAATTTTAAGTGGATACATTATATGAAGTTGGTATACAGTGTAGTTATGGCTGCAATCAGGAATTTTGATTCCAGGGAACACCTCCACCCTTACCCGGTTTTAGGGGTCGGTCACTGAAACAGAAGAGAAATATTTAGAGGTAATAATATTGATTGTTTCTTTGGCTTTGCAGGTGTCATCACAGAAAAGTATGGAGAGAATGTATTGAGCAAAAAGTGGAGTGTCATGAGGCCTTCTCTAAACCAAAAGCGCATCAAATAGAAAAAATAGGAAAAAGGCCTATTTCGGAGTAAAAATTGGCAACAGTGGAACCCCAGTAACTCAAACTGAAATAACTCAAATTATACGTTCTGTTTCTCCTGAATTTCAACCCACTTTTCGGTCGTTTTTACTCTGTTAACTTTAATTCCCTGATAACATAAACCAAATTTTGTTTCCCTTGTTCATAGTTTACCCTGAGTAATAACTAGTACTTGCTTTGACACAACCTATGCCATACCATTAGGTCATCTTGTTGCGCAAAACACCTGAAACTTACTCAAAGCCATTTGACTTTAATTAGTGGATGAACAGATCATATAGATAACAGTCATTTTCCAATATTATGAGTCGTAACAGATCATGTATACAGTTTCTTATGAGATAAGTTTACTTTGTATTGCACTGTACACTGATGTACTAAAAAAGGAAACCATCAGTAACTATTAACATGGCATGATGGCTATTCAACTGATATCAATAACTTGAACCTCCACTTCGAAATGTTTCTGTATTTTCTTACAGTTTAAGTTTCTTGGGGTCTACTTTGGATTTAAACAGAACAGCGATTGATATTACAAAGAATGGTTTATGGATGTATTGGAAATTATTATAAGTTGTATTGAATAGTACAGTCAAATTATTGTTAATTTTATGTTCTTTCTCCTATATTTATTGGCTATATAATTGCAAACTTTGCAACTTTGCAATGATTAGAATCCATTTTATCAAAAAAGTGTGATAATCTACATAGTAATTCACAATTTTCTTTAATAATATTTATAAACTGACGAATCTTACAATTGTTTTGTTTTTTCTCTTCTTTTCCTTGAGTTTTGTGGAGGAAATACAAATATTGAATTGAACATTTGACTTGAAGAATTGAACATTAACGTGTTTAAGTAACTGGTAAAATAGCATGATTTCAATAATATAAAAAAAACTACGTGATGCCAATTTATTGAAAGATACAAATGTACATTATGGTGTTTTTGCTACAAGGGTGTACTTTGTAGCACTGGACTCGAATAGTCTGCCCTTTCTGTTTTGTTTCTGATCTAGAGTATTTCAACCTTCAACCACTGCACTGACTGACAGCTAGTAAAAAAGATGACAGCAATTAAAGAATCTCAATTTGAAGAATCCTGGAAACGTTGTTGGGAAAAGTGAACCATAAGAGTGACATTGTTATATTGTAATTTAAAAATATTATTTTGGGGGATGATTACTGGTATATGATTGTCAGCATCTTATGATAAGATAGGGGAACCCTTGTAACATAGGCTGCAAACAAATTGGACTTTCTTGGGGAGATTTTCAAGCCAATTTCCTTTTGGCCTCAGAGGAAACGGTAGGTTATCTTATCACCGTGTAATATTTACCCTTAAGGTTGTGTGGATTTTCCTTTCACCACTTTTTTGAAACACTTCTTGGTGATGACATATATCTCTCAGTCCAAAGCCCTTGGACTGTCTTCCCTTACAGATTTTATAGTCGTGACATTGAATATCATGAGAAGCGCACCACTACACTCAGCTGTACTTGATTTAGATGTACAGGATACTTTCCAAATACCATTAAAACCACACTTTATTAATTCTTTTATCACCACTTTACCAGTACGGTAATGCACTAAGCAAAGAGTGCATTATCAGAAAATGTTAGAGGTGTGACGTAGACAAACTCGACCTCATAATTGAAGAGAAGGGTGTCAGCCTTAATGTAACAGTAGTAAGCAGAAATTTGAATACGTTGCATTTGGCCAAACACAGGACGGGCAAGAAAAGACGTGGCTTCATATTCCAGGTGTCATCTTTAATACATTGAAAGTCTTCACTGCATGGTTTTTTGCAAGTTGGCAAAGCAAACAAATGAAGAATCTGATAGAACATCTACCCCCAAAGGACGTACGTTGTATCCACGACCCATCAGAGAACTATAGCTGGACAAGTCAGAATCAGATGCAGAGCCTTTACTATTTCCAAATGCAGGCATCCATACATGTGACTTGGACAGTGTCACAGACACGCCTATTGTCTTCCTATTGCAAAAACCGCATCAGTGAGCACTACAAAGCCTGCAAGAATCCTGATTATGTTTCTGCATGGCAGACAGTGCAACTAGAGGCTTAAAAGTCAACAGCAAAACAGATCACAAAAGAACCTGTCTTCAGTGGAGGACAGTGATGTAGAATGCAATTGTTTATGTTTCTTGTGATTCTGGGGAAGAGTATTACTTTCTAAAGTAACTGGAAATGGCCCAGAGCATCCCCCAAAACTCCTTCAAGATGACTGGGGCATCTGCTTCCTTTTAGAGAACTTCGTACCAGTTAATAACTGCCATGTCTGCCTTACCTTTCAATGAAGCCTTTTCTGTACGAATTGTGGACAAAATCATAGACTAATATAAACAAACACAACCCTGCAATTCAATCTCGATGGTTTTGCAGCGCTCAAAATAATGGCCGGTCAAACTCTCTTCTTGCCGGTCATTTTGACCAGTCATTTTTGGATGTGAACATTTTATAACATTTTCCATATAGTTGTCACTTAATGCGTTTTGCTCTATAATGCTGTAATGATTTCTTTTTTCTTTGGCTTTTTTTGCTGCTTTGCACTAAACCCTTTGAAGAAAAAGAACACCGCAATTAATTTCATGTCGTCATGTCTTAATGAAACGCAACAAAGCGAAACAATAACAAACTGACTTATGGAGTAATGCAATGATGCAGCAGGTCGCACTGTACATTCTGCTTTGCTGTGATCAGTAATGTGATCTTCTTTGGGAAAACATACACTAACAATAATCCGTTATTTGTTGGAAAACTAAGGAATAGCTAACAGTTTTTGTCCATCAAACGTTTCACATCTAGCGGTAAGAGGATTGTCAAAATCACCTTCCATGGAAATCGGGCAAATCGATCACTCATACTGTACAGTTTCTCCGGGAATGAATTTCAGCGCATCAGTTATAACAATTTCTTTAGGTCGAACATGAATCTCGTTTGCAGACTCGATTCCAGAATTGTCTGATAAAAACTTAGCTAATCAAGAACAAACGTCGGCTATCTTGGTGCAATCCCTCTTTTTGTAAACAGTTTAATGCAAATTTCCGTTGACATTAATGAGCCGTTCATGATAAAGTGTTGCGCGAAAACCCAAACAAAAGCTCTGTCATATATTTATTGACTTCTGATGATAAATACCCTGTTTGAGGAACAAATTTCTTACCAAATCAACTTCTTTGTGGGAAATATTTAGCGACGTTTCTTCTTTGTGGAGGAGACTTTTGATCACGTGCCAGGCAACAAAAAAGATCAAGTTTCACTGATACGAAGATATAGGATGAACCTTGGAGACTTCAGACACCACCGTACGATGATACTCAAAGTATACGTAAACAGACATAAAAATGGGCGAAAATCGCAGAAAGGAACTCAACAATGTGTGAATAAATTTTTCACCAACTCGCTGCCAAAAACCTGAACGTCAATGCGGTACAATGATCTTCTGCCAGCATAATTCGATATTCTATGGACAAAAAAAGAAAAGCGTAATATTCATTATTTGACTAGCCAAAATCGGGGTTTGTCCGGGCTAAAAAATATTTGGTCAGTCATCATAACCGGCGACCTACTGTCCGTTACTTTGAACCCTGTTTTGTAATTTATGCTAGTTCATTTATATGCAGGGGAATATACTGGCATATTTACAGTGATGACAAGTGGAGCACTTGAGAAAAAGAAGAAAGAGTTAACAAGTGTACCACTCAAACAAACCATTGTTCTGAAAGATAAGATCCTACAACTGAAAGTTTTCAAGACATTTCCACACTCAAACCATTCAGACAGGTCACTGAGACTAGAAAGAATGAAACATCCTGTAGCCACTTCTCCTGGGCTGAGTGCCTTATACCACCCACCAGTGTTAGAAGTGTCACAAAGTGCAAAAGCCACAACTTCTTCTAGTGCTTAAAACAAAAGATACTTCTCTCTTGTTTTTGCATAAGATGCAGTCAAGGAAGTAACCACCCTCGTTATTCTGTCACAAAAAACCTTCCCCACAACTGTTCTGGCTGTGCAATAGGACACTGAACGCAGATGAGTATTCAATCATGACTTGCACAGAATACAACTGCAAACAAACATGTATGAAAACTGGAAATTAAGAAAGTGATTACAAAACTAAAAAGTGCCTAATGAGGGTCCAGGACATAGGACTAAAGACCAAAAAGAAAAGTCCTTCAAAAAAAGCAAATAAGATGTGCTTTCAACAAGATGATTTTAAAAAAAGGGGGAGTGAAGGAGCTTACACCAAGGAAATTCTGAAATCTAAATTTGTGGCAGAACTTGAGTTTTTGTGGAACAACATAACAAAGGAGGTGCCCACAGGGGTGTTCTTAAACCTCTTTCTTTTTTGTTCAGTGCCCACAAGGGATACTGCCAAATCCAAGGTAGCCTTTGCCTCAGGTATTTAGAGCCCAAAATGCTTTCCAGTACTGTGTAAGCCTCACTGTTGCATATGAAGGTCATTGCATCTCACACTGGGGGAATGCTACAAAAAAGGAGAGAGAGCACTCAGGATATGGTTTTCTCACTAGCCCTGAATATAAAATTTACAAAGTAAACTAACCATGTTTGGATCGGATTTTGTGTAGTGAAACATTTGTAGTACACCATATAATACTGTTTCTTGAACTTCCTGTAGTACTTACAAAAGGGCTCATTTTGAAATAGCTACTATCATACATTACACCTGTCTTATTATTTTCTCCTTCTGAAACTTCCATTCATTCCTCTGCCTTTATTCATGTACAAATAGGTATTTGAGCAGACGACTTGATGAGGGATCACATGCATCTGTTGATGGCAAGGCTCTCGACCAAAGTCTTGTGGATGTGACTAAATTCACCTCTACCAACCGAGAAATGGTATTCCAGGAAGTTCTTATCAATGGAAAGCAGTAAGTAGACCTTCCACTTACTCCTCTATATGTAACTAAAGAAGAGAGACAGCCTCTCAATTGAAAAACATGAAGAACGTGGATTTGGTGAAAAGGATTGAAGACCTAGTATTAAGGAAAGTCATAAATGGGCATATCCTCATGTTTGCTTTTAAAAAGCGTATGAAGGAGAAAATTCATAAAAATTCAGCGTCTTAAGTTTATACTTTCAGCTCGTGAAATGACATTGCACGATAGTATTTCTAACTTTCTGGAAGGTTTCATAACTCTTAGTTATATTGCCTTTATAATATGCTTGTCCAAACCTGACCTTTCCTGAATCTTCCTTATTTTTACTAAAAAGTTTACTTATTTTAATGCTAAATAGTATTCTTGTCTTTTTTTTTTTAAATCTCTCTTAGAGTTTATTTGACAAAAGGGAAACATGTTAGCTTTCTAACAATGTATAGTTTGTATATAAAAGTTAAATTCTAATTTTTTTACGATTTTTTTTAACATTAGACCTCATACCCATAAGATAATCTTTTTTCAAACCAATTCTCGACCCTGTAACTAAATTATGGGATATATTTTTGGAAAACCAATTATATGGTAATAAAGCACACAGTTTAAGCTTTCCAACGATATCTTATACGTTGCTGTTTGTTGAATAGTTTTTTTTAATGAATTTTTTATTAGATTTTTTATACTTTCATACAACCTCCTTATGACATTTAGTGACACATACACGACATCATACCCCAGCAAGTCTTCATTGGGTGAGTAGGTAGTCACTTGAAGGGATAGACGAGAGGGCCCTTCCTCGATCCTGAGACTGGGACCGAGTTATACGATCACCGAGTTTAATCCCCGAGTAAATCTTCGTTTCTGCATCGATCACCACATCGCAATGGCCAAAAAATGGCGCGTAAAGGAGTCAGAATGAACACTCGCAGGCGTATTAAAAAAGATGCGATGTGATTTATTTTGTTTCTTGTTTTTTTTTTTATCTAAAATATACTTAAAATTGACCTATTTGTACTTCGAAAAATATTACTGGCTCCCGCCACTGATATTAAACCAGCATTAAACGGAAAAAGGCGAAAAACTACTTGGGGTGACAAATTATTTTTCTTCACAAATATTAAAATAGATGGATTTGAGACTTATGACAAGGTGCTGTTGAAATAAACGAATATACCCCCTCAAAGCCAAAAATGGAAATTATTTTTGTCTTCCTTATCTCTAAGCAGACTAGGGTTCCCTAACCTATCCCTACAAGGGATAGACGACAAGTACCTCTCCGGGATTGGACGGCCGGTCCTATACTCTGTGAAACATTAACCAAACGCGTCCGAAAGAGCGGGAAAAATAAAATCCAAACAAGAGTAGGCGTACTGCAGTAGCTGTTTAGGGACTTGTCAGAAATTAGCAGGGGGGGAGGGGGGTAGAAATTTTAAATTTGGGTACGGAAATGGGGTGACCCATCCCTGCAATGAGAGTGAAATTTGCTAACCCTTCCCTTAACCTTGGCCTAAAATATCATGACCCTCCCCCTCTTGTACAAATTATAAAATCTAGGGCTTGCAATACACTAGGGTGAGTCAGTAGGTATTATGAAAGCTCAAAATATATTTCTAGTCTGTTCTTTGTAATGCCATATACATAGAATTTAGATGACATAATTAAGAGTCCCACTCTGATTCTGACAGCTGATCACTCGACTCTCCTATTTCTCCCAAGTTTTTTTTACAAAATAAAGAACTTCTTTTTTCTTCTGTGGGTGAACCTCTACATGATCAGGGACACATATTTGCATGACCCTCCCCCTTTTAACGGTCCATTTTTCATGACTCTTCCCTTTTCTGCAGTCTCAAAAAGTTGTGATCCTCCCTCTGTTTCCACCCCCCCCTCCCCCTGCTAATTCAGGGGTGGATCTAGGGGGAGGGTGCAGGGGGTGCGCACCCCCCCCCCCGAGATGACCTGCAGTTTTCTAATACAACTGGTATTTTGCCAAAAAAAAAAACTATGTGGTTTATTGGTGTTGAAGTAGAGCAAGAGACGAGTGCACCCCCTCCTAAAAAAAAATCCTGGATCCGCTCCTGTAATTTCTGACTAGTCCCTTAGAAATGTCTTCGGAAAACAGACCTGGAAGTTTTTTGTTCGTACCAGATGTAAAATCAGCATGAGTTGGATACGACAACAAGTTTTGTTATATATACTATAATATATATACAACAACGGTTTAGGCAAAGGTAAGCTTAAATGTATGGTCAGTGTATTCTGTGACTTTACCAATTATTGGTTTGTGTACACCAAAATGGAATATCCGGATGCAGAATATTGCACGTGGCACAGAAGAACCCTTTTTTTTTGGGGGGGGGGGAGGGAGGGGGGGAGGAGGGAACAAACAAAAAAATTCCTGGCAATACCATAATAGGTTTTTAAATACAAAACAAACTAACAGAATAATAATAATGATAATAACAACAATGTTAATTGAATAATGCATTAAATGAACAATAAACTTAATATCCAAATAAAAGACAAAAAAATGGAAGAAAGGTTCGAATAAGCAACAGAAATATCTTGACAAAAGAGGTTGTGATTGTAGGTGCCCTGGGCCAAAAAAATGTTGTGCAGCCATATAAAATTCAAAGGGATGAGGAAAGTTGCCTTCACTCTTCATGCCCCCTGCCTGCTGAAAATGGCTACAGGACACTGATAAAATCTATACCAGGGTCAGTTCAGAGCAGAAACATAAACTTACAGAAAAAAATGAACTGTGAAAGTTTATATATAATTATGTACAATATTATATTAAGGTTAGGCCTTGCTTTGTTCCACAAAATGAGCAAATGAAGGGGAAGAAGGTGTTTTTTGAAGATCCTCAGTCTGTAACCTCCCAATCAAGGATCAAATATGATGGAATTCCATTCATCGTAACAGGAAAACGAGTATATGATTGCCATCAGGGCATTGACAGACATGCAGCAGACAAAGAAAGAAGGAATACTTCCAAGGTTATTTTCACTTTTTTTCAGTTAAGGGACTGGTCATTATTTATGTAGGGGGGGGAGGGAAAAAAGAAGGGGGGGTCAAGGCTGTTTTAGATTGGCTAGAGGGGGGCTAATTTTTTTCAACAATTAATAGGGGGGGTCATGATTTTTTAGGTTTTTCAACGGGTCTTGTCTGTGCTTTTGCAAATAGGATTACTTTTACGAAATAAATTAACTTCAAAGATGCAGGTGGTGACAATGGACAACCCAGTTAGAAGAATATTGTCAAAAACTTCATTGCTTTAATATTTCACACTTTAATAAAAGACAAATCCAGATCAGCCTGTTTACAAAGGCAACATAGTTAAAATTAGGAATCAGAAAGTGCAAAAGCAGAAGGGCTACAATGACTGTGCACTCTTTGCTATAGCCTTTGCCACCAATCTATGCCATGGTGGTGACCCCACCACCAAGAGATATGACCAGAGAGCCATGCGCCCGCACCTTGTTGATTGCCTGGATTCTTCAAGGATGACTGAGTTCCCACCAACTGATGATACAGTTGAGCTTGTTCATCCTGTGGTAGGCAAAAATGTACCTATTTACTGCACATGCCGACTGCCTAACAACAACGCTGCTTATGTCAAGTGTTGTGGATGCTGTGAGTGGTACCATCCAGATTTTGCTAATATCCCTGAATCTACATTCCATCCAACAACAAAATGGTTGTGTTTTGAATGCAACCAGAAAAACACAAACACTTAAACTCATGTGATATCAAAACAAGTCTTCCTGTTGTGAGCAAAAACCTTTACCCTTTTTACGGTAGATGAAGCAATTTTTTCAGGAAACCTTATATTACATTAATATAAAATAATAATTACACCTGTAACAAAGTATTGATTAGGTTATTGTGGCTGTACTAGAAATATTGTGTAAATTTAAAACTTGACATACACTGAAAGCTTCTTTCTCTGGTTTGATCAGTTCAATAAACAGCAGAGACAGAACTTTTTTTCTCAGCTGTTACGAAAAAAAAAAAAAACTTAGAGATGGAAAATTTGCCAATTTTTATAACTTCCAAGGATCTAAGGAAGAAATTGGATGTGAATTTTAAGCCTTAGGAGAATCTCTTCTCTTTGATGAATCCTTTCAGAGGAAAAAAATTGTTTATCACAAACAATGAATCACATGCCTGTGGCAAATGAACAGTCAAGCCAGAAAAAACAAAATTAATACAAGGTGATGCAAAAAGAAACCACCACAACTTGGCATACTAACCGATTGTTGTATCCCTCCTTTTGTTAGTGGCACTGGTGATTCGTGATTCTTAGTTATTTTGAATAACTTTTGTATGTGAGTTCTATCAATCATGTGTTGGATGGTTTCATGTATAGGCGAGCAATGAGCAAAACACCCATGTCCATTATACTTCTACAATGTAAACCATTGAATAAAAGGTTTACTATCCAACTAAATAAAATCACATCATGTTTGCTTTGTCCAGTCCTTGCATGCTGTTGTGTGCAGTAATTGTGTGTGCTTTGTCCTCCTTCAATGGCAGAAAAAAATTGGGCTATCACATTTAATAGCCACACCCTCTTCCCAGTTGACAACATATAATAAACTTCCTTCTTACTCCTGAGGAATTCTATTAGACTGCATTCACCCGGGAGACTTTCTTAAGATATGAATTTACCCCTGAGGAACTTATTGAACAGTACTTTTTTTCCTGATAAAATTCCATGAATTCTTTGTTTACCCTGAATAACTCCAATGTTTAAGACTATTCCTCAAGGATTTCCAAAACTATTACAACATACCCCCTAGAGAATTCCATTGATCTTTGCTCACTTCCTTAACCAAATTAAGGGAGTGCTGATATCAATTATGCAATAGTCCATTTCAAACTGGGATTGTACATTGCAATACAGAATTTGCACGTTCTCTTGGTAGTCACTTAGTATAGTGAAATGGCATAAGATTGGAATAACAGGTAATGTTGTCAAAGAAGAGGGGTCCCGGCCAACACTTGCAAAAATAAATAAGAAAAAGCTTAAAAATAATAATAATTAAGTAATAATCCATTGTATGGGCCTTGTGACCTCTGAATAGGAATTCTCTTAACAATCTCTTATCCTGCAACAACAGCTTCATGTCTTTTTTATTATTATCATATTCTTAAGCAAAAGAAAAAACGTTGAAACTGGAGGTACCTTTCATCTATGTGACGTGAACATAGATCACAGGGCCCATTGTCAATTAATTGCAAAGCTTGATCAGCAATAAATTACTATGAATCGAATTTTCTACGAATTCAGTAGAACTGCAAACGACCAACCAACGCTTTAAAACTCACCTTAATTCAACTCGAGGGAAGAGATAATTGTAGCCTCTACACACATACTGTATATCAAAAGAGCTCATACCCCTCACGTACGAAGATCCATTGGGAAAAATCTTCGGCGATCGTATAACTCGGTCCCAGTCTCAGGATCGAGGAAGGGCCCTCTCGTCTATCCCTTCAAGTGACTACCGGGTGAGTACACGCTTTTTTGAGCTCCATAAGTAGCAATTTTTTTCACCTTTTGGAGGCTAGGTACAGGCAGTTCAACTATCAAAAACTGTTTATAAGGTGACCAAGACAATACACATGATATTTTTTCCTCACAATACCCAATTGCTTGTGCGCAGTCTCCAATAACATTAAGGGTGCTCTGATATTACTTATAACGGTTAAGTGATAGCTATTATAGGCATTTAATGCACTCTGAGGCTCCATTATTGCATTAGTTGGTTAGATAAAGATGCAAGGAATTGTTAGGCATCATTTTTGTGACAATCGATACATGCTGTTACAAGTTATTACGTCATTTAAGGTCAAATGTCACACGGTAATATGAGCTAGTGGTTTGTACGGAAACTTGAGGCAATAAGTGATCCACTTAGCCTTTTGTCAGGGCTATCTTGTGGCAAAAAATTATTGGAAACGGACTTATCGTGTTCAATTTATAGAAGGTTAAATTTTTATCCAATATGCCGGACCAGAAAACTCGTAACCAGTCCCTTTTTCGGGATTTTTGCACAGAAACGAGGCCAACTTTAACCCTTAATATCTCCAATGCATTTAAATCTACTTCTTTCAAATTTAACAGATACATTACTTAAGCAGAGTACTACTTTGTGACTAACTGGGGGAGCCCGAATCCGGGGGGGGGAACAATCAGCACAACGACTAGTAAAGATCCTTTTAGGAAAAAGTTTTGAAAGTAATCTCCCTTAATTAAATTGCAATTAGGATTGTCAATATGGCTTCAAAGATCGCCAATGCTGGAAAGCATACCATATGGAAAGAAATGATTAAGCGAGCTATGCAAGAAGACGAGCAGGCCCTACAATATCTGGACGTGGAAGACAGCTACGTCACACCAAAAAGTGATTTGCCGCCAGAGTGGGTGGGAATGAAGTGTGATTACAGGGAGACAGTGGCTTTGTATGTGGCAGCAAAGAAGCTGGGGATGCAGAGGTATCAGTCAATGTCTCGAAACCATCTGAGATGTATCAGGCAACTAGCCAGAATAAGCAAAGAGTTTCCGGAGGATAGTGTGTCCAGAGTCCTGTGATCCTTTTCCAGAACAATTGAACAGGACACTCTTCCAGCAAGAAATAAACGAAGAGTTTCAAGATTCAGATGATAATGAAGATATCATTCCTCCAACGCCAAGGAAGAATAAGTTGACTTCGCAAGACTCGGATGAAGACCCTACTCCAAAAAGACCAAGGAAGAGAAAGTTGACTTCACAAGACTCGGATGAAGACTCTACTCCAAAACGAAAGCGTAGCCATCACAGCCAAGTTAAATGCAAGGTGCCTGGCTGCAAGTTTCATGGCCAAGACACAACAAGGCACTTGCGGACACGCGTCAAGAAAGGAGAGCTGGAGGCTGAAAATATCGAAGCCATGGGGGAACTGTGTCGGCATGGAAAACGGCAAAGGGGGCCAGCATTCAGACCAGCAAACACAAAAACGCAGAGTGCCATGAGGCGAAAATAATGGTGCCCTATGGACAACTGCACCACTGTGACAAGCTACATGGACAAACACTTACGAAATGTCCACAAACTGAGTAAAGATTCCGTGGAGTATAGAGTCAAGCTGAAGGCAGCGAAGCCCTACAGTGGACTTGGTGAAGTCCATGCCCTTGTAAAGGACAGAGAAGAATCTTTAGGAGGAGGGAAAGAACCTTCAGAGGAAGATGTGCCAGTTCTGCTTTCAGAGGCAGGGGAAGATGTGATAAAGCCAGCGGACACATCAAGAGGTAAAGATGATGAAGATGATGAAGATGATGGACAAAAGGAAGAAGATAATGAACATGATGTTGACGAAAATAATGATGATGATGACGAAGAACATGATGAAGATGACGAAGATAATGAAGATGATGATGACTATGACGAAGATAATGAGGATGGTGAAGATGACAAATATAATGAAGATGATGAAGATGACAATGCGGCAAAGATTAAATCCCAACCTGGAGCCTTGGAGTACTATACCACAACTAAATACGATGACAACAGACATCAGTGGCTTTGCAGGTTTTACAGCTACCTAGGCCTACCAGATGCTGGATACAAAAAAGATGCACTAAAACTCCAGCACGTTGGCCAGGTAAAGCTTCTCCTTGAAATCCTTGATTAAGATGGAGATGATATAACGGTGCTCGGTGAAGAGCAAGGCCATGCAGTCTGGTCAAGATGGGTAGATCCTCAACTACAAAGTGGAAAGAAAGCCCCGGGAACAATAATATCATACCTTACAAGTCTGGAAAAATTCCTCAGGTTCATCACCTCCAGGCTCTATGATTTTAAGACTCTTCAGAGATCTTATCCCATCTCTTAAGGGGTGGAGAGCTACAGTAGACGCATCCACTCAGGACCGTCAAGTCCGCAGGTACATCGATGAGTGTGATGCGATGATCACCATGAAAGAAATGCAACAAGTGAAGCAAAGTGAACCGTATACCGATGGAGAGAGGTACCTCTTAGAGGCAAGTGAAGGGAAAAGACTTACATTCGAAGAGTTCACCCTTGTTCAGGATCTTCTCCTAGTGAAATTTGCCCTCCTGACAGGCACCCGACCTGCACCATTACATAACGCAGTTCTTGGAGACTTTCAAACTGTGAGAGAGGAAAGAGGGAAACGAATAATTTTAGTACTGAAACACAAACGGTCCAAGGATGGACCTGCAATGCTGGGTATGAACCAGGAGCTCCAGCGCGACATGGCCATCTATGTGCAGAAGATCAGGCCTCATTTTGCCAATCCAGATGAAGACAAGATCTTCGTGAAAGACGATGGCTATGGCTTCATAAAGGAACGATTGGTAGACGGCTTACTGAGTTTTTTGCAAAGACTGGTGTGACGACCCAACAAGTATCGCATACCAAAATTCGCAAATTCATTGCAACAAGAACCATGGAAGATGCTACGCCAAAATGATGGGACACAGTGTGACCACGCGGCGGCAATGCTATGTCTGTACAAGGTGCACAAACCTGGCGGCAAATGCCATGGATATTGTTGAGTGTGTAACCAACCCAGAATACAGCAAACAGAAAGAGGAGACAGAAGATGAAAGGGACAGTGTGGATAAATATGAAGGTGAGGGACAGATTACCCAGTCTTTTAATCTTAGTTAAACTGTTGTAAAACAGCATATCCTCAAATCCGAAAATGCTTTTTTTGTTTGTCTATTCCAGAACAATCTCGACCAAGTACCTCAGGACAATCAGGACCAAGTACTTCGGAGAATGATGGTGGTAAGCACATTGGTGACTGAGTATGATACATTTACCCTCAATGGTTCTCTCATTAGCGTAATGAAACTACTCTACAGAGAAAGCACCTTTGTTGTTTGTATCTTCCAGAACGATCTGACCAAAGAGGTCTTAAAGACAAGCAGAAGATGGCAACCGCCAAAGTTTTTGCAGCCGACCTTGATGGTCCAAACCTGCCGTTCAACTTTGTAAGAAACAAAATGTGCACGAACCTCACGTTGCATGCACTTGCAACGACAAGACCAAAGTCAAAAAGGTTGTAGATCACCTTCACTATTTGCAGAAGAAGAGACCGGATGAGAAAACGACAACAGCACCCAAGGAAGCACAACTGGAGTTACAGTTTGACTTTGAAGATGACAGCACAAAGTCAACCAGCGAGGGACGCCACTTCTGGGATGAACAAGATTCTCTCCTCGTAGAAAATGCGTTTAAGGATGTTGCGGCTGTTCCAAAGAGGGCTGAGCTGAGCGATAAGAAATAAAAACGTTACGAGTTAAAAGAAGAAATAGTTTAGACAATAATAACTACAGCCATGATACGTTATACGTGTATCTTAACTAATTTGTTTTTGTTGAGTTATAGTTAGGTTGTTGCTTTGTGATGTAAGGGGACACAATAAACTGAATTGAACAGACTTCTATTTTATTTTTATTTTATTTTTTTATTTCTGACCCAAAATCATGGGTCAACCCCTTTATAAAAAATCCAAGATGGCTGCCATCAAAATTTGAAATCTCCATATATGGTAAAGATGACCTTGTACACACTCTACACCATCGCCAAACATCATTTCCAGGTCTGATTTAACCGTACACAGACTTAAAAGAAATGTGACATTTTGACTCAAAATCATAGGTAAACCACTTTGAAAAAAATCCAAGATGGCCGCCATCGAAATTTGAAATCTCCATATATGGTGTAAATGACCTTGTACACACTCTACACCATCGCCAAACATCATTTCCAGGTCTGATTTCACTGTACACAGACTTAGAGGAAATGTGACATTTTGACTCAAAATCATGGGTAAACCCCTTTGAAAAAAATCCAAGATGGCCGCCATCAAAATTTGAAATCTCCATATATGGTAAAAATGACCTTTTACACACTCTACATCATTGCCAAACATCATTTCCAGGTCTGATTTCACTGTACACAGACTTAGAGGAAATGACATTTTGACCCAAAATCATGGGTAAACCCCTTTCCAAAAAAACCAAGATGGCCGCCATCAAAATTTGCGATCTCCATATATGGTAAAGATGACCTTGTACACACTCTACACCATCGCCAAACATCATTTCCAGGTCTGATTTCACTGAACAAAGACGTAAAGGAAATGTGAAAATTTAGACCCAAAATCATGGGTCAACCCCTTTGCAAAAAATCCAAGATGGCCGCCATCAAAATTTGAAATCTCCATATATGGTGAAAATCACCTTGTGACCTTGTTACCAACATAAAACATCAATCAACGTCATGTTTAGGTGAATAATGAGGATAAGAAAACATCAAAATTAAATATAAGGAAATATGTGAAAAAACTCAATAATGTTAAATACTCACAAAAGGGTGACAGACACAAACCCAAATGATCCCAAAAGAAACAGTTCACATCAGGCTACCAGCTGACCAAAAATATCGCAATTCCACCGCAACCGCTAGAACCTTAAGACAAAATATTCATTTACATGAATATTAAATAGGTGGGCCAATCCTCAAGTGGGCATCTCCTCATGAGGAGGTGGGCATATCCTCATGAGGAGGTGGGCATATCCTCAAAGAAGGTGGGCAAATCCTCACATGAATATAAGCCCTAATCATACCTTTCCGTGACACATACATGACGTGCCCTCTTCCACCAAGTCATCATTGGGTGAGCACACACTTTTTTTGCTCCATAAATATATTGTAAATATGGAAATAATAGCGACAAATGGTGTGATCAAAGTGTAAGGAAAAAGGCGTTCATAGACTTCTGATTTCACCTTTTGGTTTTTGTGGAATATAGATTACAATGGTAATCCAGAACTATGCTATTGTAGGTATCATAAGTTTGGAATCAAGCTTCCAGTTGGCTTCTAGGTGACAGTTGAAAGAGAAGACACACGGAGAGAGATTCATATGTACTTCTACACATAGCGCCCCTTTCGTTGGATGACGAAGTACTGGACACGGTCATGAAGAGCGAATCAAGGCAGGTGGAGTACAAAGCATGTGAAGTATTGGAGAAGCCTGTTGGACATGTCCAATACTTTTTTAACAAGACCTTCATCCAGCTACTCGAGGAGGGGCAAATCAAATCAGTTCACAGGCTAGTCTGCTGTATTTGGTAAGATTTCATGTATGCCTTTTGCCCATTTTATAAGGATGCAAAAATCAGGATTCATTATATCTATCCTGTTATCTGGCTACATGCCTCTTGGGAAACATTTTTTACCACTGACACTGACATTCATCAGACATTTCCTTCTAAGTTCAAAGTGAATAACTAGTTAGAGGACTACTGTATTTAACTTTTTACAGTTGTGTCACTGGTGACCCAAAAGGTAGTAGAAAACCACCGACTACACAGAAATGGAAAAAAATACAACAGGCAGGTGGGGGTGTTGTCATTCCTTCCAATTGGATCTTGACTCTCAAGAGGGAAATGGCTGGGAGACATTTTAAGGTATTGTCTTCCAGATATTGAGGGCAACAAGACAATGGAAGTGAAGGTACAGAAATAAGACAGTATTATAACTATTCGTATATTATGAGTCCGTTGATTTTATCCTGTATCCTATGGACATATGACTTAAAACTTACCTAAATTATCTTATCGTAATCATTAACCTACAATTATAAGTTCAGACTGACTCGTCCTGTGAAAAAACTATCAGACCTTTTCGTGTACACTCAGTGCATTCCCTTTGGTCCTAATAAATAATAAATAAATATAATAATAAAATATTTATATAGCGCTTATACTTTTCAGTGCTAAGCGCTTATTACTTCTTAATCATTGAATCAAAATCATTGAAACCAATCTCAAAACATTGCAACATAATTCCCTTTGGTTACTTACTTCTGCACTTTCCTAAGTGCATTCCTTACTGTGTTGGGAAGTAGAAAGTAACTGCAGACTTCATATGCACTTGTGTGTCACACATTATGTTTCTCCAGGGTGAATCTTTGGCGACAAAAAGCAGCAAGTTACATAAAACTTCACAATTGAACCCCTTTGATTAAGCTTATCTGTTGTTGTGTAGGCCAGCATCGAAACTACCACAACACATAGTAAATCAAGGTGTAAAATACCGTAAAATTCCGAAAATAAGCCCTCTATGTGTAAGCCCCTCCAAATATAAGCCCCCCAAACTTGAAACACAAAACCCCTCCATTAAATAGCCCCTCCGAATATAAGCCCCCGGGGGCTTATCCTTGGAAATTGCCCTCAAATGCAAAATTAAAGAAAGCAAAAACCCTACAGGAACAAAACTTTATTTATATACCAAAGAATTACTGCGTATACCAAATGTCAATAAAGTTCAGAGTTTATTGGTGTTTCCGAAGTTCATGGTTCACTCTTTGCTTGGATGTTTTCAGCCCATAGACAAAGTACTTGCAGGGAAGCTCTATTCTGCCACCCTGCAACCAAACTCCTTCTGGTGCTCCTCGCTTTTCACCGGTTATCTTTGTGACGATAGAATGAACTGTTCCATCTTTTAGCATGGGGCCTAAAATCTGTGCCAGGGGTTCCGGAATATGGCCTACAACAGTTTCTTTCTTGTCAGTATCTTCAACTCTTGTCTTCACCACAATAGCATTGTCAGTACGACTGTGGGGATTACCGGGCATGAGAACTCCTCTCCACACTTTGTACTTGTATTCATATACATGATGACCTTTAATCCTGGACGTGATGCTTGCAATGCAAACCAATGCCATGCTTTTAAAACTACGGTAGTAAGGAGAGTTTTCTTGAATTTGCTGCTCTGCGTTAAATGTGCAAGTTTAGAATGTTTGCAAAAAGTACCTTACGTCATACCGTGAGAACAGTTGCATTTGATTGGCTATCAAAAAACCAAGACTTATCAGTGAGACTGAAAACATCACTTACAGTATTGTCTCGAATTGTCTACAGCTGTATGAAGGCATGGCTTCCAACGAGAAAAATACAAATTCAGAGCGCAAATCTGCTAGGAAAGCTTACAGGCAAGAGTTCAAGTTAAACGTTGTCAGCTGGTTTTTCAACAATAGAAAAAAAGTAAATTTGACAGGAAGAAACTTCAAAATTGACAAAAAACTGGTACGCATGTGGGTGAGAGCCGAACAGAAAATCAGGAATCAGAAGCCCCATAGCAAATCAAGTGGTCATGGTCGCCAGCCATTTTTCCCTTCTTTAGAAAAGGACTTACATGACGAATTCAAGACCATGCAAAGGGAGGGTAAAGTCGTCAAACCATGGTGGTTTAATACTCATATGATACAGTTAGTGAAAAAACAGAATCAGAGCAGCTGAGAAACACAATAACGAAGCTCCATTCAAAGATCTTGCGCAAGCGAAAAAGAGGAAAGTACGAAGATTGTGACATTGCAAACACGGACCAGACTCCGCTTCCTTTCATTCTCAACGACGGTAAGAGTTATGATTCAACTGGAGCAAAGGAGGTCTGGTGCTTAAACGCCTCATTAGGTTTAGATTAACACCAATGTACAGTACACCTCACCATCTTCACTGATGGAGTCTCACGGGTGAGGCCTACAATCATCTTTTGTGGACAAGGAAAGAGGATTTCACCTAATGAAAAGAGAAGCTGGGATAGCAGGGTAAATGTGATGTTCCAGCCCAAGGCATGGTGCGATGAAAACGTCATGAAAGTTTGGGTCGAACGTGAGTGGGGAAATATGTTCACGATATCCCCCAAGAGCTAATTCATCTGATAAGATTTTAGTCGCTGATGTCCATCATGCTCAGCAGACAGATGAAGTGAAACAACTCCTGCAGAGAAAGAAAACACTACTAATAAACGTTCCTCCAGGCTGCACTAGTGGAGTCCAGCCATTAGATGTGTCTGTCAACAAACCCTTTAAAGATGCGGAAAGGACTCAATTTGAGAAACACCTCAATAACAATCTCACTTTGTACACGGAAGGAAAGATACCAGCGTCAGAGCAAAGGGTACTCTTGACAATGGGTTGGAAATGCATGGGATCACATTTGTTCTAACAGGGAAATGGTGAAGTGCTCATTCAAGAAATGTGGCATTAATGTCAATATTAATGGAAGTGAGAATGCTTTAGTCCACATCGAGGGCATCAGTGAGTACATGATGCCAGAAACAGATGAAGAATTCCACATGGACACTTCCACTGACGAGAATGACACATCAGATGAGGAAAATTTTGAACTGATCAACGCAGAGGAAGCTGTTGATACTGTTGAAGTACCATAGATTCCAAACTGTTGGCGACAAGTCTGGACTTTTTGTTAAGACTCATTTTTTTGTGTGAACAGTTATTGTTGACGTTCCCTTACCTTTGAAGTGAGTATTGCGTTTTCAATATGCTAGGTTGAGTTTTAAAAAGATCTACGTCCGGGTTATGTAGCAGACATCACGTGAGTTTCAGTAAAAATTCCTTCCAAGTATAAGCCTACCCGATTTAGAAATGCAAATTTCCCTCCGTATATAAGCCCCTCCAAAAATAAGCCCCTCAAAAGGGCCTTTGAAAAATATAAGCCCCGGGGCTTATTTTCAGAATTTTATGGTAGCTAGTTTTACATAGGTGATTCCACTAATAAAAAAAAAGACGAAGTATACTGAGCTGCTTACTAATGCCAGAATGCTCACTGCAATTCGAGGGATCGCACAGCCTGCACTTATGTCTGATGTGAGCACGATCAAGCTAATTTCTAGCCTTTTCTGAACAGTTCTGTTCTGGAGAATATTTTAGTGGTTGTCCTGTGACATATTTCAAGTGCATGTGCAGTTTTGTTCTAACAAGCACGAGGTTTTTTGCTTTTCTGCCAGTTCATCACATTTTTTAGAGCAAGCAAGATGAAATTAAATTGTTGATGTTTTGTTTATTTTCTCGTGGTTTTTATGGACTTTCAACCGACCAATTATCCTGGCGAACATCTGTTAGCAGAGCGAGGTTTCTTTTTTAAGTGGATTTGATGTAATTTACCAGGATTTGTAACCGAAAACTGAACGAACACGAGATGGCCGAATGATTGAGAAAGGACAAAGCGAAGTACAAAGGCGCCTATACAAGAACCAAAACAAAATTGATGATGACTTAAGAGGGAGGAATGTATTCGAAAATGCAGGTGATGGAACGTTTGAATCTTCTTTCAGCCACTTTTGAGGATGTAGTTCGTGCAGTCGAGAGTTTAGAAGCACATTATGAGACTGTCGGCGACTCATCAAGACTTACCGCCGTAGCGCTTGAACTAGAAGCGGTAGAGGAAGATTTCAACGAGATCGAACGAATCGTTAGAGCATATTTGAATAGCAGCCCCAGTCAGAGCGGTGCCTTGAGCATTTCCAGAACAACACCCACGGGACAGTCTCCCATTAAAGAACAATCCGAACGACTGGAACAAGAAATTAAAATGCGAGAACAAGAGATCACGAAAGTGTTACATGACCTGGAGAAAACGTTCGCGGAACACAAGAAACAACTTGAGCAGCAATCATGTCTACAGAACAGCAACGAAAGGAACCATTTCAGGGAGGTGAGTCAGCTAGAGTTCAGGACAATGTAAATGCTAGAGTGAAGAGATCAGAAGAACAGGAACAAAATAGTGATCCGAGAATTCAGTTGACAACACCATTCCAGCAATGTACTTCATCCATCTCAGATTTAAACACATCAACCTCTGTTAACTTTAGTGGAGCAGCTGTTTTTTATCCCTGGAGTAGTTTTGTTCATTCATCGACTCCAATTGTTTCCCAGTCTTCAATGTCTTGTTTGCCTCCAGTGGGGGACCAACCCCTTCAGCAGCCGCCATTGAATTCCTGTGTGAACTCAACCCAGACCAAACTTGTTGGGTCTTCTACAATACGTCCTTCAGCGTTTTCTTTGAACCAGTTACATGCACCGGCAGCCCAAGGTTATACCCCTTTCCAGCCTTCGTCATGTGGTAGCCAAGTACAGTTTTCGACGCCTATTGCTGGTCAGCCATTTAGTTCTAATTATGACCAGATCAGTATCGACTCCATGGCAGCTCTGAAACGAGTGAGTATTCCCAGATTTGCAGGCAACAAGAAAAATTATGAAGCTTGGAAAGCAGCCTTCTATTCATGTGTTGACCAGGCAAGAGCCTTACCACAATACAAATTGTTACAGTTGCATAAGTGCTTGCAAGGAGAAGCCCTTGAAGTTATTGAAAATCTGGGACACTCTGCGGCAGCCTATGAAGCAGCCAAGTCTCGACTCGAACGGAAGTATGGCGGAAAACGCAGGGGACTTACATTACGGCTTGAAGAACTGGATGCCTTTAAGCAGATAAGAGAGGGGAATGAAAAGGATCTTGAGCTTTTTGCTGAGCTACTGGCTGCAGTACTAGTGAACCTTAAGATGCTAATCAGGAAGCAGAGCTTGGTAGTGGCTCTCTTTACATCTCACTGCAACGCAAGTTTAACAAGAATCTTCTGGCCAAGTACAAGTAGTGGGTCTGTGACAATCATAGAACCGAGGATGTAAAGACACTAAGGGAGTTTATTGACAGAGAGTCTGAGTTTTTAACCACAGCTTCTGAGACAATAGCAGGTGTTCTAAGTGGATCCAAGAAGGAGAAAGCACTGTTTGCCAAAGAAGATTTTGACCATAAGAAGAAACATTCAAGAAAGTGTAAAGTATGCAAGGAGTCCCACAGCCTGTGGACCTGTGAGAATTTTAAGATGACAGTAAATGAAAGGTGGAACATTGCTAAAGAGCAGAAACTGTGTTTTAGATGTCTCAGTGACGGCCACAGAGGAGAAGCATGCCTCAGGAGTAGGGTCTGTGGGATAAAAGGGTGTCGCTCTCATCACCATCGTTTGCTTCATGAAGACCCAAAGAAAGAAGAGAAAGCCGAAGCAGCAGATGGATCAAATGCAGTCGGAGCCAATGCCACCATTGAAGGGGAGTCAAGTGAGAGAACCCATACAGCTACTACTGGAAATGGAACTGTACCCTCGTCAGAGTTTGTAGCCTTAAGAACTGTTCCTGTGTATGTGACCAATGGTAAACGAAGACTGAAGGTGAACGCTCTACTTGATGATGCCAGCAGTAGGATGTACTTAAATAGTGACACTGTGGCTGAACTGGGTCTCGAAGGCAGACCACACCAACTTACAGTTAATGTACTGAATGATAACCAGCAAATTTTTTTGGACACCACAGTTGTAGAATTCACGATCAGCAGTTGTGAAGGAAAAGTGTCTAAACTAGCGTCTGCCTATACAGCTGAAAGAGTCACAGGAAACATGCAAGTGGTGGACTGGAGCAAACACAAGCACAAATGGAAGCACCTAAAGGGCATAAAATTCCCTCAAGATCCAGACCTATAGTAGACCTACTAATTGGTGTGGACCAAGCTGACTTGCTGTACTCATTGAGAGATGTGAGAGGAGAGCCTGGAGAACCCATAGCTAGACTTACTCCGCTTGGGTGGACTTGCATTGGTAATCCTGAGGTGCTGGTAGAAAGAACTCAGACAAGCTTCACCTTTTTTCTGAATGAGTCACACGAGCTGAATAGTCTTGTTCGCCGCTACTGGGATGTAGAAGAACCTAAGGAAACTCTGATTGTCAATCCAGAAGAGAAGTTCGCAAGAGACACAGTTTCAAGGTCCTTAACATTCGCTGACGGTCACTACTCAGTTGGGATGCCGTGGAAAAAAGACAGACCTTTATTATCTGACAACTACAGCATGGCTTTGCATCGTCTGCACTGCACTGAGAAGAAATTGAAGCGTTCCCCGGAACTTGGTGAAGCTTACAAAGCAGTGGTTCAGTCCTATCAAGACAAAGGATACATTCATAGAGTTTCTCGTGACGAAGTTAAGCCTGATCAAGTCTGGTACTTACCCCATTTCCCTGTGTTGAGGCCAGATAAATCAACAACCAAGACTCGTATAGTCTTTGATGCCTCTGCAAAATTTAATGACTTGTCCTTAAATGACAGTGTGCTTCAGGGACCTAAACTTCAGAGTGACTTATTTGCAGTGCTACTCCGTTTTTGCCGTGACCCTGTGGCTTTGATGTGCAATATCAAAGAAATGTATCTACAAATCAAGTTGAAACCTGAAGATCAGCCTTATCACCATTTTTTTGTGGCGGAACCTAGAGACAAACAGAGAGCCTGATGTGTTTGAGTTTGACCGTGTTGTATTTGGTGTGAATTCATCTCCTTTTCAAGCACAGTTCGTGGCGCAAGAACATGCCAGGAGACACCAGTCTGTATTTCCCTTAGCAGCTGAAACAGTGTTAAAGAGTACATACATGGATGATAGCATGGACTCAGTACCTGATGTGAAAACCGCAGTAGAATTATACAGTCAGCTGTCACAGTTATGGAAGTCTGCCGGAATGTATGCTAGAAAGTGGTTGTCAAATGTGCCTGAAGTGCTGCAGTTTATTCCCTCTTCAGACTGTGCTTCAGAAGTTGATCTTGATCGAGGTGAACTACCACCCGTCAAAACCTTGGGAGTCCTGTGGTGCCCTATGGAAGATGTATTTAAATTTCAAGTTAATCAGCCCGCCAAGAAGCATAAACACTCCAAACGCAGCTTTCTAAAGAAGATAGCAACCTTGTTTGACCCTCTTGGCTTGTTATCTCCATATATAGTGCGTGCTAAGGTTCTACTTCAAGAGATGTGGGAGAGCGGTGTGGACTGGGACGAGCCGGTGAACAAGAACCTGTCAATGAAGGCTTCGAGATGGTTCAAAGAACTCTCAGCACTAGTCAACATTCAGATTCCCCGATGTTTAAGAACTACTAGAGCAGTAAAGGAAGTAGCCTTGCACACCTTTGTGGATGCTTCTCAAGAAGCATATAGTGCAATTGCTTACACTCAATACCTCTATGAGGATGGAACTGTTAGCTGTCCCCTTGCTGCGTCCAGATCACGCGTTGCACCTTTGCAAGCTATCAGCATACCTTGACTTGAGTTAATGGCTGCTGTTGTAGGACTCAAGCTGAATCAAGCCGTTGGCCAGGCACTTGGCATCAAGAAAGAAGAGCGGACCTTTAGGGTCGGACAGCATGGATGTATTGTACCGGATTCGGGGACAGAGCAGGAAGTTCAAACCATTTGTGGCAAATCGTGTAGGGGAAATCCAAGCCTTGACAAATCCAGAACAGTGGAGGCATGTTCCAACAAAACAGAATCCAGCTGATCTGCTAACAAGAGGCCTTAGTGTCTCGGCTCTCAGTGAGGAAGAAAGATGGTGGGAAGGACCGTTGTTTGTCAAGTACAACCACACCCAGTGGCCGCCAACAAGAACTGAAAGAGAGAAAGAAGCCGATGTTGAACTCTGGCATATATGCCAGGTAAAAGAACAAATAAAAGAACAATCATTCCTTCCACTTCCCAACGAAGACCGGCTGAACCTACAAAGATACTCAAGTTGGACTAAACTCACAAGAATCGCATCTTGGGTAAACTGTTTCCTAGAGAACTGCTGTTCGCCAGTTGTTGTTCGTAGACAAGACACAATACAACCTGATGAAGTTTCCTCCACGGGAATAAGAATTATCCGGCAAGCTCAGCAGGAAGTATTTAAAGAAGAAGTGCGAGCAGTACAAACTGGAAAAGAACTGCCAAGTGGAAGTAAATTGCAGCCCCTGAAACCTATTATCGACGAAGATGGAATTCTCCAATGTGATGGACGACTTCGCTATACAGAATTGTTACCATGGGAGAGTCGTTATCCAATCATACTCCCTCGCAATCACTGGGTGACAAGACTCATAGTCAGGCATCAGCATGAGCAGGGCCATCATGGGGGAACCAATCAGGTGTTATCAGAACTTTCAACCCACTATTGGATAATTTCAGCAAGAGGTAGTTTAAGAGTGGGAGAAAGAATGCATGCAGTATAGAAGAAGAAAGGCTAGCCCAGCCAAACAGATTATGGCTCCGTTACCAGAACTGAGAACCCGGATGTGGTTGCGAGCTTTCAGCCAAACTTCTGTCGACTCTGGTGGTCCATTCATTACTAAGCAAGGAAGAGGAAAGGTGCGTCAGAAGAGATACTTTTGCCTATTCACCTGTCTTCCAACACGAGCTGTTCATCTCGAAGTAGCTTTTAGCCTGGACACCGACTGATTTCTAAATGCATTCTTCCGTATGGTGTCCCGACGTGGCCGGCCCAAAGACATTGTATGTGACAACGGCACTAATTTCGTTGGTGGAAGTAACGAGCTAAAAGAATTGGAAGCCTTAAGTGCAGTTGTAGGAGCAGAAGGGTTAATTAACTCCAGGCCACTAACTTACCAGTCAAGCAGCCCAACTGACCTGACCCCTTTGACTCCTAATCATTTTTTACATGGTCAGTTAGGAGGCAGATTTGCACCCGATAGTGTTGATACTGAAGTATTCAATCCAAGAAAGAGATGGCGTCGTGTCCAGGAACTTGTACGTCATTTTTGGCATAGATGGTTGCATGAATGGATTCCCAGTCTGAGTGTACGGAAAAAGTGGCGCAGGGAGCAAGTTGACCTAAAAGTAGGAGACATTGTCATTGTCATGTCCCCGGATACACCAAGAGGAAAATGGCCTTTAGGAAGGATTGAAAGGGTGTTCCCTGGAAAAGACAGCAAAGTGCGTGTTGTTGATGTTCAAGTTGGAAAGACTGTGCTACGGAGACCAATTGTGAAACTTTGCCCATTAGAGCAATGTTGAACTTTAAGTGACATTATTAAGACAAATGCTTTTGAACATTTCATATCTTTCAGAACAAATTTATTTTGCCTAAGTTTTGTTGATATTTTTATATCAAGAAAGGGGAAGATGTTCTGGAGAATATTTTAGTGGTTGTCCTGTGACATATTTCAAGTGCATGCGCAGTTTTGTTCTAGCGAGTACGAGGTTTTTTTGCTTTTCTGCCAGTTCATCACATTTTTTGGAGCAAGCAAGATGAAATTAAATTGTTGATGTTTTGTTTATTTTCTCGTGGTTTTTATGGATTTTTGAGCGACCAATTATCCTGGCAAACAGTTCCTTTCAGGGAATCCAAAAACAGTCACCTTTTTAATCATTCATTCAATTATTGCTCAATTTAACGCAACAATTTTACAACCCATGTACCTTTATATAAAAAAAGATTCTCTCAGTAGGCCCGCTATCTTAAAAATATTGGATTGTTTTGAAATGTGTCACTTGAATTGCAATGTGAATTCTCATTGGTTGAAACGCTGGTCAGGGGTATCCTAATATATCAGGACAATCCAGACTGTTACAGAGAATGCAGAGACAAAACGTGTAGAGAGCGCAAACAAGGCCAACAGCTATCAATGATACCTCAATTAGAGACCTGCCAAAATAAAGAAACATTCCAGCAACTAGAGAAGCAAACGATCACAGCTCAAAGTCCATTTAAAACACTTCAAGAGAGAAAGACCCTAAAAGAAATTTAGTGACCATCAAAAGTACCAGCAAACAAGACCATCACACCACAGTTGTGATTCTACTCTACCAAGAAAAATAGGAAACGTCCTAACAATGTTTGCTATAGTAAACCACGCAGAGAAGAAATAAAGACACTTTTCAAAAATTTTTAAAAAGATTGTTCTGCTAATGACAGATTAATAGGTAATAAGGTCTTTTAAAAATACCAGAAATTAAAAACACATGCTCAAGAAAAACTTAGTTACATTGTGTTACCCATAACAATTACCTTGCATTCATGTCAACATAAGGCATCTTCTTGTACATTTCACCAGGCCTTTAACATGTAAATGATAAGGCAGTTCATCTTTCAGGTAATGGTCACAGTAAGGCTCCCCCATTTAATGCACGTGAATTCGTCTCAATAAGAGGCTGTCATCTCACTCAGACAATAACGTTCCATAAAAATGCTTCATCACAAAATTACACACAATTCAAAAACTACACTTTAATTACCTTCACCTAACATACAGTTGTTATTTTCATTCATACAGTGTAGATCTAGATGCTGGGATTGGATTAATGAGTAACTGGTTTGCGGCTGAAAAATCAACAAAAGATAGGATAAGGGAACCAGGAAGAACATTGACTGAAAAGGAAATCACCATTGATGTTGACCACCCTCCTGTAGAAGCATTGGGTACTGATTTCAGTTCCAACATTTATTCACTTGTAAAGGGAACATCAGCCAATCTAGTCAGTAAGACAAACAACTCAGAACTTACCCCAGAATATGTACTAAGCAAGTCCATGGTGTGACACTGGAAAAGAGATCTGGCAACTACTTTTTCTGGCGAGCTGAAGATGTTCGCAAAACATGCAACGATGGGCTGTTTCACTCCCAATTATCCTGAACTAGACCAGCAAGTGAAGTAGTTTTGCAGGTAGTATTACATTTGTAATCAGAAATTTGGAGAGTATATTTTACACAGTTAAGTGAGGTCGGTTTTCAGAATGTGGGAAGCAAAGGCTCTGATTGGTCAGAAATGCATTGTTGTCATGATGATTGTGTAACATGCCACAAAAATGGCACTGCAATTACACAATTTATGGTTATCTCACATTGACATTAAGATTGCTATTTCATTTTTAACAGTTATTCCTGTGAGTGGATTGATGCTTCAGCTTAAAGCCAAAGAACTCTCAGATGATCCTTCCTTTAAAGCCTTCCATGGATGGTATGAGAAATGGAAGCGACACCACTTGGTCAGCATGCAAACAAAAACAACTCCTGGCACAATGATTGCCTGCGGACGAGACAAGCATGCATTTGAAGCTCCCATAAGCCTGTGAATAGGCCTTTGGTCGAGCGGGGAACCAGGCAAAGGGGAAAGCGAAAAGGCCTGTAGACAAACATTTGGGACCGCCGTTCCACGGCACCCGCTGTGCATCAGATCCTGATGCAAGCTCCTGTTGACGAGAACACCGACTGTTGACAGGTCTGATTGACATCGGCTTTTCAGTCCGCACTTAGCACGCGTTTTGATCAAAACAAAACACTCCAAAGACTGTGAGGAACCACGCTCTCCAGTCAAAAGACTCACACTATCTTTAGAAAAACACTAGGCTGGAGTTTACCAAGTCACAATGCAATTCTCCATCGTTGATGTAGCTTCGGTTTAAGCTGCACTTGAATCAGTTTTTATAACTTTAGATTCGTAAATTACTATCTGTGATAGTTTTTGAACATTCTGCACAGAAAACTAACGAGCTGGGCCCAGCGTGGTACAACATTTCAGAAAAACATTACATTCACCGACTAAAGAAAATCGCTTAGTTATTCAGATCCAAAAGACACTTTGGAGAAAAGTAAGACCCTTATTCAGCCTCAATAAAAAGCTTTATGCTTCAAAAGAGGTCAAAGAAGACGCTTTTGCATCAGAGGGCAAATCCTGCCGACCAGAGACAAAAACCACTGTAAATCGATATGTATGCCATGACCTCTCAGTGTGAAACAAGCGGCTAGGATCACATTTGCTCAGTGAAAATGTAGAACCTTCCAAAGCATAATCTACCCAGCAGAGGAAAAAACTTATGGGAACAAGCAGCATTTTGGCGTGAGGTAATCGTCGTGTAGGCCTACCACCCCTTTTATTGCAATATATATGGTATAAACACCCAAAGGTGTAATTCCTGTTGGCGATCGAAGCGCTGCTGATCTCTTCGTACTTGTTTTTGGAGGATCACGTTCTGGAGAAGTCGTGATAGTATCTGTACCTTTGCATTCCAAGTTCCCTCATTGCAGGGGCTCGTTAAATTAGAAACTGAACTAGCAAGACGAACGGCCCGTCGCGCACAAGTTATGCAGCTTAAAGCAGGAAAGCTTTCTCCTTCCTTAAGAGGAAATCTTGAGGATTCAAATGCTTCCGCTAGTACAATGCTGTCTTGGCCACTGTCAAACAGTAAGGTCTTACTTCTTGAAACGCCAAAGACCGGCACTGTATTAATTCTCTTACCCGAGATCAACGATTTTTTGCAAAAACAACAATTAGGCTCGCGGTTCATTTCACTTTGTTTTGAGATGGAGCAAAACACTGCTCATTTCCTGTTAATTTTCCCAGGAGTAACTCACGCACGAAATTGATTGACAGATAACGATCTTACTGACATGTTCGGCAAGATAATTACAAGAGGGCGGAATAGCGGCCTCAAATGTTTGTCTACAGGCTCTCTCCCCCCTTTCTCTTCCCATTCCTTGCTATTTTTTTCCCCAAACAGAGAGCCTGTTCACAGGCAAAGCTCCCTGGGTTGAAAGCCCCAGCACAAATGTGTCAAACATCTCCTTTAGGGGCCACCAATTTCATTAAAGTGCATAACATTCAGTAGTTACTGTTGTTGTGTTTTATTACTTCTGCTTCATTGATAACTTGACTACAAGCCAGGGGGGTAATTTTAATTTCATATCATTCTTTTATATTATTTTAAGGTTGGTGTGATTTCTTAGCAATTTTTACTGACCTTATATATTATGTAGAAGTAGATTTTTGTACCAATGCACCTGGATATTTTTTTCAGATCTGTATTAAATAACTGTACTATTAATTTTATGCAAAAGTTAATTTATTGCGCATGGGTGTAATTAGTCAGTTTAAAGTACATGTACACGAAAATATTCACAAGTTAAGTGCAGTGACATTACATATGATATATCACCAAAAACTAATAAGGGAAGGTTTTCAAAATATGAAGTTCTGCACGTAATGTAATATCAACCATTGATATGTCAATTGGCTTATGAATTATTAATGAGTTTTTGAAGAACTTTGTACAAAGCTCTGTTGCTAAATACCACTTGTAAGAATAAAAGAATAAATATTAGTGGAGATCAATGTGCGAGTGGAGCCACATCGCTAAGAAAATCTATTGAAATCTATTAAAATTTGGTAATCACGTGATGCTACACCAACCACTTGACTATCCATTTGCACCACAGGCCAACCAAATGTTTAATTTCACACTATCCAGCTTGTTTGAGGGCCTAAAACCTGATATTGCACATCCATGTTGTAATCAGGGTATCCACTGGCCTGTATCACCTGACTGTATCACAGGCTCAGGTATCAACCAATCAAGGTCAAGTATTTTTTTGAAGTTATCTGCTGACAAGTTACTAGTTTTCAAATGATTGCAGGCTGAAGTTCAATTTCTTTTAATGCATAGGAAATAAGTTGTGCTTATGACCGGCACTATTAAAATTTTTACTTTCCAACTGACCTTGGTTGTGAAAATTCAGCCACGCAGGCAGGCAGTTGCTTTCACTTTTCACACTATGGTCATGCGTTGGTGACACTCTGCATTTAATTTTTATGCTCTGATTTGTCAAAATTTGACAGGTGAGTTTAAGTGGAAAACTTATCCAGCATCTGAAAACTTGGTAACTGATAGCTGAGGCTGACAGAGTTTTGCGTCATACTGTGACATTTTTAACTGTCTTTTTCCACTGGAGGTACAAAATGAAACAAAGCTGCTATCAAGATTCTTCTGTTATTCATGGCTGGTTTGCTTATTGGGTTTTTGGTTGACAAATGCACCAATTGTCAAAGTCATCAGAAATGCAATTTCAGATAGCATTGTTTTAAAAAATAAACTTACTCACTTCACCTTGCCTAATGCATGAGAAGTTTGAAAAGTCTCAAGCAATTCTGGCCTTACTTGATGGCTCTGAGGAGCTGTATCTCTACTGGTGAGCCTCAGTAATTATTGCATTTGACAGTTTACAGGCTAGTTTATGTGCATTTGTAAGATTTGAGACAATTCGCTGTTTTTGGGTGTACATAGAAGACTATTGACTCAATGTAAGATTTGTTGCACTTTTGGGCTGTTTACAAATATTTTTTTCTAAACTCACCTAGCCTTTCTCTCAAATGTCACATGGATGTGCCCTACAAATAAATGATTTATGAATTACAAGTTTACTGTCTGATTTAAATTAAATTTATTAACGGGATCTTCGCTTTTAGCCCTGGCTAAATCTATATACTCCATTCAAACTAAGAAAACCATGAACACCAGATCCTGATCTTTCCTGTGATTGGTCATAACTCAATAAACATTTCTGAGATATTTCAAGTGTTCTCAGTTTTCAAGGTCACACTGTAGTGCACTTGACTTCAAAGATTACTGTTATTATTTGGCTATACGCTGCGCGATTTTCACACAAATTAAAGCTAAAGTTCAGTTAAATTTGAACCCAAGAGAAGGTCTCGGCTTAAAGCCAAAAGTTTTAACAAAAATTTTTTTCAGTACATTGAAACTCTACTAAATGGGTAAGTATTCACTTACAAGCCGAGCAAATAGCAGCAACAGATTGAAATGATCGCGTAAATACAAATCTGAATGTTAAGTTAGGAAAGCACAGAAATTATGTCCCAAACTGTCAAAGTATCTGACAAAAACAGGTCTGACAGCTAAAATCTTAGATTGGTAAGCTTTTTACAATAAGGGAAGGTATAAAAAAAAAAAAAGAGATGTTGAGAAATATGTAAACAATCCGCCATGTTTGGTCAAACATGCTTTGAAACATTTGCCTTGTTACCAAGCATGGATGAATGAAATGAGAACTGATGTGGTTTGTTTTGATTGCAAGACGATTTATGTGATCATCTCAAGCATAATGTGATGAGGACACGAGGAAAGATTGATAGCAGCAAAAACCCAAACAACAAATGGTACGTTTTCCTAAAGAAGGTAACTTTTTGTGTCCACGGCTTCTAGAGAACTGTAGACACTATGTCATCGGGTCAAGTGATAGAGTGAAAGAGTGTAAATGCCACAGGAATCCCAAATGGAATCCGATCGAAAGCCGATGCTAATCCGAGGCTCACCGGGATCTACGCGATTGTATTTCCAGAAACTGTCAATTTCCAGTTACTGTCGTTTAGGAGACGATTACAAGGTCCTTACGAGATGGTTCGACGATACTTTGGCAGCCACGTGTGCTGGACGGCGTTATATCGATTGCGATGTTAACCCTACGTCTTTACCATGTGCTTTTTGAGATTTGGAAAATTTTATTCCTGTTGAAGGTGAGTCTAATTGTATTTTCTACAATGTTTTTGTCCTATTTCACATCAATAACCAAGCACAGCTTTCTATGGATTTGTAAAGTATTTATTTCTAAAGAGTATGTCAGGTTTATCCTTTTGCCAGCAAAAGAATCATTCAGTCTAAGGATTTTGATGCCAATGTCCATGCACATTCAGTTTCCTCTAAGTTTGCTATAGATTAATAGTTTCTGTTGCATTTTATGCCTACGTTTCAGATTAGAACTTTGCTTTCAGTACTTTACCTATAGAACTTTGCTGCATTGCTTTCAGTACTAAGTTGTGGTTCATGTTGTAAGATTATATAATACGTTGTTCATGTTGGAATAAAGTTAAAGTTCTCTTCATACAAAATGTTTGTGGGAAAAGGTACCAGCTTAATCTCTTCTTACCAGTATTCTGTGCAACATTTTTACAAAGTTTTCTTTTTTATCCCTATTCTATTTCCACTCCTCCCTCTTCATTTTCATTTCAGTCTTATTTTCTTTTCTTCAATTCTTTTATATTACATTTCTATACCAGTACTGCAGTAGACACATGCACTCTTAGACTACGTATTTTTTCGAAAATGTTAGGTTTTATGGCGGTTAAAAGTCTTTTAACAAATGGTTCTTGGCTTATGGCCAGGTGTTTTGGATTTATCTTTCGTTCTTTGTTATGCTGATTCTACAAGTTCAAAGTTTAGGGTCTCGGCTTATAACCAAAATCAGCTTAAAGAGGAATAAATAGTAATACAGTAGTTCACCTGCTTTGTTTTTATCAAGATTACAATAAAACATGTGAAATGACTGTGTTTAGTTTTTCTTTCACCATTAGCTCACCAGCTTTACTTCATCTGATATATCTTCCATGCTATTGACATTATTATGAACAATTTCATACTGTGAATCTGTGTGACTAAGTCTCTGACATACCAATGACAGCAGCTTTGCTCTGATTGGTTATTGCTTATAACCCCTGACAAGTGTAAGCAAATCTTAAACAAAAAGAAAGTTGAAACATGAAAATGTTCTAAAAAAAGAAGAGGCTGTACCGGAAGCACCCTTGTCAAGGAAAACTGCCATATGAAACAACACCACAAGACTAACCTGAGATCAGGCCCAATTTTAGCAGTTCTCGTAGATTTCTTTCTTATGTGCTCCCACTAAGATTGGGCCTGATCCAAAGACTCACAAGCTTGTGCACACTGCTGCCAGATTTTGGATGCAACTCTGACTGGCTGTTAGAACAATGCCACAGGACCTGATTGGCCGTTGAAATCAATGGAAGTTGAAAGGGCTTATTCCTCACCTGGTTATTTTTGCAAATGATCCACTGTCAGCGGAGAAAAAGCTTTTGGTATCTTTTTTATTGTTTTACGGTCTTGTGGTAGGAAAATATGCCTTAATACGTGTCAAAATTCAGAAAATTCAAATGGTTGTCCATGTCTTCTCAGGATTTACTTCATTTACAGAACTAATGTGAGTGTATCGCAGAGTTAATCCCTTTGCAGGTAGTTGACCATGAATAAGATGCCTTTTGATTTACCAACAAAAAGTCTTGTTTCATTTGAACTTTTAGCTGGGAATGATTTCTCTAAACGGGGTACACAAGCGGAGGATCACTGCAAAAGAAACCTCAATTGCCAGCTGTGAAGAATTAGATGAAAAATATCACATCGTTGTTCAAGACATTTTTGTAGGCATTATTATAAAAGCTTGTGCTGCTAGTCTTAAGGTAAAAGACTTGTTGTTTGCCTTTGCCTTTTGTAAAAATAAACCAGGAAAACTGGTGTCCTCGCTCATTGGCTTTTTGCTGACAATTATTTTGATTAATAACTTTAGTGAGCTTTTCAGACCTGTTGTAAAACAACAACACAACCAAGGAGACTACAAAGTGTGTTTGTAATATTGTTTTTCATTTTGTTTGTAGGTCAGTTGAGCATGCAGTTTTGGTAGTGACATTCTGTCTTTCCAAAGTGGCCGATAATATTTACCTTGAATTATAACAAAATATTTTTTAGGCAGTTGTTCCTAGTAAATTCGTAAATTGCAAGTGTACTAAGGGACTAAATTAAATGCACTTGAGAACTCGTTTGGTTTACTCTGAGATAATTTATAGATCCCTTGAAAAAGTTTGCGATATATTTCTCCAAGAGTTTCAAAGATTTATGCACCGAAAATCGGGAAAAATTGCCGAGGAAAATATAAGGGCAACAGAAAAATAGAAATTTCAGTAGTTAAAACATTGAGAATGCCAAGCCAAAATATTTAACTACAACATCATGTCGCTGTCTTTTCAAAAACTTTTTTTCTTCTATGGCAACGAAAATAACCTTCAAGATCTTGTTTAATCTCGCAAGAAGTTAAATGTGATTGGGTGCCCATCTTATTGTTAGTTGAAAAAAAAATAAAAGCTATTTTTTAAGTCAGCGCATCTGCATTTTCCCTGCATATGGAAAATTTACATACAAAAAAGTATGCAACGGAAGTAATTTTGGTTGGCTGATTCAGCAAATGTCAATCGATCAAAAAAGTGAGTGGCAGACGTTTCATAGAAGGTTTGTATCAGGCTCTATTTTCATTTCGCTTTGTACATTCCAGCGGGGCAAGGTGAAATGAAAAGAGAGCCTGATACAAACCTTCTATTACCACAAGACTAACAAACCAAAGGGGTCGTGCATGCTCAAACATCAAACAATAATTAACTTTCACAACTCTTCCTTGCATCCTTGGTGTTTCTCTAAGAATCCTTAAGATCTCCAATGTCATTTTCACGACTGAAAATAAGCCGGCTGCTCAACGGAGAAGCGTTCGTGCTTCTCGTCTGCTGAGAAGCTGACTCGACAGAGGTTATTTATGTCAAAACGTGCGAGCAAAATGTTCCTTCACGAAGCTTCGAAGCCTGAAACAGCCTTCAAGTGAACAGAAACTTAAACCGTTCAATTCCAAATATCATGAAAGTCAACAATTTAGCAAACTTTCCACGTTTCAAATCCATGTAACCTCCTAAATAAGTAAGCTTAAGCTTAACTTAAAAAAGCTTATGTAATGGTACGAGTACCGAAAGGGTTTAATTTCTGTTAGGATATAGGGTTTCAAGATGAAAGGAATAACTCCTTCCTATGTTCTTTTCATTCTTGAAAGCTCTTACCGTAAACAAGTGTCGCCATTAAGCCTTTTTATATCGAATCTTGACTGAATTGAAATCAGCTGACTGAAAGATTTGGTTTTCGGTGTTCTCTCGACGAAAGGTGTTCTGTCTCCCATCTCCGCACGTGTCTTTGGGTTCTGTAAATGGAACGAAATAAGCTGTTTAAATCAACAATTTGCAGAAGACCTCAATTCAATAACGCTACCAACGTTTTATCATAACGCACCGAATGTTCACCTCCCAGAAATTACAAGCATCTCGCTGGCGACAGTTTCGTTGGAATTCCAAGGAGCTCCAAGGCTCCAGCTTTCTTCGCGTCTCGTTTCAATCACAGCGGGGTCGAACGCTTTTGGAAAATCATCCATGTTCCAACGTTCACTCTTTGAAATAAGCAAAGAAACAAAACAAAACGACAGTTTCACGTTGGCATACTGATGCAGAAAGCGCTATCCGTCTGCGAGCAAGACAACAGCAAGACACTGAGCAAGATAGAAAACATTCAAGCGCTCATCTCCAACTGACCAATCACGTTGCACGGATGAACAATAAACAATCCTGACTTTTAACTGGGGAGCCTGTGGCAAACAGGTACGGAAAAGTACTAGGCTGTGTACAGACGTCCCCCCTCCCGCAGGAAAAATCTCCTCTCCCGATTTTTCCTGAGAGAGGGGGGACGTCTGTACACCGGCTAAAAAATAGGGGATCGCTCATCGTTTCTGGGAAACGTGCGATTTTTTGCTCAATTAAAATCGTCTCGATTTTACGATCTCACGTTATCGTTTCCGGCTATCGTAACCGTAGTCGAAGAAGGAGACTCAAGAGAGAAACAGCGCCTTTGCTCTGGACAAGGGAATCAAGAAAACAGAAGCATCCATTCAAAAACTCAGCGCACACGCAGAAACGTAGACCTGTCCAAAAGATCTGCGATACAACGTACGAGTGAACATCACGCCTGTCCAAGTTTTTAAGAGTGACATAAGCCGCATTCGCAGAGAAGCCGAACAAAAACTGGTCGCCGCGTTGATCAGCTACCACCAGCAAAGAGCGGAAAAGGGCAAAATCAAGCTTGGAGTGCAGGAACTGACAAAAAACCCAGAGAAAGGAAAACAGACAATGTAGTACTGATTAAGAACCCGCCTCCTCCGGTACCAGAAAAGGAGGGCACTGAAAATGTGGTATTTCTAGCGAACGAGCTAGCAGACAAATTCAAAAGAATGGAAGAAATGATGAAAGCTTTACACAATAAAGGGAGTGAATCTTATCCCTGTTTAATAACTGAGTCTTTAGTTAAAGGGAGGGGGAAAGATAAGCGCAAAGTGAGAAATCACAAAAAAACACTCGTGGCAGGGGCACTCAGGGGCACTCAACGACGGTTTCCTCCCAAAAACGTTAAAAATACTTTTTAGGCTTTACAGAGTACTTTTAGATCTCTAGAAATGAGTTCTAAGCGGCGCTTTAAAATTTGTATCTGTTCGATCACGCTGGGGGAACTTGAGTCTTTTCGAAGTTACGAGGGCCTCAGCATTATTTTGCCGAAAATTTTTTAAGCAGTTTACCCGAATTTAACGTGTTGTGGAAGTGAGAATTTTTCTGATTTCTCTCTCAATCATATTTTTGAATTCGAACATTTTAGGTTTCCTTTATTCTACCAAAAAAATAGCCTAAACTAGGGAGTGAAATGTGAGAAATTGAATTTCAGAAAATCGTAGGGAATTTATTAGATAAGCTTCGAAAATTGTGCATGAATGGAACGTTCATCTAGAAATTTGTAGTCTTCGTCAAGCAAAATAAAATTCTAGGTAATATTTGCTTCTCCAAATAAATATTTTACAGAAAACAGTCGTTGGGTGACCCGCAGAAGTAGCAGAAGGCGGAATAAAGATAAGAGAAACAACGACTTCAACAAGAGAAAAAACTACACGCCGCTCGAAGCACCAATGACACAAGAGACCTCTCAAGGTCCCAGAAATAATTGATGATCTCCATCAAGGAGGTCATATTGATACAATGGCCAAGAAATGGCTTTCACAAACACCTTGCGTAACGCGAATACCACTCTTCTACACACTAACCAATATTCACAAACCAACCCTAACTGGAAGACCTATAATTTAGGGCTGTGGCGGCCCAACAGAGCGAATATCATCATAGACCACATTCATCAGCCGATCGCTAAATCACAAAAATCCTAACTCAAAGATACAACAGAATTTATTATCCTTTTATAGAGGAGAGGAAAGTTCCTGAAGAAGCGATCCTAGTTTCAATGGATGTTACTAGTCTTTACACAAATATTACTCAAGAAGAAGAGATAAACACCGTACGCCAAGCATATGACATCATACGAAGTCTTTTATGAGAACGCCACTCCCATTCCCACCGATTCACTCCGAGATATGCTTAAACTGATACTGAAGGAAAACTCCTTTCAGTCCCGGGCTTTCAGTTTAATGAGAGGAACTACCTCCAGACTCACAGTCCCTCCCTCTGCGAACATTTTTATGTCCAGAATTGAAACAGAAATTATCAGTAAAAGTTAGACTAATGTTCCAAAATTTTTCAAGCGCCGCTAGGCTTACAAAGTGGTTGTATTTATACTAAACTATTAAGTAGAGTATTTTATAAGAAAGGTCAATAGTATTCTTAGGCGTAAAAATAGGTGTTAGGAGGTGGTAGAACTGATAGAACAAAAGATACTGAATTAAATCAAATTCAGCTGCCGGTGGAAAAAATTGCAAAACTGAAAATATCTCTATAGCCAAATTACCATACACGAAGGTAAAACAATGGTTTGAAAAAAAGCAAATTTTCTAAGATTCAGTCGAAAGAAATTTTAGTTTGAAAGTAAGAAAGTTAGTTAATTTTAGCTGAAAATAGCCCGACTGAGAACAAAGAACTAAAAATGTGTTAGGTCGCGTGGTTCCAACCAAATTTTAACGAGATAAGGAAATCTGATTATGATTAAAGTTTGGAAGCGAAAATGAGAACTAACCTTAGGTTTAAATAAACGAACTTCGTTAACAGGAAACGCCTACTTTCCCATTCCACAGCTGAATACATCTACCAAGAGAAGTAATTATTTGTATCTTTCGAGCTTGTTTCTGTGTTTTTTAAATAATCTTGAAGAGGTGTTTCTTAACCTCAATTAAACCTGTAATTGTGAAAGACTGAAACTAAACTTATGTTTTCTACAATTAACCGTGCGTTCAACTTCTATTTTTGATTGATCCTAACACCAAAGAGGTCGGTGCAAAAATCTTTTAGCCAGGACTAACTGACCAGCAAAGGTTTGCTAGTAGAATCTAAAGTGTGTCCAACTGTTCTGACAGCTTGTAAACACCATCCTTTGTCCCTTAACAAAAGATATTTGAGATATGGTGGAACTTTTGATTTTCGAACCGACCTAAACAAACTTATTTCCTTATATATCATATATCCCTGAATAAAGTTCAAATGTCCAATACCGAAATAAATAGAATAAACTGAATAGATATTAATGATTACGAAGAGAAGCGCGAACAATAAAGCAGACTGAGCAAAAATGTACCCTAACACTAAACCCCTCGATTGGAAAAGATACATTGACGATGTTTCAGATGCTTTCTCCCTGTGGGAAACAGGAACGGAGACGATAAATCAGTTTGTTTTAGAAGCAAACATACATCATCCTGCGGTAAAATTTATGGCTGAAATTTCAGAGAAGGAAATAAATTTCCCAGACACCACTGTCTTTAAGGGCAAGAGGTTCTACGAAGACGCTATCCTTGACATCCGTACACATTTTAAACCAACAGAGACATTTCGATACACGGATTTCACTTCTTGACACCCTCCGGGGTGAAAAAAGGATTTTTTTTAAAGGTGAAGTACTCAGATTTCTGAGAACCAACTCTTCAAAAAATTTATTTGAAGGAAGATTGACAACTTCAAGTCACACTTGCTGTCTGGTAAATAAAATCCTCGCAGAAGTTAAATTTACCGATAGAGAGTCGGCACTTCAGCAAAAACCGCAAGGAGAAAAGAACAAACTAACGCCTTTTGTTACACAGTAAAACTCATCAGTGCCTAGTCTTAAAAAGGTTCTATGGACAAGTGGCATTTATTGGAAATCACCCATTGCTGAGTACAATATACTGAGAACCACCTCTCATTTCCTACGGAAGCGGAAAGTCACTAAAGGACATGGTACTTGTTAGAGCTAAATTCTGACGGTCAAAGTACTATTACTATTACATCGAGAAACAGCGGGAGTCGTGTTTAGCCTTAACCTCTTTTAACATCAGCAATCTCCAACCTACATTCAAGACCTAATAATCCGCTACTTACCAGCCTGCAACAGACTGCGCAGTGTGGGAAAAAGCCAAAAAACGGGGTCAAATAGGCCCGCTTGGCTCGCCGATATTTGTTCTAGAGGTATCCTGGGGAGGGGAAAAGGGCGGCGGACCCCTCCCCAGAATACTTTTCGGCTCGCGACGTTTTTTTCTCCAACGCTGATATTTTATCCTTTCCCCACAATACGGAGCGTGGTCCCAGGCTAGCTACTTACCGTCTAGATCGCTTCGGTCATCCTCTACGCTCAGTCTGAATCCCGTTAGCTTTGATCTTAAAACCTATAACACCTATAGATCTAGAGCATCCGCTGTCTCAGCCCCCGAGCTTTGGATCAAACTACCCGACAAGATATGATAAAAGTTAAAACCTACCTTTTGAATAACTGTTTGTTATTTCAGTCATTGGGAAGATTTTTTGATTTTTTGTGTTTTATTTAGAAACTTCAATTATTTAATCAATATTTATTTTTATTCTCATGTTTTCATTTTGTTAAGTCCCTAGATCATTACTGGATAGGCCAGTGAGGGATCCAGTGCCCCCTATTTTTAGACCAAACCGACGCCCGAGGGGCCGAGAAAAAATTTTGTTGGAGACCATCCTCCCCCCTTATCTAAAGGTCTGGATCCGACACTGTAGGCGCTATAAAAATGTTCTTTTTCTTATTATTATTACAGGATATTCTAGATCTCAGGATCTACTGGATATACAGAGTCTGTATGATCTATAGATCTCTACTATTTACAAGTTCTATAAGATCTACAGCTACTATTATATTTTGCAGCACAACCTTTCCAGTTCGGTGGAAGTGTCGCTAGATGTCGTGGGTAGTGGGTAGAGGTCGTAGGTGTGAATAAATATCTGATACTTTCGATGTGTAACTGAAATAAACAGCTTACCGAGCTTTTGTTGATTTTAGTTCTAATGACTACTGGTACGTATTAAGATTATACTTGTGTTGACACTTTCAAATTTAAAATTTAAAATTTAGTTGTCTGTTAAATCAGCAGCGACTCAGATGGGACGAGCTGTTTTGTTTTCTCGTTTTCGGATATTTCAGACAAGCCGACCGTTCCTTCTTTGTTGTTTTTCTTCGTGAAGGTTTAGTATTCTATTTAGCTAAGACAGCTGGGTTAATATTGAGGTCGTTCTCATATAAGGTTTATTTCAACCTTCATGCTCAGCCTTCCAGGTTAACGCGAGATTGTGTGAAAAAAGATGTCTTCATTTTTCTCGTATTTAAGACTAAATGACTTCACCTTGATAAATGCTTTGTCGGAATATCTTCGGATTTTAAAATGTGATGGAGAGAGGAATAACGGGGATCCTTACTTTCATGGTACGTCAACTTGCATCTAAAATCTTCGGTAAGACAGAACTGAAGCCCTTGTAATTTCGAAAAGAATCAAGTTCCCCTAGGCTGTCCGAACAGGTACAAAATCTATAGCTCTACTAAAATGCATTTATAGAGATCTAAATGCAAGTACTCTGGATCGACCCTCAAAAGTGTTTTCAGTGTATTTAGAAGAAAACCGTCGTTGGGTGTCACTAAAAAAGGACATATTTCGGTAACTCGAACTAATTAACTCGATCTTAAGGTGGCTCGACTGGATTTTTTTGGGGGGGATACCTCCCAAGTTTGAGCATTAACTACGTCGCCAAGAGTAAAGATATGGAAAAAAGGTTTCCACATCTGTATTATACAAAGATGAAAAATTCTTATAATTTGGGTTTTATTGCAATCGGAGTCGCCATGGCAACGTAAGACGCCATTACGTTTTTTATTTATCTTTGTGTTTCTCTGTACCAGGAGTTTTTTTAAGAAATCGCTTAAGGGAGTTTGTACCTGCCATAATTGCCTGAATTATGGCAAGGTTTGAACAAATTCTATGAGAGTGTTTTCGAAATATTTTGAAACGAAGTTTTAAGCATCATAAAAACAGTACAATAGCATGCTATCCACACAATTAGCTAATTTTTTAAGAAAATGATAAGCTTTGGAAACTCGGCTTCACCTCATAGTGGTTTGATTCCATTGAAAACTGTGTACAAAAACAGAGGGGAATTGCTGTAGGCGATCGCGAGTAAGAATCATTTTATTAACTTGCATTCAGCTGCTTTTGTTACAGTTTTTGCACGTAATTTGGTCCACGCCTACAAATTTTGCATTTTCCAAAAAACCGCTGGATTAATTTTTTTAGAAATTTGACAATCCCGAGATCAGTCGTCAATAAATATACCCTGCAAGTTTCAAGAACATTGAAAACCGGGAAGGCTTTTAAATAGGGCCTCAAATATGACCGATTTCCTCCCAAGATTTTGTGTTTACAAGTAAGCGTCCTTATTATTCCCTGGCATTGTTTTCAAGAATCATATGCAGGTGCACATTTAGCAAAAAAAAAAATTGGCATCAAAGAGAACTCTCGATTATTTTCGGAAGAAATATCCGGAATATGCTAATAAATGGCTTGTGTCCCAGATAGCAGTGAGAGCCGAGACGGTGAACGTCACGTCTCATCTTATAGGATGTAACACTTAATTATCTTACTCGGGTTATAACATCACAGCAACTCTTTTTAAGAGTTTCTGTGATGTTAGAATATATCACTATTTCTTTACCCGGTTATTAGCATATTCCGGAGATTTAACCGAGGGTTCTTTTTGATGTTAATTCTATCTTTTTGCTGAATGTGCACGTGCATATGAAACTTGAAAACAAAGCCAGTGAATAATGTGGACGCTCACTTGTAAACAAAATCTGGGGGGAAAATTGGTCACATTTGAGGCCCTATTTAAGAGTCTTCCCTGTTATCAGTGTTCCTGAAACTCGCAGGGTGTATTTTTTGACAACTGATCTCGGGATTTTCCAATTTATAAAAAAATAAATTATCGAGTGTTTTTTTTGGAAAATGCCGAATTTGTAGGCGTGGACCAAATTACGTGCAAAAACTGTAACAAAAGCAGCTGAATGCAAGTTAATAAAATGATTCTTACTCGCGATCGCCTACAGCAATTCCCCTCTGTTTTTGTACACAGTTTTCAATGGAATCAAACCACTATGAGGTGAAGCCAAGTTTCCAAAGCTTATCATTTTCTTAAAAAATTAGCTAATTGTGTGGATAGCATGCTATTGCACTGTTTTTATGATGCTTAAAACTTCGTTTCAAAGTACTTGTACGGCGGCGTTTCAAAAAGGTATACGTCCTCAAGGCGAGTTTCAGTAAAACCTTTCTGGAAATTACTGACATAAATGTCCTTCCAACTGTAAGCTAGCCCACTCGATTTTAAAACGCAAATTTCCCTCCGTACATAAGCCCCTCCACAAAGCCTTCGAAAAATAAAAGACCCGGAATTTATGTTCGGAATTTTATGGTAAGTTAACACCGTCGTTTTGTTTACGTGGGTACACACGTATGCCTGACGATTTTTAACCACACAAAAAGACCGGCTTCTTTTTGCCTACTCAATTCGAAAGTAACGGGTCCCGAAATGTTAACTTCTTTGTGTTGAATTATAAAAATACAAGTCCAAGGTTTAGCTGTTATCGCGTCGGCTTGTAGTGGTCCATTGAGCCAAGTTACTTCAAAACCCACGTGTGCCTGTTGTATTACACTGGGTACTCTTTTCGTTATTTTTCCCTTTGCGCCATGTTGTCTTTCACGTCTCAGGGGCGGATACAGGAGTTTTTTACGAGGGAGTCCGGGAGGGAGTGCATAACTAAGGAATGATGTTTACTGACTGGTGACATAGGCACATTTTAAAAACGAGGACGAGGAAGAAGACCCTTGACTGGGCAATAACATAATATGAACTGCGAAATTACATATCAAACGATACAGCAGATTCTGCATAACTGTATTAGAAAGCCGCCGGTCATCCCACGGGGAAGGGCACACCCCCCTGCGAACAGAGAGATAAAAGTGATAACGTTCGGAATTTAAAACATCGCTGTGGGTCTCTTCTTTTTAACTCTTTTTTTTTTTTAATATCATCTGTTTCCTTAGTCAAAATAAATAACAAGACCCGTGACCAGGTTATGAAATGTCCGTTAACAAACATGCAATGTGTACAGCGGAATATACCAAAAGCAAACTAGGTATTCAACACCGTTTCTCACCATTATGGCCCTTCGTAATTCTACACTCGATCTGAAGATATGCTTTATAGTTGGAATGCTTTTCTCTTTGACTCTCTCAGTATAGTTACCTTGACCGTGCTGACCATCAGGTCTATTTCGGTGGACATTTGTGAAGAGAAATGTTGACAAGAAATGAGATCTAGAGACAACCGTCTATCGTTTAACAAAAATATTGGGATTAGTGCTTAGTTGTGCGGGTACAGTCGACTTTGAACTCCGATAGTCTTAAGTCGGGTTATTAAAATTCTTGCTTTCACTACCATCCTGTCTTGATACCTTTACAGTCTTGTAATTTTACTTGTCATCTGCGGTTAATAAACATGTTCGAGACTTAAGCTTTAAAGATATGCAGGAACCCTGCCTGAACAAACGTAAGGAATTTTGTATCGTAAGATTTTTTTCTTAGATTTCCACCCTTGAGACAGTTGAGAAACATAGTTTTGCCGTGATAGTTGGCGGTATTAATGTCGTGCTAGAAACAATTAAACAAGAAGTAGACAACTGTTTTAAAAAATGACCCTCGTATTTAAGCGAGAAAAACAAAACACAGTTCTGAAAAAAATTGATTTAGCCAGGGCTAAAAGCGAAGCTCTCGATAATATTTATAGTTTGTTCAAACGAAATATAAAATCGTGTAATGCTAAGCGGTGAAGGTATGCAACGCCGCAAAACTGCGGTGAAAAACAACAATGGATATAATTAGCAAAAGCAACTTTGCACATGCAGCACACTTTTTTGTACATTTCTTTGCCGTTGGTTTGCGGACTACAACGTGAAACTTCCAGAAACTTCTTAGGGCCTTTTTACATGGAGTGGGGGACCCCGGTCTAGTGGGGTTGCTTTCTTTTGTTTGCACGCTCTGGGGGACACAAAACAAAAGAAACCTACCCCACTAGACCGGGGTCCCCCACTCCATGTAAACACCGTCTTAGTTACACGTTTTGTAGAGGAAATGTCGTACGTTTTCCCGTTCCCCTTTTTTCACTGCCGCTCATTTTCACCTTGCATTGGTGGCCACTAGCATTTCTCAACTTGTCACCGCCGCTACAAAATTTTTATGTTGTTCTTCCAACAAAAAAAATGACTCCTTTGTTTTTTACCTCTCGCTCTAAATCCCTGTCCCCCTTTTTTTCTCGTTGAGCTTCGCTGGCCTGCCGCCCACTTTCTCTTTTTCTCTTTCTCTTGCTCTATATTCCAAATTTGTAGACACGACAATTTACCTAAGCTTAATACTTTAGACAACACGGATACAGAAACAATTCCCGCTTTTCGTTTTCGTCTTTATTGACTCTTTTGTTGTCTCTGCTTTTTAGGACGCCGGTAGCTATGCAATTTCCCGCCAAAATAACCTCGAATTGCATTTGGGTTACCATACCTGTTGATTGACTTTTTTTTTACATTGGTATGCCTGTGGTGCGAACGGACGGTCTCTCGGTCGGTCGGTGTACGGTCACGTGATTACCAGATTTTCTGGGATGGGTAGATGACTTTATTTTCTTACCCACGGCGTTCCGCTGGCGAGCTTTGCACGCGACAGCTCTGCTACCAAGAAAGAATTACCCCGCGAGAGAATATAAAACATATATTAAAGACAGATTTAGAGCTAAGGCCAAAAGTGAAGCTCTCTTTAATATGTTTATAGTTTACTCAAACAAAACATAAAATCGTATAGTGCTAAAGGAACTAGGGACTTTCAAGATCCAACGACGCGACAGCAACGAGAACGTCGCTTGAATATTGAATTTGCGTCCTTCCAGTCTTTATCGCAATAATTTATTCCTACGTACTTACTTTCTGTTCGAGGACCCTCCTGAAGCTGAAGTTAAAGGGACCATATCCAAGTACAAAAAGGGAAATAGAATCTCGTCGTTTCTTGTTTACGTACTGCATAAAATGCGAAATTAGTGCATTTTCACGTCGTACCCTGGACTGTAAAGACAACGAGAACTGTAAAAGACAACGAGAACTGTAAAAGACAACAACAATAGATCTAACAACTTTGCACGTGCATCAGACTTTGTTGTTTTTCACGACTGCAACGCGAAACTTCCAAAATCTTAATCTTTTTAGTTACACGTTATATGGAGGAAATGTTTCTGTTTTACAGTTCTTTTTTCGTTGTCGCTAATTTTCACCTTCGTGGCCGCTAGCATTTCTCATTTTGTCACCACCAAGATAGAAATTATTCCAACGAAATTGGTTTCAGTTCATGTTTGTTCCTTGCTCTAGCTACTTCTTGTTTTCCACGTTAATGTAGAGTAGACATGAAAATTTCGCCTAAAGTAAGATTCAGCTTTTCGTTGTTTTTTTTTCCTCTCTTAAAGCTCCGGTTGCTTTGCGATTAAATGCCGAAAGGCGCAGGCTGCTTGAACTACAAAAGTTTACACTGTTGGGTTTATATCATTAGATTCCATCGACCGTAGCCCCTTCGGACACCTCATGAGATTTACACAACGGGTTAAGGGTTAAGCACTGCCTTTACTGATTAGGGTTAAACGCAGTTTCGAAACTGGTTAGGTTCTTTTTTTGGGAGGGGGGGGGGGGGGTTGGGGTTGATGTTATATGTACTTAAATTATTTCACCTCCATCCAGAAAATCCTCAGTGGTCTAGTGGTTAGCGTAGTGTACTTGCCTGGGTCGTAAGTTCAAATCGTAATATCTTTCGTATCACGTTCATGAATATGCCCAGCTTGAAATATCATCTAAGTGTGATATAAAAGCAGCAAACAGTTCGATCTTGTGTAAATTTAATGATAAGAGAAACGGGCTACAGCCGATGGGATATAATGCTGACCGCATGACCACTGCTCGTTTGCACGTGACGTCACGGCAACCATGTTGGTGGTGTGTTGGTGGTCAAGAAAAAAAACAAAAACATTTGCACTTTGCACTTTTTATTTGAGTGTCAATGTATTTAGCATAGCCTGCGAGCAAGCTCTCCTATTTGGGTAAGCGAAGCGAGCCTGCCCCTCGCGGCTTCGCCGCTCGCTCGCGCGTTCTCGCGCGGCTAGCTTCGCTCGCCCAAATAGGAGAGCTTGCTCGCAGGCTACATCAAACGAGCCCGTCTGCACTGAGGGCTGAAACAAGTTCTCGGTACCAATCTCATCCCCCTGAGAACCAAATTTGACACGCAGACGAAGCGGGTGCCAGCTTGGCCTGTTATCAATCAACTTTGATTTCCGGAACGTCATTTTTCAGCCAGTGGTATTTCCCTTCGTCTGGGCGAAGTACAAATGAAAACTAGCCTGCGTTGCAGCCGGCCCACGCACTCGACTAAATCATTTGTATAGTCCGTCTGCGAATTAGTGCACAAAAGCTCGTTCTAATATCCTGCAGAGTCGCAAGGACATATGTGAGCGTTTCTGATAGGCGGGTTTCTTACGGGTTTCTTACGAGCCGCACGATTGGCCCAATTTTTAAGTGTGCGTGACGGTTGGGCGCAGTGACATGTCAAAATTCACAGAAGGTAGTTGGCAAGGATCGTTTACAGTAATCAATGAAAGATCAGTTCGAACTTTAGAGCCGTCTTCTGAGCAAAAAAATGCTTTGAGAAAATTCCTTCAAAGCCAGAAATTGCCGGCTGGTTTCCCAGCGTCTTCCAATATAATGCAGATGTACTACTGCGTATTCTGTAATCTAGCCGACAGTTCTAGAGTCAAAACAAATGAAGAAATCATCACGTTATTCTCTAT
>OZ037995.1:19046326-19081326 GCA_964035705.1 Porites rus
TTTGTTTTCACAACCAAAACAACTCAACCTCGTCCCCAGGTCTTCTCGGTTAATGGTGCATTAACCTGCAAGAACGCTGCATTCTTGACGTCATTTCCTCGTTAAACACAAAATTCTTCCAAATTTTGGTCATGGTTATGGTTAATTATGCGTGTCCTTTTAGCCAATCAGAATCGGGGAAATATTTTGAATGAATAATAATGTACATTATAATTTTTGTTTTCGAAAAGACCCAGAAGGTTGATAAACTTTACATTTCCCCCTATGAATAACCATAATAGGGAGTTTAAGATACGGAGACTACAGACTACGTACTATGGCTGGACGAACGTTGTCCTTTGTTTGTAGCACTGGGTTGAGTCGTGCAAATATAGAACATTAAGATTGCAGTACAGACAGTAGACTACGAGAGAAGAGGTGGAGAGGGAAACAACACGCAAAGATTTTCTTGTTTTCATCACAGTTCACAAAAATGCAAGTATTTTGCATGTGATCTTATCTTTAGAACAATGAACAAATTCTTCCATGCTTGAAGGAAGCAATTACGTTGGGTGAAATTGGTGAACAAAGTTTTGGTTACACAGGTTTTATTTTTTTTCGCCCATGAATACTTATGTCAAATATTAAAGAAATAGACGGAAATAGTAATAGCTCATTTATTAGATTTAGAAGACGGACTTTTCCGACTACTGATCTGATGTAGTTTGAAGTATTGAAATGTCGAGTTTCGATTGTCTCGAAGATGTTTACATCATTTTCATTCAGCAAATGCGATGCAAAAACTCCCACAAACAAAGGTCACACAAGTAGAAAGACACACTAATCAGTTCGAACAAACATTGACACTTTTCACGTGCGAAGAGAAAATTAATTACCTGCATGATTTCTCTTCTCCTTGGCCGTCAATCTGAATTCTGCATATAAACAGCTAAGCTTATTTAAATATGAGCTTAGCTAGATAAAAATGTAGTCACAACAGTGGATTAAAAGTATAAATCTGAGCAGAAATAAGACACAACTTACATATTTCGCTTCCCTCTCACTTAAAGCAGGTGAATTGAAAACATTGTTATGAAGAGACGGGATTCTTGAATTACCAAGATGGCAAAATATGAGCAAAATGTTCTCCGTAGTCCCAACTACGTGAAACAGCTCAACAACTCACCATAGCCGCAGGACTATGCAGGAAAAATGAACAGTCCTGTGGTTTTGATCATGCGTAGTAGCATGTTTAACCGTAGTCGCCGTATTTTTAAACTCCCTAATTTTGTAGTCTACACAAACTGCCCTTTGTGTGTTGTGTGTTTTAAATAATGCGGCTAAATGTGTGCTAGATGTTAAATCCGGCAAAGTCATGAGTCTGTCATTAAAATATTCAACAAACCTTATACATTCTTTCTTTTTGGTGAGAGTGAACACAGGTGCAAATCACACGCCACACTTAAACCATTTTCACACATTTCATTCATGCTTCATTCAGACACAGTATGCAAAGGAAAAAAAGCGGGATGAAGCCTTGCAAAATTATTACTGACAATCAAAACATGTATGAAACTTCAATGAAAGATGTACAACAACAACATTTTTTTACAGGAAGTCTGAGAGTGACTGAAATGTTTCAGTAAACCTTGATTGCTATGTATTTTGTTGATTTTGTTTTTTTTAAGCTAGCTTTTAGTGTTTAAAATAGATGAATGAGCCTCCAAGAAAATTTTGTCTAAAAGTGTCTAAAAGTTTGTGCTCTCATTTGAGTTGAGAGCTCTATTCTGATTGTTGATGAACACCTTTAAGCAAATTTTAACGGTCTACATTATTCCAATAAGTGCTACCAGGGTTGAACCTTGATTAAAATGGGTGTATGTACTGTGATCCAACAGCATCAATGAATAATATAGCTCTTTGCCCTAACTGTGAGGAAGATAGGTGTTCTAGTATTTAACACATACATTTGATAAAATTGAACTATTAACTTTTGTAAATAATTTCACTTATTAAGAACTTTGTTTACATTTTGCTGACAGCGTTTTGGGAATTTGACACATACAGAGGATACAGAGAACCAAAATACTGAATACAAAATTTGGAGAATAGACAAAACTACTACTGGATGGATGACAACTTTATCAAGAACATCTGCTTGAAAGTTAACATAACTTTGCATAGAGGTAAGCTTGTTTGTTCTTTGAAATGAATAATGAAACAATAATTTGCTTTGGGTTCATGTGATATAAAATATTCTAGAGATCTCCATTTAACAAAATAATAGATTTTATGTTGGTGTACATCTGATGAGTAATAGATTACAGATGTGACCACATTGAGACAACAACTCAAACGCGGTGAATTCTAACACTGAAAAAACGGCTGTTGTTTTACTGACAATTAGATAAGGTTGACGTAAAACTAGAAAGGAAAATACAATTGAAAGATATTAATTACATGCGACGAGAAATGTACTAAGTAAACAAATACGAATACAAACTTAACTAGAAAATTACAACAGGCCAAATAATAAACCAAATAAAAGAGGAAAACGAAAGAAAGACTAATACCTTGTGAGCCTATTATAAATTTGTCCAGAAAAACCAAAATCCATCGCTGAACTAGCGAGCGAAGTAATCTATGACCGTCGAACTAACGATCATGCAACTTACAATAACGGCTTGGTCACCTGACCCCAAAAGGGCGCGAAAATTACACTACCGCGCTGTCCTGGGCTGGCTAGCAGCCACATGGCTCCCCACAGTGGGAATCCACTGTCTAAAGTAAAGTGTTCCTTACATATTTATCAAACGATTACAAGTTCTAAGACAAAGTTCCGATCAAGCGTTAACTTGGCTCCTCGTTGGGGAATTCCCGGTCACTTTCCTGGATAAGAACCAACTTATGGACTGGTCGCTCGAGGTAATGAACAGCATCAATTCTTCGTCCTCGCTTGTCAAGACTGCGCGTGGCGATAGCAAGCTTCACCTTTCTGACAAGGCCATCTTCACTTGTAAAAGCGTCTTCAACTCTTGCCAATTTCCACATGTTCCTAGGTGCGTTCTCATCTTTAATCACGACAATGTCGCCTACAAGCATGTTACGCTGTGGTTTGACCCATTTCTTCCGCAGCTGGAGTGTTTGCAGAAATTCCTTTCTCCATCTTTCCCAAAACACGTTTGCCAAGTGCTGGACTCTTCTCCATCTCTTGCGAAGGTAGATGTCCTCTCTAACGAATATGCCTGGGGGAGGCATCAGTACTTTACTCTTCATCGTCAACAAGTGATTTGGCGTTAGAGGTTCTGCTGAATCGGGAGACGACATGTCATTCAAGGCTAGTGGCCTAGAGTTGACTATTGCTTGGACCTCTTTCATAAGAGTACGGAAACTCTCATCGTTCAATTGGCTGCCACATTCTTCTAACAAGGGGGCAAGTACGCTCCTAACTGTCCTAATTTGACGCTCCCATGAGCCACCCATGTGGCTCGCAGAGGGGGGATTCAATTTGAAATCAATCCATTCGCAGTTCTCTTTCAAGAGGCTGGTGCGCACTTTATCTTGATCTATCTCCTTCAAAGCTTCCTTTAGTTCTCGATGGGCGCCAATAAAATTCGTACCTTGGTCTGACCTAAGCTGGCGAATAGGACCACGTTCTGCTTGAAAGCGTCTAAGGGCGTTGATAAATGAGTCAGTTTCCAGTGTATTTGCGGTCTCGATATGAATGGCTCGAGATGACATACATGTGAACAACACGCCATACCTCTTCACGTCCTTACGACCTTCTTTCACCACAAAGGGACCAAAGTAATCTACTGCACTATACGTAAATGGAGCGGCAGGTTCTATCCGGTCTTCAGGAAGGTCGGCTAGCTTCTGGTGCTGCGGAGGGAGGCGCAGCCTTCTGCACATGACACACTTAGAAACAAAACGAGAGACGGCAGAAGTGCCACCAATTATCCAGTAACCACGTTGACGCACTTCATTATGAGTCATTCCATAACCTTGATGCTGGGTCTCTTCATGGCAGTGTTTGAGAATAAGATAAGTGATATGAGACTTTCTAGGCAGGATAACAGGGTGTTTAACATTTTCTGATATGATGGCTCTTCTAAGGCGTCCCCCTACACGCAAAATGCTATTTGAATCCAAGAACGGATCGAGTCGGTATAAACTACTGCATTTCTTGAGGCTGAAGTTACGCTGCTTGGCTGTTTTCCTGTCATGGAATTCTTCACTTTCTTGCAGCGATGACAAGATCTTGATTTCGTCCTTAAAATGCTCATGCTGAAGGCAGCGAATAATTTCTATCTCCGCTTGACCAATTTCATTGACGTTCACCGGTTGGTATCTGACGATTTGCTCAGCTTTCTTTCCCTCCTTTAAACACTGTTTAAGTCGCAAGCAAACTGCTATAGCCCTCTTTGCTCTGAACCAGTCAGAAAACCGATCCAATCGGCTAGTCTCAAAATGAACTGGATGTGTCTCGTTTGTTTGCGTCACCAGTGACGCTCTCTTCACTTCGGGGTCGTCAGAATCTAGTGGTTGTGGATTTTCCTCTACTTCTGTTCGATAAGCACCCGGACTCCAGAGGAAGTTTGGGCCTCTAAGCCACCTGGAATCATCGTCTACAAGCTGACGAGCTGTAAGGCCTCGAGAGGCGGAATCGGCTGGATTCGACTTTGATTCAATGTACTGCCACTGTTGAGGGCTGGTGTGATCATGAATCTGCTGAATGCGATTTGCCACGAAGGTGTGAAAGCGCTTAGTCTCGTTGTTGATGTAACCAATCACAACCCTGCTGTCTGTCCAAAAGAATTCTGATACGTCTTGGTAATCAAGTTCCTTCAGCAGCCATTGACTTATTTTAATCGAAACAACAGCAGCCTGCAACTCTAATCGAGGAACTGTTATGAACTTTAACGGAGCAACACGGGCCTTTCCCATAAGAAAGGAACAGTAGGCTTGATTGTCCTTATTTAGAAGACGCAGATAGCTGCACTGACCATATCCTGCTAAGCTTGCGTCAGAGAAATGATGCACCTCCACTGCTTTAATTTCACCGAAACCCTCAGGTTTGTAACATCTAGGTATCTTGAGTTTCTCCAGCTCGTGCAACTCGTTTCGCCATCTTTTCCATTTCGGTCTAAGCTTCTCACCAATTGGGTCGTCCCAGTCGGCGTTGTTACGACATAAATCTTGTAGTATTTGTTTTCCCATCAGAATGAGGGGTGCCACAAAACCAAGTGGGTCATATACAGAACACACGGTGGACAGGATCCCTCTCCTAGTAAGTGGACGATCTTGAATAACGATTCTGAACTGGAAGGTGTCTGACTCAGCACACCACATGATGCCGAGAGTTCGTTCTATTGGCAAGGGGTCACACGCGAGGTCCAATTCTTGTAATCCTTTAGCGCGATCTTCCGGGGCAACAGCCTGAATGACTTCTTTCTTATTGCTGCTGAACTTGTGTAATCTGAGGCCAGCCTTTGCACACATGGCTTGTGTGTTACGAATGAGGTCGACGGCAGTTTTAACAGATAGTACTGACTTCAATCCATCGTCTACATAAAAGTCTTTACGCACAAAGTTTGCCGCGTTCGTGCCAAACTCCATTTCTCCGTCATCGGCCGCTCTCTTGAAGCCAAAGTTTGCGCACCCTGGAGACGAGACTGCTCCGAAAAGGTGTACTTTCATTCTATATTCCCCTGGGTCATTCTTTATATCGCCTTTATCCCACCAGAAGAATCTGAGGAGGTCTCTGTGTTCTTTATTGACGAAGAACTGATGAAACATCCCTTTCACATCACAGGTCACGGCTACCCACTCTTGGCGGAAACGGCAGAGGACACCTGTTAAACTGTTTGTCATGTCAGGTCCTGAAAGTAAGCTCTTATTCAAGAATGTTCCTTTGTCCGTTGCACTGCAGTCAAAGACCACTCTTATCTGTGAAGGTTTTTTGGGATGGTAGATCCCATGATGTGGAACGTAGTTAATCTTGCCTTCTCCGATCGCACTGTTAATCCTTTCTTCCAAAGGAACTTCCTCTGCACAATTCTTAATGGTTTCCTCCATGAAGTCAGTGTAGTCTTTGTGAAAACTTGGGTCTCTCTTGAAACGCGCCTTTAGCGTAAGCAATCTTCTCAACGCTAGAGATTTGTTGCTGGGCAGCTTAACATCTTGTGAACGAAGCGGTAACGGCATTTCGTAGTGGCCATCACTGGTCTTGTGGATACCGTTGACCAATATTTCTAGAAATCTTCTATCATCAACTGACGGGGCTCGCATATGTGAATTCTTAGGTTCAACTATCTCCTGAAAGTCTCTTTCAAACATCTGCTTAACGAACGCAGGGCTTATGATCTCTTTCGTCCTAGTCTCCAAGGCAAAGCTTGTCTCCTCTCGTGACACAATTCTGTTCGTCCAACTTCCAGGCGAGTCTTCATAATCTCCAGGTGGAGTCTTACACACTCTGCCAATAATACCCCATCCAAGGTCAGTTTTGATACCATATGGATCATGGTCTGCTCCTGGGATCACTTCACGTGGCTTAATAGCCTTAGGACAGTTAGTTCCTATCAACAGTCCGACCTCTATATCATCTCTGTAAGGCATGAGCTCCGACGCAATACGGTTAAGATGATCCCACTGCATGGCAACCTCAGGCTTTGGAATCTGAGAGGGCTTATACGGTATACTGTTTCTCGTGTAGACCTTTGGTAAGGGGATGCTAACCTGTCTCTTAAAATCTGTTACCACGAGGCATTGTACTTTCTTGCATTGGATCAACTCATCTTCTTTGTGCATCGTTGACAAGCGCAGGTGACTTTCTACCCCATCAACCTTCAGCGTCTCCCTTAACTGGTCTGTGATGAAACTGGCATTCGACTGGCAATCAATCAGGGCATACGTCAGAACACACTGGTCATCATTAGAGCTTGAAACCCAAACTGGAACTATCAAGCTTTGGTCATGTCCGAGCTGCTGACCTTCAATAGAGCAGACACTTGTGCACTTAGCTGTAGCATCTTCTTCATCGGGGTGGATAATCTCTGCATTGGAGGCACCTGTACAGCTAACTGATGCCTTAGGAATTTGTACCTCTGCCTCATTAGCATTTTCCTTGTGCAGACAGGTTGGGTGTTTCTGTTTGCATTTCTTGCAACTTGGAACACTTTCACACTTGTTCTCTTTTGCCATGTGACCATGAGTTAAGCACTTTAGGCAAAGTCCCTTTCTTATGATGAACTGGATTCTCTCATTCCGGGGTTTCTTCATGAAGTCTCTGCACGAATCAAGATCATGTGACCTATAACCACAGCAAAGACAGGCTGCTTTCCTTTCATCCTTTGGTGTTGGCTCTTTGTTTGCTCCTGTAGCAAGCGTGTTAGCGTCATCACCCTTTCGATTTCCAAACCTTGTTTTGGGATTTCTGGCCTTGATGTCTTTCGTGATTCTGTTCGTGTCTAAGTTTGTAAGTACAGGAAGGCACTGTATTTCTGCAATCTCAGCAAGGAATTTAACAAACTCCGAGAAGGGGGGAAACTTGCTGTCACCGTGCTTGATTTGATAGTCTCTCACTCTGACTCCCCATTTAGGAAGTGCCCAGCCAGGCAGAACCTTTAGCAGCTGCTTATTGTCATGTTGTTTGTTTAGGGTTTCAAGATCTTCTACGCACCGCATGGCCAGTTCACATGTTTTGAGGAAATCTGCGAATTCTCGCAAAGCGGATCCATCTTTGGGTGGAATCTTTGGCCAACCTTCCAACCTTTTGCGGAAAGCATCTGCAACAACAGCGGGGTGCCCGAATCGCCTTTCAAGAATCTTCTTGGCTTCTTCATAAGCGTCACCAGTTTGGACGAACTGATATCCTTCGACAATTTTCTTAGGAGGCCCCGACAAGTACTGCAGAAGGTACAGCATTTTCTCGTTCGTGTTAGTAGCCCTTTTCTCAATCACAGTTTCGAAGGCAACCTTCCATGTTGGCCAACCAAGGGGGTCTCCACTGAATACTGTTAGCTGAGGCGTCGGTAATCTTGCAGCCTCCATGCCTTCAGCTATCGCCTCAGCGATTGCACGGTGCTGATTTTCAGTGCTGGCAGGTCCACTAAAGGGCTGAGTGAAAGCAACGCCTGGTACTGAACGAGAGGGAATCTTCCCCGGCAGGTCTTGCACACTATCTTGGGTTTCCTTTTGATCTGAGCTAGTTCCTTGCACCTTGTTTAGATGTGTGCCAAGGGCCATTTCTGGCGACAAGGAAGGATGTTCATCTTTAGCCGAAGGTTCAAACAAGAATGGTAAAGGATCCTGACTGCCGGTGGAGGAGAGAGTTGTCAAAGATGAGACATAGTTGCGAGTCCATTCCTCCTTATCGTCTTTAGTGATCCCGAATTGGTCAAGGTTCAGCAACTTGGGGTTCCCTTCTTCATCTTCTATCTTCGCCACCGCATCTGCTTCTGCTTTAGCACTTTCGTAACTCTTCAGTCTTTGAATTTCTTCTATTTCGAATTTCTTCCTTTGCATTTCCATTTGCTTTTGAGCTTCAATTCTTGCATATTGCATTTCCACCTTCCTCTTGGCCAACTCAGTCATAGTTTTAATCTTCATTAAAGAAATTTGAGAGGCGCTTGAGTGCTTTGAAGAACGACTACTTTTCTTGGAGGATGACGTTTTTCCACTACGACGCGACCGCAATTCCACCTTTTCCAGTTCGAAAATCCTTTCACCAATCCTTTTCCTCAACTCCATTGCTTGCCTGTTCAAGAAATCTGTTTCACGAGCCACATCATTGGCATATTCGCTTGGTAATAGCAGCACGAACTCCGAGGATCCCTCCGTAAGGGCCTTTCTGTAATCTTCTATAAACGTTCTCTCTTTTCTCAAAGCCTCTGCATCTGACAGCTCCGTCCAGCTCATATCTAGAGCGTTTAACTTATCTTCTAATTTCTTCTTACATTGATTGTAATTCCTTTTCCGAAGAGGGAGCTGATAATCCAACCCTCTTTCAGTAGGAACGCGAACGCGAGTACTCCTTCTGATTCCAGGAACATCAATCCCGGCCGCTGTTTCATCGAAGTTCAAATCCGATCCATCCTCCACAACTTCGGAAGTCCGATCCATGATTCCAAACTCTCAACAAGAGCGGTTCGAATCTTGCACGGCACAAGTTTTACTGTGACCACATTGAGACAACAACTCAAACGCGGTGAATTCTAACACTGAAAAAACGGCTGTTGTTTTACTGACAATTAGATAAGGTTGACGTAAAACTAGAAAGGAAAATACAATTGAAAGATATTAATTACATGCGACGAGAAATGTACTAAGTAAACAAATACGAATACAAACTTAACTAGAAAATTACAACAGGCCAAATAATAAACCAAATAAAAGAGGAAAACGAAAGAAAGACTAATACCTTGTGAGCCTATTATAAATTTGTCCAGAAAAACCAAAATCCATCGCTGAACTAGCGAGCGAAGTAATCTATGACCGTCGAACTAACGATCATGCAACTTACAATAACGGCTTGGTCACCTGACCCCAAAAGGGCGCGAAAATTACACTACCGCGCGGTCCTGGGCTGGCTAGCAGCCACAACAGATGACATGAAACTTTTGTAAAACAAATGATATTTTTACCTCACTTTTTGATCTCTCCTGTGGTCTATTGCTGAACAGACACAATAAGAGACAATAAATAATATAGAGAGCAGTCGGGGGACGTAAGCAAAAAGATTGTTTGTTTTCACATTTCTGGAAAAAAGCACATGTCAATGTACACGAAAATAGCTGTTTGACGTAGTCTACAATCTATAAAATTAGACCAAACTCATTGGTTCCTGTGTTGGTAAAGGGCTATGACTGGTTTACAGAAATCACACCACAAGTCAAGTGTAAATCACAGGTGGTGTTTTAAAATGAAAATCTCAGGAAACCATTATTGATTCAAAATCTGAAAAATGCGGACAAATACACCTCTCAATGTCAATTCATTGTTTTTGTTAGGAGCTGATCAGTAAACCGAAAAACACTTTAACTTTTCATTGAATGTTGCGTGAACATTGGTGACCTTATATGACATGTTGGTCACCTTGTGATTCATGCTTTGAATGACTGCAGCATTAATCAGCTTTTTGACCTTCGTGAGTTGAGATTTGTGTGCTTTGCGTCTGGTAATCCTCCAGAGCATTAAAAATGGTATGATGGACATTTTCCAGCTGAGGATCTGACAGTTGTGAACTGTAGTGAGCAATGCTTAGCTCTTCTAACTTCTGGTCTGAGTGATGATTTATCGACCTTGGCATTAATCCTCCACTTGTTGTTCACTGTTGTGACGTGGTGATTAGCTGGAAGGCCTGTTATCTGAAAACCAACCTGGATTCAGTTTGTCTTGTGGAGAAAACTGCATTAGAACACTTGTACTAAAATTAGCAAATTTCTGGATAATTTTTCTTATAAACCATCAACTTACGTGATACCACTCACTTTGACTTTGAAGATGACTACCACACAAGGCGTGTGGAGAAGGAGGCTTTACAATGGCAAATTAAAGTGATAGTAGTTAATTTGCCATTGTAAAGCCTCCTTCTCCACACGCCCTGTGTGGTAGTCATCTTCAAAGTCAAAGTGAGTGGTATCACATAAGTTGATGGTTTTAAACTCTGATTATTGACCTGATTGGTCAATGAAGTCGCGACGTTGGGTCGTCTGTCAGTTAACTTATTGGCTATAAGGATTTGATTAGTATGTATCGGAGTGCTCTTGTTAGCGGTAATGTAAACATTTCAGGCTACTTTAACAAATTAAACCCCTCAATAAATTTTTTAAAAAATTTAAGAATCTTGAGATTAACCATCCTTTTAGATGATCTCTTAGTTTAAGGAAAATTGATATATTGTAATGCAGTAAAGTAAAGGCTACAATTCGTAAATATTTTGTCAGAAATTTTGTGTTTACAAGTGAGAGTCCCTCATTATTCAGTGGTATTGTCTCCAAGTTTCATATTTTCGTGCACAACAATAGCTAGCATTTTTGCATATGTCAAATACATTGTTAGTTACTGCTGTTCACATGAAAATGAAACTTTGAGACAATACCCTGAATAATAAGAGGCTCTCACTTGTAAAGACAAAATTACTGACAAAACGTTAGCGAATTGTAGCCCTTATTAGTCGAGCTTGCTTAAGCAGAGCGAGACTCTAAAAATGCGGTCGTTTCTTTTTTTTTGTCGGTGGGACCTAGTTTGTAGGCCACATGTTCCTAGCAAAGACTGTGGAAACTGGGGATAAGAATTGTGGCAACTTTCACTGTATGCAAATGAGTCTAGTGATGAGCATGCGGTAAATTTTTGGTGATGACTTAAATGACCCATGTAAGTTTGGCAATGATGTAATTTTCCTCGAATGAAGGCCCTTGATTTTCGTGTAATTATACATGACTGGCAGGCACTGATTAAAAAGGAAATATTCCCAAGTAGGATGAGAAAATATTATAGGGGGGGAAATCCTATTTTGTGTTGTTTTAACATTACGTTTCTCAGAATATTGTCGCAATTACTGGAAATCTACGGTTAATCAAGTATCCACTGTCACGTAATTTTTACGTGCGTACTTGCGTAAAATTTGTGTTGGCAAATGAAATAGAGGCAATGTATGAAGGGTTGCACATACAATTATGTAAGTGTAAAAGTAGAAATTCGCTCAACTTGATGTTTAATCTCAACACTTTGTGTCTTACCTCTATTTTATTTACGTGATTAAAATTTACCTGCACTAACGTGCAGAGCCAAAATTGCATCAGTGGAAATCCACCCTAACGTTACGTGTCACGGATCTGTTTATACGGCTAGCTTTGAACTTGGCAATCCGCGCCCTCTACTTGCAGCACTTCATGTCCATAGAATAGAAATCCCACATCAAGCTTTTCCGCAACGGGTTGGTCCAAGAATTTTATTGCTTGAAAGTGTCGATTATTTTAGAACAACTGATCACTTCAGTGTTCGAAAAAAAGAAAAGAATAATCTTAATGAGCAAAACTTCAAGGTTTTCTGGAAAATCAGGATTGAGGATCGAGGAATCAGGGATCGAGGATTGGTTAAAAAGAGCTTGAAAATAAAGTAAATAAATAAATCGTGGATCAGTGGTGATGTGGGCTGCAGAGTGTAGATAAATTTCACAGAACATAACCCCATTCGCTGTACTGAACACTAAATTCAAGTAAACTAATCTGAGTCTGTCTGAGTCAGTGATTGTTTTGATGAGAAAGTGAAATTTTCCTGGAAAATGAAACGCTCTATCCCAGTGATACTGTAATAAAAGAAAAAACTTTAACAGTTTTTAATTTTTAAATGTACATTTGCTTTCAGTACTCCTTATTTTTCTTGTAATTTATTGTTGTATGCACGACCCCACCAGCAATGCTGATCTTTTTGTTGTAGTAAAATAAAGTTCTTATCTATCTATCGAAAATGCATGCTGTGAACAACTCTAAATATGTTACTCTGAGACTGTACAAAGATATCAAAAGTAGATACTAAGCAGCTATGGAAAATGTAATTACTTTCACGCGATGTTGATATCTTATACAACGGACAACAAATTCAGCAGGAATACGCACGAACTGAATTAACTGTGTGTTGTGTAAGGTTCTGTTAAACTTACACATTTTTCCTGTTCTGAACATATACTGTACCAAGCCGTATCTTGATCCAGTACAAAGAAGCTATGTATATTTATACTGACAGAGTCATGGGCCCCTGATACTGATAAAAATCATCATTCAAGTTTTTGAGTGTATAATTCCTGAAAGAGTACTCCGCAATGGAGCAATATCAATATGTAGGTTTTCAAAGGTTTCACACCGGTTTGAGGCTAAGATGTGCAGCCTGTCTCTCCTTGTAATTTTTACTTTTTGAGTATTTACATTGTGACATATGACACTCCTTTTTTATTCCAAACAACAAAGTAGAATAACAGCACCGGCGCCTTTGACAACAAAACTTATCTCCAAGCAAGCGAGACTCGACGCTACTAAGAGCGTTCCTGTTTTCTGAATACTGCAAAAGTAGTTGTACCGAATGCGTTTATGTACCCTTATATCTAAATTGGGCTATAATGATCATTTTATATATTTTGTTTTGATTTTTTTTTACTGTAGCACAGTTCTGTGTCATGATCATTCACTATTTTTTGTTCCTAAATGTTAATTTTAGACTTAACAGTGTCTGTTAAACCTAAGAAAGTCTTAGAATGGAAATACTTTATTTTACCTTCCATCTTTAGTTTGTAAACAGCCAAATGGCAGCTATGTCTAAATGTCCAGATTATGTGTGGCGTGAAGTTGAACCTTAAGAAATACTATCTACATGACAAGCTGCCCAATGAGTCAATAATTTCAATGCTCAGTAATGCCAAAATGCTTAAATAACAATGATAATAGTACAAAGCATAACAATTTTTTACGATTTTTTCCATGATGAAAGCGTTTCCTTTGTGGTCTGCGACTATTTGTGAAGCTGCAATCTAAGCAATCCAAGCAATCTTGTGATAGTTTTTTTCTTGTTTGTTCAATGAATAAAAGCCTTGGTCTCTCAATAAAAGGGACATCCGTATGTACTCGAATGATTTAAATCTATCTTCTGGTGAATAATTACATAACATCTTACAAAATTAAAGAAATATTTGTGAAAGTGTTCATAGCCGTTTAGCCAATAAAATGTGAAGGATGCGAGTGAAAGGTAAGCTTGCAGTTTCTTGATTAAGCAGAGGACTTAAGGCTATTTTCCTTCTGATTTACTGATCCTTACCTATTAAGGGATTTTTTAACACCCAAGCTCCAAGCTTAACATCTTAAAGCAATAACTTTTGATGTTTTAGAAAAGATTGAAACTACTATGAGGTGAAATTGCACGTCAAAAGTGCTTTGTTTAGTTCAGATAACCATTAAACACCAAGATTCTCCATTTTTTAACGGTATTTTTAACCATAAAAACTTCTTCCCAAAATATCTCCATATCGCTCTTGCAGATTTGCTTAAACTTCACGAACATTGAGGCAGCTATTGGAGGAAAAAGCTCCAGTAAACAATTTTAAAAGAACAGTTCCCAGTGCTGAGAAATACTGTTGCAAGTGAAATAGGTAATGGAGTCATTTCTTTGCTATGACACCTCCAATGTCATTGCAACCCTGATCATAACAAAGTTTCATCTTTATTTAATACAACTGTGGTGTCAATTTTTCCAAATCTTTTTTTATGGCTACATAGTTTACGCTCAAACTTAAGAGGTATTGACCCTGAAAAACTGTATTGAGCCACCTTAAGAGTCTCCCCTTCTCATTACTCCCTTCTTCCTGCTTTCAGTGTCAGTCTTGAAGACATCTGCATTAGTATTCCAAATTTTCAACAATTTCGACACATAGAATACTAAAATAGTAATGCTACCTTATATTTTGAACATTAAATATCAAGTTAGTTTGTGGTTCAGATGTATTCTAACCCTGGTTAGTAACATTTGCGAGGAAGCACTGATATCCTTGTTCCAAGCCCTAGGATTTCATGGTAATGATCGTTTCCAGTACTCTGTCGTTACTGTGATCTTAAAGTAACGGAAGCAAAAAATAGTTTCCCAGTGACATGTCCTGATACATTGAGACTGAGGGATCAAAATACACAAATATAGTATTTTTCTATCCGGATTCGTAACTAGTACAGCAATTCTTTATGACTCAGCTTGTGTGTAAACAAAATTAAAAAAAGAAAGTTACCGTTTTTCTATCGTCCACCATCTCGAATTGTTCCCAAAGTGCATTGCATGTTACTGATGACTCACACATGAAAGATGCTTTAAAGTTAACAGCAGCAATTGTTATGGCTTTCAGTGCAAAGAAAAAAAACATATGACTCCAAAACTTTAAAAACAATTAGAATGTAGTCTTTTACTGACAATTTCACTGTGAACTGATGATGAGGCCCAAATCTCTGACAAGACAAGATCGGTAGCTAACATTTCAAGTGAGCATACTTACTCGTTTAGTTGGATTGAAGAGAAGCCTTGAGTTTTAGACACTTAAGTGCGCACACATTTAACACTTATGTTGACCTTTTTCCGACATGTTAATAATAGACATTGAAGTTCTGTATATAATAGGACACACTGATGTTCTTTAATTTTAAAGTACATTTAATTTAACACGTTTCCAGAAAAATGTTTCTGTGCATTAACAAGAAATAAAGGTGGGTTCCCATTAGTTTTCATGGAACAAAAAAATTGTTACCAATAGCTTCCCATGATAACTGAGCACGGAACTGAAAAATTGTTATCCATGGGATTTGAAATCCTAAGGCTCGTTTTATATATAGATAAGTGGAAAGGTCAGGGTTGTGAAAAATGCCGGATAGCTTGCAAAAATCACTTTCTGTCGCTGTTGTCACTGTTGTTGCTGTTGTCACTGTCCTCACTGTTGTCAGTGCTGTCACTGTTTCTGCTGTTGTCACTATTGTCACTTTGACTACTATTGTCGCTATTGTTTTCAGTGCTGCCCCTGTTGTCACTCTTGTCGCTGTTGTCACTTTTGTCGCAGTTGTCACTGATCTCAGTGTTGTCGCTCTTGTGGCAATTGTTGCTGTTGTCAGTGTTGTCACGGTTGTCACTGTTGTGCCTGTTTTTACAGTTTTTGCTGTTGTCACGTTTGTGGCTGTTTTCACTGTTATCACTGTTGTCGCTGTTGTCCCTGTTGTTGCACTTGTCAGTGATCCCAGTGTTGTCGCTGTTGTCACTGTGGTTGCTGTTGTCGCAGTTGTCACTGATCTTAGTGTTGTCGCTGTTGTCACTGTTATGGCTGTTGTCAGTTTTGTCGCTGTTGTCAGTGTTGTCATTGTTTTCACTGTTGTCAGTGTTGTCACTGTTGTCAATTTTGTTGCTGTTATCATTGTTGCTGCCATTGTTGCTGTTGTCAGTGTTGTCACTGTTGTTGCCGTTGTCAATATTCTCACTTGTCGCTGTTGTCCCTGTTGTCACTGTTGTTGCTGTTGTGACAGTTTTCCCTGTTGTCACTGTTGTCGTTGTCATGGCTGTCAGTGTTTTCACTGTTCTCACTGTTGTTTCTGCTGTCAGTGTTGTCAGTGTTGTCGATGTTGTAACAAATTTTGCTGTTGTCAGTGTTGTCACTTGTTGCTGTTGTCACTGCTGTCAGTGTTATCACTGTTGTCGCTGTTCTCACTGTTGTCGGTGTTCTTACTGTTGTCGCTGTTCTCACTGTTGTCGCTGTTATCAATGTTGTCCCTGTTGTCAGAGATGTCACTGTTGTCGCTGTAGTCACTGTCAGTGTTTTCACTTTTGTCACTGTTGTCACAGTTGTCACTGTTGTCGCTCTTGTTGCAGTTGTCACTGATATCAGTGTTGTCGCTGTTGTGACTGTTGTCAGTGTTGTTGCTGTTGTGACTGTTGTCACTTTTGTCACTGTTACTGCTGTTGTCACTGTTGTCACTGTTCTCACTGTTGTTGCAGTTGTTAGTTGTCACTGTTGTGCCTGTTGTCAGTGTTGTCACTGTTTCGCTGTTGTCACAGTTCTTGCTGTTGTCATTGTTGTCAGTGTTTTTAGTTTTGTTGCTGTGGTCACTGTGTTCAGTGTTGTCACTGTTTTTGCTGCTATCACAGCTTTCGCTTTTTTCACTGTTGTTGGTCTTGTCCCTGTTGTGCCAGATGTCACTGTTGTCGCTGTTGTCAGTGTTGTCACTATCATCACTATTCTCACTGTTCTCGCTGTTCTCACTGTTGTGACTGTCGCTGTTGTGCTGTTGTCAGTTGTAACTGTTGTCAGTTGTCACTGTTGTCGCTGTTGTCACTGTTGTTACTGTTGTCAGTGTTCTCAGTGTCGTCGCTGGTGTCACAGTTTTTGCTGTTGTCATTTTTGTCACAGTTGTCACTGTTGTCACTTGTTGCTGTTGTCAGTGTTGTTACTGTTGTCAATATTCTCACTTGTCGCTGTTGTCACTGCTTTCAGTGTTGTCACTGTTGTCACTGTTGTCAGTGTTTTTGCTGTTGTCGCTGCTGTCAGTCGCTGTTGTCACTGTCGTCTTTGTTGTCACTGTTGTCACTGTTGTCAGCGTTGTCACTGTTGTCACCGTTGTCACTGTTGTTACAGTTGTCACTGTTGTTACCAATGTCATCGTTGTCACCATTGTCACTGTTTCACCATTGTCACCATTGTCACTGTTGTAACTGTTGTCACTGTCGTCACCGTTTTCACTGTTCTCGCTCTTGTCGCCGTTTCCTCCATTGTCACTGTTGTCACTGTTTTCACCGTTCTCACCGTTTTCACTGTTGTCACTGTTACCACCATTGTCACTGTTGTCACTGTTGTCACCGTTGTCGATGTTGTCACTGTTGTCACTGTTGTCACTATTGTCACCGTTGTCACTATTGTCACTGTTGTTACTGTTGTCATCGTTGTCACTATTGTCACTGTTTGCACTGTCCTTACCATTGTCACTGTTCTCACCGTTTTCACTGTGTCAGTGTTGTCACTGTTGTCACTGTTGTCACTGTTGTCACCGTTGTCACTGTTGTCACCATTGTCACCGTTATCACCGTTGTCACCGTTCTCACTGTTGTAATCATTTTCACCATGTTTACTGTTCACACTGTCGTTACTGTTGTCACCATTGTCACTGTTGTCACTGTTGTCACTCTTGTGACTGTTGTCACCGTTGTCACTATTGTCACTGTTGTTACTGTTGTCACTATTGTCACCGCTGTCACTGTTGTCACCGTTGTCACTGTTGTCACTGTTGTCACCATTGTCACCGTTATCACCGTTGTCACCGTTGTCACTGTTGTCATCATTTTCACCGTGTTTACTGTTCACACTGTGGTTACTGTTGTCACCATTGTCACTGTTGTCACTGTTGTCACTCTTGTGACTGTTGTCACCGTTGTCACCATTGTCACTGTTGTTACTGTTGTCACTATTTTCACCATTGTCACTGTTGTCACCGTTGTCACCGTTGTCACTGTTGTCATCGTTGTCACTATTGTCACTGTTTGCACTGTTGTTACTGTTGTCATCGTTGTCACTATTGTCACTGTTTGCACTGTTGTTACCATTGTCACTGTTCTCACTGTTTTCACTATGTCAGTGTTGTCACTGTTGTCACCGTTGTCACCTTTGTCACTGTTGCCACCGTTGTCACTTTTGTCACTGTTGCCACCGTTGTCACCATTGTCACCATTGTCACCATTCTTATCATTGTTACTATTGTCACCGTTGTCACCGTTGTCACCGTGTTTACTGTTCACCCTGTCGTTACTGTTCTCACTGTTGTCACCGTTGTCACTGTTGTCACCATTGTCACCGTTATCACCGTTGTCACCGTTCTCACTTTTGTCGTCATTTTCACCGTTGTCACTTTTGTCACTGTTGTCACCGTTGTCACCCTTGTCACCATTGTCACCATTCTTACCATTGTCACTATTGTAACCGTTCTCACTGTTGTCACCGTGTTTACTGTTCACACTGTCGTTACTGTTGTCACCGTTGTCACTGTTGTCACCGTTGTTACTATTTTCACTGTTGTCACTGTTGTCACTGTTCTCACCGTTGTCACTATTGTCACTGTTGTTACTGTTGTCATCGTTATCACTATTGTCACTGTTTGCACTGTCCTTACCATTGTCACTGTTCTCACTGTGTCAGTGTTGTCACTGTTGTCACCATTGTCACCGTTATCACCGTTCTCACCGTTCTCACCGTTCTCACTGTTGTAATCATTTTCACCGTGTTTACTGTTCACACTGTCGTTACTGTTGTCACCGTTGTCACTGTTGTCACCGTTGTCACCATTGTCACTGTTGTTACTGTTGTCACTGTTGTCACCGTTGTCACTGTTGTCACTGTTGTCACTGTTGTCACCATTGTCACTGTTGTCACCATTGTCACTGTTATCACCGTTGTCACCGTTCTCACTGTTGTCATCATTTTCACCGTGTTTACTGTTCACACTGTCGTTACTGTTGTCACCGTTGTCACTGTTGTCACTGTTGTCACTCTTGTGACTGTTGTCACCGTTGTCACCATTGTCACTGTTGTTACTGTTGTCACTATTTTCACCGTTGTCACAGTTGTCACCGTTGTAACTGTTGTCATCGTTGTCACTATTGTCACTGTTTGCACTGTTGTTACCATTGTCACTGTTGTTACTGTTGTCATCGTTGTCACTATTGTCACTGTTTGCACTGTTGTTACCATTGTCACTGTTCTCACTGTTTTCACTGTGTCAGTGTTGTCACTGTTTTCACCGTTGTCATCCTTGTCACCATTGTCACCATTCTTACCATTGTTTCTATTGTCACCGTTCTCACCGTGTTTACTGTTCACACTGTCGTTACTGTTCTCACCGTTGTCACCTTTGTCACTGTTGTCACCATTGTCACCGTTCTCACTGTTGTCGTCATTTTCACCGTTGTCACTTTTGTCACTGTTGTCACCGTTGTCAATATTGTCACAATTGTCACCGTTGTCACTGTTACTACCATTGTCACTGTTGCCACCGTTGTCACTGTTGTAACCATTGTAACTGTTGTCACTGTTACCAACATTCTCACCGTTGTCACCGTTGTCACTGTTGTCGCTATTGTCACCATTGTCACTGTTGTCACTGTTGTCACCATTGTCACCGTTGTCACCGTTGTCACCTTTGTCACCGTTGTCACCTTTGTCACTGTTGTCACTATTGTCACCATTGTCACTGTTGTCACCAATGTCACTGTTTTCACCGTTGCCACCATAATCACTGTTGTCAATATCTTCACCAATGTCACCGTTGTCACTGTTGTCACTGTTGTCACCGATGTCACCCTTGCCACCATTGTCACCGTTCTTACCGTTGTCACTCTTATCACCGTTCTCACCATTGTCGCCGTGTTTACTGTTGTCACTGTCGTTACTGTTGTCACTGTTGTCACTCTTGTGACTGTTGTCAGTGTTGCCACCGTTATCAGCATTGTCACTGTTGTCACCGTTGTTACTATTGTCACTGTTGTCACTGTTGTCACCGTTTGCACTGTTGTTAACGTTGTCACCATTGTCAGGGTTGTCACTGTTGTCACCGTTGTCACTGCTGTTACCGTTGTAACCGTTGTCACCTTTCTCACTGTTGTCACTGTTTTAACTGATGTCAATATTGTCACCATTGTCACCGTTGTCACTGTTACCACCATTATCACTGTTGCCACTATTGTCACCGTTATCACTGTTGTCACTGTTGTCACTGTTGTCACCATTGTCACTATTGTCAAGGTTTGCACTTTTGTTAACGTTGCGACTGTTGTCACCGTTGTCACTGTTGTCACCGTTGTCACTGTTGTCACTGTTGTCAATATTGTCACCATTGTCACCGTTGTCACTGTTGTCACTGCTCTCACCGTTGTCAGTGTTGTTACCATTGTCACTGTTGTCACACTTGTCTTTGTCGTGACTGTTGTCACTCTTGTCAGTCTTGTCACCGTTGTTCTCGTAACCGTTGTCATCGTTGTCACCATTGTCACTGTTGTCACCGTTGTCACCTTTGTCACTGTTGTCACTATTGTCACCATTGTCACTGTTGTCACCGTCGTCACTGTTGTCACTGTTGTCACCATTGTCACTCTTGTCACCGTTGTCACCATTGTCACTGTTGTTCTCGTTCTAACGGTTGTCACTATATTCACTTTTGTCACTGTTGTCACTGTTGTCACCATTGTCACTGTTGTCACCTTTGTCACCATTGTCACCGTTCTTACCGTTGTCACTGTTCTCACCGTTGTCACCATGTTCACTGTTGTCACTGTCATTAATGTTGTCACCGTTGTCACTGTTGTCACTCTTGTGACTGTTGTCACCATTGTCACTGTTGTCACCGTTGCGACCGTTGTCACTGCTTTCACCGTTGTCGCTGTTGTCACTGTTGTCAATATTTTCACCATTGTCACCATTGTCACTGCTGTCACTGTTACCACCATTGTCACTGTTGTCACCGTTGTCACTGTTGTTACCATTGTCATTGTTGTCACACTTGTCTTTGTCGTGACTGTTGTCACTCTTGTTAGTATTGTCACCGTTGTCACTGTTACCACCATTGTCACTGTTGTCACTGTTGTCACCGTTGTCACTGTTGTCACTATTGTCACCGTTGTCACTGTCGTCTTTGTTGTCATTGTTGTCACTCTTGTCAGCGTTGTCACTGTTGTCACTGTTGTCACTGTTGTTACAGTTGTCACTGTTGTTATCAATGTCATCGTTGTCACCATTGTCACTGTTGTCACCAGTCACCGTTGTCACTGTTGTAACTGTTGTCACTGTCGTCACCATTATCCCTGTTGTCACTCTTGTCGCCATTTCCTCCATTGTCACTGTTTTCACCGTTGTCACTGTTGTCACTGTTGTCACTATTGTCACCGTTGTCACTGTTACCACCATTGTCACTGTTGTCACTGTTGTCACCGTTGTCACTGTTATCACCATTGTCACTGTTGTCACTGTTGTCACAGATGTCGCCACTTTCACAGGTTTCGCTGTTGTCACTGTTGTCGTCGTTGTCGCTGTTGTCACCGTTGTCGTGTTGTTGCTGTTGTCACTTGTCATGGTTCACCCTGTTCTCACTGTTGTTTCCATTGTCGCTGTTGACGCTGCTGTCCCTGTTGTCACCGTTGTCATTGTTGTCGCTCTTTTCACCGTTATCACTGTGTTCACCGTCGTCACTGTTTTTACTGTTTTCACCATTGTCACTGTTGTCACTGTTTTCACCATTGTTACTCTTGTCACTGTTGTTATCGTTGTCACCGTTGTCACTGTTGTCACCGTTATCACCATTGTCACTGTTATCACTGTTGTCACCGTTTTCACTGTTGTCATCGTTTTCACTATTGTCACTTTTGTCACGGTTGGCACTGTTGTCACTGTTGTCACCGTTGTCACCATTGTCACTGTTGTCACCGTTGTCACTTTTGTCACTGTTGTCACCTTTGTCACTGTTGTCACTATTGTCACCATTGTCACTGTTGTCACTGTTGTCACCAATGTCACTGTTGTCACCGTTGTCACCGTTGTCACCATAATCACTGTTGTCAATATTGTCACCATTTTCACCGTTGTCACTGTTGTCACTGTTGTCACTGTTGTCACCGATGTCACCCTTGCCACCATTGTCACCGTTCTTACCGTTGTCACTCTTATCACCGTTCTCACCATTGTCACCGTGGTTACTGTTGTCACTGTTGTGAATGTTGTCACTGTTGTTAATGTTGTCACTGTTTTCACTGTTGTCACTGTTGTGACTGTTGTCAGTGTTGCCACCGTTATCAGCATTGTCACTGTTGTCACCGTTGTTACTGGTGTCACTGTTGTCACCGTTTTCACTGTGGTTACCGTTGTCACCGTTGTCACTGTGTCACCGTTGTCACCGTTGTCATTGTGTCACCGTTGTCACTGTTGTCACTGTTGTCAATATTGTCACCATTGTCACCGTTGTCACTGTTGTCACTGTTGTCAGCGTTGTCACTCTTGGGACCATTGTCACCGTTGTCACTGTTGTCACCGTTGTCAGTGTTGTCACTGTTTTTACCGGAGTCACTGTTGTCACTGTTATCGCCGTTGTCACTGTTATCACCGTTGTCACAATTCTCACTGTTGTCACTTTTGTCACGGTTGTCACGGGTGGCCCCAGTTGTCACTGTTGTTACCGTTGTCACTGTTCTCACTTTTCTGACTTTTGTCACCATTGTCACTGTTGTCACTGTGTTCCCCATTGTCACTGTTGTCACGGTTGTCACCGTTGTCACTGTAGTCACCGTTGTTACTGTTGTCACAGTTGCCTTTGTTGTGACTGTTTTGACTGTTGTCACTCTTATCACACGTTATCACTGTTGTCACCATTGTCACCATTGTCACTATTGTCACCATTCTCACTTTTGTCACTGTTAACACCGTTGTCACCATTGTCACCACTGTCACCGTTGTCACTGTTACCACCATTGTCACTGTTGTCACTATTGTCACCGTTGTCACTGGTGTAACCGTTGTCACTGTTGTCACTGTTGTTACCGTTGTTACCATTTTCACCGTTGTCACTGTTACCACCATTGTCACTTTGTCACCGTTGTCACTGTTGTCACTTTTTTCACCCTTGTCAGTCTTCTCACCGTTGTCACCGTTGTCACCGTTGTCACTATTGTCACTGTTGTCACCGTTGTCACCGTTGTCGCTTTTGTCACTGTTGTCACCGTTTGCACTCTTGTTACTGTAGTCACCGTTGTCACCATTGTCACTGTTGTCACTGTTGTCATTGTTGTAACTGTTTTCACTGTTACCACCATTGTTACTTTTTTCACCATTGTCGCTTTTGTCACTGTTGTCACTGTTGCCACCGTTGTCACCGTGTTGACCATTTTAACTGGTGTCACTGTTGTCACCATTGTCACTGTTGTCACAGTTGTCTTTGTGGTGACTGTTGTCGCTCTTGTCAGTCTTGTCACCATTGTGACCTTTGTCACTGTTGTCACTATTGTCACCATTGTCACTGTTGTCACCATTGTCACTGTTGTCACCTTTGTGACTGTTGTCACTGTTGTCACCATTGTCACTGTTGTCACTGTTTTCACTATTGTCACTGTTTGCACGGTTGTTACTGTTGTCACCGTTGTCACTGTTGTCACTGTCTCACCGTTGTCACTGTTGTCACCGTTGTCACTGTTGTCACTGTTGTCACTGTTGTCACTGTTGTTAATATTGTCACCATTTTCACCGTTGTCACCGTGGTCACTTTTACCAGCATTGTCACTGTTGTCACCGTTGTCACTGTTGTTAATATTTGCACCGTTGTCACCGTGGTCACTTTTACCAGCATTGTCACTGTTGTCACCATTGTCACCGTTGTCACCGTTGTCACCGTTGTCACCGTTGTCAGTGTTGTCAGTGTTGTCAGTTTTGTCACTGTTGTCAGCGGTGTAACTGTTGTCACTGTTATCACAGTGTCACTGTTATCACCGTTGTCACCATTCTCACTGTTGTCACTTTTTTCACTGTTGTCATGGTTGGCCCGCGTTGTCATTGTTGTCACCGTTGTCACCGTGTTCACCATTGTCACTGTTTTCACGGTTGTCACTCTTGTCACTGTTGTCACAGTTGTCTTCGTCGTGACTTTTTTCACTGTTGTCAGTCTTGTCATTCTTACATCTTTGTCACCATTGTCACCGTTGTCAGTGTTGTCACTGTTCCCGTCATTACCGTTGTCACTATTGTCACTGTTGTTACCGTTGTCACTGTTGTCGCTGTTGTCACCGTTGTGACATTTGTCACTGTTGTTACTGTTGTCACTGTTGTTTCTATTGTCACCGTTGTCACTGTTGTTAATATTGTCACCGTTGTCACTGTTACCACCATTGTCACTGTGTTCACCGTTGTCACCTTTGTCACTGTTGTCAGTATTGTCACCATTGTCACCATTGTCACTGTTACCACCATCATCACTGTGTCACTCTTGTCACCGTTGTCACTGTTGTCACTGTTGTCACTGTTGTCACCATTGTCACTATTGTCAAGGTTTGCAGTTTTGTTACCGTTGCGACCGTTGTCACCGTTGTCACTGTTGTCAATATTGTCACCATTGTCACCGTTGTCACTGTTGTTACCGTTGTCAGTGTTGTTACCATTGTCACTGTTGTCACACTTGTCTTTGTCGTGACTGTTGTCACTCTTGTCAGTCTTGTCACCGTTGTTCTCGTAACCGTTGTCATCGTTGTCACCATTGTCAGTGTTGTCACCGTTGTCACCTTTGTCACTATTGTCACCATTGTCACTGTTGTCGCCGTCGTCACTGTTGTCACCGTTGTCACCATTGTCACTCTTGTCACCGTTTTCACCATTGTCACTGTTGTTCTCGTTGTAACGGTTGTCACTATTGTCACTTTTGTCGTGGTTGTCAGTGTTGCCACCGTTATCAGCATTGTCACTGTTGTCATCGTTGTTACTGTTGTCACTGTTGTCACCGTTTGCACTGTTGTTATGGTTGTCACCATTGTCAGGGTTGTCACTGTTGTCACCGTTGTCACTGCTGTTACCGTTGTAACCGTTGTCTCCTTTCTTACTGTTGTCACTGTTTTCACTGATGTCAATATTGTCACCGTTGTCAGTGTTACCACCATTATCACTGTTGTCACTATTGTCACCGTTGTCACTGTTGTCACCATTGTCACTATTGTCAAGGGTTGCATTTTGTTACCATTGCGACCGTTGTCACCGTTGTCACTGTTTTCACCGTTGTCACTGTTGTCAATATTGTCACCATTGTCACCGTTGTCACTGTTGTCACTTTTGTCACTGTTGTCACCGTTGTAAGTGTTGTTACCATTGGCACTGTTGTCACACTTGTCTTTTTCGTGATTGTTGTGACTCTTGTCAGTCTTGTCACCGTTGTTCTCGTAACCGTTGTCATCAGTGTCACCATTGTCACTGTTGTCACCCTTGTCACCTTTGTCACTGTTGTCTCTATTGTCACCATTGTCACTGTTGTCACTGTTCTCACCATCGTCAGTGTTGTCACCGTTGTCACCGTTGTCACTGTTGTCACCCTTGTCACCATTTTCACCGTTCTTACCGTTGTCACTGTTCTCACTGTTGTCACCAGGTTCACTGTTGTCACTGTCGTTAATGTTGTCACCGTTGTCACTGTTGTCATTCTTGTGACTGTTGTCACCATTGTCACTGTTGTCACCGTTGTCACTGTCCTTAATGTTGTCACCGTTGTCACTGTTGTCACTGTTGTCACCGTTGTCACTGTCGTTAATGTTGTCACCGTTGTCACTGTTGTCACTGTTTTCACTTTTGTGACTGTTGTCACCATTGTCACTGTTGTGACCGTTGCGACCGTTGTCACCGTTTTCACTGTTTTCACCGTTGTCACTGTTGTCACCGTTGTCACTGTTGTCACTGTTGTCACTGTTGTCACTGTTGTCAATATTGTCACCATTGTCACTGTTGTCACTGTTACCACCATTGTCACTGTTGTCACCATTGTCACCGTTTTCACTGTTGTCACCGTTGTCACTGTTGTTACCATTGTCACTGTTGTCACACTTGTCTTTGTTGTGACTGTTGTCGCTCTTGTTAGTCTTGTCACTGTTGTTCTTGTTGTAACCGTTGTCATCGTTGTCACCTTTGTCACTGTTGTCACTATTGTCACCATTGTCACTGTTGTCACTGTTGTCACTGTCGTCACTGTTGTCACCGTTGTCACTCTTGTGACTGTTGTCACCATTGTCACCGTTGTCACCGTTGCCACCGTTGTCACCGTTGTCACTGTTGTCACTTTTGTGACTGTTGTCAGCATTGTCACCGTTGCGACCGTTGTCACCGTTGTCATTGTTTTCACCGTCGTCACTGTTGTCACTGTTGTCACTGTTGTCACTGTTGTCACTGTTGTCAATATTGTCACCATTGTCACTGTTACCACCATTGTCACTCTTGTCACCATTGTCACCGTTTTCACTGTTGTCACCATTGTCACTGTTGTCACACTTGTCTTTGTCGTGACTGTTGTTGCTCTTGTTAGTTTTTTCACTGTTGTTCTCGTTGTAACCGTTGTCATCGTTGTCACCTTTGTCACTGTTGTCACTATTGTCACCATTGTCACTGTTGTCACTGTTGTCACCGTCGTCACTGTTGTCACCGTTGTCACTCTTGTCACTCTTGTCACCATTGTCACGTTTGTTCTCGTTGTAAGCGTTGTCATCGTTGTCACTATTGTCACTTTTGTCACTGTTGTCACCATTGTCACCGTTGTCACTTTTGTCTCTGTTGTCACCGTTGTCACCATTGTCACCGTTCTTACCGTTGTCACTGTTCTCACCGTTGTCAGCATATTCACTGTTGTCACTGTCATTAATTTCTTCACCGTTGTCACTGTTGTCACTGTTGTCACTCTTGTGACTGTTGTCACCATTGTCACTGTTGTCACCGTTGTTACTGTTGTCACTGTTTTCACTGTTGTCACCGTTTGCACTGTTGTTACCGTTGTCACCATTGTCACAGTTGTCACTGTTGTCACCGTTGTCACTGTTACCACCATTGTCACTGTTGTCACCGTTGTCACAGTTGTCACTATTGTCACCATTGTCACCGTTGTCACTGTTGTCACCATTGTCACTATTGTCACAGTTTGCACTGTTGTTACCGTTGTCACTGTGTCACCGTTGTAACTGTTTTCACCGTTGTCACCGTTTTCACTGTTGTCACTGTTGTCAATATTGTCACAATTGTCACCGTTGTTACCGTTGTCACTTTTACCACCATTGTCACTGTTGTCACCATTGTCACCGTTGTCACTGTTGTCACTGTTTTCACTGTTGTCACTCTTGGGACCGTTGTCAGTGTTGTCACTGTTATCGCCGTTGTCACTGTTATCACCGTTGTCACAATTCTCACTGTTGTCACTTTTGTCATGGTTGTCACGGGTGGCCCCGGTTGTCACTGTTGTTACCGTTGTCTCTGTTGTCACTCTTGTCACTCTTGTCACCATTGTCAGTGTTGTCACTGTTGTCACCGTTTTCCCCATTGTCACTGTTGTCACGGTTGTCACCGTTGTTACTGTTGTGACAGTTGCCTTTGTGTGACTGTTTTGACTGTTGTCACTCTTGTCAGTTTTGCACCGTTGTCGCCATTGTCACCGTTGTCACTGTTGTTCCTGTGTTAACCGTTGTCACCGTTGTCACTGTTGTTACCATTGTCACTGTTGTCACTGTTGTCACAGATGTCGCCACTTTCAGAGGTTTCGCTGTTGTCACTGTTGTCACCGTTGTCGGTGTTGTTGCCTTTGTCACTTGTCATGGTTCACCCTGTTCTCACTGTTGTTTCCATTGTCGCTGTTGACGCTGCTGTCCCTGTTGTCACTGTTGACGCTGTTGTCACTGTTGTCACTGTTGTTACTATTGTCAATGCCATCGCTGTTGTCACTGTTGTCACCGTTGTCACCGTTGTCACCCTTGTCACTCTTTTCACCGTTATCACTGTTGTCACCGTCGTCACTGTTTTTACTGTTTTAACCATTGTCACTGTTTTAGCCATTGTTACTCTTGTCACTGTTGTTATCGTTGTCACCGTTATCACCGTTGTCACTGTTATCACCATTGTCACCGTTTTCACTGTTGTCATCGTTTTCACTATTAGTGAGTTTAAGATACTGCGACTACAGACAACGGCTACGGATAAACATACTACTGCGCATGATCAAAACCACGTGACTGTTCATTTTTCCCGCGTAGCCCTGCGGTTACGGTGAGTTGTTGAGCCGTTTCGCGTAGTCGGGACTACGGAGAACATTTTGCTCGTATTTTGCCGTTTCGGTCATTCAAGAATCTCGTCTTTTCGTAAAAAAGTTTTCAATTCACCTGCTTTAAGTGAGAGGGAAGCGAAATATGTAAGCTGTGTCTAATTTCTGCTCAGATTTACGCTTTTAATCCACTGTTGTGACTACATTTTTATCCAGCTAAGCTCATATTTAAATAAGCTTCAGATTGACGGCCGAGGAGAAGAGAAATCATGTAGGTAATTTACTTTCTCTTCGCACTTGAGAAGTTTCAATGTTTGTTCGAACTGATTAGTGTGTCTTTCTACTTGTGTAACCTTTGTTTATGCGAGTTTTTGTATCGCATTTGCTGAATGAAAATGATGTAAACATCTTCGAGTCAATCGAAACTCGGCATTTCAATACTTCAAACTACATCAAATCAGCAGTCGGAGAAATCCACCTTCTAAATCTAACAAATGAGCTATTACTATTTCTGTCTATTTCCTTAATATTTGACATAAGTATTCATGGGCGAAAAAAATTAAACCTGTGTAACCAAAACTTTGTTCACCAATTTCACCCGAAGTAATTACGTGTAAGAATTTGTTCATTGTTCTAAAGATAAGATCACATGCAAAAGTGACTTGCATTTTTGTGAACTGTGATGAAAACAAGAAAATCTTTGCGTGTTGTTTCCCTCTCCGCCTCTTCTCTCGTAGTCTAATGTCTGTAGTGCAATCTTAACGTTCTATATTTGCACGACTCAACCCAGTGCTACAAGCGAAGGACAACGCGCGTCCAGCCGTAGTTCGTAGTCCGTAGTCTCCGTATCTTAAACTCCCTATTGTCACTTTTGTCACGGTTGGCAATGTTGTCACTGTTGTCAGTGTTATCACCGTTGTCACCATTGTCACTTTTGTCACCGTTGTTTCCATTGTCACCGTTGTCACCGTTGTCACTGTTACCACCATTGTCACTGTTGTCACTATTGTCACCGTTGTCACTGGTGTCACCGTTGTCACTGTTGTCACTGTTGTTACCGTTTTCACCGTTTTCACCGTTGTCACTGTTACCACCATTGTCACTTTGTCACCGTTGTCAATGTTGTCACTTTTGTCACCCTTGTCTGTCTTCTCACCATTGTCACCGTTGTCACTATTGTCAGTGTTGTCACCGTTGTCACCGTTGTCGCTTTTGTCACTGTTGTCATTCTTGTCACTGTTGTCACCGTTTGCACTCTTGTTACTGTAGTCACCATTGTCACTGTTGTCACCGTTGTCCCTGTTGTCACCGTTGTCACCATTGTCACTGTTGTCACTGTTGTCATTGTTGTCACCGTTTTCACTGTTACCACCATTGTTACTTTTTTCACCATTTTCACCGTTGTCACTGTTGTCACCATTGTCACTGTTGTCACTTTTGTCAATATTGTCACCATTGTCACCGTGTTGACCATTTTCACCGTTGTCACTGTTGTCACCGTTGTCACCGTCGTTACTGTTGTCACCGTTGTCACTGTCGTCATTGTTGTCACTCTTGTCAGCGTTGTCACTGTTGTCACCGTTGTCACTGTTGTTACAGTTGTCACTGTTGTTATCAATGTCATCGTTGTCACCATTGTCACTGTTGTCACCAGTCACCATTGTCACTGTTGTAACTGTTGTCACTGTCGTCACCATTTTCCCTGTTGTCACTCTTGTCGCCATTTCCTCCATTGTCACTGTTTTCACCGTTGTCACTGTTGTCACTGTTGTCACTATTGTCACCGTTGTCACTGTTACCACCATTGTCACTGTTGTCACTGTTGTCACCGTTGTCACTGTTGTCACCATTGTCACTGTTGTCACTGTTGTCACAGATGTCGCCACTTTCACAGGTTTCGCTGTTGTCACTGTTGTCGTCGTTGTCGTGTTGTTGCTGTTGTCACTTGTCATGGTTCACCCTGTTCTCACTGTTGTTTCCATTGTCGCTGTTGACGCTGCTGTCCCTGTTGTCACTGTTGACGCTGTTGTCACCGTTGTCATTGTTGTCGCTCTTTTCACCGTTATCACTGTGTTCACCGTCGTCACTGTTTTTACTGTTTTCACCATTGTCACTGTTGTCACTGTTTTCACCATTGTTACTCTTGTCACTGGTTTCACTGTTCTTATCGTTGTCACCGTTGTCACTGTTGTCACCGTTATCACCGTTGTCACTGTTATCACTGTTGTCACCGTTTTCACTGTTGTCATCGTTTTCACTATTGTCACTTTTGTCACGGTTGGCACTGTTGTCACTGTTGTCACCGTTGTCACCATTGTCACTGTTGTCACCGTTGTCACTTTTGTCACTGTTGTCACCGTTGTCACTAACTAACTACACCAATTACAGCTACTACACCAACTACAGTAACTACACCAACTACAGTAACTACATCAACTACAGCAATTACACCAACTACATTAACTACAGCAACTACACCAACTAGTTACTACACCAACTACAGCTACTACACCAACTACATCTACTACACTAACTACAGCAACTACAGTAACTACATCAACTACAGCAACTACAGCAAGTACATTAACTACACTAACTACAGCAAGTACACCAACTACAGCTACTACACCAACTACAGCTACTACACCAACTACAGCAACTACAGTAACAACACCAACTACAGCAACTACACCAACTACACCAACTACAGCTACTACAGCAACTACACCAAGTACACTAACTACACCTACTACAGCTACCACACCAACTACAGCTACTACAGCAACTACAGTAACTACATCAACTACACCAACTACAGCAACTACACCAACTACATTAACTACACTAACTACAGCAACTACAGCAACGACACAAACTACAGCTACTACACCAACTACAGAAAGTACAGCTACTACACCAACTACAGCTACTACACCAACTACAGCAACTACAGTAACTACAGCAACGACACCAACTGCATTAACTACACCAACTACAGCAACTACACCAACTACAGCTATTACACCAACTACAGCTACTATACCAACTACACCAACTACTCTAACTACAGCAACTACAGCAACTACACCAATTACAGCTACTACACCAACTACAGCTACTACACCAACTACAGTAACTACATCAACTACAGCAACTACAGCAACTACATTAACTACAGCAACTACAGCAACTAGACCAACTACACTAACTACACCTCCTACAGCCACTACACCAACTACACTAACTACACCAACTACAGTTACTACAGCAACTACATCAACTACACCAACTACACCAACTACAGCTACTACACCAACTAGTTACTACACCAACTACAGCTACTAGACCAACTACAGCTACTAGACCAACTACATCTACTACACTAACTACAGCAACTACAGTAACTACATCAACTACAGCAACTACAGCAAGTACATTAACTACACTAACTACAGCAACTACACCAACTACTGCTACTACACCAACTACAGCTACTACACCAACTACAGCAACTACAGTAACTACACCAACTACACCAACTACATTAACTACACCTACTACAGCTACTACAGCAACTACAGCAACTACAGCAACAACACCAACTACACTAACTGCACCTACTACAGCTACCACACCAACTACACCAACTACAGCTACTACAGCAACTACAGTAACTACAGCAACTACATTAACTGCACTAACTACAGCAACTACAGTAACGACACCAACTACAGCTACTACACCAACTACACCTACTACAGCTACTACAGCGACTACAGCAACTACACTAACTACACCAATTACAGCTACTACACCAACTACAGCTACTACACCAACTACAGTAACTACATCAACTACAGCAACTACAGCAACTACATTAACTACAGCAACTACACCAACTACACTAACTACACCTCCTACAGCCACTACACCAACTACAGCTACTACAGCAACTACAGTAACTACATCAACTACATCAACTACAGTAACTACATCAACTACATCAACTACACCAACTACACCAACTACAGCTACTACACCAACTAGTTGCTACACCAACTACAGTTACTACACCAACTACAGCTACTACACCAACTACATCTACTACACTAACTACAGCAACTACAGTAACTACATCAACTACAGCAACTACAGCAAGTACATTAACTACAGCAACTACACCAACTACAGCTACTACACCAACTACAGCTACTACACCAACTTCAGCTACTACACCAACTACAGCAACTACAGTAACTACACCAACTACAGCAACTACACCAACTACACTAACTACACCTACTACAGCTACTACAGCAACTACAGCAACTACAGCAACTACACTAACTACACCTACTACAGCTATCACACCAACTACAGCTACTACAGCAACTACAGTAACTACATCAACTACACCAACTACAGCAACTACACCAACTACATTAACTACACTAACTACAGCAACTACAGCAACGACACAAACTACAGCTACTACACCAACTACAGAAAGTACAGCTACTACACCAACTACAGCTACTACACCAACTACAGCAACTACAGTAACTACAGCAACGACACCAACTGCATTAACTACACCAACTACAGCAACTACACCAACTACAGCTATTACACCAACTACAGCTACTATACCAACTACACCAACTACTCTAACTACAGCAACTACAGCAACTACACCAATTACAGCTACTACACCAACTACAGCTACTACACCAACTACAGTAACTACATCAACTACAGCAACTACAGCAACTACATTAACTACAGCAACTACAGCAACTAGACCAACTACACTAACTACACCTCCTACAGCCACTACACCAACTACACTAACTACACCAACTACAGTTACTACAGCAACTACATCAACTACACCAACTACACCAACTACAGCTACTACACCAACTAGTTACTACACCAACTACAGCTACTAGACCAACTACAGCTACTAGACCAACTACATCTACTACACTAACTACAGCAACTACAGTAACTACATCAACTACAGCAACTACAGCAAGTACATTAACTACACTAACTACAGCAACTACACCAACTACTGCTACTACACCAACTACAGCTACTACACCAACTACAGCAACTACAGTAACTACACCAACTACACCAACTACATTAACTACACCTACTACAGCTACTACAGCAACTACAGCAACTACAGCAACAACACCAACTACACTAACTGCACCTACTACAGCTACCACACCAACTACACCAACTACAGCTACTACAGCAACTACAGTAACTACAGCAACTACATTAACTGCACTAACTACAGCAACTACAGTAACGACACCAACTACAGCTACTACACCAACTACACCTACTACAGCTACTACAGCGACTACAGCAACTACACTAACTACACCAATTACAGCTACTACACCAACTACAGCTACTACACCAACTACAGTAACTACATCAACTACAGCAACTACAGCAACTACATTAACTACAGCAACTACACCAACTACACTAACTACACCTCCTACAGCCACTACACCAACTACAGCTACTACAGCAACTACAGTAACTACATCAACTACATCAACTACAGTAACTACATCAACTACATCAACTACACCAACTACACCAACTACAGCTACTACACCAACTAGTTGCTACACCAACTACAGTTACTACACCAACTACAGCTACTACACCAACTACATCTACTACACTAACTACAGCAACTACAGTAACTACATCAACTACAGCAACTACAGCAAGTACATTAACTACAGCAACTACACCAACTACAGCTACTACACCAACTACAGCTACTACAGCAACTTCAGCTACTACACCAACTACAGCAACTACAGTAACTACACCAACTACAGCAACTACACCAACTACACTAACTACACCTACTACAGCTACTACAGCAACTACAGCAACTACAGCAACTACACTAACTACACCTACTACAGCTATCACACCAACTACAGCTACTACAGCAACTACAGTAACTACATCAACTACAGCAACTACATTAACTACACGAACTACAGCAACTACAGCAATGACACAAACTACAGCAACTACAGCAACTACAGCTACTACAGCAACTACAGTAACTACATCAACTACAGCAACTACAGCAACTACATTAACTACAGCAACTACAGCAACGACACACTACAGCTACTACACCAACTACAGCAACTACAGCTACTACAGCAACTACAGTAACTACACTAACTACAGCAACTACATTAACTACACTAACTACAGCAACTACAGCAACTACAGCAATGACACAAACTACAGCTACTACAGCAACTACAGCAACTACAGCTACTACACCAACTACAGCTACTACACCAACTACACCAACTACAGTAACTACAGCAATTACATTAACATTCTCATAGTGGGCTTAGTGGTCAGTTAATGTCCCTATATTCGTGACAGTTATCATGAACCCATTACCCAACATAAACAAAGTGCAGTTTTACGCACCAGAGTTCGTACCCTTTTTCAGAAATAATTTTCCAGGACTTTCTCACTCTTCAGATTGATTTTTCCAGGACTCCAAAATTCACATTAACGCTTTCACTCTCAAAAGTGACAACTAAATTATTTCTACTTACAATTTCAGCACATTTGGAGATAAACAAATGAGGGGAATAAACAGAAAGTAAAATAGCGACAAATTGATTGAACACTTAATTCTTAGAA
>OZ037995.1:19091326-19166326 GCA_964035705.1 Porites rus
TGTCTGTAGCATTCTCAGGGTGCTGATCAAAAGAACAACTTTTTGAACAACTTTGTGTAAATAGCAAGCCATAAGTACTGTTAGATGCATTCTAGAGTTCTTTAGCAGTGATTGCAGTTTCTATGCAATGCGCATGTTTTCAAAGGAAAACTAGAAACCGGGATGACTTAGAGGAGAAAAATCTCATGGATATACTCACCATTGACTTCATGTATGTACCCACTACGAGTCTTGAGGTGATTTAAATGGTTGTGTTCTGTTGTAGATAACCTGCGTAGATTATGGTTAAATGCTTATTTTACTCCTTAAGGTTAATGAATGAGGTATAACTGTTAGCTTTTAGTTAGGGCTGGGTAACACCCTATGAATATCACAAAAATTGCTGCTAAATCCAGCGATTGCCTTTGTAGCTTGGTGGATAAGTAGTTTGAAGTACACGTACTCAGGTAGGAATCCTGGTCACTGGTTTTTTATTTGTTGTTTTAAGTTCATGTGGTTGGTATATCAGTGCGATCTTTACCCTTACAGGCCTTTAAGCGTAATCAATTTAGGAGGGAAATCTGGTATAAATTAAAAGACAAAACATACTGTTAAAGCCAAAAATATGATGAACTGATTAGTGATATCAAAGTGAGGCTCCATCCTGATACTTGTACAAAACTACTACATTCTTCCGTCAGGTTCCTTAATGATGACACTGTTCTTAGACTCTTTTAATTCTGATACTTTGAAACTTGTGTCAGTGCCTTCTGATGTTTCAAAGTCAGCTGCTGTGCACAGAAACATTGTAATTCTTGTGTAATCTCTTCCTAGTTCGCATTTATATTTGTCGAGTTCAAAATCATCTTGACCTGGTAAAGAAAGGGTATGGCTGCCATCTTCATATAACAGATCAAATTTTCCGTCGAAAGCCATTGACTTTTCAATTCCTTGACTCAATATCCTGGCATAGCCAGCAGTTTTTAAAACATGAATTGGAAGACGGCTGTGGATGAACAAGCCCCCCACTTATGTGAAAGTCTGGATCCACTAGTGAAGGGTGCTTCTATTATGCCCCTGTTCTAATTATTGCCCCTACCATATAAGTGCCTTTCTTCACAAAAGCACTCAACAAGGTATTAACTGCTGTCCAATAAACTTGTGATTATCAAAATCCCTGACATTAACTAAACAAAAACACCATATTTGTTCATTCTTTTTTAGTTTTCCAGATGCTGTTGTTTCCCAAAAAAAGAATACTATATACACTATGTCCCATAAGTGCCTTCCCTTGAGGTTCCAAAATGTAAAAAAGCACCCTCAGCATATGGCAAAAAATTTAAAGGAACTGCTAATTAGGGAAAAATTATTTTATCATTTTAGAAACGCCAGTCAGTGTAAAACACAGACTGCAGACTGTTGTTCTCACCATGCAAAGAAGTAGGTGACAACAATAGGCCCTTTGTTTCAAGAACATCAAGACACTAGTCCGCAGTTAATCTGCAGTCTGCATTGACTGAACAGCAACGACTCGAGTCACAACGGGCTTTCCACAACCGTTCACCACGTTAAGCATATCTAAATAACAAGAGTTGAACTTTGGGGAAAGAAAACTTAGATGAAGTTCAAAGTAAGGAAATAGTACTCTCTTAAGCAAAAATGTACTCACAAAGTCTTCCTTTCCACCGTCTGCCATTTTGTTTGACTTCACGGAAGCTCTCAGATGTAAAAAAGCCGGAAATTAAGATTGAAAGAAACTGGAGACCAGCAGGTGTTGAAGCGGCGGACCTAAGCAGTGCAAAAGTGAGTTTTGCCGTGTCAGATGTGGGTCACCGTACACTTTGAAGTGGTGGGCTTAAGAAAGAAGGGGGTGCGCAAGGGACACACCAAAGAAGAAGGTCCCTCTTCCCTCGCATAACACTCTCATATCCTCCGTTTTTTCCTGCGCATTACTTCCAAGCGCCTACTACGCAGGCTAAAGATTGGCCATTTATTGGTGAAAATGGCCTCCTTAAAATTTTGGTATAAAGAAAAAATCCTAAGAATGTATAATGAAATTATGGGAAAGACCTTTTGGGAAGACCTAATACGAATGCTAAATGTTTTTATGGGACGAAAAATTTCTATGATTGGCGAGATGCCAAAGTTTCCTTAAAATATCCTAAGAGAGAAAGGGTTTTAAGGGCAGCTCAGAAGTAGCACAGAAGAGTTCTTAAACATACAAAAACGATTTTAGATAGTAATTGAGATGCATTTAGAAGGATCAGTTATTGGGTTCTTCTGATAAGGAGGGAATGGCTTTTACAAAGAGTTTGCAACATCTTCATTATGGTTGTCTTATAAGTACAGCATTAAAAAAAGAATACGCCATCTGTTCACATGCTTTGTTATGTGCGAAAATCGTGAGACCCATGAGAATAGCTGCTCGCAGACTTCTGTGTTTAGATCCTCAAGGGAAAACAACACAAAGGACAAAGTTCTTCTAGTTCTAGTTCAAAAGCCATAGTGGTGAAAACAATGTCATCATTCCTTTAGTAACAAAGTGTTGAATTTGTCAAGTTAGTCTATCTTTTGAAAAAATTTTCTTCAATTACCGTAATATTATTTCCTTTGGTTACACAAATTGGCAGTCTTGTATGGATTGCAATTTTTCTTACTCCATTTATCTGTATGGTTGGCAAAGTGAAAGCAATTACACACCGTGTCCATAGTGGTCCTGTTTCTTGTAATATTACTGGCATCCTTTCTCACTGGATTTTGGGCGTAGCATTTCAAATGGCGTGCATCATCATAACACAGAACATCTAAAAGATAGTAAAAATAACATCCTTTAAGGGAAATGTTGTTTGACAGTACATGAATTAATACATTAAGAACTTTGTTGATTGTTTCTTTGTTGTACTGTTATAATCATGCTCATAACAAATATACTTACCATTGTCTTTTATTTTCTTTAACAAATTATGCACGTGCATACACTTGTGACTTGCTCTCAGCCTCAAAAAGCACCACATCAACCACGACGGAACATGGCCTTGCAAACAAGAGGATGCCTTTACAAATAAAACACTATTTTATGTTATTGGGTGTGCTTTCTTCGATGTTATTTAGCTGTCATAAGATAACTATGGTTGATAACTGGCTAAACAGATGATCCAGTTTCACAATATATGGTTTGATCAACACAAAAAATGTTCTTCGCAAAGTTACCTGCAGTTTTGTTGTTTTGCTTTTGTGTTTTGCTTTTTCTGTACCACAATTGAGCTTTCTCACAACACAATTTCATATTTTATATTATCATCTTCTTCCCAGTGGACACCAAAACCTCAACTACAACCCAATAACAGAAAAAAAGTATAATATTATTAGGTAAGTAAGGAATGCATTTAACACCATTGTTGCAAACGTGCATATGCAGATAAAAGAGCCGGGTGGTGGATCTCTGACCTACAGACCATGTGTAAACATGTGGCATAAACAAAAATTACTGAGCTTGCCTAAAACATTCTTCTTTCAAGTATCTCACTAAGATTTCAAGTTGCCAGGAAAAATCCCCAGCCCCCGGCTCTCGATGACAACCGTGGACTTTAATAACATAACAGACGTCTTTACAGAAGATAATAGCTTTAAACACTAACTTTAAGAGGACTGGACTTCCATTTGGCTAAAACAAAAAAAAAAACAGGGAGAATCTTTATTCATGGTCCATGGTCAACAACCTTTTTTGAGATAAATGTTGCATTCATAACTAGGTTTACCTTTTAAAGATTAAAACCCCACTGTTTGTACTGCTATTGTTTGATGACATCAATTATTGTAGCCGGCCCTGTCTCACTCCATGCAAGGACACAAGTTGTTGTTCATATCTCTCCCGTTTTATGACCTTGCTTTTCACTCTAGAGGAAGATTTTTCTCTCTTAGCCAACTCTTCGGTCCATCTGCCCAAAGAACCTTACAGACAAAAAATAATTCTACTATGACATTTGGAACTATAGTTATAGTTTATGACATTAAAGTTACACTAAACATTTTTTATGCCTCCTTGCCCGCTTGTCTTTTATACCCTTATTATAAAGAGAGCCTTTGGCTAAATTCTGGGGTCATCAGTCGAGCTATGTTTGCAAGAGCGCTTAAAGAAATAAGGAACAACGATGTGTTCGGTATAATTTTGGCCATGCAAGATGGCCGATTTGTTGTAAAAATATAACATCTTCAAACAAATTTAAGTAGCTATGATTATTTGATTTTTTACGGTCTGGCAAAGGTGAAGGCAAACTAACATAAATTATTGCATGACTAGGTGACATAAACATTTTTATTTGCAGGCAAATAAATTCCTATATTCTGGGCAAAACCAGTAAACTTGGTACATTTCTTGAGCTCAATAATCCCTTACATAAAATGTATCATGAAAACAAGGTTTTACCTACATGTATAAGTACACCAAATCTGGACATTATGCTATTAATTGTGCAACCACAAGTGTCTGTCTTTATTAAGAAGTACCATAATTCAAGAGCAAAGTAAATTGCAAGATGACAGGCCTTCTCAAAGACAAATTTCTGTACAACTCATTGCATTGTCTGTTTAAATTCGATGTCTAGCTTTTTACTGCCTTTCAAGTTACAACCAAAATACATTTCAATTATTTCGAATAATGAAACCTAGAAAGTATGTTACAGAATAGGTATGGATGTTATATGCCTGTTCATTAAATCTGGTTGCAAAAGATTGAAGTACATTATTCTCCTTGAACTGCAAAGTGAATGTAGAAAATCTAAACACTCAGCTGTGCATTGAAATAAACAGACGATTTCATGAGTCATACCAATACATGTTTTAAAAAGGTGCAGGGCTTGAATGTATTTTGGTTTTACTTTTGTCACGAATTTATGGAAATAATTATTGAATATATTTTAATTATCATTTAGATCACGACAGCTGTTTCAATTAGTAGTTGCCGATAAATGTTTCATGGTAGCTTAAGGGCATGGTTGTGAAAGTTGTGTTACTACACTTAAAAGGTTTTTTTATTTTTAATAAACATTCCAGTGCATCAAAATCAGTATCATCTATCACAACAATGTATCAATTCTTACCTCAAAAATTTTTCAATCTGCCCCCGCTCTGTATATTGTCGGTCAATAGCATCCTTGCTCGTCGTGTAGCACTTTGAAATATACCAATTCATAAGGAAGATTTTCACACATATTCCATACAATAGGTGAGATAAATACAGGAAACGCAAAGTTCCATGCACAGTTTCAGGTCGATTTACACAGCTTTGATCAAAACATTCTCAGTTTCAAGAATAGTTTATTCTAAACCATAAGAAAAGATTTAATTAGAAGTTGAATTTTTCGCTATTTCTCTTTCACTTTTAACATTCAGTTCATTTTATTTTATCACATCTAAGGTGAAACAGTACTATTTATCACACAGACCTCGGACAGAATGCAGTATTTCACAGTTTTTCAAGACAAATTGCGCTCAGTCAATATTCAGGACAATCAAACATGGCGTTTTAGCAAGACCGTTCCAAAAATTTCCAAAATCACCTATGAGGCCAGCCGGTTCTCACTTTTGATGAGTGCCAAATTTGCAGTGACTAACAATCAATAAAAGAAATGTAATTCCGTGAAACATTTACAGAGGCTACAATTTTCATTCACGAAGACAAGTATTAAAGTGTTTCTAAAAATCCTGAGTCTTAAAGCTTTAAGCTTAATGAGTTTATGTTTTAAGCCGGCCTCTTGGTGTTTGCTTTTCTCACAGGTGAATTTGAGGCCAGAAATCGCTCAAAGTTTCTTTCTAACATTTTCTTTCTATTTGCAGTTAGAAAATATATCTAAAGGCTTTTTAAAGTTCTGTAAGCTTATATCAAACCTGATACCAGGTCAGATCATTGTCTCAAATCTTAGAAACGTGCATAAACTTGCCGCATAAACTGTGCTCGACTACATGAAATTAGATAAAAAAACAAACATCAAATACAATAATTACCCAGGCTTACCATTCGAGCTACAGCTCCTAAAAGCTATCAAGTAATGCCAGAATTGCTGGAGAATTTTGAACCCTCTTTAATACGCATCAAGCAAGGTGAAAAACGAAAACTATGCCATCCGAAATCAGATTTCCAACTTTAACAAGCGATGCATGTCTCTCCCAAACAACCAATAAACAAATAGCCATAAATAACAGAAGACTCTTGATAGCCGCTGTATTTCATTTTGTACATCCAGTGGAAAAAGACAGTTAAAAACATCACAAGTTGACACAAGACTATCAGGATCAGCTGTCAAAGTAAACAAGTTTCAAGATGCTGCATAAATTTTCCGCATGAACTCACCTGTGAAATTTTGACCAATCACAGCATAAAAATTGAACGTACAGTGTAACCAACCCATGACCTGGGTAATAAAAGGTCTACCCCGCCTGTATTTTAAATAACTGGCTGAATTTTCGCATCTGCGGTTGGGTTGAAATTAAAATCTTAATAGTGTGGGGCCATCGTGACGTAAACACAACATGTTTCATATAAACATTTAAAAAATAAAATTGAGCCTGCGATCATTTGAAAACCAGTAACTTACCAGCAGATAACTTCAAAAAAAGTACTAGACCTCGCTAGGTCAACACCTGAACGGGCAATACAGTTAGGTGATACTGGTCAGCAGATACCTTGTTTTGCTAGCTGTCAATTGATTACAACATTGACTTGCAATCAGCTTCTTTCTGGGCTCCCAGAGTAGTTAGAAAGTGAGAAAGTAAACATTGGTTTTCCTGTGGTGCGGAAGGATGGCCAGGGGCAGTCGGTTGGTGTATAGTCACGTGATTACCAAACTTTCTGGGATGGGTAGATTTACAAAGCTATGGGGCTCCGCCCATGCGCACTTTGCATGCATGTGGAGCTCTGCTATGAAGAACTATAACCAAATTAAACAGTAGAAATAAGTGTTCATATCGATACTTAAATCCCACATGATCTCAGTCACATCCACTTTGGGTACAAACTTGGGTCATGGTCTTCTACACTACTCCCCTCCCAGCTTGCAGTACTACTTGCACTTGGAGAAGCACAAGCTACAGTGATGAAAGGATTTTGCCCCCCAGAAAACGGCTGTAGTACACTGTATTGGCTTGGATTGTTGTGATAAGCACCTCCAGAGGATGTACATGATCTTGCTGACAGTGTCTTGGTGCATTGAACTAATAGTTACTACCTTGAAGAGAATTCAGCTGCTGAAACCCTGCCAGTATAGCCTGGCTTGTTTTTTAGGTTCTGGTGGCCCTGTTGAGACCCTTTGAGTAAATCGATGACACTGCACGTTCAGCAAATAAAATATAAGACCACAATAGTCAGTGTAGATGACTGGCTTATTGAATCTTTAAAGTTCTTGTGACGCCCTCATAAGCCAATAAGGACTGTGTAACTAAATAATGAAATTCACATTATACATACTCTTCAGCTCCTCTGCATGAGCCTTAAAAGAGTCAATGCAAATGAAATGATCATATGGTTGTACAGCCCAGTCAAACACCAATGCCATCTTCGTCTTAAAACATTTAATGCATACCCACTTCATCAGTTCAAAGTAGACAGACTGCAAATTATATTAGTTGCTAAAAAAGATATATCTACGTGTTGCAACAGTAGGATGTTCATCAGTAGGATGCCTAAAATGCATGCAATTCCAAAATTGGTTTCGGCTTCATTAAATCCTATACTAATTGCAGAACATTTTAGGAGGAGCCACCCACCATGTGAGCACAGTCACGGACAGCACATATAAGTGAGGAAAATAATGCAAAGTAAAATTAAGACGTTACTTAACGAACTAAATGTACACGTCAATTAAAAAAATAACAAATAATGCGCATGCTGAAAATAAAATTGTACACGCACACGTACCGAGATACAACGGAAATACAACACTAAGCAATAAATAAGTAATATAAGGATACGATGGTGCAATTCAAGCCTGGATTGCTAATCTCATCTCTCGAAGGGCTGCACCATACTTCTGGACGATAAGACCATGGCAACTGAAGAATTTATTAAATGGGTGGGTTCACATTCCATTCATCGAACATTCCATGGTGATCGAAGAGAGTCGTGTTCTACAATCAATCGGACCATTAAAATAAACAGATGACTGCCACATCCAGTGAACAAAATATAAAACTACAAATATCACAATGGACTGCTGGTCTAGCATATTTTTAATTGTCCTGGGATGCATCATGAGCCAACACATTGTTTTGAGCAATGTGTCACCAAATATTAAAAAGCACTTTGAGTAAACCCTGTGCTGCAATCTGAATGATATTTATACATGGTCTTAAACTCCTCAGCATAAGTCTATGTTACCCACAATTAGCGGAGCTAGTCTAGGTTGGCAGCAATACGATAATTGTCTCCTATAAAGTCGGCAAAACAACGTAAGTAAAGAGAAAGCAAAAATAAAATGAAATAAATAGATAAAAGGTAGCACTTATAGAGATAAAGAAGGAAAACACTTAACCTGAATAAGGAGTTTAGGTAGGAACTGCTAATGGTACTCATATCAACTTACACCTTCTTAGTCTCCAAAACCTTGATCAGTAATTTATGTGATCTACGCGTGAAAGGCTTTTGCCCTGTTCACTTAATGGAAGAAGAGTTTGGTTCCAAATTCTTACACAACTTCTAGAAAAAGAGTAATAGCTGATTGAGTCTAGATCTCTGGACATAAAATTACCTGCAACAGAAAATCTGCTATAATGAGTGTGGATCATGTTAGACTGGATGAACAATTCAGAAATTTTAGCTATTTTATCAAATGGTCAAAGGGAAGTACAGCCCAATCACCTATCACTTAGAACTTCATCTTGTAACACTTAAAACAAATCTGTCTTGCCAGATGCTGAATAACATTTCATGCATCCATATTTGATCTGCAAAGTCAACAAAAATAATTATAACAAACGGCAAAGAAACTTAGAATGAGACCCCAGTCTTGCTCCAAATCTCTTAAACAAAGGCCCACTAAATCACAAAGCCAAGCAGTATTTGGCGCAGATAACAATTTTGGGGTTAGGTTTAGGTTAGAATTGAAGCTCTGTTAATATGAGAATATTATCACTACTTCTCAAACTCATTAATAATTCATGACGTTATAAGCCAACCAGAGCTCCCCATTCGGGTCAGGTGGATGACTTTGAAACTCAATGAAACATCAGTTGAAAATCACTAGTGTTTCATCGCATTTTCATCCCTAGTGTTTCATCACGTTTTCATCACTAGTGATAAAATTGTTCTCAATCTGTCTATTCATAGATTACTCAAACACAGCTTAACATAAATCATTAATTTTTAATAAACAATAGCCAGGAAAGACATTTCAAATCACAAACTGACTCCCTCTTTTTCTTTTTGTTTCACTTTCAAACCAACGCCAGCTCGAGTCCCATTCTTCATTTCTGCATCCAATATTCATCTAAAGATAGCAAATCTAATGCGGAAAAGAGAAAAGTTCCATGCAATTTCCTTAAGTTTTAAAATATCAAACGGCCCCCCTCTCCAATAACGCCAATTCACGCACCTTTTGTCTGAAGAGTCCAAGGGATTGAACTGGATGGCTGGGTTCTTTTCCACCATGAATCGGTGAATGCCACACACAATCTGGTACAACGTTTTCGAAGGGTATGGACCTTTGGAACACTTTGCCACCTCCTGAACAAATGTGGACAACCAATAGTTGAGCGTCAATTCGTCCATCTCTGTTATGGGCCGAGTAAGTGGCTGAACTTTGTCCAATTCTTACTCTTTACAATACACTTCGCACTCGTTGTCAATCCTCAAAAATGCCTACTGCCTACTTTTTTTAATATCTGGTAGACTTTGGTACTGCTCCCTCTACACAACGTTCTTCTTCCTTGATTGTTTTCGGGAAGCGAAACCTTCCTTTGGCCATAGCAAAAAGAATATATAAATCACTTCAAGTTCATAACGCTTTTAGAATATAAATTTGGTGCAGCGCGAAACTATTGGAAAACACCCATTACAACAGTGTTATTTTCTTTGTTGCTATTTACTGCTATTTTCTGCTTTGTAGTTATTTGAAGCTAAATAAATAAATAAATTAACCTCGGGCAGTCTTAAGTCTTGAGGGTTACTTGGTGGATAGTGACCTCTGGAGTATGTGAGCAGTCCTAAGGAGGACAATCTTCTGATGCTCTGTTGTTATTAGAATATGCCACTACATCTCCAAGCTTAGTGCCTTCGGGGGTCAACCTCATGCAGCAGCTAACAGGGACACCCACAACAACAGTGTTATTCAATGTCTTTGTTGCTATTTGCAGCTAAATAAATAAATAAATGAACTAAGAGCAGTCATGAGTCTTGTGGATTACTTGGTGGATGGTGACCTCCTGTGTACGTTAGCAGTCCCAAGGAGTACAATCTTCTGAAGCTCTGTTATTATGAGATTAGTACATATCACTGCATTTCCAAGCTTGGTGCCCTCGGGGTTTAAACCCATGAAGCACCAACAGAGAAAACTCCCACAATAACAGAGTTATTCATTTTCTTTGTTGCTATTAACTATGCTCTGGCTTGGTCTTGCATCCAGTATCAAAAAACTGCTGCAGTGAATGGTGCGTAAAATCTTGAAAAGGCCCTGAATTTTAGTAGTCCTCTTGAAAAATCGTGGAATGTTGATAGAGGTCTTAAGTCCTTGAATCTCCTTGAGGTCCTCCAAAAGTACGTGATTTGTTTATGAGGTCTTGAAAAGTCCTTGAAATTCACTACCTTGCATATGCCATGCTCCATTTTCTGATCAGTTCTGATCTACACGTTAACCACCAGCTTCTGTTTAACTTTCTTGCACATTTTGTCTGCTAGGTAGCTTCCTTCACTCTTTCACTGCTACCAACCTGCTGGTAGTTGAAGCTAAAGATCCTTTAACATAAGCTGAAGATCCTTTAACGAGGGAGCCAACACCCGTTAAATTGATAAACTCAAGTAATTTAAAAGGAGGGTCTAATTATGTATCAATTTCAATGCCATCATTAACAGACTGTCTGGGAGGAAAGCTGAGATCTTGAACTGTACATGGAATTCTGGAGTCGCTTTCAGAACACACTTTAGAGGAGATATAACACACTCAACAATAAAAGGATTAGACCGAAAAAGGTCCAATGCTACAGTCTCAGTCAAAATGGTTGGGACAGTTTGGGGTCTTCTTGTCCCCTCAATGTTGGTGTACAAGATTTGGTGACCAAACCATGATAAACAACTTTGAGAGGGACAAGGGGAGCACAAGAAGGAAAAAAACAGCATTTGGTTAAAGTGTCCCAACTATTTTTGTCTCAGACTGTGTCGGGGAGGAATTTGAAGGCATGTTGACAGATACAGAGGTTAATCCGTAGGTTAGTCACAAGCGATGGGTTTGTTGGTTTTGGTTTGTCGGGCGTCCATTGTGTTTTGCAAACGTTTCTATAGCGGTGAACTAAGTTATGTGGGCATAACAACATAACACAAAGAATGAACAGTTCGCAGAAATTTCTGGTGCAGAGTAGAGTATTGGAAAATAAAAGGAACTGAGTGTGTACTAAACCGTACACAAATAGCTTTTAAGTGACTGATTGATAGCGTGACAATATAGCATGTGCATACTATCTACGTAAGATTCAGGGTTTTCATATGAGGAGAGTTGCTCGAATGTGCCACATTTCTAGAGAAAATGTGTGGAGAATAATAGAGAAGGCCTCTTTGCCAAGAAAGAGTGTAGGAACAAGGCCCAAAGGGACACCTTTCTAACTTAAGGGCAAGAGGCAAAGGACAGCTGAAAGAACCATTAAGCGGTTTCGAGAGAAAGGGGGAAACTTTTCCTCCAGTTTCGAGGAATATGCAACAAGCCAGGATTATCCCCAAGACGTATCAGCGAGAATAGTATCCCGCTTTCTAAATTTTGAAGCATACTATTGACTACAAGCCCGTAAAAAGGGTGACCAACAATAGTGTGACTGTTTGGTCCGACCCCAAAAAGTTTCTTAATGATGTTCCAGGCTACTGCTGTGAAATCGACAACTTTTTATAAGTTGTCTGCAACATATGTTAATTTGGCCTTGCGGCAAATGGTGACATTGGTTCTCATTCTTCACCCCAAATATGCACGTTCCTGAATAGCTCTAAAACAAACTACTTTGCCATTAATGTGGGAATTGAGGTATAAAACATGAATCATATCAAACGAGGACGACACCTATCCTTAAAACCTGATAAAAAGCGTTATACTCGAGGTGTACACGGGTCACCGTACATTAATTCAATTAAGATATTTATAAGTTTCTTTCAGTGAACAATTGTGTCACATGATCAAAGTCTTAATAACTTGTCTTACATGTATCAAGGCGCTATAAACCTTGGCTAATTCAATTAGGTGTGAAAGTACCTTATCCTTTTCTTTCTTAATCCATTATATATACTAGAGAGGTCTTAGAAAACGCCCTGGATAGTATGGTGACCCATCCAATCGTGTCTCCACTGGTACAATATATTAGCAGCAAGATACACAGCCTCCGAAATAATGCGGGCAGTTTTGACTCATACGTTGTTCAAAACGTAGAAAGCTTTTTTAATACCTTGGAATGTTGTAATTAAAGGAACAAAGACTACTTTCCCCTAGTGATTGTCCTCTCTCTTTCTATCTGTGAGATCTGTAATGTTTCTCCCCCAAAAAATGGCTCTGAAACGTGCATATAGCTGCCTAGCTATTTCCTGCCACTAGAGCCAACGAGGAGTCACATACCTAAAATTCCTCTAAAACACAGTCTCAGTCAAAATGGTTGGGACACCTTGGGGTCTCCTTGTCCCCTCAATGTTGGTGTAAAAGGTTTGGTGACCGAACCGCAGGAACCCAAGTGATACGACAATTTTCAATGGGTAAACTCAAAGGTGGCCTCCAGGTCTTCACCAAAAATAATGTGTTTGTATGATGGAGTGTAATACCTCTTATGGGGATTGGTATGAGCAGATACTCAATGTAACAAACACTGAAGTGAATATTATAAGAAATGTTGATACGTACGAGGTGCAAGAGACAGTATCTTGCCTGGAAAATCATGGACTCCTTGCTTTGAGACAGCTGTCAATGTTCAAAACATGTAAGCATTTTGCCACACTTGCTTCTTTTTAAATATCAGTATACGTGTCGGTGACTCAGATATTCATTCCGTGCCAATTGGGAGAAGTTTTGGTTGTTGGTTTGATTCTAGGCTGTCCATGGCATCACATATCACAAAACTCTTTGCCTCTTTATTTTACCATATTTATAATATTTATCGGATCAGAAAGTATCTTTCACGGCAGTCAGCTGAGATACTTGTCCATACATTCATAACAAGACGCCTTGACTATTGCAATGGTCTTTTATATGGGCTACCAAACTGCTTGTTGAATAAACTGCAACGAGTACAGAACGCTTGCACCAGACTGATTTTTAGAGAACAGAAATTTTGTCATATAACTCCTCTTATTTATGAATTACACTGGTTACCGATTAAATATAGAATTGAGTTTAAAATACTTCTAATTAGTTTTAAGATTCTTAATTTTTTAGCACCTACTTATTTATCGTCTCTCATTTCTCTTAGGCTCCCATCTAAATATAATCTAAGGAATTCTAGCGATAATCTTTTACCGAGTTATCAACGTTTTAAATCTAAAGCTACACTAGGTGATCATTCTTTTACCTGTGCTGCACCGAAACTGTGGAATGCTTTGCCATTTCACGTAAGAAGCGCCAGCACAGTTAGTATTTTTAAAGGCAAGCTAAAAACTCACCTTTTCCGTCATGCATTGTAAGTTTACTCTTAATTGTAATTTTGGGTTTTTTGCCTTTTATTTCGTTTTTAATCTTGTCATGCGCATTTGAACATTTTATAGAATTTGTGCATTATAAATGTTTTATTATTATTATTATTGTTATTATTATTATTTAGAAATTGTATTGCCTTTCAAGTGAAGTGTATGTAAAAACCTGTAAACCAAAGGGGCATTTTCTTGCAAAGAGTTCATGTGTTTGACAAGTCAAGCTATGGGCATCTTTCAAACTTTCGATATAATGTTCCATGACTTCAAAAAATAATATTCCACCATGCATAACACACAGATGAAAGCTCAATGAGGTCGGCTAGTTCAAGGTACTGAAAAATCAAATGCCAACTAATACAATCCACAGGAGATAGTTTAATTCGATTCTGGGAGAAAACATAAACTGCAACTCAGACAGTGCTTACCTTAGCAAACGCGTGGATTGTGAATAACCTGTGGTCAATTATCTAAAGTGATTTCTCAGGTAAGTCTGAAATCAAGACCCATTGCACTGAGCCTTTTATGCTTTGTTTTAGGTGTAGCTGATGAAATGTATCTCCCTTTGATTGGAGTATTCTTTTCATAATTTCCGCTATATTTGATTTCTTTTGAGTGCAACCAATCCTCAGTCGTTATTTAGCACACTCGCTCATTATCAGTGGAATTTCTGTAATCTGTCAACTTCAAAATGGCTGAATGGTAAGGTTCATATACACTCTGATGAATAAGTGTAGATGGAACATAATGATAATTGTAATGAAGAAAAATATTATAGTCGATTATGGGAACTCTTACCAGAGGTTGCAGTGTACTTATTTATTTAAGGCATTTTCTTTTAGGGTAATGACATCACATACTCGAAAGAAAAGAAAAGTTTTGTTAGTTTATTCCTAGTTTACTAATCATCTATAATTATTAAAGATTACAAATGAAAAACATGATTTGCAGGAAAATGAACTGCACAGGTTTATTTACTAATACATAAACAGCTGCATGAGGACTTATTATAATTATTCTGGCCAACCAAAGCACATGCAGACAATTCAATCAACTAATCAGAATTTGAAGCAAATCCCTGCAGCTACCAAGGGGTTAACAATAGGAGAAAGATCCAACACAAATTAAGTCAACTATTAAAGTCCTTTAAAAAGCTGCGATGAAAGTTGCGCTTGAATGTGTAGATTTCTTTTTTTGAGCCTGGCGAGGTTTCAACTGAAACTGTATGAATTCACATCATATATAAACACAATAGATCTATTGTATGCGAGGGCTCAATGTTCAATCCTTGGTTATTGTACTGTTTGCTCAAATTTTCTTTCAGTTTGGCGAGTGTCATAAATGAGTAAACAAACAAAAAATGAAATTTGAACATAGGGCAACACTGAACCACGACACAAACACAATCAAAATGGGTTGACCATGATAAACTAAAACCTCTCACCAGAGAGTAAACACACATGAAAACCAGGAATTTCGTTTTCTAGCCAGCGAAAAGCATCATCCATTGTACTTTGGCCAAATCAGGTGTCTTGTTTCGTGTCCTCACTCCATAAGTCAATGATCTCGGTTCTCCTTTTCTGATCTCCAATTTGGGCCACCACAGAAAACCCATGAATTGATAGGCCTCGTTTGCCATACCAGTTGCGCTGGATTTCCCAACTGCGGATTTTAAGTTAGAGTTTCACTTTATGGTGAACAATGACTATACTTTCACTGGGCTGAAGATTCTTCAGAATGAACTTGTAATACTCAGACTGTTTCTTTGTGTATATTAGACTACTAACATATTGCTTGTGCACTTTGAGTAGATTATCAAGGTTCTACACTACTATCTGGCTGCATTACATAGCATGGCCAGAGAACAAGCCTGTTTCCCTGTTTAATGTTGACAAACTTGATGAAACCATAATCAAATAGACTACAACTTCAACTTCAACTTTCAACTTTATTTAAATTTGAAAATATAGCAAGAGATACATTGGGACTGGCCTGCAGTTAGCGAGGCTATTCGAGGCAGGCCAGGCTACATAATTTACAACAAACTAGACAAATACAAAGAAATTAGGCGTTATATAAGTATATACAATTTACATTAAGGACGGTGCCCACTAATGGGAAGTATTTTTTCCCAGATAATGACTATGTGAGACTAGTAGATCATGTCAGGGGCTATTGAAATCCAAAAAGAAAACTGGGGGTAACCACGCATTTTTCAGAGATAACTGCGCTTCAATATGGAGAAAAACGCTGAATAGGCGTTTTTTAAAAAAATGATAAAAAGTTATTTTTTCCCAAAATTTCAGAGTGTACACGTGAACTGGCACAAATGCAATGATAATTGTAACAAGGTTTCAAAATAGGCAGCAAATGATAGCATAACAACTGCTCTTTATACGTCTTTTTTCGAAATATCAGCACAACTAGGAAGTTATCAGCAGTTACCCCTCTCCAAGCGTTTGCCTCAAAAATAGTGTAAACGACATTTTCCCCGAACCAAAAACTGATCGTTTGCGGAGTAGGCTTATTACTTTCATTTCGTAAGATAAAAAGTAGGGGTTACCACGCGTTTTTAGAAGTTAAGAGTGATTTTCGGTAAAATTCGAACTTCGGCCTGACACGGTACCTCATCGATTTGGCTGATTTTTGGCATGTAGTCTTAGAATGGTGTCCTAAATACTGAATGCATATTCTAAGGTTCGATTTCTCGTTGGTTTCAAAGATACAGGAATGACAGTTTTGACGAGGCCTCGAGCGGCCGCCATGTTGGTGAACTGAAGGAGATTTACAGTAATTAATTCTAGCCTTATCATTAAAATAACTTAATCGTGACTCATACAGTTGCAAAGAACTATCCTTCCTCCTTTCATTTACCTACTCTTATCTGAAAATGGTTAAGCCTGAGCTACGAACGGCTATAACTTCTCACAGCACTTTTTCGGTACTTAAAAGGTACACAAATTTGGTAGAAATTGGAAGGCCAATATCACCCATGCCACATCGATTTAGACTAAGCCATTTTAACTAAACATAGTTTGTTTATAGCTAAGTTAGATTGTTGAATAAAATAATTGGGCAAATGCAACGGAACAGAAATATGATTGCATGAATGCGCAGTGGTTCAGCCACTTGGCCGCTAAAACTTCAAAACAAAATTCGGTGAATATTTGAAAAGAAAATTCTTTAAAAATTTATCGTGCCTCTTAAACCCTATCTATCGCTTAAAAAACCCTCCCTTGTAATGTAAACAGATTATCTTTTGATTCTGATCTTGCGAAGAGCAGAAATATGCGCTAAAATGAAAATTATAAATTTTGTTACACACGGTACTAGCTCAAGTTCGCTCTTCGATTTCCCAGACCAATCGGGAGCCGCTCGTGTACTGCACAGTTACAATTTTCTCTGTAGTATTTTGCTGTATAGAGCTACAAATTACATATTTTCTTAGGCAAAGATAACGCAAACGTTGTCAATTTTAATCAAAAGGCTAGAAAAACCAACCGTGCACTGTAGCTTTATGCAAATTGTATGGTATTCGATAATTACACGTGTAAACAGGAACCTACCTTTGCTAATGCAAATCTTTCCAGCGTAAGATATACAACTAGTACATGAAATGAGATTAAAGAACTCATCAAGTCAAATTACCTGATCTTACCGTCATTACTGAATAATAAGTCCGCAAAATATGACATGGAATGATCGGTGGGAGACGAAGCTATTTTTAGGAGGACAGGGAACTGCACGCTGGAACGGAACTGAAATGAACAACCTCAATCAAGTTCAGTCTTCTTGACGCTATTAAACGTTTCACCCGAATTTGAACAGGAAGTTGTTTTCTATTTTCTTTCTCATTCTTGCATGTATTCTGCAGTTCGCCCACTATTTTTTCGTAACTTTTAATTTTCTAGCTAACTGGAACTGTTAAGAACTACCAACCCCCCTCCCCCCTCCCCCTCTTTGAGTGAACTTTCATTCGGTCTGATTCACAATAATTTTCGAACGGTGACAAAGTGAAATTTGAAATGACATTTTGTTTAGTATTTTTAAAAGCTCCTTCTTTTTTTCCCGATAGCCAGGAATGTTTTGAACGTAAAGGCTCAAGTGGCGGTGTTTTTCACGACTCTGCTTGTAGACTGACCTCACCACCAGCACCACGGACATAAAATCTGATCGGAGAGGGTCATACAGTAACTGATGGGTCTCTGAAAAGCGAAATGCAGTCACTTTGGGGCGAGTAGGCTATATAGATGATGAACTCATTGTTTATAACCCCATAACCGTATCCCAAAAGTCGAGCCAGCCCGGGGCGAGCGAACACAATTTTGGGGCCACTGGCCACGCCCTTATGTTTAGCGGGAAATTGGTTGATTAGTCAAATCTCCTTAACTCCACGACCATGCACCTTTCCAAATATAGCCCTTCTAATCATCATATAGTTAGGGCCTCCCGTAAGCATTTGCAACTATTTTGATTCGTAGAGGACTGTTTAACAGTTTTCATTACTTTAATGTCTCGTAAACAACACGAGGTACATGTTCTGATCTCTCCCCCCCCCACCCTTCCCCCATCCATAACAAAAAATTTTCAGACCAACACTGAATTGCATGAAGGCATGTACAAAAATATGACCATCTCGAGGCAAGGTTCATCACTGTAACTTACCACATAAAAGCCTTTTCGTTGTTTGCCATCGACTGATTCTGTTCTGAATACTAAGGTCCCATAAACAACGCCACGTTTAGAAAGAGCCCGCCCTTGTCAATCCAAGAAAACCCAAGTAGCGATTTCACCAACGGACATAAGCCGTAAGAAAAGGACCGCGTTAAATAGTTCATGAAATCACAAACGCCTCATGACACCTTTAATTCACTCTTTCTTCGATAAACTAATTTTTAATTTTTTAAGCATAAATGACATCAGAATGCGCGATTATGAGCATTGTAGCTTATGAAAAGAAAATTTAACACCTGATGCACATGAAAGCGTCTAAGAAGGGGACTAGGGGAAATTAGGAACATTGTGCTTACCGCTGGAAAAATATTGGCTAGTTCTTTGAATAGACTCAATTAAAGCCGTTTTTGTTCAGTAAGGAGCTGTTAGATGGGGGGAAAGCTACATAAAGTAGATCGCATCAGAATACGGCATAGGACTAGGCTCTCAAAATCGATAAGCTGAATGCAAGACCAATTATTATGTAAAACAGAGAAAAATTCCTTGAGGGAAAAAAATTATGGCTAGGGAAAAGACCCGAATGTGGAAAGTTAGGATGGTAGCTTCTTTTCAGGTAATCGATCATTTACGTTAACTTCCGCTATCCGACGGGCATATCGGAAAGACTGAATGGATGAGAGTATAACACATTCAAGAAGAAACAAATTTGTGATTTTTCACAACTCAATAAAATAACTAAAATTGTGTACTACTCGGTTATACAAGATTTTCGTATGATTTTTGTATGATGACGTCATCGTCCTATAGTAAAAAGCGTTCGTTTTTTACCACTGATATTACGTCAATCGGTACACTTATGTTGTCGAAAGGTCCGTGAGCATGGTAAATGATTTTACCTTAAACTGCAGACACATCTTCAATCACTCCTTATTGTTCGCGATATCGGATAAACACTCTGGTCTCTAACTGAATTTTCTTTGCTGTTTACTTATTTTGAATTAGGACTGTCTTGAGTTGTCCATGCATTGTCTAGCGATTTTAAGCTTTTTCAAGGAAACAAAAATCTGGAATTGTCCCTAGGGTGAGGCATTTGCGCACAGTTTTAAAGCCCTTCAGTGGGGTGACTGTGGTTTTTGTTGTCCCGGGCTCATCCCTCATTCTTCTTAACCCCTTCCAAACCAATTTTTCTGTTTATCAAGAATCTCCTCAAAACGGGCTTCGTGATTGAGACAAAATACCTGAAAATTGTACACGGAACCGTTGTTAACGGTGTACAAGGTAGAATGAGTCTATTCATTACTTTGCCAACGCCCAATTTTTAAAACCGGAAGTAATGATGTTTATTTCAAGGGCTCATGTCTCATGGGTTTTGAGTGAATCTTCAAACGCTGTTAATACATGTAGCTGGAACTATCATCGCATCGATCCTCGCTCACTAATAATGATAACTTATATCAACTTCCATTATTTATTGCCTGGCTAAGATTTTCACGGATTCTTCAGTTCAGTTGTTTGAAACCAGGCGGCTTCACGTGAGTTGTAACGCCAGGCAAGGAACGTGACGACCCGCGATATGCGTGGGAAAATATTACTTTTTTTCGATCAAGGTGGAAACTGGCAACTTTGTCGTCGAGTAAGGTAATACATCTCAATTTTCATTACTATGGTTAATTTTAAAAGCTCTGGTTTCGGTAAAGGAACTGGAGGAAAATCAGGAAAATTCCTGTTCGACTGTGATGGTTGGATTTTGTTTACGCGTCATAGCATAAACATAACAAATTCATTTTCCTTTTCCTTATACAATCTGCCTTTTTTGTACTGTTTTTCGCAGCAGAGTTATCGATTATATTACAGAGGCTAATTTTATTACACAGATCACTCAGATTTAATGACAGAAACTCTATTATCATTGCAATTTTGGCAACTCCTGGCGAGTATTCGGTGTACAGATTATTGACAAAGTCGCTAGAACAGTCTTCCATTCATTACTTTTGTTTCTGCTCCGTTAAATTTGCCCAATTTTTTTATTAATGAACTCGATTTAACTACAAACAGTGAGTATTCAGGCAGATTGGCAAGCTTCAATGCGATGTGGCAAAAGAGATATACGCCTTTAAAATTCTGCTAATTTTGCGGCTGTAAAAAATTCAAAAAGTATACCCACCAAAAGTTTAATCGATCGTTGCGAAAACGTTATCAATTTCGAAGTAGTTTCTAAAAATACAATAAAGAGGGATTGTTCTTTCAATCTGTATTGACAAAGGAAGATTAGCTTTGAAGACAGGGTTGTAGTCGAAGACTCAAAAGCAGCTTCTATTAACCAATATGGCGCCGGTCCGAGGCACCCAAAAACCGGCCATGTCGATAATTTCCGAAGTAGGAGAAATTAGAACCTAAAGTTACCTATTCCTTATTAAAGACCTCAAATCAAGTCTACATGCCAATTTTTAGCCAATTCGGTGAGATAGTGTGGCAGCGCCTTTTTGATATAGCTCGAATCTTACAGACAACTGCTCTTAAATTGGTTGGTTTCGACATTAACTTAATCGTTTTAGGGGTTATTTACAATTTTCCCCATCCCCTCTGTAAAGACACGCGAGTAAATATATCGTGTTTAAGCAAATGTTGTTTATTGCGGAACAGGCTTAAAAGAATGGATACATGTGCTTGTGGCTAGCCAACAAATAACTAAACTATTCGGTAATATAAAACGCTAAGGCATACTATACGTTCATTGAGTTCTTGTGGTTTCCGAGATAACCCACATTTCGTCACATCTTTCCTCTTATAAAGAAAACAAGAAACTAAATACAAGTGTTTAACTCAAAACTTGATAAACAACTATTCGTTATCTTATTCGAAGTTCATTGAGTCACAAAGTCCTTTAGGTAGGCTGGCCGTTTGCGCGAGAGTTCTGATCTGCGTAGTGGAGCAGGATGCGATTGGATGATGGGTGCTTGCGCTGGCTGACCGACTTGATGGTCTTGGGGTGTAGTCTCTGAGCTTGATGTAGCAGGCTCAGCTTCTTTGTAGTCCACGATAGGTGGTTCATTTGAACGAATCAGCTGACGGCGGTTGTGCCTGTAAATAGACTCGCCAACTTTCACTTCATAGCTTCGCGGGGCAACCTTTCCCAGGCAGGTGCCAGGGCTCCATGTCTTCTGTCCAGGCAGCTTCATGCGCACAGTTTCTCCCTGGTCAATGGGCTGTAATGGCTTTACATGATGATTGTAGTGGTGCTGCTGTCGCTGTTTTGAGCCTATGAGTGCGCGCGTCTCTTCTTCGGTTGTGTAACGAGGCTGTAGCAGAGTACCGGCCACAGGTGCAAGCGTTTTACAACGACGCCCCATGAGGCGCTGGGCGGGGCTGGTGCCAAATCCTTCAGTAGGGGTGTTGCGCCAATCTAACAGGGCTAAGAACTCCGATTGGCCTGATTCTCTGCATTTCGTGAAGAGCCTTTTCACTGTTTTCACAGCGTTTTCTGCCTTTCCATTCGATTGTGGATGATAGGGGGAAGATGTTGTATGTTGAAACATCCAAGTTTTCGCGAAAACAGAAAATTCGGCAGAAGCGAACTGGGGGCCGTTGTCTGTGACGAGCACGTCTGGGATGCCATACCGCGCGAATACGGCTTTCATTTCTTTGATAACATTGCGTGATGTCACGGTCTTGAGATGAGCAACTTCTATGAAATTGCTGTAGTAGTCGGAAATGACTAGTAGAGTGCGGTTGTCTACTTCGCAGAGGTCAGCAGCGACTTTGGCCCAGGGTCGGGCCACCACCTCGTGTTGTAACAGCGGTTCTTTGGCTTGCCTGTCGTGGTGTGCTAGACAGATGTCACACTTCGAGATGTACTGTCGCAGCTCGGCGGCCATGCGGGGCCAGTAGAGGGTATCGCGTGCTCTGCGAACACACCCTTCGATGCCGATGTGGGAACTGTGTAGCACTGCCATAAGCTCCTTCCGTAGGCTGGCTGGTACTACGAGTAGTTGTCCCTTGAAAACCAGTTCATCCTGAACGGTTAAGACGTCTCTTATGTCGAAGTACGGGTAGAGACATTCAGGAACGTCAGATCTTTGTTTTGGCCATCCTTGACGTATCGTAGCTCTTAGTTTCTGCAACACGGGATCATCTGCCGACGCGTGTTTGATCTGCTGCCAGCGTTCGTTGCTGACTGGAAGGAAGGCTCGGTGACCCACTGACTCTAACTCTTGTGTAAACTCACAAGCATTCACTTCTGGGAGAAATGCACGGCTGAGGGTGTCGGCCAAATACATATCGCGCCCTTTTTTGTACGCTACACAAAGACTGTACTTCTGCAGCCTCAGCAACATCCGTTGTAGTTGCTTGGGCGCTGTGTTGAGCTCCTTTACAAAGATCGGTTTCAAAGGTTTGTGGTCAGTTTCCACGTGAACTATGTCATGACCATACACATAAGGTTCAAAACGTTCGCACGCAAACACTATTGCGAGCAGTTCCTTTTCTATTTGGGCGTATCGCGTTTCGGCACCAGTAAGTGCTCTTGATGCGTAGGCCACAGGCTGACCATTCTGTAATAGGGCGGCGCCTAATCCAAATTGAGATGCGTCGCACTGGAGCGTAACTTCCTCCTCTAAGTTGTAGTATCGCAAAACGGGGGTAGTCACCACAGCTTTTTTCAAGGAGTCCAGTGCCTCTTCTTGAGCTGTTCCCCAGGTCCATTCAACCTCGTTCTGCGTCAGTTCTCTCAGTGGCTTAGTGATGTCGGACAGACGTGGAAGGAACTTGCTTAAATACTGTGCGAGTCCCAGCAGTCTCTGTGCTCCGGCTTTATCTGTTGGCGCTGGCATTTCGCTTATAGCCCGAACTTTGGCGGGGTCAACACGCAAGCCCTTGTCTGTCGCGATATGTCCAATAAACGGGACTTCCGTCAGTCGAAGGTTAATCTTTTCAGTGTCGAGCTTAACACCTTGCTCTTTGCAACGCTCTAGGAAGCTGATAAGGGCTCTATCATGGTCGCTGTTAGCCTCTGCAACAGTGTTCCCGCAGCCAATCACGATAAAGTCGTCAGCTACGACTTCAATTCCTGACAAGCCTTCGATCAGTTGGTGCATTCTCCACTGGAAAACTTCCGGAGCTGAACTAATACCGAAAGGCAGGCGTTTCCAACGGTAACGACCAAACGGAGTGTGGAACGTGGTTAGGTACGATAATTCGTCATCCAAGGCCACGTGCCAGAAACCATTTCGCGCATCAAGTTTTGTGAAAACTTTGGCGCCGTGTAGTCTTGTGGCAACGTCTTCAATTGTTGGAAGAGGGTAGTGCTCACGTTGTACGGCACGGTTGAGGTCCTTTGGGTCTAGGCATATGCGAAGTTTACCGTTTTTCTTGGGTACGGTTACCATAGAGCTTATCCAAGCTGTGGGGGAAGTCACAGGTGCGATAACTTCCTGTTTAACAAGGTCTCCTAGGGCTTCTTTAACTTTAGCTCTGAGTGCCACCGGAATGCGTCGAGGTGCATGTTGCACAGGGTCTACGGTGTTATCCAGTCTGATGTTGTGTTCACCAGCCAGTTTGCCTACGCCGTCACCGAAAACATCGGGATATTTCTCAATCAATGCTTCTCTCGTGATAGGTACGTGCGTGACTTTCTCCATAGTTGTCCGTTTGAGCGAGTAAACCGGAGCACTTCCTGTTTGTGGTTTGTTTAGTTTGTCATTGTCTGTGTATTTAATTATCTTCATACCCACGCAAGCTTTTCTCCCAAGGAGCGGGTGGATCGTGTTGCTGTCAACAAGTTTGCAATCCAATTTACACTTGAGTTCGTCACGCCATACGGTGATGCGCACTTGACCCACAACTGACAGTTTTGAGCCTCCGTAGGCCGCAAGTTGAGTATTCAAAGGTGTCACGCGTTCAAGACGGTAATCCTTTGTCGCTTTCTTGTAAAGGTTCAGCGGGATCACGTTGCATTGTGCCCCTGTGTCTGGTTGAAAACGCAGGTAATGACCTGACTCCAATTTGAGGGTCACAAGTTGGGAATCATCTAGATCAACTGCAGAGATCATCTCAGCGTAAAATACTTCCGATTCGCTGTTATCGCTGTCGACGGTTCTGACAGGTATATCCTTGTTATCACTCTTGGGATCTCTTTTCTTACTGCGACATTTAGACGTGAAATGTGAGACTTTGCCGCATTTCAAGCATGTCTTGCCATAAACCGGGCATCGTTCTCTCTTTGTTTGGTCATGCAAAGTGCCGCATCTCCCACATTCTTTAGTTGCGTGTTTGTCGCCGTGACGTTTTCGTCTCCATGGGACTTCAGGCTTCTTGCTTTGACTTGTGACTGCATTTATTTGTCCTGAAGGTTGCTCGACAAGCTTCATTTGAGCTATCGTACTCTCCGAGGCCCTGCAGATTTCGTCTGTTTTGTCTAGCGTTAACTTAGTCTCTCTTAAGAGTCTCTCCCTTAGCTTGTTGTCTCGAACACCAAACAGAAGGCGGTCACGAAGGATTTCATCAGGCGTGATTGTTTCAAAACTACAGCCCTCGGCTAACTTTCGTAGAGAGGTACGATACTGATCGTAGGTTTCTCCTGGCTCTTGCACTCGGCGGTTAAACTTGTATCTCTCGAAAGGAATATTTTTGCGTGGTTCGCAATAATCCCCGAACTTCTTCAACACAGGCTTAATTTTCTTATCGTCGGCGTCTTCTGCCCAATCGTTAAAGGTAGAATATACCTCTCTTGCTTCTTCGCCAATCACTGTTAGTAGTGTGGCCACTTGAACAGGCTGACCCTTCTTGTTTAACTCTGTTGCAAGTGCGTAGTTCTCCCACGCCAGGAGGAACTTTTTCCACCTCTCAGCTACGTTGGGGTCGTGTATTTCAAGGGGTGCTGGCGGCGGTAACGAAAATCCAGAGGCCATACTCTTGTTGACTTGTAGGCGATTGGCTATGTGTCATATGTTACCACTATAGCTCTCCACTCACTGCCACCATGTAAAGACACGCGAGTAAATATATCGTGTTTAAGCAAACGTTGTTTATTGCGGAACAGGCTTAAAAGAATGGATACATGTGCTTGTGGCTAGCCAACAAATAACTAAACTATTCGGTAATATAAAACGCTAAGGCATACTATACGTTCATTGAGTTCTTGTGGTTTCCGAGATAACCCACATTTCGTCACACCCTCCCCGGTCAGTTTCACTATTGCTTCACTCAACGTGGAGTACTCTGGGATATCCACAATGGCTAACAGTCACAGAAAACAACAACACATGAAGGAGAGCAAAAACAGAAAGTGAAGCAGAACATTTCATGGACTCTAAGGAAAACAAATTATACTATTTCATTCAAATGGAGCTTCTCCGTCTCAAACATTTAACAAAAATGTTTGGAGAAGAGCAATCTCCAAGGTATTAGAGATTACTTGCAACGCACATGGAGTAGTATGGCAAGCTCAAGATCCACGGCTGGTGCTGTAAACAAACTACTGCCGTGTAGTGGAAAATAGTCGACAGGGACTCTAAGACAGGTACCCCTTCAATCGTTTGCTTACCTGTACATGTCCTCAAGATTTTTGAACTGTAGATATAATATGGATTGTAAACCTTCTATCGTTTTTTTATCATTTTACCGTGTACCTCGATCAAATATGTTATGAAACTTGCATACATTCAATGAGCTTATATCTGTGCTTTGCGATTTCAAGCTTTGCCACAAGTGTCATATGACATAAATGATTTTCATAGACTCAAGTTCCATGCATGAGCTCTCTTTTAAAAAAGCTGAATAGTGTGAAAGCAGTTGTACCGAATGCGTTTATTTACCCTCATATATGCACTGGGCTATAATGATCATTTTATATATTTCGTTTTGATTTTTTTTTTACTGTAGCATTCTGTGTCATGATCATTCACTATTTTTCGTTTCTAAATGTTAATTTTAGACTTAACAGTGTCTGTTAAACCTAAGAAAGTCTTAGAATAGAAATACTTCAGTTTATTTTACCTTCCATCTTTAGTTTGTAAACAGCCAAATGGCAGCTATGTCTAAATGTCCAGATTATGTGTGGCGTGAAATTGAACCTTAAGAAATACTATCTACATGACAAGCTATCAATGAGTCAATAATTTCAATGCTTAGTAATGCCAAAATGCTTAAATAACAATTATAATAGTAAAAAGCATAACAATTTTTTATCATTTTTTTTCCACGATGAAAGCGTTTCCTTTGCGGTCCGCAACTATTTTTGAAGCTGCGATCTCAGCAATCCATCAATCTTGTGATAGTTTTTCCTCCTTTTTTGTTCAACTAATAAAAGCCTCGGACTCTCAATAAAAGGGACATCTGTATGTACTCGAATGCTTTAAGTCTATCTTCTGGTGAATACTTACATAAAATCTTACGAAATTAAAGAAATGTTCGGGAAGGTGTTTATAGCCGATTAGTCGATAAAACAAGAAGAACGCGAGTGAAAGGTAAGCTTACAGTTTCTCGATTAACCGCAGGAATTACAGCTATTTTCCTTCTAATTTACTGATCCTTGCCTATTAAGGGATTTTTTAATACCCAAGCCCTAAGCGTAACATCTTAAAGCAATAACTTTTGATGTTTTAGAATTGACTTTTGTATGAATATAAAAATCTACGGTCAGATCGATCATACGTAGAAATAGCAAAATGCGCATACTTCTTCGGTTTTCAAAGCACTGACAAGGTAAACAGAAATTATTTTTCATCTGTTGAAAAACAACGCATCTTTTCCACAAGAAATAACTAGAACCTCCCAGACTTACAGGAGACAAAACCAGTCCGCGTGTCCTGCGAGTTGCGCATTTCTTTCGCGTCGCGCGCGACTACCTTGGTATGCACAGAAAATGTGCGCAGTAACAATAGTGGGCACCGTCCTTAAATAGATACGTTCTACTTAAATGCAAGGACAATAATTAAGGTGAAATTTTAAAAATAAAATACAATGAAAATAACGGACAAGAGAATTACTTTTTCATTTTCACGATGATCGTATCCACATCAATATATGAGTCTTCAGTTTCAAGGAAATCGAGTAGCATTTCTTTTAGTGATCTTTTAAAAGCTTTTTTCGGTCTTTCTTTAAGAATTTGAGGTATCCCATTCCAAATTTTGACCCCAACACGCGAAAAAGCATTTCGTTTGACATTGAGTCGAGATTCTTTAGTATAAAAATGTTCAGAGGTTGAGGCACATGTGTTGTAAGTATGAACACTAGAAATTCGAGAGAAGAGTTTCGAAATATTAACCGGAGCAGTGTTTTTATTTACATCATACATAAGACTATAAACGGATTCATAATATAGAGACTGTACAGGTAGAATTTTTGCATTGACAAAAAAAGGTATTGCGTGGTCGTTTGTTTCAGCAAAATATATTAAACGCAGTGCGCGTTTTTGAAGGACAAGAATTTGGTCAAGGAAAGTTTTACACACGTTGCCCCAAGAGATAAGACCATAAGTTAGATAAGGTGTAATAAGTGACTGATAAATATTTAAGAGGGTGCAAGTGGGAACAATATGCCTTAATCTCGCAATTAGCCCAATTGTTTTACTTATTTTATTTGCAACAGAGTGAATATGGGTCTTCCAAGATAGCTTTTCATCAATTAACAGTCCAAGATATTTAATAAAGTTTTGGCGTTCAAGGGTAACCTTTTTATTGCTTTCATTGTCAAAAATATTGACCTGGGGATCATAGTTGAGTTTTTTTTGGTATGGACGAAAAATTACATAGTTTGACTTTTTAATATTCAGGGAAAGTTTGTTTGAAGTCAGCCAGTTATACAAGTTGTGTAATTCTGCATTTACTGTTAGTTCCAGTGTCTTTAAATCTTTATGAGCATAAAGAGCATTAGTGTCATCAGCAAAAAGGAAAAATTGGAGTTTGCTCGAACAATATTGGATGTCATTTATATAAAGCAAGAAGAGAAGTGGACCTAGGACAGAACCTTGGGGTACGCCGCAATTGATATTTAGTTTACTAGATATATGAGAGCCGATTTCAGTGCTTTGTGTGCGATTTGATAAATAAGAGGAAAACCATTGATTTACAATTCCACGGAAGCCATAATAATTTAGTTTATCAAGTAAAATAGGATGATTCACAGTGTCAAAGGCTTTTTTTGAGTCAATAAAAACACCACATGAAAAGAGTTTTTTGTCCATATTGGTTTGTATAGTTTCTACCATATCAAGGATAGCATGTTGGGTTGAGTGAGCTTGACGAAAACCATATTGAGACGAATATAATAGGCTGTTCTTTTCAATAAAGTCTCTCATTCTGTCGTACATAATTTTTTGGAAGATTCTATTGAAATTTGAGAATAATGAAATTGGCCTATAATTAGAAGTGTCGGTCTCATCGTCAGCTTTGAAGATAGGTATAATTTTAGATATTTTAAGTTTTTGGGGGTAAGCCCCAAGAGAGACAGATGTATTGAGAATATCTGAAAGAACTGGAGATATGACTTCGCTTGAGTATTTAAGAAGTTGAGTAGGACAGGAGTATAAGCCATGCGATTTGCTGTTTGGTATAGATAAAATTTGAAATTGAATTTCGGATGGAGTTACAGGTCTGAAGAAAAACGAAACTTCTGGCGAACTGGAGTTTCTTAGGTAGTCTATGAAGGGACGCTCTGCCGGTGGTAGTTTGCTTGCTAAGATGTTGCCAACATTTGAAAAATGTTTATTTAAGATATTAGGTATACGCGAGGAATCATTAGTAAGGTTATTGTTGTTATCTGGGTCTTTTAATTTACTAACAGATTTACACTTTCTTTTGCAGCGATTTAATAATTCATTTGTTTTATGCCTTGCCATGTTTCTTTCATATTACTTAAATTGTTATTAAAAAAGGCGCAGTAATAGTGTTTCTTACTCAGACGTATAAGACTGCAAATTTTATTTCGATAATATTTATACTTTTCCTGATCACCAATTTGGTACAGTCTGTTTTTTTCTTTGATTGACGTTCTTATACCTTTTGTAATCCAAGGCTTAGAAAATTGTTTAATCCTACGTCGAGAAGGGGTTTTAATCAGTGCATGTTTATTTATAATTTTATTAAAATTTCTATAGAAAGTTGAAAATAGCTCGTCTACATTACTTGCTTGCGTTTTAATGATGCAACACCAGTCGATCGTAGCAAGGTCGCTGTTAAGATTATCGGAATTGAAATGCGAAGAGCGCGTTTTTTAATTTGCTTCCGTTTAATCTTATCTCTTGTTGATGTCAAAATACAAAACTGCGAAAAATGATCGCTGACATCAGTAATGAGATTACCGCTGATTAGCACCTGCTCAGGATTATTCACAAAAATGTTATCGATTAAGCTTGCAGAATTTTTGTGAACACGTGTTGGTTTGTCAATAGTTGGAAGGAGATAACAATTTTGAAGAGCCAGTAAGAAGTCGGGACTGTAATTACAAGTTTCGATTTTTTGAAGACATAAATTAAAATCACCTAAGAGACATAAATTCTTCCCTGTCTAAGTAAATTTGTCGATAGTCTCTTCCAAGTATTTAAGAAAGCTCTCTGGAGAATTATGTTGATGGTATAAGACTCCACAGATTACGTTTTTCTTCTTAACAAAAGAAATTTCTATGCACAATGCCTGAAAAGATTCGGTGGAAGTTTTTTCTAAAACTGAATAACTAAGTGTTTCATCGACAAAGAGGCCTACACCACCACATGCTAGAGGTGTTGGGACGTGTTCAAAAACGTAACCGGGTATGTTTGAAAGGCCTGTATTCTCATTAGAATTGGTGATTTTAGTTGCTGTGACACCAATTATATTGAAGTGAATACCTATTTCTTGTAAATAATGAGTCACTAGATTTTCGAGGTTACGATTAAGGCTTCTAATATTATTGTGAAAAATTGAGAGACTAGATTCAATTTGATCCTGCGTAAGATTATTAGTAAACTGCTTAAGACTGTGTGTAGAAAAATATCGGCTTCTAATACATTGGCTCATTAAAGCATCGTTATCAGTTTGGTTGGTATCAAAGGCCATATTCAAATTAAACAAATCCAGATCATATAAACTATGGAGATTATCTAGATCTCGTTTAGTCGGGAGCTCACTATTAACTGAATTATTAAATTGGCCATGGGCAAGGGCTAAGTTACCTCTGAAATTAAAGTACGGTAAATCTTTTAACAGAGATTTATTTAACTTCTGTTGACTACAACAGATTACTCAATCAGATCTACATGATAAATGGGCCCTGCCAAGCTAAAAAAGGCAAAAGAAAATGTCATTTCACACTGAATGGTACTTTAAAGTGAAGATGAAAGTTTCAATTAACAAAATTATAGCTACTGTGGCTTTTTACGAAGACTTTGCATGACAGTCATAAAATGTTGTTAATGTTGTAGTTCCTTTCGCTAGACTTTACAATAAGTGTAATAAAATGAGACAACAAACAGATGGCGTAATGGGGGGAACACCGCTCCGCGATCGGCGTGGTGGACGACTTCCATAGCGTGACCATAAAGCCTTACTTGTCTCCCTGGCGCTAATTTACACGCGCCGGATCGGACAAGTTCAGGTAGGTCCAAAAGAAACAAACTTAATACGGCCTAACACTCCACGGCACTACGAGCTGAAACCTCTGGCCAGCATCGTGCAACTTAATGGAACGGTGTAGGCAAATATTTTGTTCTAGGAACTTTATCTTATCAGCACTACGAGCCGACTCCGCCGGCACGTGCTGGAATACAATCAAATATAAAAGTTTGCGTTAAAATCAAAGCTTGGGGAAGTCGCCGTGAGACTTAAACTGCCACTGATACGTGCGAAGCATGTAACCCCCCAAGCCTGGAAAAAAGTTAGAGATATGGCACACTGGCCATTCTCGGAGCGGCGGACAATAACACATTCCGAGGCGTACGTATATAAAGTTGGTAGCAATCTGAGGACCATCTGCCTAAAACCTTAATTAACCAGTCTGGCAAGCCCGCAGCAGCTGCCGTGGAGGCAGCGCCAATACGAAAACTGTGCCCTTTGAGAGAGTTATAAGGTAGACCGACTTGACGTGCGGCGTCCCTGAGAAGGTTAACGACGGCGGATCTGGTAAGTAGATGCCCAGATCGGAAAGAAAAAAGTGGTCCACGCGGGCAGTGAGAAAGTAATCACGCATAGCGGTCACCGCGCAAACCAGTGAGGTGGAGCATGCAATAACAAGCGTATGCCCTTGGCGAAAGGCGTCAGTCTTAGAAGCCTTAAGAAAAATAGACATCCGCTGCAGGGAAGCCAGACTGGGATGGAAGGACACACGGTCGGTGGACAGGTCAACCTGGGGGCAAAATCTCGAAATCCCCTGATAAGTAAACTCGCTACAGCGGAGAAACGCGAAAAAGGCGAGAGTGAAGGCTGCCCAGACCATAAAAAAGTCGCGATCCCCCAACCAGGAGTGCAAAAATGGCTTAATGGTTTGCAAAACCCCCGGAGTGATGGGTTGACGAAGAATGCGTGACTGACCTTGGTAGCGTAAAATACCCCGGAGGATCTTTTTCAAAAGTAATTTTCCCGAAAGGGGGTCTCCATGCCCACAGGAAATGTGTAAATTGCAAACAGCTGCTAAGTATAACTTAATAGTACTATGTTTCACAGTCCTAGCCAGATATGAGGCAAAATAAATCAATGTTCCTTCCGAAGCTGGGAGAATATCACCCTCCTGAGACATAAGCCTGTTTGAAAGGCAAAACTGAATAAAGCGCTTTTCACCTGACCCATACGTACGGTTGGTAGTCCACGCCAGTCCCCACTTTGCGTACGTCTGCACCTCTTCTGTTAAAGGGTCATTAGAGAAGGCGGGATGGTACAGGGGTTTTTTTGTGCCTTGGGAGCCGACGCCCGGAAACGTTCGTCCTGAAAGCGGGAGAGGGCATCAGCGATGTCGTTATTTACCCCAGGGACGTGGCGAGCCCTGACAAAGAAGTTGTGTTTCATAGAAAGGAGAACAAGGAACCTAAGGAGGTGCATTATCCGAGGGGCCTTTGAATGGCCCGAGTTGATGATGGCGACTACTGATTCGTTATCGCACCAAAATTGAATTCGTTCCCCAGAAAAATGCGGGAACCACAGTGCGCATGCCACTATGATGGGAAAAAGTTCCTGCCATTCAATGCTGATACCCTTGGTGGGGCTTAAGTGCATATGAGGGAGCCATTTCCCCTGGAACCATTGACCATTAAAATAACCCCCAAACCCGACCGAACTGGCCGCGTCCGTGTATAGCTCCAAGTCTGGGGAGGTGGATACGGTAGAGTCTAAGAAGAAGGAACGCCCGTTCCAACCCAAGAGAAAGGCCTTCCACATGTTGAGGTCCTTAAAAAATTCCTTGTTGAGTCGTATATGGTGAAAACGGCTGGGAACCCCCCGGGTAAGGTTAATCATTCGCTGCAAAAAGGTTCTCCCCGGAACGACCGCCTTACACGCGAATTGAAGGGTGCCAATAAGGGACTGGAGTTCAACCAAGCGAACTGAACGGCGTTTCGTAAAGGACGTGAGCAAATCCCTGGTGCGCTGTAGCTTATCGTCAGGAAGGCGTGCCTCCATGCATGTAAAATCTAATTCTATGCCCATAAATTCTAGTACTTGGGAGGGGCCCAGGGTTTTGGACGCGACCACCGGGGCATGAACCGACATAAAAAAGCGAAGCAAGGTACTAAAGGAGGACAGACATTTTAAACGTGTAGGTTCGGCAATAAAGAAGTCGTCCAGGATATGGATTACGTGTTTTAACCCATAATTATGCTTCAAAACCCATTCCAGGGCATCCCATAATTGATTAAAGAGGAACGGGGCCGAGCGAAGCCCGAAGGGGAGGTAAAGATCGACGTAATGTTGATTGTTCCAGTGAATCCCCAAGAGATCCCAGTCGTCGGGGTGGATGGGAATTAGCCTGAAGGCTGATTTGAGGTCGGTTTTGGCCATGAACGACCCTGGTCCCAGGGCTTTAAGAATGCGAATAGCATCGTCCACCCAAACGTACTGAAGGGTGTAGGGATCCTTGGGTATGTGGTCATTAACACTATCGCCCTCAGGATAGGATAAGTGGTAAATAGTCCGCCACTCGTTAGAATGTTTCTTAGGTATTACCCCCACCGGGTGACATTGGAGATTAGGAAGTGGGGGAGACTGAAAGGGGCCTGCTACGCGACCCAGTGCGATCTCCTTGGTCAGATTGGATGAGACTACGTCTGGGTGCTGAGCAGCCGATTGTAAATTACGGGATACCCGGGGTTGACGGGGACCTGTATAACCGACAGGTGTGCCATAACGGAGGGAATGAATTAAGTTAGCTACAAAATGACTATCCGGGTGACCAGAAAGTTCCTTTGATAAAACATCAATGTTAATGGGGGTAGAAACCGGTGGCACAATGTTCCTCGCTTGGAGCTTGACTTTATCGCTTGCTGCGATCACTCGTGTTACTGGATCCGTTTGAGCGGCGGTTGGCCTTGGAGAAACTGCTAGGACAGGCGACGATGGAATGGTCTGCGGATTGGCAATGGCGGCAGATGTGGGGGAAAGGGCAGGGACGCGAGTGGCATCCGGATGATCTGTTGAAACGGAAGCAGACGGGGCCGTTCTTGGAGGACTGGCGGAAAGGATCGGCGTTGGGGCAGGAACTTTGGCTATGGTGGGGGCTAGAACACACAAGGCAGTGAGGCTTAGCCAGACCAGAGAAGGTTACCGTCCAAAGTTCGATATCCACCTGGTCCCAGCTAATGCGTAAGTCATTCGCGGCTTGGCGGCGAAAATGTTCGTCGTAGGCCAGAAAAGCGGTACCCTGGAATTTGGAGGCCGCCCTACTAATGATTTGCTGGTATTTGAACAGTTCAAGGGATCGCCGTGGATGGGAGCCGACAATGACCAACGCATACGCGGTGAAGGCGTCTAACCACTTATGAAAAATGTCAATAACAGGTTTCCGTTTGCGGACCATGGTTACTGGGGAGGAGCCTGGGATTGAATTATCGACCCGAAGTTGGATATCAGGGGCCTGGGGCCGAGCTAGCGAGTCGGGGAGCAACAAAGAAAAATCGATGTACTCACCCCGGAGAATTTTGTCTTGTAAATTCTGCTCCAGCGGACGGTTAAGACCCACGGGGGCAGCTGATCCTTGCCTGCGATGTAGAGTGTGTAAAGTGCCAGGCTGTTGATCGTGCCCTAGAGACCAGGGGAATGACTGCAACGCTTGATCGAGCGAGGACCTGACGGTGTCCTGTATGGCGGCCAGTTGAGCGGCGGTGAAGGGTCCGGCTTGGACAGGATCGGGCGAGTCGTCCGAGGAAAATTCCTCCATGATTTCGTCGAGGTCGCCACCAGACGCAATGCTCGAAGAGTCATCACCAGGGTTCTCCAACTCAGCTTGTACAGTTGAGGATTCTGCGGGAGCGGCCGTTAAGGTGGCCCTAACCGGCCGACTTTTCGGTGCCAAACGTTTCGTCCGGGCGCGTCCGGCTTGCGAATTTGTGGTCGACCGGGGCTGTTTCGTCCCGGTCGCCAAGTTAAGATGTGAGATGAGGGTTGCTTTTCCTCCCGTGATCGGAAGGTTGAGTGCTTGAAGGCGAAGGCGTAGAACTTCGGTCGAAAGCGAAGCCAAATCGGTTTGTTTTCGAGGGCGCCCATTGGAAACTTGCTTACGCGGACGAGCCATTGACAAGCACGAGAATTACAAAACTTTAGGACGGTTGAAGTAACCAACTTCGCAATACAGCTCGGAATGAGGCACAGGACTTTTACTAGGCCTTTTATAGTCCGAGTGCTATCACAAGGTAAGCCAATGAAAAATACTGTACTACCGAACAGAACGTGCACCTAAAGTGCTCCACGAGATATGCATGAGGAAAATTATTTTTACTAGCCATACAAAACGAGCGATACATCAGAAACTAGCCTCAACTGCAACAAAAACAAGGATTGCTATTGTATCAGTAGTTTCCCAGCTATAGCCGTGATTTTACGTACTACCCAGTAGTTTTACCCACCATGAGTAAACTTCTACGAGATTTGATAAGGGCTATAGCATAACACTGCGTTACATGTTGTTGATTGAGGGCGTCACGCTCCATTAACTGCGTTTTACAGTTGAGTTGTAAAACTTTCTTGTTGCTGCATTTGCAAAGCTGTCATGTTTTGACTCGTGTTGCTGTTGTCGCATTACTCTCAACATCTCCTGCATCTGGGTCTGGCCTTGCTCTGCCTGCTTTTCCTGTAGTGCCACCACTGCCTTTTTTCAGTTCCAGTTCTTGCTGTCATACCTTTCTTTCCACCTCACTTTTATCTCTAAGGTATTATATAGTCTCATCTCCACCTCTGTGCCTTCGTTTAGTGCTCACTGCTTGCTCTGCCCCTTCCTGTCGTTTCTTATTCTGGCTTACCCTTATAGCTGTCCTTGTAATGTTTTCTGCCTTTTTCCTGTCTTGGTTATCTTTACACAGTAATTACACGGTAAAAATCACGGAGAAAAACGTCTTGACTGACCTTCGGTTATTTTCACATGAGTAAAAAAGTTTAAAAAATTAGCATACATATATATGCGTGTGTAAGGTGTAAAAATATGTTAAGAACTATAAAAAATGTTTGACAATGATAAAAGAATGAAATAAAGCATGCAGAAAAAAACACAGCAGTAGGATCTAAGTAAAAGAGCTATTAAAAAACTTTTGAACAAAGTGAGTCTAATTGTACATTGACACCAGGTCTCAGTTCATAAATAACAAAAAAACATTTTAAACACCAGTCAAATTTGCTGTTACACTTCTTAAGAATGCTAAAATTATTATTAAGATCTTAAGATGCTGAGGAAAGTTTCACACTAATGTGCTGGCCAATGAATGAACTAGTGCTTGTGTCTTCGTCAATTCGCTGGTGTAAGTGGCGAGATGTGTAACCAACATACCCTGCACCGCACAGGTCACATTCAAATTTGTAAACAGGACATTGCTCGTTGACAAGAGGTGGCTTAACTTGTCGCATTTTAAAATCGTGTTCAATCTTTTAGCTGACAAACACTGGAGACACGGTTGTGTGAATTTTGTCACTGAAAACCGGAAGTTGATGTCGAACAAACAGGTTGATCAGAAACTTTGGTGGCAATAAAGCGTTAGATAGTAGAGTTAATGAGTTTGTCATGGTACTTTAGCCGTTACTTGAAAATGCCCGAACATTGGTCAAAACGTCGTTTTTTATTGGTTATATTTCTTTTTAATAGGAACTGCAGCATTCCTACTCTCTTCGTTATCTTTCTCTTTCTCAGTGATATCGTCCAAGACATTTGTCATGATGTTCCTCTGCTTGCCTCATCCTTTCCTCAGCAACATCAAATCGTGGTCTACTCTGTTGCAGCCCTACAGTAAGAGGAAATGATCAGACATGAGTTTCTAATACTAGCATTTCAGATATTCGTGGATTCTAGATGCTTAGAAATAACGTGCAAATCATCACATCTTGGAAACGATGGTGCAAATTTTATCCACAAACAACGAAACAATTACGAAAGTTCTATTGTAATTCCACTGATCGTCCAGCTAAACCAGTTTATTCAATGTTTGCTCAAATAAAAATTGGCAGTCAAGGACTGCATCTGGCTACTGCTATAAGCTTGATTGTTTTCCCTGCACTTAAAGAAATTTAAAGGGGGTTGTCCTTCAAAAAATACAGCCCGTTATCATGCCTAACAACTCATATGAGCACGTTTGAATACTTCTCACCTTTCATTTTGATGCCTTAAGGCAGGCATAGGCAACAATGGCATGCAAGTTTTTGTCTAGTTATAAAAAAAGATATTTGGCAACTGAAAGGACAATAGATAAAAACTTGAAAGAAAAGCCCTCGTCCAAATGGTAAAAAAAAAGAATTTAGAAAAATGTTGTTAGCATTCTATATCAGAACAAAAAGTGAAAGGACAAGCAAAATCAAAATTAAGCTCACATGGGAAGAGTAAAAGAATTAAGCTCACATGGGAAGCTTTTCGACTTGTATGTGTCAGCAACACCTGTGAAAAAAGTGTAAACAAAGCAAAAAAAAAACAAAGTCTGAAAAAAACTGGCCAAAATTTATGAAAGTAAGGAATAAAAGTTGTTTTTCAAATGAAAACACAAAAAGTCTATTAACACTCACCTGAATTCCTTTTAGTCGCAAGTACATCAAACTACTTGGTTTGCCATACTAGGGAAGACCAAGTCAAACAGCTTAAGCGAATTGCGATAAAAGCGACTGCCATAGGATTAGGACAGGAGGAAGGCATGGATGAACACTCTGCACAGTGTGGACGTTATGAGATCGTTTATGGAAGCCCGGAAAGCTGGCTGTCAAAAGAATGGAGGACGGAGCTGCAAAGCGGTCAGCTTGAAAAGAATGTTGTCGCAATCGCTATTGACGAGGTTCATTCCATCACAGAATGGTAAGAGTTTGCTTAAAAATTTTCTATCATTCCATGATCTTGCCAATTTTGTCACATTTTCGACCTGAACAATAATGATCTATTATTTAAACAAAGTCTAACTTTATCTGCTGTTTAGGAAATCTTTTGAGCTAGAGATTCTTTTCTTTATAGTGGGTTATTTTGTGAAGACAAATGCTTTTCCAGTGTACGCTAGCTGTTCACGATAAATGTTGTTTACATAAAAGTGCACGGCAGACTGAAAATGACTTGGAATGGTTTTGAAGGCAGTCTTTTGTTGAACACCGGCTTAACACCGATTACATAACCTGGGCCATTAGCTTTTCCAGTGTGGCACATTCCCGTAGAATAGGTGGAGAATTAGGCGAATGTAATGTTGACCTGTAGCATATACACTACCCTTGAATATGACTTCATGATTATTTTGTTACGTTGTTGATTAAAACAAAGTAAATTCTGTAAAATTATAGACCAAATTATGGTATTTTTTAATGAAGGGGAATGCTACAAGGAAGCTCAAATAAAAAGAAGGATCCCTTCAGAGAAGCCTTTGGGAGGGTCAAAGACCTCAGATCTATTCTTCCTGGAGTACCAATCACTGCTTTGACAGCCAGTGGACTTGTTGAAGACAGGCACAAAGTCATCAAGGCGAGTGGTATGCATAACCCTGTGATGGTAGATGTATCCCCTAACAAGGAAAACATTAGCCTAGATTTCCAGGAAATGAAAAATGAATCATATGCTGGTTCAAAGCTTCAGTGGATAGCTGAAATGATATCATGCTATGGAAAGGAAACCCCTCAGACTATTATTTTCTGCAAAACATTTAACAGTAGTTTGTTTGTCATGAGTTGCATACTCATGGTATTGTGTGGAAAGGCATTTGTTTCCACTGAAAACCAGAAAGTCAGTCTTATCGGAGTCTACCATGCAAAGTCTTGGGACAAAGAGAAACATGATTTTGAATAACATTTCAAAAGGAATGGATTAAAGAGAGTGGTAATTGCAACATGCGCCCTTGGCATGGGGGTTAATTTTCCACAGGTCAGATTTGTTGTTCAGTACACCCCCCCCCCCGAACACTTTAGTAGACTTGATGCAGCAAGCAGGGCATGAGGAGCTTTGCTCAAGAAAAAAAATCTCAGCAGGCGCCGTAAATTGATGCCCTGGTACGCGATAGAAAGGTGTTTGCATAGTGTCATAAAATTAATTAAGACTGGAACATAATAAGTAAACCAGACGCCAAGTATCCGCGAGAGACGCGTCCTTTGAGCGCGAGGCAATTAAGGCGAGGAGACAGCCTCCCACGCAACCGTTTTTTTGCGACGTGACCTTTTTGTTTAAAATTAAAAAGATTTGATCATTCGAAATGTATCTTAAAAATAAAAGCTCGCTTCATCTACCCGTAGAAAGTAATTTACATTAATTTAGACTTACTGTTGGTCTGTAAAACATAAACAAATCCTGATCGGACTGCCGGTGGTTTGGACGGGGCACGCTAGGCAAGACATTACGTTAAAGCATTTTAAATTTCCTTTGTCACTTTGATAAAATTTTTGAAGGAGCGACCCATATTTCATGCGCAAATATTTAATAAATACTCGAGTGCCGAAGTCAGAAAATCCCTCGTGTGACATGGCACCGCAAAACTTGTTTCCAGTGCCGCTCAAATGAATGGACGGCAACGATCATGTACGATTTTTGTTTTTGTTTTTGAGGGTCAGGCAGGGATCATGCGATGTAACAGAGTTAAATTATTACTAATTAATTAATATTCTACCTCGGTGGGACTTTCAAAGTTCAAAAGCGCTGTGGTTTTGATTTCGAAACAATTTGAAGTGAGGTATGATCGAGCCTTCGTTTGCCATTTCAAGTCTGTCGAGGGTTACAACCCCAAAAACATTGGTATGCACTCACAAAAGAAATATGTGGAGTCCGTCCGACGGGTTTCTCCAGAAATGAAATATTAAGGAGATTTCCTGACGAAAGACATGGCAACGCGGGAACTTGAACCCGCGAAATCGGCCTGTGCCGTAGTGGAATTCAACAGGATGCCAGCTACTGTGTATGTCGCTTCCACGTGCGTTTGATCACTAGTCTTCTTCGCCAGAAAAGCATTCCACCGGTTGGCCTTGTAAATTGTGTTTTTCTTTAAGGTAGAGGTCTGACTAAAACGGATTTAACATACATATTAGTGATATTAGACTTGAGGTAAGTTTGTTTTTAGTCAAATCATTCCCAATACAGTGAGGTATTTCTGTTTTCTAAGTCACTTCAATTTTTAAAAAAAACATTTAGCTTTATTATTCTATTTCGTTTGGGTAGTCAGTTTATTTATGGGCTTTTGTTATCTGATGGCAAAACCTAATTCTTATCATTATTATTTTTTTGTACTAACTGATCCTGTTTCTCTTGGGTAGTCACTTTATTTATGAGCTGTTTTGTTATCTGATGACAATGATGGCAGAACCTAATTTTCATCATTTTCATTTTGTACTAGCTGGTTCTGTTTCTCATGGGTAGTCAGTTCATTTATGGGCTGTTGTTATCTGATGGCAGAACCTAATTTTCATCATTTTCATTTTGTACTAACTGGTTCTGTTTCTCTTGGGTAGTCAGTTCATTTATGGGCTGTTGTTATCTGATGGCAGAACCTAATTTTTATCATTTTCATTTTGTAGTACTAACTGGTTCTGTTTCTCTTGGGTAGTCAGTTCATTTATGGGCTGTTGTTATCTGATGGCAGGACCTAATTTTCATCATTTTCATTTTGTAGTACTAACTGGTTCTGTTTCTCTTGGGTAGTCAGTTCATTTATGGGCTGTTGTTATCTGATGGCAGAACCTAATTTTTATCATTTTCATTTTGTACTAACTGGTTCTGTTTCTCTTGGGTAGTCAGTTCATTTATGGGCTGTTGTTATCTGATGGCAGAACCTAATTTTCATCATTTTCATTTTGTAGTACTAACTGGTTCTGTTTCTCTTGGGTAGTCATGTTCATTTACGGGCTGTTGTTATCTGATGGCAGAACCTAATTTTTATCATTATTATTTTGAACTAACTGGTTCTGTTTCTCTTGGGTAGTCAGTTCATTTATGGGCTGTTGTTATCTGATGGCAGAACCTAATTTTCATCATTTTCATTTTGTAGTACTAACTGGTTCTGTTTCTCTTGGGTAGTCAGATCATTTATGGGCTGTTGTTATCTGATGGCAGAACCTAATTTTCATCATTTTCATTTTGTAGTACTAACTGGTTCTGTTTCTCTTGGGTAGTCAGTTCATTTATGGGCTGTTGTTATCTGATGGCAGAACCTAATTTTTATCATTTTCATTTTGTACTAACTGGTTCTGTTTCTCTTGGGTAGTCAGTTCATTTATGGGCTGTTGTTATCTGATGGCAGAATCTAATTTTTATCATTTTCATTTTGTAGTACTAACTGGTTCTGTTTCTCTTGGGTAGTCAGTTCATTTATGGCCTGTTGTTATCTGATGGCAGAACCTAATTTTCATCATTTTCATTTTGTAGTACTAACTGGTTCTGTTTCTCTTGGGTAGTCAGATCATTTATGGGCTGTTGTTATCTGATGGCAGAACCTAATTTTCATCATTTTCATTTTGTAGTACTAACTGGTTCTGTTTCTCTTGGGTAGTCATGTTCATTTACGGGCTGTTGTTATCTGATGGCAGAACCTAATTTTTATCATTATTATTTTGAACTAACTGGTTCTGTTTCTCTTGGGTAGTCAGTTCATTTATGGCCTGTTGTTATCTGATGGCAGAACCTAATTTTCATCATTTTCATTTTGTAGTACTAACTGGTTCTGTTTCTCTTGGGTAGTCAGATCATTTATGGGCTGTTGTTATCTGATGGCAGAACCTAATTTTCATCATTTTCATTTTGTAGTACTAACTGGTTCTGTTTCTCTTGGGTAGTCATGTTCATTTACGGGCTGTTGTTATCTGATGGCAGAACCTAATTTTTATCATTATTATTTTGAACTAACTGGTTCTGTTTCTCTTGGGTAGTCAGTTCATTTATGGGCTGTTGTTATCTGATGGCAGAACCTAATTTTCATCATTTTCATTTTGTAGTACTAACTGGTTCTGTTTCTCTTGGGTAGTCAGTTCATTTATGGGCTGTTGTTATCTGATGGCAGGACCTAATTTTCATCATTTTCATTTTGTCATACTAACTGGTTCTGTTTCTCTTGGGTAGTCAGTTCATTTATGGGCTGTTGTTATCTGATGGCAGGACCTAATTTTCATCATTTTCATTTTGTAGTACTAACTGGTTCTGTTTCTCTTGGGTAGTCAGATCATTTATGGGCTGTTGTTATCTGATGGCAGAACCTAATTTTCATCATTTTCATTTTGTAGTACTAACTGGTTCTGTTTCTCTTGGGTAGTCATGTTCATTTACGGGCTGTTGTTATCTGATGGCAGAACCTAATTTTTATCATTATTATTTTGAACTAACTGGTTCTGTTTCTCTTGGGTAGTCAGTTCATTTATGGCCTGTTGTTATCTGATGGCAGAACCTAATTTTTATCATTATTATTTTGAACTAACTGGTTCTGTTTCTCTTGGGTAGTCAGTTCATTTATGGGCTGTTGTTATCTGATGGCAGAACCTAATTTTCATCATTTTCATTTTGTAGTACTAACTGGTTCTGTTTCTCTTGGGTAGTCAGTTCATTTATGGGCTGTTGTTATCTGATGACAGAATCTAATTTTTATCATTTTTATTTTGTAGTACTAACTGGTTCTGTTTCTCTTGGGTAGTCAGTTCATTTGTTGGCTATTGTTATCTGATGATGGATTATTATAATTATTATTATTATTATTATTATTAATATTGTTATTACTATTATTATGAACATCATCATTACTGAGTGATTTATAATTATTTTTCTTTGACACAGGGCTATATGCAGCAGGTGATGGAGTGTACACTGATTTGCTTTAGTTTTCTTTCAGAAATTCACATAGAATTTACTTTAGTTACAAAATCATTGCTTGGGTACTGAGATAAACTTTCAGTGACACAGTGTGACAAAATTGTTTTAACCAAAATCATGATAACACCATCAAAACTTTTTTATTATTAGTATTCTTCTTTAGTTTCAAACGATGCCAATATATGTACGTAAAAATAAAATTATCTTGCCGCTTGTTACCAAGCTATCCGTACTGTAAAACGTCAAATGAAAAGTTATAGCACTCACATGTCTATTAGTTCTTACAAATGATTTTGTCAATGAAAATCGACGACAAAAATTTCCTTTCTGTGGCTTAATTAAGAAGCTTGGGTTTCAAAAAAATGCGTTTGTAAAACACAACCGAGTCAATCATCGTACGTTAAATAAATCAAAGCATTACTTTAGCAAAATAGAATCTTAGGGTTAACTTCCCGTGGCTAGTGCCAGAGAAAAGATTGGGCCACCAGATTACTTCAAACCCTCTGATTGCCTTCCCTTCGCCGTGCCCTTTGAGCTTTGCGTTAGATCTCACGGTTCATTATTTCAGAATCAAGTCGCTATTAAAATGAAGCTGTTATAAGTCGTTAGTAGTTACTGATGTCCAAGAATTCCAAATGTTCCTGTTTCGGGAATCGTAATTTATCACAGGTAAGTAAATGTACTTAATTTATCACATCGAACCTCGTTGCTGACGCCGTTTTGTATAATGATTCTGCCGACTACACAGTAATAGACAGAATAGAGTACACTGTTCGATCAACATAATTGCAAATAATTTCATTCCTCCGGCAAGAATAGATTTTAGGCCGTCATTAAAATGTTTCTCGGGTTGTAAACTTTAGCTTCTCGTAATATTTTCTGAGTCGGCAAAGAGTTTATGTTTCATTTTCAATTTCTCTTTAGTAATAGATATAAACCCCGCTCTCGTTAAGGTTTGGTTCTTGATCTTCGATTATCCCATTCGAGTGATAGTTATTTCTCTTGCTAACGCCTTTTATAGTTATGGTTGTGCGATCAATAAAGAGCGGGGTTTTTTAACAGTAGAGCCATGCCTTGAATACTATTTCGCGTGAGAAGTAACAGTTGACGTGTGTCTCCGCGCGAGTAAAGCCAACAAATGCGTGTCCGTATCTGGAAAACCTTTTTATTATGTCAAGAAATGTCTTATTTACACGTCTCGTGATTCCCACGCCGGGTGTTTTTGGATGTCGGCAAGTGCGAAAAAAGTAATTACCGAGGATTCCAAAGTAACACCTCAGTCGTATGAAGGCGTGAATTGTGATCTCCTGTTTCAGTTAATCATAAGCCATGGGTAGATTCAATCTACCCTTAGCCTAATTTGCATAATTTTTTTTGGTGAGCAAAGCCCGTCATGAGTAGGAAGAGACGGTCTACAAGCACACAATATTGTTTACCACACTAGGCAGCAATTGTCACAATGTAGCAAGGAAGTGAAAACTGTTATTAATCATGAAGCCTGCCACAGGAAGGAACTTTACAGTTACTTCAGCGAGTCAGAGCTGTCTGTAGAGCCTGGACACAAATGCTGTTCAAACTGCAGAAAGGCGTGCAAATGTGAAGGAGAAAATTGTGGTGACAAGCAACCCTTTATTATCATTCCGGTGGATGAAACCCATTTGACACCTGAAAAAGTAAGGGAACTAAGTGAAACTGATCTCCCTGATTTAAAACTTGCTAGAGTCTAGAGTCCAGTCATGGATTCAGTGACCAGCTCATTGAAACCATTGTTCAACATGCACCATCTATTAAATCTGCTGATTACCTGCAAAAGCATTTGTACATGTTTACTTCGAAGCATGTGATGGATGCCTTAGAGGTCTTTCAGGAACTTTTTGACGACAAAAATGATTATGAAAAGCAAATGGAAGAATTAGCCTTGATTCATAATGAGGTTTCACAGGCTGAGGATTACCTCCTTGAGTCAGAAATGATAGATGGTTTGTCAGCTGTGGCATGCTGTGAAGATTTCTCTCAACTCCAAGAATTTGAACTTTCTTTTTAGATTGACATTTTATTTACTGCAAATTTCCTAATTTTAAACACCAAATATTCCATGATGAAATATTGTGGAGTGCATATGGTGAGGGACTGAAATACGAGATCAGCTGTCAAGTTAGCCTGTTCCAGGCATTCTAATGGTGGAGGGCGAGTTAAATCGTACACAGTGAGCACAAAAGGAAGACCTGTTTTTCGCCCCACCTTGTGAACGCCTAGAACAGACTATATAATATTAGTATTCGCATTGGTATTTTTCACTCTGCTCCCCTATATTTGCACTTTTCCAATTAGATAAATGCCTTGTGCAGGCTGTATTGATTTCCAATGACAAAACACATGTGGATCACTGAGTTTGCGGTTGAGAATGTATTTCCTATTTGCAACAAGGTTTTTTTTTTTAAATAAACTACATATCAAGTTGGCCTCACTTGTTGCTAAAGACTAAATATATTTTAACATGTTTATTCACACTTAATATTCAGGGATTTCAAGGGCAAGAGCACAAAAATCCTTCCATGGGGAAAGCATGGATGTTATTTTTCCCAAGAAAACCATGCAAAAACCTTGGCACCACTTGGGATCTTAATTGTAGCACATGGTTTAGCATCAGTTGCTTCTCTTGGGCTGCTGTTGCCATGCTTTGAAAAGATGTGAACCCCAGTTATAAAATTCATGATAGTCCAACTTGTGAAGTAGATTCATATTGAAGTTCTTAAATGATAAATATGCCCGCCCTGGTTGGCAATTGAAAACCTGCTCATCCTTGAGGTCCTTTGTGATGGCAACAGTTGTCTCCTCAAGGCATTTTGAACTATGGTACCCCGACCTCTTTTTTCTGTTGCAGTCTCTGTCTACATTCAGAAGGATGTCTTCCACAGCTTCAAGTGACTTAGCAATTCGTTGGGCCCCTGTTTCAGTGACATTCGCTCCTAATTGCTTAAGTGCAAGCTTCAATAATTTGTTAAGATGCTTCATCCGGAGATGCAAAGGAATATTCCCCCTGCCTTTCCTAAGCTATTAAAAACCTTGTGATGTAATACCTCTAAAGCTATTCCTTTGTGTAAAATGGCATAGATCTTGACTAAAAATAACAAGACAACATAAGCATATTTTACTCGATGATGGCAATGGAGTAGTAGTAGGGCTACTTTGAGAAAATGCAGGAGCCTACCTGCATCTCCTTCTCTCACAGCATCGTCAAGATGAAGGACCAAAAGGCCATAGGCCAATCTCGCACAATGGTAATTTCGCTTATGATCTTCTCTTTCCTGGCTCTCTGATTCGTCATTAGCTACAGGAGCATCAGTTTCTGGCACCTCTGACTTAGAATGCTTCTCTCGTTCATGTCTGAAGCGTCCAATGTTACACTGTATTATAATTTGTTGAGTTAGATTTAGTATATATCACAATATTATCTGCAAAGTGAAATCGGTCTCCAGTTTCTAAAAGAGAGCGGTCCTTTGCTTTCTTTTCAACAAGAGTGATCATTGCCTGTTTCTGTTAGCGTGACATTTCACCATTGGTGAAACTCTCGTTGAAACAGGTGAAGTCTGTCATTACCAGCAACTTTGTTAGCCTGAAAACTTTGTAAAGCCTTAACACACTCCTCCTCTGTAATGCTGCCCTCACACAAAAGCTTTTGTTAATCTGTGAGGCTAGGGATATTTGAATTCATAAAAGTTTCTTTTACCTGCTTGTTACCCAAATTCTTGCTCGTATATAATTCTTGATGGAAATGTTTTTCCTCAGAAAGAATTTTGAAGGGATCAGTAGATCAGTTGTTGTGTCTTCAGCCGCGGCACATTGTTGGGCTGAGGTTTGGAACAATTCCAGTATCCCTTCAAACTTAGGGTTTTCCCAGTGACTGTAGGACTCCAGATAAAGGATTTGCTTGCTGCATTCGTTGATATCTGCTTTTCTCTTGTCCAAACTTTCCTGAAGCTTAGTGATTTTGTTGTCAGTAAATGTTCATTTTCATTCATATGGGAACAATCTTCCAAGTTCACCCCGGGATTAGTTTTAATTTAAGACTTGGTAAGGACTGCATAATTGCAACAGAAGATAAAATTTGGAGTTCAATGTTTTGTGTTCCGTAAAATAATTTGATTAAAATGCCATTGTAACTTTCAAAAGGAAAGCAGGAATGAGTCCACAGAGGTCCAAGATTCCTTACATTGTCCGCTAGATGAAGAAGGGACTGAATGTTAATAGTTTCCTTTCCTTAAGAATAGTGAGCTAAAAAACATCAGACAAAAAATGTTGAAGCAACTTTTCTGCGTGGTCGAATTCGTCAAAAGAAATGCTGTCTCCTAACAAAACAAAAATAGCCTAACTTAAAGTTAAAATGCCTGTAGTAGTCTTCCCACAAACACTGCTTAAAACTATTGGCCCATAAAACAGAAGAAAGGAACGTAATTCAGAAGCCTTTCAATACTGTTTTTCAGTCTCTTTTCTCGCAGGCATCACGTGATTCCATTTGCAGGTGGCTATAGTTTTTAAAGCATCTCATTGTCCTTGTTAACCTCATCTGTGACATTAAATGGTTTTGTCTTAAAAGAGGGGGGAAACCACATGTGCAATAAGAATTTTGTAATGCCTTCGAGAACACAGTGCATATAATCACCAGTTGTTCCTTTCACTATGTCGTAGTATTGAAGACCAGCAAACCAACATGGGCTTTTGACTCCTCTCACTGCTTTTCCTTCTGAGATTGCTGCTTTAGCATCTGCAAGAAACTTGGCATGTGTTCTTTGCACTCCCATCAGGTTTTCTCAGTTAAAGTGAAGGGTGTGTACAAGTTCACCTTTTTGGCCAGCTTTCACGGTACAATCAGGCTGCAAACACTTAAAAAAGCAAAATGACCCATTAAAGTGCACATTGTGGCATATACAGGCGTTGGCAGCGAGATCACATGTTCCACATAAAAGTATTGCGCATATGTTGAGTATGCCTGGTCTATAAGGGCTCTCAATGACCTTTCCATCTCTTTCCAGCCTACTTAAAGCTGAATGGAAGGGTTTAAGGTAGACTCACATTGCAGGCTTTGATGAGCCAAACCACAATCCTGCTAGTATCATGTTGTCTTTCGAGAAGCGCTTCTTGGGAGGTAGTTCATTGATAACTAAGTACAGAGGCCAAAGTGGAAAGTTTCATGACTTAAAACAGGCACTCCATCTATCTTCCAAGTAAAAGATATGTTGTGTGGACAAGACAATACATTTGGATGTTTTGACAGTGTCTTGTAAAGTTCGCCATTGTATGTATCGCATCATCGATTATTTTCGCAATTAGATGGGGTTTGATGTCTTTATAAAACCCTGGCTTTGAAAATAACTTTTCAGTTGCTCCATGGTGGGATTTCCGCGAAAAAAGATTAACTACCCAAAAACGGAGAACTCTTCCAGGCAGAAGGAGAAAGGACAATGCTTGTCACAGCTTTTGTCCACCAGCATAGAGCAATGAGAACAGTGCCAATGAAATACCAACCGCGAAGATAGACTGCAAAAGCACTCTTTCAACGTATTTATTGATTGTAGCAATTCACTGCACCTGAGGCTCTGCAACCATATGAACTTGAAGATATCGTTTAAAGCCTGACCAGTGAGGGAATGGTGGAAAACAACTGCCATCACTTATAATGCAGTTATGCCAACAGTTAAACGGGAACCAGGATAGATTGGGGCTGACTCCTGATTAGCCTGGTGTTGGTCGTTATTTTCTGCTTTTGTCTCCATCCTTCGAATTTCTTCTATTTCGTCTTCGATGGTTTCATCATAATTCAGTTGAAATGGGTCTTAAAAATATTTCTTAACATCAATAAGCTCCTTCTCAAGAGCCTTTTTAATGCAATCTAGGTGTTCTTTTAGCCAGGTTGGATGTTTTTCACTATTCATGGCACTAGGTTTTTGTGATATATCTTCTAAAGAATGCAACCGATACTTGTCACCGATACTCGTCAGCAAACTGCAGTTGCGAAGTTGTTTCATGTTTGTTCTTCATGTGGATAGTCATGGGAAGAAATTGATAATGGTTTTCCAGAAGGAATTTCTGCCTGATGATCGCCACCCTGATTACCAACTAACTGATCATCTGTGTAGTCAATGTCCTCAGCCATGTATCCCTTTCTTCACTTATAAGCCAAAGCCATAAGGTCAAATCATCCAAAAAGAAAGACTCAAACAGAAATGACGAAGTGACTATTAGTGAATTACAGGAATTTCAGGAGCATTTAAATTTGTAAGTAAGAAAATTAATTTTTAGTTCCATCAGTAGTGTGACAGTATTTTGCATGAACTAAGAACTCCCCTGCGGAGCTTTTCAGTGATACAAGAGAAAGCTATAATTCATTATCAAGTATATATAAAAATATCTGCCTTTTTAAAATTCCTAGGATACAATCAAAAGTTAAAACCTACAAAACAATTGTGGGATCAAGAAATTTATGTAACAATATTTGCCTCAGTATCTGTTTAAAATCCCCGTGATTCTTACTTAATCTGAGGTCTTTATCTAGGCTGTTCCACAAACTGACAATTCTGTACTGGAATGATCACTGACCACCAGCTGTTTTAAATAAAGGGATATTTTATTTTTGTGAATTGCGTGTCATGCGGCCAGAAACTTGGCCTCAGTCAACTAGCTTGGATGTGAGGTAATCTGGGACACAGCCTGTCATACATTTAAACGCAAAAACAGCATCCCTTAGAATGCATGTACCTTAGTGCCAACCGTTTTTCGATGGCATAGGAAAATGGAATTCAAATTCCATTTCCATTTTTTGTTCACATGTGACATGGAAAAACGGATTTGATTTTCATTTTTCATTTTTGCGTGACATTGAAAAACAGATCTGAATTTCGTTTTCCGTTCACAAATGACATTGGAAAACGGATTTGCTCCTCTCTCAGTTCCACTTCCACTAGGAATGCCTCCAAATGTCCACTCCAAGTACATTTTTCCTTGTGTGATCGTCAATTGGATGGGATTGGAAATCTTTTCTAGTAGCCTCGGCATGACAACTTCTGAGTAGCTCCATTCTTCCACTCCTAAGGCCTGTAAAGCTCTGCACTTCATTTCTGCAAAATCGAAGTGGCTGCAAAGTCTTGGCTGGTCACTCTTGTCGAAGACAGGACATGGATTCAACAGTTTGCTTATTAGTGCCCTCTGAATCACGACCTTTTTCAACTTTTTTACTTCTAATTTCAGAAGCTTTGCTCGTACTGTCTTTTATGTTGTCTACTTATAGGTTGGTAACCTTAGCTTGGATTTACGTAGTGCGGTGCTAATGGTGGAGCAGGTTGCTCTGTCAGTCATTCTCCAATGCCAGCTAGCATTTGTGTTGCGTCTGTCCTCAATCATCCCTCTATTTAATCTTGCCTGCCACTTCTTCTCCTGTTACCTTCTGGTATGCCGCTAACTCAGCCAAAATCTGTTCAAGCGGCACAATCTTTTGAAGCTGTTCTCCTAAACTAGCTGTCCATTTCAGTAGTTCTGTTTTTCTAACGGTTCAATATTTTTCCTGTGAACACTCGTCAGCCTCTTCCATGATTTTTGTGAGGAATCCATGATGGCCTGCTCTTACTTTTTTTAGACATTCTCTAATGCAGCTCGAAGGACCAGTTGTTGTGGAATCTTCCACTGTGTTTGGAATATCTCCACATTTGCTGTTTCAATAAACAATCAGGACTGTATCTTTCACTTTCTTTGCCTTATTGGGTTTGTTCATTTGTACATCACAATCATTCTAAACATTCTACCCAAAATTACAATGCTCGCTAGTTTTATTGCTGCCACAAGTAAACGCCTTGGCTGTGTATGTCTGAAAGCAAACCGAACTTGGCAAAGGCTCACTGTTACTTCTTGTGTCTAACACATGAGCATGACACCTATTTCCTTAACATATCCCACATTATCTACCCCATTATTTACTGCGCATAAACCGATTACAATCGAAAACACTGAAGACTGATAAAAACGAACCGCGTCAATTCCATTATTTATCACAGGATGTGGTTATATGACTAAGATAATGTTTCACTTGCAATGCAAAATCAACTGCTCAGTAATTACGAAAAATAATACTAATAACGTGTTACAACATTTATGTGCCTAATGATTTTGCAAGAAGCGGTCCTTTAAATCCCATGCAGACGGCAGAGCTTGCATGATGAAACAGACCTTATCATCTGTAACAAAGAAAAAATATCATTATTCACTGTACAATACAACTATGATCTTAGAAGATGTAGAGTTAACTGACAATTGAGGAGTTGACAGAGCTCATTTCTTACTCACAATATCAACACTTCCGTAAAGTCCAATCCAGTCTACATTTTTAGTTGTTAGTGGTATATATTTATGCATTTTTTGACTTATTTCAGTTGTTTTTAGTACTTCCATGAACTACTGAGAATTTTTTTTACGGAAATTGCGCCATAAGTGTCAATTGATATTAATATTATTGTTACTTTCAAATACCACCTTTTTTTCTCTCAAGAAATGCATGTTGTTCTAAAGAGCCATTAACTGTTTATTTTATCAATCTTTTTACAGAGTATGATACTTTTACCAAGTTAGTCCAACATCAACCTTTACAGTAGATTCTTTTAACCGCCCTGAGAGCTCAAAGAAACCAATAAATACTTTCCTGTGCCAGTTCTTTGTGGCTGCTGAAAAACACGAAATCAAATTCATTGGCCTTGGGGTACCAGATATCATTGGGTTTTGATCAAGAAATAGGTCAGAGTTTTGAGGCCCTGGTGATACAACCTGCCCGATATCAATAAGCTATTGCAATATTCGCCTACCACAGTGAATTTGGAGAGTGCATTTCTCAATGCAGACATCACAGGGTCCACTCTGCGCAGGGAGTGCAGAACACTAACTCTTTGAACCACCAATCCTTGTTGTCTTGGTATAACAGCACAGATGTTTGTTATAATGGCGTCCAGATCAGCAGCTGATGGAGAAGAAAATTTTTTTCGTTTGACTCTCATTCCAAATTCATGCTGCCTTCGTCGCAATGTCCTGTCAGAAATGCTAAGTGCAATATCGCTCCAGCAAAATAGCTGTTGATCATGTGTTAAGGTTTCCTAAAGAAAAGAAAAACTCATCAATAGGGTTGGGTGCCTTCATGTTAGCTGTTAACTACTCTAAGGAGCCCAGATCGTGACCACCTAGCTCAAACTGCTGCAGCAATAGATAAATGTTCTGCAATGATTGAGGTCATTGTAGGGGAAAAACCTAAAACACTGTTAATACTTGTATTATAGCATACCCAATGATGTCTTGATTCCCTCGTCCTATGCTGCAATAAGCATGGCCACCAATCATCATTGAAAAGGCTTTACCTTTATCTTTTTCGGGATGTAGTATAGGTAGGGATCTTTTGGATTAGAATCTGTTGGCGTTTCCTTCAAAGAAAAGCAGAAGTATAAGGAGAAATTCTAACCAATCAAAAATTAGAGAACTACTTTATATCCCCACAACATTTACAAGCCAACAAGTTGTAATCTATCAGACAAACAAGAATGGGGAAAAGCCAGTTGATCACTGTTTTTGTACAAAATAACAAACTACAGTATCAACCCTAGCAAAAAAGAATGCCGTGATCATGCATCACTGACCAGACGAATTTTAGGGGAGATGAACAAACGTGATTATTGATCTCAGTAAGAAGTTGTGATCGTGCCTGAAATTAATCACTGTCAACAAACAACTCACAGAATGCTAAAACAAAAAATGGACAAGTACAAAAAGTAAATTAACAAAGGACTTATATTGCTTCAAACTTCCACATACCTTTAATAGGCAAGGATGAAAAGGAGAGTGGATTAGAGATGAATTAGTGACATCTACAAGTCTCCATGGACTAAAATGTGCGCATAACTTTGGATTATACTCTTTTGTTTACACTTTTATTTAATCGAGGTGTAAACAGTTCTACGTAATTGCCTTAAAGAATGAAGAATATTTGCCCAAAATGTTTTTCCTGTTCACACCCGAACTATACTTGAAGTGAATAGAATATTTTTTGCAATTTCACTGCTCGAGTTTGTTAGGAAAAGACCTGTATTGAAACAGCAAGTTTCTGTTTTGAAAAATATCCATGCACCATTGTCCTTGTAGTCACGTTGTATTGCAGACAGAAAAATCTAGGACATTAGGACCAAAGTTCTGAATATTTCCGTTTAAGAAAGGCCAGTTTTTGGTCTCAGCTTGTCGTGATCATTTAAGGAGAAGTTTACTAGCTTAAGGGAAGCTTTGGGTATCTTATCAGACCAAATCTCCCCTCCATGGCATTTCCATGGTTGCCATGCTGTCCTCCAGGAGACTTGCACATGCGGACTTTTCCTTCTCCAAGTATTGCTGTCATCTTCCCAATAGCTGGTTGCTTTTTGGCAACAATACAGCCTCCTCTACAGGACTGTGTTACGCGGGTAATCTTTTAGAGGACGGGTAGCTTGCAAACTAAACTGAACGCAGGGTTGTCGGAACAGCAACAAGAAGATTTATTCCAAAGATGAACGTAGTTTCCACGAAGTAAAACTCCACAACAGCACGTAACTCGTTAAACTTACACCGCCTCCGCCAACTTGAATTAACTCAATAAACTTACACGGCCTCTGCCAACTTGAATAAACTTGATAAACTTACACAGCCTCCGCCAACTTGGATAAACACTGCTTTCGTCACACTTGACTAAACACGACTAACGTCGAACTCTCCTCGCTTGTGAAAACTAGTTGAAACTTAACTCAGACTCGCCTACTTATATACGTTTACAATAAGATTCTAGAACTCTCTAAATAGTCTAATTATAGAAAAATTACAAAATATACCGATTTAGGGACGCTTACACAAGATCCTAAAATAAACAAATTACGAACTCTCGTGAAGCTTCTAGAAAGTCACGCTAGTCACGTAATACAATTTTTCATAACATAACCCCCTTTCAGAAGAAATTTTCTAAATTTCCAATACAACAAAAAAATTGTAAGCTAATATACAACAGGGGTAGTCCAGGGTCTCTCAGGTTACTCTTCTACTCGACTAAGATAATCCGCTCCAACATTCTCTGATCCTTTGATGGCTTCCACCTTGAAATTGTAACTTTGTAGAAACATCGCCCATCGCATGAGTCATGCGTTGGAATATTTTGCACTGTCCATGTACTTTAGCGGCTCGTGGTCTGGTACATTGTACAAATATAGATAAAATCTCTTGATTCCCCATACAATCGCTACGTTCTCCATCTCGATTGTAGAGTAGTTTCGCTCCGCACTTGACAATTTCTTGCTTGCACAACAAACCGGGAATAATTTCTCTTCGTGCCTTTGCATCAATACTGCACCAATTCCATTGTTGGAAGCGTCCGTCCGTAAGAAATAGGTTTTAGCTGGATCGGGAAGACGTAGGATAGGTTCACTTGTTAGGTAGGATTTGATTGTTTGGTACGCTTTTTCTTGTCCTTCACCCACCTCAACTTTATTGGGTTGGCCTTTCCGTGTGAGATCAGATAAGGGCGCTGCGATAGCTGTGAAGTTGGGTATAAAATCTCTATAGTATCCTGCTAGACCCATAAATGACCACACCTGTTTCTTTGTGCTTGACCTTGGGGAATCTTTAATTTTCTCCACGTTATTCTGATGTAGACCCGTCATTCCTTGCTCCAGTCGATGGCCTAGGAAATCCACACTGTTTACTCCGAATAGGCACTTGGTAGGTCTAATAGTCAACCCAGCTTGTACAAGGCGCGAAAACAGCTCTCTGAGGGCTCTGATATGTTCTTCCCACGTACGGGTGTGAACCAATATTTCATCCCAGTAGAAGTCGACATCATCTAGATCTTCTATCAATTTCTTCATTGCACTCTTCAGTGTTGCTGCCGAGTTAATCATTCCAAACGGCATCTTCAAGAACTCGTACGACCCGTCAGGTGTTACGAACACAGTTTTCGGTATGTCCTCCTCTGGTATAGCTATCTGCCAGTATCCCTTGCTAAGGTCAATTCTTGAAAAGAATTTGTCTCCACTAAGCTTCTGGAACAAGTGTTCAGCAGTTGGCATAGGCTCAGGATCAAATACAGTTTATTTAATTTCCGATAATCAACGCACACGCGGTTTGTTTTGTCTTTTTTCTTCACTACTACAATGGGCGACGCATACGGAGAACTGGACTCTCTAATAACTCCCATTTTGATGATGTCAGCAATATCTTTTCTCAGTGATTCTCTCATGCTGTAAAGTACAGGGTAAGGTCATGATCTAACTGGCTCGTCTGAGGTGAGTTTAATATGATGCTGAACAAGATCTGTGGTACCCGGTGCTTCAGTAAACAAATTCGTGAACTGTTTAGCCAGATCTGTAAATTCATTCTGTTGCTCGTCCGTAAGATTCGGTCCAGTTGTAACATCCTCAATTGATTCCTTGGCTACATAACCACCAAGCTCTAGGAAATCAACCTCTTCTTCCTCTGCTTCATCAACTTTAGCTTCACAGTCGACAGCATCGACTATACTCGTAGCGCCTACTCCAACAGCTACTGCACCTTCGACTGTAGTCTCCTCTCGCTCAAAATACTTTTTAAGAAGGTTAGCATGGTAAACTTTCTCCTTGCCCTTTACTTTCACTTTGTAGTCATTGAGACTTACTGAGCTGACTTCAAAGGGACCTTTCCACTGCATAAGTAAATTGTTATGGTCGGTAGGCAGCAGCACAAGCACTTTCTCACCTGGCTGAAACTTCCTAACCTTAGACTTGCGGTCGTAATAGTGCTTTCCTCTCTGCAGAGCTTTCTCCAATTCACTATGGGCGAGCTTCAGGGTATCTTCCAACTTCTCTCGCAACTCAAAAACGTACTGGTAACTGTTCTTCACTTCAGGCTCCTCAACTTCTTTCGTCCACAGCTGTTTGAGTATAGTCATTGGTCCTCTAGCAGCTCTTCCATATAACAGCTCGAACGGCGAAAAACCAGTGGACTCTTGGGGGACTTCACGATAAGCAAACAACAGCGGGTTTATGTAGCAATGCCACTGTCTTGGCTGCTCACTAAACAGTCTCTTCAGCATAGACTTCATTGTTCCGTTGAACTTCTCCGTCAGACCGTTACACATTGGGTGATAGGGTGTTGTTGTAAGCTGTTTAATGCTTAGTAGTCGGGTAACTTCTCTCATGCACTCCGAGACAAACTGTGTGCCCAGATCACTTGGGATTTCTTCGGGTACTCCTAGACGGCTAAAGATATCAAGCAATGCCTCTGCTACAGTCTCCGTATCGATGTTCTTTAGTGGTACTGCCTCAGGGTAGCAAGTCCAAAAATCTACCAGCGTCAATATGTACCTGTGTCCTTCTTCACAGGGAGGACTGATAGGCCCAACAAGGTCTATTGCTACTCTCTTAAAGGGCTTGTCAATCAGCGGCATCTTCTCTAACGGTACTTTCTGCACCGATCCCTTACTTACAGTCTTCTGACAAACATCACAGGACTTGCAAAATCGAGTCACTCACCTTGAATTCCAGGCCAATAAAACGCACTCTGGATCTTGTCTGTTATTTTCTTTATGCTCATGTGACCACCCATGATCGATCCGTGAGCTACTTCCATTATGGGGCGTCTCAGCTTCTCAGGTACCATGACTTGTTTAAGCGGTTTACCACTATTCACATAAGGGTGCTTGTACAGATGGTACAGTACTCCACATTTTTCTTCAAATGAAATCTCAGCCTGACCCTTTACTAGTACATCGCCTCGATCCCAGTACTTGTGCAGGCTCTCATCTTCACGCTGCATCTGCTTGAGCTTCTCTCTATCCACGATAGGGCTCTAACGGCTACTTGGCACCTTCAAGGCTGTGTGTTCATCCTTTTTCTTAGCTTGACTTCTTGTAGTCACTGCACAGGCCTCTTGCCAACCGGGGTCTGGATTTTGTGTGTCCCTGGCATCAGGTACGTTGCCAATGATCAGGTCGTAGATAGGATCTGAAAGGCACTGCGCTTCTACATGGCCCTCAAGATAAGGGGTATCAACATACATTCTTGCTATAGGCACTTTCCTTGCTGTGTTGTCAATAAGCAACATAACGTTTAAGTCTCCGTTGAACTGATCCTCACCGACAAGGTCCTTCTTGACTACTACTCCGCTGCAACCAGTATCTCTTAAAACGTCAACAGTCTTCTCTCCAACTTTACCCTTTACAACAGGCATCTTACTTCTTACTCCAGTTAAGGGTTCAACACAGACATTACTCAGCAACAGGACTTTCTTGCAACAGGCTAACAGAAGCTGATCATCTTGAATACACGACTTGACTTCCTCGGGGGTAGCATTAAGATCAGGTGACTTAACCAAACAGCCAGCACTAACTTGACCACGTTGCACAGGGTTACCATCCTTACCTTGACCTCCTGACTTTTGTCCACCTGATCGACAGTTCCTCGCTTCATGACCTTGCTTGCCACACAGGAAACACCTTTTTTGTAGAGTTAGGCAATTAATAGCTTTGTGTCCGCGGGAATTACACTTGTAACACTGGAGGGCTGTTGTATCACTCTGCGCGGTCTTTGTTTCCTCCACCTTAGGCTGTACTTGTGGCTTCTTGCTCGCAGAACTGAACAGATGCTTTCCATGTGCTTCCAAGTATTGATCGGCGATCTTCACTATCTGAGCAAGCGTTTCCGGGGCTCTTTCACGGAGGTGATATAGCTTGCTCTTTTTGACAAGCGTCAATAAACTGTTCTTTCACAATTAAGTGTTTCAGGCCTTCAAAAGATTTATCAGTGCTCGACAGCTCTAACCAATGTAACAAGTATCTATCCAGTCTCACTATAAACTGTTCAGGACTTTCGTCAACTTCCGGCTTTGATGCTCTAAATTTACGACGATAGCCATCCTCTGTAAGGTCATATCTCTTCATCAAAGCTAACTTTACTCGATCATAATCTTCGGCTGCTTCCTCAGATAATCGCGAATAAACCTCTAGGGCATGTCCAGACAAAAGAGCACCAAGTTTCGAAGCCCTTCCTGTCCTCTCCCATTTAGCTGTAGTTGTGAACCTCTCAAATCGTTGTAGATAAGCATCCAAGTCGTCCTTGCCATCAACAAATGAGGGAAGCTTGGGTGCCTTGGCCCTATCCTCTCTCAATTCAGCGTGTTCGGCGACGTTACGGCCTTGTGCTAGACGAGCGAGCTCTAGTTCATGCTCTCTCTTAGCGGCTTCAATAGCCTCTCTCTGTTTCAACAGGTCTGCTTCCAGCTCTAATTTTCTCAGTTCGCGTTCTTGCCGCCTAGTTTCTCTTTCTTCGTCTTCTTTTCTTCTATCTTCCTCAAGCATTCGACATTTCTCCTCTTTTTGTTCTTCCAGCAGTCTACGCTTTTTTTCTTTTTCCTCTTCCAATTGTCTACGTTTTTCTTCTTTTTCTTCTTCTAACTGTCTTCGTTTTTCTTCTTTCTCTTCCTCTTCCCTCCTTCTTTCTTCTTCTAACTTTTGTTGCTCCCGCACAAACTCGAGCAGTTTTTCTCCTTCCAGTCCGAACTTTTCTCCAATCTGTATAAACTTATCCATTTTCTCAGTTCACAGCAAACACACTCTATATACTTCCTCGTAACAGTTCGTCTCAGTTCCCTGTATACTCCTTTTTCTTTAACTGTCCTTTCCTGGTTACTGTAGTCAGCAAACAAGTGAATTCCTCTCCTGGACGGGCCCCCAATGTTACGCGGGTAATCTTTTAGAGGACAGGTAGCTTGCAAACTAAACTGAACGCAGGGTTGTCGGAACAGCAACAAGAAGATTTATTCCAAAGATGAACGTAGTTTGCACGAAGTAAAACTCCACAACAGCACGTAACTCATTAAACTTACACAGCCTCCGCCAACTTGAATTAACTCGATAAACTTACATGGCCTCTGCCAACTTGAATAAACTTGATAAACTTACACGGCCTCCACCAACTTGGATAAACACTGCTTTCGTCACACTTGACTAAACACGACTAACTCTCCTCGCTTGTGAAAACTAGTTGAAACTAACTCGGACTCGCCTACTTATATACGTTTACAATAAGATTCTAGAACTCTCTAAATAGTCTAATTATAGAAAGATTACAAAATATACCGCTTTAGGGACGCTTACGCAAGATCCTAAACTAAACAAACTACGAACTCTTGCGAAGCTTCTAGAAAGTCACGCTAGTCACGTAATACATTTTTCCATAACAGACTGGGATCTGTATAAAAAGTACAAGTGCTATATTTAAAAATATCATGAGAGCGCTGGTTTTCCACCTGAATTTATATCTTAAAATGATCGGCCTCTTACTGTCTCTGCGAAATAATCATCAGAAACAGGAGACAATTATTACTAACTGGCCCCTGTTGGAAACCAAATTTCATGTCCTGTGTGGTTTTGGTTTAGCTACATTATCATATAAATATAAGATACTGGGCCCAGTTGTTCAAAGGCCGATTAGCGCTTAACCCGGGGTTAAATTTAACCCAGGCTTTTCTTTCTTGTGTTCAAAAGCATTTTCTCTGATAATTTTCTCCGTTATTTTTAGAGCTTCCAAGCATCAACTTGTAGACAAAAAGAATTAAAACGGAAATGCTTTTTAAGCTTTCAAATCTGAATTCTAATCTCGCGCTAACCCTGGGTTATCTTAACCCAGCTTTGAACAACTCGGCCCAGAATGACACACACTATACTTTATTTTCATACACATCATTTTGCCATCTCCGCCTGCAAATAGCAAAAGCTAGATGAGGAGGGCGGAGAGGAAAGGTTACAACAATCATAACAGATGATATTGTAAAGTAACTAAATAAGCTATGTGGATAAATAAGAATTACAGAAAAACAAGCTAAAGTTACAAAATATATAGCCTTACAGAATGATATTACAAGACAAATTTACTACTAACAGAACCTATCAATTATTAGTGCATTGAGTCGAGGATACAGAATTTGCCATTTTTTGTAGGAGAATGGGCACTTCAACATAATCGTCCTCTGCATCCATTATCGAGAGCAAAAAGTCTTGAAAATTTCTTTTGAAAGCTCCTTTGGTGAGTTGACGAAATTCGTTAGGAATTGCATTCCAAAGTTTACCTCCAAACCTGAAAAAAGAATCTTGATTTAGATTCAGTCTTGAAGCCCAAAACGTGGGTCATGGATTTTTTAGTGAGAATAGAAACATGCATTTAAAAATAAATCTGCAGAAAACAAGATGTTTATGCTTTGAATATAATGTTTTATATAATTTGCCTTGAAAGTTATTTTGGTGATAATAGAAAAATTGTGTTACACTTTCCATTGTTAGCCTCTCTAAGTACTTAGTGAGTGGAAGTTTAAATATCCATTATTTGGGCTCTTCTATGCTATCTGGTTTAGGGAAAACACATGGCAGACTTGAAGTGGCTTCTATTCCCACAAGTAATTCCAAATAGCTTATAGGAAGTAAGAACGGTCATGTCCTTTATCTGCATGTCATCAGGAAGTTAAATAGCTCCTGAAAGTAATAATAATAATAATGATTTATTAACAGATCCACTGGGTGGCTCTTCCCTGTTAAATTACATTAATTACAATTACAAAAAATTCCTTGAAAGTCTTAAAAAGGTTCTGTAATTTTTACAGTTTCTAATAGTTTCTGGTAGATTATTAAATAGCTTTGACACATTATCTTGGAAAGTGCCATTTTCGGTGGGGACACTAATCTAATTGAATTGCTTGAGTGCAGTTCCTTGGGGCATTCCTGTTTTATTATTTTAATCTGGCCAAGTCTCAGCGTTATGCAAAGATTTAAAGCATGATTTCAGGAGGTTCAGATCTCTTCTCTCATTGATTGGAAGCCGTCGAATTTTAAGCACATCCCGAAAGTTCTTAACATAGTACAAAACTTGCAGCAGCAAATTGAACCCCTTGCAAACGTCAAAGTAAGAATTGTCCATTCCACACTAGCATGCGAATGTATACTAACGTAGAAGGGTACAACGAGTGGCATGCCATTAAAAATACCCCTATATGACTGTAGTCTCATGCCTTGGCACAATATACATCGGTTTTTTGCGAAGGCAACAAGGTGTCTTGTTGTGTAACCAGGAGGAAACAGACACATTAATGGTGTTTGTTGGGGAACTTGTAGGTACATCAATAGGGAGGATTACTTTGTATGACTTTAAAAAAATGACTCAATTGGTATGGAGAGCTTTTTTTTGCCAAAATTACAAATGGCTGGAGTAAATCTTCAATCATTAGTGTATAATTACTAATCGTTGGTGTGAAACTGCCATCGTTAGCGCAGAATTACTAATCATTGGTGTTAAACTGCAGTCATAACTGCAAAATTACTATTTGTTGATGTTCAACTGGTTGTAACTGCAAATTATTACTAATCAATGTTCAACTGCAATCATAATTTTTAGGCAAAAATCGTCACTGTTAAAGTAAAAATGGTCACCATCAACTTCAATTGCAACTGTTAAGCCGCAAATCGTTTTTTGCTACGTCTTCATTACGGATGTCTCAAAAACTAAGACCTAAGATCTCAGACCTAAGACCCCCCTCCAAATCTAGAGGATAAAGACAAAATTAAAGTCATGCAAATATAACGTGTCGTGACTCACATAACAAAACATCAGCAGAAATGACCCTTGAGACCTGTATATTGTATGTTTCTAAACTCTGTCACTTTAAGCGTCACGGTTTTAAATTTCCACAGACAAGAGGTAGCCAGAAATGTCATGCGAGGGATAATTAAAAATGAGCTGATAAAAGATGTTCTACTGTTCTTATTTTGAACATTCAAAGATTTCCTCAGTAGATATATCCATGATGATTAGAATTGTTTTAGTTTACCAACACTCAGTTGTATTCTATTGCTCTGTTTGTTGCAATTTAATTTTAATCACAGAGTGAGGAACTTTATTTGTACCTAATATAACAAAACATTTTCGCGGGGCTGCCAACAGTACAAGATATACATTACTGCACACAAAATTATTCAATAACCGCTGCACATTTGAAAAACTCGAGTGCAGAATTAAACTTTATACCAAACACTAACACAGTGCACCATATTTATCGGTAGAAAATCCATGGTTTTACAATGGTTAAAATGAATTTTCCCTAGTCCATATCTAAAAATCAGAGCGAATGCAACAGGCACACCCTCCCTTTACCTCAGTCATCACGTTTAAGGGAAATAAAGTAAACAATAATCTGAAAAAGCACAAGCAGTTTTTTCTTGTCACCACGGTTTCACTTCAGCTCCCTTTTTCTGCTCTCTTTAGTTGAACTCTAAAACTAAACTACAAGTCAACGAGTAAAACAGAAATATCCAATGGCTTTTCCTGTACTATCACTATGGATTTCATATTCTGCTAATGCTTGGGTGCTCTTCCAGTGGGTGGCTTTATTTTTCGTCTCCAACAAACCCTATCGATTTTCAGTACTTCTAATTGGCCCAACATTACTAATCATACTCTTCCGCTTAAAAATGTATTATAAAGACAATAAAGTCAAACAGCAAAGACGAGCTCCTGCTCAAGCATACTTAACTGTGTAAGTTTGCTCCTCACTTCACTAGAAACTTTGAGAAGCATGCTACTGCTGAAATAAGGAAACCTTTCCATAACACAACTTCTTTTCACACAGTAATATTTAGTGGTGTACTTTGTGGAAGGTAGCTGTTTTCCTTTGTTAGTTGGATCTGGGTACAACCATATTCCTTTATACTCTAGTACAATGTCCAGTGGCACAATAATTGGTTGCCTTGGAATCTCGAACAGGGACTGTATGCATTCTACTGCTTTTGGACAATTCTTCAAGAAACAAAGCACCAGTGGACAATTGTTATATGGTGGAACTTTTGTACACGGCACCTCCATTATAGTACTTGAACTGGTAATGCTGCCAGCCTATCGTGCCTCCTTCCAGGCATTCCTTGACTTCCCCCCTTTTCCTCACTCCCTCTTTGGGTGACTCCAGCAGTGCAGATTTTGTTGCCTTACACTGTTCACCTTTTTGCGCGACACATTATGTTCAGGTGACTCTAATTTTGTCTTCGTCTTCTTTTAATTGTGGTTCTAGTTTTCAAGATTTGGTGGTGGTCTTAGGTCTTAGTTTTCGAGATTTGGAGGGGGTCTTAGGTATTAGTGTTTGAGACACCCTTTCGTCTCTGTACAAATCACCAACCACTCGTGTTAATATCAATCAATTATCGACTCACAATCTTTGGCAACCAATCAAAACTTTGAAAATAATTAAACCAATTCCTGACTAATCAGAAGCTCTCTTGTAAATGCACAAAGTACGAAACAACATGTTGAAAGAAAGTTGGTCTTTTCTGGAGGAAATTGATTCTCTTTTGTAGCAATGTGCTGCTCATGAGCCAATGCAGGATGCTGTTATGTTTTGCAAATGGCTCACAGCTTTGAAAATTGTATTACAGTTCTACAGCACATTGTTTACAACGAAAGATTTACTGGCACTGGACTTCTAGAGGTACTAGTTCTCTTGTTGTGTCGTTATAAAAGTGATAGGAGCACAAATTATTTATTATGGAAGTAACTAACTTATCACAGCCAATGTCAGAAGCACTTAAGTGGTGATGCCTATGTTCTGGCAGTAAGGGAAGACCGTTCATCCCCATAAATTCTGATCAGGTAGAGAGAGTTTTTAATTTCAGTGGGTTTAGTGTGCAGGAAACTGTGCCTACCTTACTCATCAGTCGAAGCACTCTCAACAGAAGATGAGAGGAGTTCTAAATATGTAAAAAGAGGGAAAGATACTGTTAACTGTTATACTTGAATCTGGACAATAAAATGCATCACTTAATTTTAGAGTATCCAACAAGTGAATTACGAATGCTGTTAGGACATCTCCTTAGAATAGGAGTGCGGGTTCCATGACAGATTAAGGGAGTCGCTGTTACATGTTGATCCAATACACAGCTTTGTAAAACAACTTCGTACTGTTGAAAACGTACTTACAGTGTGCCAAATGCCAATTCACTTTGGCATATATATGGTTGCATTGTTTCATACCGTGGAGAATGGGTATACATGACGGAATCAATGCTCACACGTGTCTTGTTGTGATGTACGGTCGTTTTGTCCACAGTCTGTTCGCCTAGGACTAAAGTCGATTCACCTAGGTCTTACAACAGTTGATTCATATACTTTATGTGCGATCGCACTTAGATGCTAGTCAGTCGATCCAATTCCTAAAGTGGGACTTTGTGTGCTGAATCAACGAACTCAATATTAACCGCTGCTTTGGAGTTAAGTTGCCTTTATACTCATAAAATCAAGCCTACAGAAGCTAAGTAATTCTAAACTACAAGTCTTCATTTACATTTTGATTTGCTTCATCTTCATTCAAGGAAAAACAAGGTATGCAAATATAGTATATTCTGAGTTTCGAATTACACGGTTCTCCAATTACACACAGTAAGGATGAAGCATGCTCATTTCGTGACATTTTAATTCTAATACACTTATTACATGCAGGGACGTTTAGGTTATCTGAGTGACACCCGCCCCCTCCCGCCCCTAATTTTAATAGTAATTAATGTATATAAACCTAGCTTAACTGCCATGCTTATTTATTTCGCTACCATAAGCTCGAAATTCCAGCACTGATCTAAATTAAATTCAAATTAAATAAAATTCAACTAGGAAAGCTTAAAGTAAAGTCAACCTAAGAAAACTTAGCGTAACTTTCATACTTCTCAATGCTGAGATCATAAGTTCGTAATTCTAACTTAATGGAGGTAATTTAACTTTACTTCGATCCTTATCGATTTCGCGATGATAAGTTCGACATTTCAGCCTTGTTCTACCTAAACTTAACCGCCCTAAATTAATGTGTAACTTAAAGTACATATGACCTAAGAAAATTTAGCTTAACTTATAACTTATCAAAGTTGTCTATTTCTTACTGGCTACAAGCAGGTCAATTCAGATGGGAACAGCAGCGGAGTAATTGTGGTGCATTCTTGTTGCCTGTCTTGTACTGCTCCCAGGCGTCCATTAGTTTCTGTTGGAGTTGCCTGTACTGCCTTCTCTTTATGCTCTTCAACTCCTTGTCTGAAACAACCTTGATTGTTATTGAAGTTAAGCGGGCTTCTCGACGAAGAAGTTTGATTAAGAGGTAAAACTGTAATCTGGATTGGCCACCTCGGCGATTCAGAGCGTTGTGCCACCCCTCTATATCATTGTTGGTCCGGATGGGTTGCTTGAAGACACTCCAGTCTTTTGGGGTGTTAATGGTGCTCTCATTCCACTGCTCCTGGGTGTAGTCAGCAAGATTGCAGAGGGGCTGGGTCTGTGCCTGAACACCGAGGCGCACAAACATCAGTCTGATCTTGTGGTGAGGCAGGATCATGAGGGCCATGAGTTTCCGGATGAACCGGTACATTGCGTCATCGTTACTGTATGCAGTTTAGAGACCAAGCTCTTACACCTATGGTAGACAAGTGGTTAAAATCTGTGACCTTAAGGAAAACTGGCTACTGACTAATGGACTGCTAAAGGTGATGTTAGATGGGATGCCGTTTGTCCTAATGCTCTAACGGTTGACCCTAATGTTCTAACAGTTGTATATATCTGTTTCATATAAACAACACTGAAGCTGTGACATCACAATTTGTTTGTTAAACTTTAATAATCAGTTTATTGTTTCTTATTCACCTTTTTTTTTGGCAACTAAAAAAAAGGTTTGACATGAAATAACCTTTCTCCACAGAACCTGGGTCCAGTGGAACATGTAGCCTTGAAGCTGCACAGCTGGCATGACGGATCTAAGCGCCTTCCATATGGCCTTTTCAAAGTCTAGGGTGACCTGTTGGACACTGAGCTGAATTGGCAGGATGCGGACTATTTTCTTTATTACCTAATTTTGTGAAGAGAAAAAGAAATGATGTTAGGCATGCCAGAAATTCTATGACACCGTGCTTGAGGATTCATATATAACTCTAAATAGATGACTACCTTATTGTAGTCTTTTGTACTCTTCCCAGACATGAGGACGAACACCAGTGGTACTTGTTTCATGTGATCGGCAGAGAGAACGAACACATTAATGGTTAATAGCTGCTGGAATGGTTTGCGCCTAAGTTTAAAAGTACCAACAAGATACGAAGACTTGGCTTTTGCAAGGATTGTAAGTTGTTCATCTGTAGCGAAGATGAGATGCCTTCTTTCCTTGACCTAAACTTCTGCCTGGAAGAACCGTTGCAGAATGCAGTCTTCCATTATTTCAAAGGGGAGGTCCTTTGGATCCTCCGGGTGAAGTCTCTGCCGTAAACGGCTTGCAGCTTGAGCCATATGCTCTGGTTTTGAGAGTGCTGGACAACGTGCATTCAGTTCATTTAACAAGACCTGAAAAAAGAGGAGGAAAATAAAAAACGTTACGGAACAATTATCAAGAAAGAAAACAGTTGATTGTCTTTCAGTTATTTTTTCTCAAAAATGGAATAAAGAGTTGTTGTTGTTGTTAAGAAACTCTTTTGAAAAGTTTGTAGAATGTTTTGAATTATCAATTAGAAATTAGAAAATTTCAGATTCAAAAATTTCACATTATTCTTACGTAAGCGCCAATTAGCTAAGTTCACCTGTAAGTCGGTAAGGTGCAATTTAAATACCTCTTCTACTATTGCTGAAGCCGGCTTGAACTTATCCTCCAGAGCCTTCTCTGTTACTAACTTCACGATTTTGGCTGCTGTCACTGCCCCTGGTTCTGAAGAATGGTTATGGGCGTTGGTTCTTGCTTGAAAAGTTCCGTCCCGCTGTATTACCGCAGCCTTTCAAGCATTTCCTCAAGGACAGACCATGCACTGCCAGTAAGTTGCATAAGATCGTTTGGACCTGACCTTGTATTTCACAGATTTGTTTAACTTCAGAGTTGACTAGTAAACACTAGCGTTTCTAGTAAAGACTATTTTTAGGAAATAGATGGAGCAAAACACAAAACTGTGTGTAATTTCTTTGAACCCTCCGTATCCTTATAGCGGAGCTCCCGCGCGCAAAGCGCGCGCAGCGGAGCACCATGGGTAATAAAATTTGGTAAACTATCCATCCGAGAAAATTTGGTTATGACGTAGAGTACGCCCACCCGTACACACACTTCATGTAAGCCGATATCAAATGTCACAATAGATCTTGCACAACTTGACTAGCCTTTCAGTTTTGTAAGCCATCCGTATGAGTACGATTAGATTGACAGCTGTCAAAAACAGACATCCGCTGACAATTATCACATGACCATCTCGCGGGCTCACATCAAAGATCAGTCGTTTTGCCCCTACATATAAGCTGATATAATATGTCACACTTACCAATTCAACATAAAAACGAAACTACCCCGGGCTGGGCTGTCAGTCGGCTGACAGTCGTTTAAAGTTATATTGGCAAGCCAAATTATGGTCAATTGACAGCTGTCAAAATGGGAAATGTGCATAGATTAACTTGGGCTCAGGTTCGCTCAGGTACACGATCTGTCATTTTCCACTACAAGCCGGACGGATATGTCTTACTCACACTCGTAGTCTGTTAATTCGAATATTCGCCATTCTAATGAAGGTTAATTGACAGCTGTCAAACTAGAGTATACGCTGACCATCATCACCTGACTGTATCGCGGGCTCATTTTTCTATCCATTGAGGTCACCCATAGCTTAGAAAAGCTATCTATCCTAGAAAATGCGGCAATCACGTGACCTACATCGAGCACCCGACCTTCCGTCCGTCCGCACCACAGGCATACCAATGTTTAACTCACACTTTCTAGCTAGTTTGGGAGCCTGCAACCTGATATTGTACATCCATGTTTTGATTAAATGACAGCTGTCAAAATAGTGTTTCTGCTGACCAGTATCGCCTGACTGTATCGCCGGCTCAGGTATCGACCCACTGAGTTCGATTGTTTTTTGAAGTAATCCGCTGACAAGTTGCTACTTTTTCAAATGATCGCAGGCTCAAGTTCAATTTTTTATAATGCATATAAAATAAGTCGTGTTCATGAGCCGCACTTTTAAAATTTTGATTTCGAACTGACCTCGGACGCGAAAATTCAACCGGCTTTTACACGCAGGGAAGGCAATCGTTTTTTACTTTTCTCACTGTCACGCGTTGATCACGCTCTAAGTCCAATTTTTGTGTTCTGATTGGTCAAAATTTGACAGGTGAGTTCATGCGGAAAATTTATGCAGCGTCTGGAAAATTGTTTACTTTGACAGTTGAAGCTGACAGAGTTTTGTGTCAACTTGTGATGTTTTTAATTGTCTTTTTCCACTTTTGTACAAAATGAAATACAGCTGCTATCAAGATTGTTCTGTAATTCATGGCTGGTTTGTTTATTGCGCTTTTATTGACAAATGCACCGCTTGTCAAAGTCTTTGGAAATCCAATTTCGGGTGGCATCGTTTTCAAAAATGAGCCTACTCACTTGCCCTTGCTTGAGGCGTAAGAGGGTTGAAAAGTCTCAAGCGATTGTGGAACACTTGATGACCTTCAGAAGCAGCATCTCGACTGGTAAGCCTGAGCAATTATTGTCTTTGATGTGTGTTTTTTTTTTCGGTTTCCTGACGTCGAGCGTATTGTTTATGCGGCTTAATAAGTTTATACACGAGCAATGATCTAACCTACAATAGTATCAGGTTTAAAAATCCTTTAGACTTCTTTTGACCGCAAATTCAAAGAAAAGGTTCCGAAGAATATTTAGTTGTGGTTTTGGCTGTAAACAGAAAGCTCTGAGCGATTTTCTTGCCTTGAGTTCATCTTGCAAAAGAGCAGACACCGGGAAGCCGGCTTAAAACATAAATAAGCTTTATATGCTTACCTGACTCATGATTTTCAGAGACACTTTACTCTCAATAGTTGTCTTCGTGAATGAAAATTATTGTCTCTGTACATGTTTCACCGAATTATATTTATTTTATTGATTGTTAGTAGTCCCTCTCGCAATTTTTATCGCTGCACCGGTTGTTTTGAGTCGAACATAAACATCGCATGCAGGAATACTCAAAACGCAGCGCGTAAATAATCACTAGCTTTTAAAGATTACACATAACAAGACCATAAACAGTTTTACAAATACAGGGAAATAAAACCTAAACATAACAAAATCTCTATCATGTTGAAGCGTAAATGGTAACTCTTTTAATTGCACTGCAAATTTGGTGCCTGTCAAAAGTGAGAACCCGTCCGGCTGGCCGAAAAGGTGATTTTGGGAATTTTTTTCATCGTTTTCACTAAAAGCCCATAATAATTAAACTGCATATCACATAGGAACAGATTTTTCCAACTGAAAAATCCCGGCATTATGGAATTCTCTTCATAAAAACGTTTTATAATGTGCTCAATGCTATAATTTGTTGTGCAAAGGAAGGGCGTGCTTTGATCACAGGTAACCCAGGCTCACTGTTAGTGCCACGTTCGGATTTCATAACATGGTTAAATATAGAGAACATATTTGGCGAAGTTTAGGTCTGAAAATTTGCTAGAAAATGGAAATAAAAATCGATGAAACTTATCATGTGGCAAGTTGTTGTTGTCCTTAATATGTACACAAAGTTTCGGGAAAAATAGTCTGCTTCACCGTTCCTTCATGGTATTATATTTCAGGGTTGTCCAATTATTACTCTCTCAAACGGAGCAATGTTGGAGAGACTGGTGAATGCCACATTATGATGCAACAGCTAATGCAAATACAATACACTTTCCAGGCCTAATCTACTGTGATCGAACATGATTGCTATTTTTGGGTGTACAAATAAGACTACTAACTCAATGTAAAGTTTGTTTCACTCCTGGACTGTCAAATTATTTTTCTCTAAAATCACTTAGCCTTTGCCTCAAAAGTCACATGAATGTACCCTGATCTGTGGATTGCAAGTTTATTGTTTGAGTTAAATTATGAATTTATTAACGGGAGCTTCGCTTTTAGCCCTGGCTAAATCTATATATTATATATTTAGTTACCTTCCTCAATCCTTGTATCGGATGAAGGGTTTGGCGGGGCAGAGAACATAGTCACTTCCATGACTGTTCAAAGGTCTGATGGCGATGAAATTGGTAAAGACAACTCGGGCAGAGCAGAAGGCGTACTCGAGTTTGTTGGTTTTAAGCACATATATTATCTATTGGTTACTTCAATATAGCACATGAAATATTTTCGCCTTAAAATTACATACTGCTGGAAATCAACCTTAGGAGTTAACAAAAAAATTTTATACCTGCATTGGTCATCAAACTAGCAGGAACCGGTACTGGCATCTTGTCTCTGCAATAGATGCAAGTCCATAAAATGTCCCGGCCGGTCCATACTGCCTGTGTATATGTGGCTCTGTCACCACCAGTGTGGCAACGACGTTGTTGCCATCTGTCACATCCGCCACAGACTAGAGCCTCTTGGCAGGAGGTTGCGATTTCTGGACAAAAGATACAGTAAAATTCCTCCATGATATTAATGATAATTACTTTGTTAATAGCGTAGATTGATTTTGCGAATAGTGTTGTTCTAACAAACTGGTGATATGAGAATAAAATACAAGGGTTTTTGTACTGTCAGTGCCTTCTCCAATGGATCGAAATAGCAGTGATGTGATTGGTGAATGCTAATGTTATTTATAATCCTTTGCTAATTGATCTATGTTAAACAATGTCCTTTGCAACTGATTGTGTTAATGGGAAAAGTCTCACCTTTTGTGTAGGCCATAAACCGTTGTTACTTTAATCTAAACCTTGCTTATTTGAACCGAGTCCAAGCGTGAAAGGGCACGTTTATTTTCTTCCTCAGTCCAAAGTTTATGATTCAATGATTACCGATTCAACGAGCTGCAACATCGAAATATAAATTAAATCAAGCTGTGTAGTGTGAACAAGCTAATTTTGTGGTAAGTACTATGTATGCTAATGAAAACACTCACCTCCTTTAGTATAAGCGCCGCTTAAGTCACAAGTCTACACAAAGAACGCTTTAACTTTATGTATTGTCATCTTGCTAAGTTAGAAAGCACACAAGCGAAGCAACGTCAGAATACCCAGACACATTATATGCATAATCTAGTTTATAGAGTTAAAGATTCAACAAGTCACAAAATTGACATAGAAATTGAACCCGCAGTCAATTAGAAACCAAAGCTAATTTCGTATATGTTAATGAAAAGTCCCACCTTCTTTAGTTTCACGCTTCACAAGTCTAAACAAAAACCATAAACAGTGGGTTCTTTAATGCAGCGCTCACGCTTTACAAGCATACACAAGGACTGTAAACGGTGGTTAATTCCATTTTAATACACATCTTAATTCTCAGTTTTACAATCACACGTTTCTTTAATCATGTTTAGCAAAATATCATTCACACATTCTATTCGTAGACGACCGGGTTCCGCCACAATAAAGTTTTTAAAAACATTCCAACTTACGTGTTTTAGCGCATTGTTTTTCTATACATTGAGGATAAAATGTATTGTGTTTTTTTTAGGCTACAAGGAACAATAATTCAGATTTAAAGCTTCAACATATGAATCATAGGCGAACTGACATATAAGACGTAGGGGAACAGACTGTAGGTGAAACAACTGGATACACTTGTTGTTTACCTTAAATGCTCCAGTGATAATTGGGCAGCAACTGTTGGTCAGTGCTTCATTGAAGCTGCTACAGGGAGATTTGGATGGTCATCTTGTGTTAGGTCTGACAAAGGGGTGAAAATGTTGATGTTGCATTTTTCATTTTCGTTATGAAAGGATTTATCAAGGGCAGTCACATTGCTGGCAGTTCCACCCACAATCAACGTATTGAAAGACTGGAGAGATGTCTTCAAATGTGTCTGTGCCCTTTACTATTCGCTGTTTTACATTCTCCAACTGTTGTGAATCTCCTTGGCCTGCATTACCTTTTTCTACTAAGGATAAAACGAGTAGGTCAAGAATACTCTGAAGGTTATAACCACCACCCCATGCGCACAGCACACAACTGATCACCCTACCAACTGTGATACCATTCTTGTATTGCTGCACAAAATGATGATACTATCGACCTTACTACGGTAACCTAATATGGGTACCAACATCCAATGGATTTGATGTGAACCTCATTACGTTCCAGCTACAGTGGTGACATTTTACCCTGATCAAGTGTCATTGTTAACTGATTCTGTTGACCAACTGCAGTGCAGTGATTTCTGTGGAGTCGACATTTCCATCTACCATTGAAAAGTGGTTCAGCAGTTGGTAGCGGGTTATTACAGTTATGGTAATATATTCTAATTCGCTACCCTGCTCAAACAAATGTAAAACATTTATCATGTAATAAGCAACCACAATTGGAGTGTGTCAACATGAGCCATGTGTGATCTTCTTTTTAATGCCTTCATCAACAAAATAGATGGGAATGATACAACAAAAAATAAAAACTCGGAAATGTACAAAACAATCTAAACTATGCTCGTATAACAATGATACTGTAAACATGCTAAACCTTTCATAAAGCAGCATGCAAAAACTACGTCCAAGAGAAACTGATAACCCCAAGCTACTGGGTATTTAATTAATTTCGAGGTCGTTGGCTAAGGGATTCACATTCCCAATAATCGAAGAAGCACTGTCAACAGCAATTGGTAGCATGAGTTGAATGACTATAATGGTGAATGCTGGTATCGCCATCAACCTACAATAAGGAAAGAAAAAATGTTGTTTACACTCACTAATCGAATAGATAAAAAATAAACAACAGCAGCTCAAAAATAAACTTGTCGCTTAAAAGGAATACTTACCTCGAAATAATTCACTCGACTTGCCAATAGCCATGAATATTATCAGTCAAATTTTACTTGTTCAACTGTATTATTAGGAGAAAATTGTGCATATGATCGTTATCGTAAAAAAACGAAAAACACATTTAGTCATCTGTCTTATGGAACAGCACAAAGACAACAATGGCAGGAGTAGAAAAAAGTTGCTTAATCTTTACTCACCTGCCATGCATATGCATGAACCTGACTTACGTAGGTTTGGATAAATACTGCCGACAGAATTTCGAGCAGAATAAGGTCAGGACAAAATTTTGCAGCATTCAAAGACGACTGTACAGGGCGAATTTCAGATGAGTCATGGCAAAATCGGTAAGCAACCTTAACTGGAAAAAAAATTTCACTGTTTAGTTACATATACCTGTTTTTATTGTTTCCGTATCTTTCTCTTATTCTTATATAAACTAGTTTCAGCAAATCCTAAGGAATTCGAAATCTTTACCATCATTGGACAGAACTTCTTTAATCCAATTAATGCAGTCCCAAGGGAAATACGCACGCCTCTTGGAAATAAAGAGGGGATGCCTCTTTGGTATCCCCTAACAACAGGCCATCACAGGAAGCCCAATATAATCTTTTTACTGTGTATATTTTGTTTTCTTGTTATTGCGTTTTGTTTCAGAGTATGGTAATGTATGATAATGACTTTGAAACAAAGAAAAAAAGGTTTGATGACAACATATTCATAGAAATATATCTGGGCTATTTGAGTTTGAAGGCTGCTGAGATCTAAGCAAAACAACGGATTCCTGATTTTACACTTGTGAACAGTACGCTTTCAGTTACTCAAAAACCTTTATGTGGAAGGCTCTTCAGTCGCATTCCACGAAGTAGGAAATGTTTGACACACCATAGGTAGGTGGCCACCAAATACCTCATTGCTCTGGTGGCTGTGTCTTCAGTGAAGTCTGAGTAGGCTCCCTAGACTCGCAAAGCTGCTGCAACATGGCAATCAGGAAAGCTGCTCCACACATGTACAGAAGCACCTGACCATATAAAGGACGATCATGCTCACAAGGGTTCTTAAATTTTGTGGTAAAGGAATTTCTGACAGGACCTTTGTGTATTCTCTTGAATGGAAGACTTGCCCATCTCTTCGACTCGCAAAAACGTCGATAGTTCTTCACCCTCACAGACCATCTCAAGACCTGTAGTGCTGAGAAAAAGGTTTAGTGCCACTCTCTCCTGAACAGAGACTGTTTTTTCAACTCTCAGCACCCAATACGTCGATGCCTTCTTCAACTTCAGTTGCGTTTGCCCTGTAAATTTTTTAGGGTTTAATAAGCATGCTTTCCATTCTTCAGGAAATTAATTGATAAATTCAAGAGTTAAAGTAAGCGAACTAATGGATTACCTGATGAGTAGTTGTTCGCCAAAATGAAGACTGTAATACTGGGAATCATATTGAAATTTGCAGTGTAGTGTTCAAGGTTTCATCAGCCTCTATCACACTGTATATTTAGGTGCGTAGGATATAAAATGCATAGGTTTGATCTGCATAGTCTAAACAAAATGTATGGGTTTGATTCGCATAGGCTAGACTGGTGTTGACTTTTTCGACCTCTCTATCTTGGTCTAGAGCTGACCAAGTGACCAACAGAACATTTTATAAAATGTGCAAATATACCTTTCTTTATTCCCACACATTGTATTCCAAAAAGCCAAGGTTTCTGGTTGCAGTGACCGTTGCTGGACGTTTTTCAAAATGTCTGATCTATGACGTACCATGCCTTGTGTGAAGGATATCTAAAAGGCAAGTTCAATCAAATATGTAAACTTTCAAAGGCCCTTGCATTCATTTGCACCTGAAACCAGCATTTGTTAAATACATAATTAAGAGGCTGACATGTGGCTTCTGATTAGAAATATGCCATTCACTGATTCTATAATAAAGTCGATTCATTATTGATTTTCCATCTCCACTGCCTCCTGTGAAAACAGTAATGTAAGCTAAGCAACTTAGTTTTAGGTTAAGTCGAAAAGAGGGAAACTGAGTTTGTTCTAAAAGAAAACTGCATTTCAAAAAGAAATGGTGCTATTGGAAAAAGGGGATAAAAAAAGGCCAGCAATCCTATGGGCATCAAGTTTCCTAGAAAGCTCAGCACTCACAGCCTTTGGATTTTGTAGAGCCGAAAGCAAGTTAGGGGCCTCCTGAGAACAACGAGGTCCATCAAAAAGCAAAGGAAAACCAGATGTAAAACCAGATTCTAATAACTGCACAATTAAATGGTCATAACCAGAAACGAAAGGGA
>OZ037995.1:19171326-19246326 GCA_964035705.1 Porites rus
AATCAACTTACGTCATATCTACTTTCGAGAGGCCGTTTATCATCCAAACAAAGCGGAAATAAACAGTGGCATTCAACGGAAACATCTGTCATTCAAACAACTGACGAAATCCTAAATGCCATTGACAAAAAGAAACTGACTGCAGTTGTCCTCCTTGATCTAAGCAAAGCTTTCGACAGTATTGACCATCAAATACTCCTTGCTAAGTTACAGGACATTGGTGCGTCCAGACCTGCGATAAAATGGCTCGGAAGCTATTTGACCTCGTGATACCAATTTGTGCGAATAAATACAACTCTGTCGACCAAACTACCTGTTAGTTCTGGCGTTCCACAAGGGAGCATCCTTGGCCCATTACTCTTTAACATCTACGTTAATGATCTCCCTTCTGTGCCAGAAAATTGTACATCGCAGTGTTACGTCGACGATACCAAACTTCTCATGTCATTTCAACTCCGCGATCAGCACGAAACGATAGAAAAAATGAACAAGGACTTGTTAAGCATTAGGAATTGGTGCTTTGATAATCAGCTTTTACTCAACCCAGATAAAACAAAACTAGTGATATTCGGCAGCTGGCAAATGACTGCTAAGGTTAGCGACTTTAGGCTATTTCTATTGGGGAAGGAACTCGAGCCCGTTAAGGCTGCAAGAGACCTTGGTGTCACACTGGACTCTAACTTAACATATAATGAGCATATTGTTTCTACTGTATCCTCATGATGTCACGTTTGGGTCAAATTAACCGCGTTAAGCATATTTTTAATAAAGACGCGCTAATTATTATTATAAATGCCTTAGTTTTTAGTAAATTATTCTATTGCTCTTCTGTTTGGAGCAATACTACTCAAACTAATCTGGACAAGCTCCAAGCAGTACAGAATTTCGCTTGTCGTATTTTGAGCGGTGCTAAAAAATTCGATCACATAACTCCTTTGCTAAAAGACTTGCGTTGGCTACCAATCAGGCAACAACTTTATTTTCGTTTTGCTGTTCTGGTTTTTAAGTGCATGACGAGTTGTGCTCCGGAGTATTTGACATCAAAGCTCGTTGGAAGATCCGCCGTCTCGACAAGGAATACGAGAAATTCTCAACTTTTGAACATACCACTCTTCCGCACTGCCAGCGGCCAAAGGACCTTTCAATATAGAGCAACCTCTCTCTGGAATGAGTTGCAGCCTGCGCTCAAACTTAGCCCATCCGTGACGGAATTCAAGTGTTTACTCAGGCAAAAGCTTCTTAATGACTGCTTTATTTAATTAATTTAATTAATTTTATTGACCTTTGTCTTCTTTTATCATTGTTATATTCTTATTGTCATGTACTTGGTTTATAATTTTGTAATGTAAAATTGACTCTGAAAAGCCCCGTGGGGACGAGCCAATAAAGTATGTATGTATGTATAAATAAGCTCCGATTTTTGAGCCAAAATTTTCGTGTTAGAAAACGCTAAGTTCACGAAACGGCTTCTTCTACGCGAATACACGGGAGCTGTAAACAATCCATCAAGCACAAAACTCAGCTACAGTAAACTGAAAAACGCCGTATTGAATCCTTCCAAGTGTTTTCTTGCCTTAAAAAAAGTCAGCACTAGGATTTTGTCCACTTTTGAAAGATCATTCTCTAAAAAAATGGGAAAAACACCGAGCTCACACATTATCCACTCGCTAGGAGGTGAATATTGTTGAATAGTCCGAGATAGCGAACCAATCAGGTTGCTTAAATCACCAACATCACTGAATGTGTATATACTAATATGAATTCTAAATGGAAAATCTTCTGTTATGCAAAAGACAACACAGAATACGTTTCTTTGGTAAGAAATTATTGCATTGTCTTTGGTTGTGTGATTTTGTCTGTAGGAGAATTCAGAGTCAGAATCTCAGAGGGAGGAGCTATCCAGTGAGAATGAAGATGACAATCAAGTATGTATCTGAGTCTTTTCACCAATGTGATGTGTTGTTGAGTCAAATGTAAAACTGTGATGACACTAGAAAGACAGAAAAAAACATTGGTTATTAAGACTTGCACTTTACATTGGAGGTAGCATGATTTTATACCATCAAAGTGCAGAACTTTTGATAACCCATGAAGTTATGTAAATTTCATTAAAATTGATTAAATAATGATCATGTGATGGCACTTTGTAATGAATCAGGCCAACAATTGCCGAAAAACACTTCTGAATGCATGTCAAATAGTTTAATTAGCATTTACAGGGCTCGAACTTGGCTGTGGTCTACTCGCCAAATACCAGTATATTTTGATTTTTGGCTAGTGGATTTAGCTCATTCACTAGCCATCTTGGCTAGTTAATTTTTGCCCCTGTAAACAACATAAGCCTTGAAATGTTTTCGACATTTTCCCAGTTGATGGGCACCTTCTAGTAACCTCTTATTTCATTCCCCCATGAACAACTGGCATGAATTAAAGAAAGAAAAGTAATTCTACAAAAGAATAATATTTGTTAATTTGGTTCTCAGTTTCGCATTTATCCGCTGCCATCTTGAAATTTTGTATGACCAGGGAGCATGGGCCAAGCCCTACCCATGATGCAAAGCTAGCCAAAAAACAAATGTCCGCCATCTTGAAATGCAAATGTACGATCACAGTCCACGCGTGAAAGTCATGGATATTAGGGCATTTCTGTTGTCAAATAAAAAAACTAAAGGTCTAAAGAGAGCAAGCGATGATTCTGCTAGATGCAGCGTGTCTACACATAAATCTTCATCAAACCGAAAATTTGTACGGATCTGGCTGAAAGACTTTCATTGGCTCACATACGATGTTACGAGTTCAGTAAAATTTTTTATTGTATTGTAGCTAAACATACAAGACAAGATGCATTTAAATTCTTATGTTGCAGTTTTTATTAACGTTTGATAAAAACAGGATTTTTGACGTTAGTTCCAAGCATTGTTAACAGTTGCAGAATATACAGATTGTTTTTGTATTGTTAGATAGTTTTTCCCACTGCATGCGGCATAAACATTTTCCTGCTGTGTCAAAGAACTATTGTTGTTTCTTCTCTGGTATGCATCAACGTTGACTGCTTTGTTGTTATAATTTGTCATAATCTTGATTCAGGCAAGATGCTGCAAAATATCTATTGCCTGTGAACCAATATGGCTGAAATTTGGCCAACTTACTTTCAGATAAATTTTCTAAAAAACCGTTTCTGAGAATTTTGAGTTCTTTTTTCAGTGTTGGTTATTTTTTCCCAAGTTGCACTAACGATTTGTTATTTCTAGCTTTATCTGCTTATACACTGTATCAAAAGAAGAAACAACTAGACAAAAGTCTGAGACAGTTTATTACACAAACATGTGAAGAGGCAAATGCGATCTTAATAGACCTTTTCAGCTTGTATGCTAAACTGCAACATATACATCATGTAACTCCTTGTGTGAAGCAGTTTTACTGTATTAAAATTTGTTTTTTCTTTCCTAGGAGACAAATCTTTGCATGGTATTGGAGACATTAAAATCGCGAGATGAGATTCGCAATGTTTTAGCAGACCCAATTCCTTCTGCAACACAAATAGTACAAGATGCAGAAAAAATAGGTCGTTCATTGCACCAAGACTGTGTGGCCATTCAAGATTGCCCAACACCTCGTCAAGGACCAGTTGCACCAAGCAATCTGGTTAACTTAGTGTAAAACATCTCTCAGCAAATTGAGGATTACCATCCAGAAGGGTGATGTTGGTCCTGCACTTCATGCAGCAAGGCAAGTGGCCTATTGGTCTTCTGTTTTCATTTCAATGGTGGCCAATAGTGCCAGCACCATCCCTTCTTCTACAAGCAGTCTAGCTACTTCACCAACCCCAGCTTCAGCCAGCATCTGTTCTTCAAGCTGTCCAGCTACTTAACCAACCCCAGCTTCAGCCAACATCAGTTCTTCAAGCTGTCCAGCAACTTTGCCCACCCCAGCTTCAGCCAACATCAGTTCTTCAAGCTGTCCAGCAACTTTGCCCACCCCAGCTTCAGCCAGCATCAGTTCTTCATGCTGTCCAGCTACTTTACCAACCTCAGCTTCAGCCAACATCAGTTCTTCAAGCTGTCCAGCTACTTTGCCCACCCCAGCTTCAGCCAACATCAGTTCTTCAAGCTGTCCAGCTACTTTGCCCACCCCAGCTTCAGCCAACATCAGTTCTTCAAGCTGTCCAGCTACTTTGCTCACCCCAGCTTCAGCCAGCATCAGTTCTTCAAGCTGTCCAGCTACTTTGCCCACCCCATCTTTAGATCTTTAGTTTTCATTACATCTGGCACCAACCAACCTGTTTTGCCCCCCCCCCCCCAAGAACATCATTCATGTCATCTGCAACCCACCAGCCTACTCTGTCCACACATTCTGCAGCTTTTATCCAGTCTATGAGCCAGCAACCTAGTACGCCACTCTCCACAACAGCATTTGTTCCATCTGGCATCAACCAACCTGGTTTGGCTACCCCTAGCAGATCCTTCATCTCCTCAGCAATCAACTGTCCTATTCCATCAACACATTCTCTAGCAAGCAATCAACCTACTGTCTCTATCTCTACAACCAGCCCTATCCCTCCATCAGTCGGCCAAGTCCAGTCCATTCCTACATCTGGCTTTGTCCCACCTACAGATAACCAACCTGTTGTTTCTATAGCTACCACTGACCCTGCAACATTAGCAATGTTCAGGGAGTACGGATCTGCATCTTTGCTTGAATGGCTGGATTCATCGTCCATACCCAAAAACATTGAGAAGCTGCAGCAGGTGAAAGACCTCTGGGAAGTTGGAACCATAAACTGCCCTCCACTTCATAAGTGGACAGTTGCTATGAGAAATCATAGATCTAAAAGTGGAAAAAATTCTTCATTGTTTAGTCAAAGGAAATATATCTACAATTTATTTAAGAAACACAATTTTGACGAAAACCTTGTTTTTACTCAGTATAATGAACTGAGGCCAGGGAAATTGTATAAAATGCTAAATAGTAAACCTAAGTAGAGGTTTTTTGTCTTAGTTCAAGTTGTGACATTTGCTCAATCAAGGAAAGACTGGCTGTATCTGCCTTTTTTTGTATCCTGGCAATGCATACTTGTTATAATAGATTAGGATTTTACCTAATTGATAACTTTCCGTCTGAAATCAGGTTATGAGCTTATTCCCTTTCAAGTTTTCAAGTTTAACATTTTCTTCATTTCCAAACTCTTTAGTTAATTTACAGTAACAAGGTTTGGTAAAAGTAAGTGGAGGTTTGTGCACAAAAACCCCCTTGCTAACAAAGTGTTCCCAAAGTTAATATGATTGCAATATAGTATACAAGAAGGAAATGATTGGTGAATGTCATTAAATGTCTTAGAGCGCTGACCATAAGTCGGAACTAGCCCGCCTGGCCAGCCAGTCTATTCATAAAGAGAATTCCACTATTAATCATAACCTTACCAGTCTTACCTTACCAGTATTCTCTAAATAGTATGCAATGCAGCAACAGGATTTTAGTAAAAAATGCAAGAAAATAGCCTACCACTCTGGCTGGCCAAATCTGACTTTTGGTAAGTGCCCTTAGTTAGCTTGCGGAAACAAAAAATAATAATAATAATGAAGATATATGTCAGATTGCTCAAGGAAAAGTGAATAGATTAAACAAACATGATTTATTATATAAACACCAATGAAATACCAAGTGAGCTTTTGTGCAAAAACTTGATATCTTCACATGTGAAAATAACATGTTATCTTCACATGTGACAATATCACCATTGCTATGGCACCTTTCAGAACAAAAACTATTTATATAAATTGGTTTGGCATTTCATTGGTGTTGATATCATAAATAGAATATTACATGGTCGCTTGGAGATACGAAATTTCTCTTCTTTTGTTGAAAAACATATTTTTCAACACTCGAAAAGAAATTTCGTATCTCTGCGCGGCCTTGTAATATCCTCTCTCTATATATAAATTATATTTAGAGCCGATTTAATAAAGGTTGCTTTGGGATTGTAATTAGGCACTGGGAATGTATTGTTTTGTGGTCACTCAAGCAAATCGTTGTATTGCTCTGTATGCCCAATTGAATTTATTGAATTAGGTATATATTTTATATGTGTTGTCTTCCTTTGTTTTTTTTTTTTATATTTATTTTAATTGATTAATTATTTATTTCAGTTCATTATCATATACCGTAAATCCTCTATTAAGCCCCCCGGGGGCTTATTTTTTTCAAGCACTTTTGAGGGGGGGCTTTAAAGAGAGGGGGGCTTATTTAATTTATCGAAACGCATCACCTGTAGCAAAAAGACCTCGGTATGAGACAGAGTAGACTTACGCATTGTACAATTAAAGTCACCGTCAAAAGTATTTAATTCACTTGTGGGAGCCTAAAAGTAACAAAAACAAAATTCTTATTCTTCAAAAATGTGCTTTTGACCTCATGTTCTTCAGTAATTTTTATGAATAAACCATAACTGATCAGTCCACGTTAATCGTTAATTTTTTTGTGAAGAATAAGGATTAGAGGAGGGGGAGGGGGGGGGGGCTTAATAGAGAGGGGGGCTTATTAACTTTCCTCCTCTGAAAAGGGGGGGCTTATTAGAGAGGGGGCGCTTATTTGAGAGGGGGGGCTTAATAGAGGATTTACGGTACTACTGTACCCAAAGAGAAAGGGAAATTAAATTTTCTACCAAGACTACAGTGTAACCACAAACATACCATATTTATTCCATTAAACGCCCCCCTCGGTTAAATGTCGCAGATGGAAGGAAGACTACACATAAATGGCGCCCTCTAATAAATGCCGCACCTCCTCAGAAGAATGCGGTGTTTACTCAAGGATAGTGAGATAAAACTTGGTACAACTTGGTAATTTACACCATCCAGACATTTACGATTCTATCTCTGCAAAATAAGAGAGACATTGAAACTTTTCAATTAAATAGTTTTTACAAACGATTTACAGTAACTGTTGTCAGTGATTTAAAAAAGTTATAGTTTATTCATGGACTGCAAACAAGTCTTGGTCTTCTCTCATAATTGCTCTTTGCAACGAATCTTTTCTCAGTGTTGAAGTGAGGTTAGTTGAAGTCAATTACAGTGAAACCTCTTGAATACGGACACCAAAGGGACAGAACCAATTGTCCCCTTTACAGAGGTGTCTGTATTATAGAGATAGGGAATGTATGATTTTTGGCATTTCCGGGACCAAGCAAACTGTCCGTAATAGTGTCCGTATTATAGAGAGGTTAGACTATATGGCCTTTGGGAGGAGCTCAATGTGTGGCATCAGAGTCGTGGGCTATAGTCCAGGACCACGATACCATAGACTGAGTTAACGCAAAATGTGGTCCTGATTAATGAGACAGGTTTTGAGTTGAACTCAAATCATTGCCTTTCAGAGGCATACCGTGTTTTGCGTTAACTCAATCTGTGGCATCAGAGTCGTGGGCTATAGTCCAGGACCGCGATACCATAGATTGAGTTAACGCAAAATGTGGTCCTGATTAATGGGACAGGTTTTGAGTTGAACTCAAATCATGGCCTTTCAGAGGCATACCGTGTTTTGCGTTAACTCAATCTGTGGCATCAGAGTCGTGGGCTATAGGCCAGGACCGCGAGACCATAGATTGAGTTAACGCAAAATGTGGTCCTGATAAATGAGACAGGTTTTGAGTTGAACTCAAATCATTGCCTTTCAGAGGCATACCGTGTTTTGCATTAACTCAATCTTTGGCATCAGAGTCGTGGGCTATAGTCCAGGACCGTGATACCATAGATCGAGTTAACGCAAAATGTGGTCCTGATTAATGGGACAGGTTTTGAGTTGAACTCAAATCATGGCCTTTCAGAGGCATACCGTGTGTCATTAATTTGTGGCATACTGAGAGAGACAGGTTTTGAGCTCCACTTAGGAAGTGGTTATTTTTTGGAGCAGGGGACCGGGTGTATGTTATGAGGGAGGGGTTATGAAATTTTGAGGCGGAGCAGGAATGGAAAATCCAAAGGAGAAAAAAATGGACAAGATATCAATGAGCACGTCAATCACTCCAATAATTTCGCAGTAGGAATCGGCTTTGTCACGTTGTGGTTAGTGTTACCAACCTAAGAATAACCTGATCAAGAAATTTTGGTTGATAATCATTCTATCAATTACTCTGTCGATTCATCCAAATCATTCAGGACCAGGTTCTCTTTTGAATCACTCCTCTCATTATCGTCATCGTCATCATCCGAGTCATGCTCTGTGAATGATATTACGTCTGCAAGAAATCATTTGACATTTCTTTATTATATGCTGCAGTTGTGTTTGTGGTGGGGTCATGATTTTTTTTAAAGCCAATTCAAGGATCAGATCAAGGAATTTTCTTTCGGTGAAGAGAGAACTTATACGCTCTTTGGGTTAAAAAAAAAATCATCCACCCCCTTCCCTGCATGCCGTGTTTTGCGTTATCTCAATCTGTGGCACCGGAAGACGTGCCACATTTTGAGACATTTCAACCTGTGGTGAATTAGTAATGCCATATATTGAGGTAATGCTAAATGTGGTGCTAAATTTTGCGCGAACCGTTTAGCACATTCGGCCTTGTTCCACTATAAGTATTAAAAGAGGGATGAAACTTCAACTTTTGCAAAGATAGAAGACCACAGTTTGAGATAACGCAACTTGTGGCTTATGGTGTGGTCGTCTTTTGCGTTATTGCAAAATATGTTTTCACCGGTAAATGACATATTTTGAGTTACAAATTTTATCTCAAACTGTGTCTCATTAATGATGACACAGTATGAGTTACTTAGTCCATGTACTTATGAAAATACCATGTTTTTAATGATCATTGTTCATCAATTATGTACATCTCAAACTGTCTCTTTATAGTGATGATGGCCCAGTTACAGCCTGAGTCATTCTCTTTGAAATAGTCGTCAAAGCCGTTTGATACAAACTGCACCAAGAAGCTGTGTCATTTTCAACTAACAGTATTAAAGCTTTTGCCTTTCTACCGACATTCAGCTATTTGAAAATGTTTCTTTCTGTATTGTCAGGGGCGCACAAGGACTGAATCCATCCAATCATGTCCGAAATGTTTAAAATTATTTTCTCTATGCAATTCAGGTCTGTTTCATTAGGTTTGAACAGCCCCAAAAACTAACAACCAGTTTTGACGGATGTTTTCGGGGAACTCTGGCCATCTGGAAAGTTTTCGGGGACTACTTTGTCCCATGCGAAAGTTTTATTAACGGCCACCCTGACGGTTCTTGAACATGGACTATTTGATTAGCCCTACTTTCAGTTATTAAGGGGATTTTTTTTACTTTATACCAAGTTTTTCAGATGTATATTTTGCAGAAAACAGTCGTTGAGTGGCCCAGTATCATGTTGAGCTACACAATGCTCTTTCCTTTTGGAAGTCCGTTCTGTATAAGGAACTCTCTAGTCAATGTCAAGAGTGTTTCTGGTGTGACTGTGTTTTCTTTCTTTCTTTTTTTAATTTGTTTATACACACAGCGAGTTATTCACTTAAAAGTCACCTAAAAGCAGTCTTTTAAGTCATATTTTTAAGTTACCCTCCCAATCTAACTCACGGGGGCGGGTGTCAATGTTATTCAGGCCACAGACTAAATTTGCCTCAAAAAGGTCTTGATTAATCGAAGCAAGGCAAAATCATTATGATCTTCCTGTTTACCCATGAGCCTCTGCATGAGCTTAATGGTCTTCATGTGCGCCTTTGAATGTAGATGGGGACATTCCACGAGTTATGACCTAATCTGGACCCGTCCCACACAGGGTGCGGGTACACTTTATCCCTTATGTAGCAACCCAAAATCGAAGACGGGTATATTATTTGGCAAGTCATCGTTGAATCGTCTTTATAGGTTCACAAAATAGAGGATAGTTTCTTGGTGTGGCGGACAAGCCAAGTTCAAGGGGCTGTGTCACGGCAGTCCAGTTCAGTTTGTTCAATCGCTATGGACCTTAAAGTAGCAAAGAAATTACAGGTATACAGTCGACTCTCTCTTAACGGACACCTCTATAAGACGGACACCTCTGTAAAACGGACACTTAGAGTTGGTCCCTGCCTTTGTTTATTCTCTTTATTTGACTCTCCATAAGACGGACATCTCTCTAAGACGGACACTTAGTGCCGGTCCCAAAGGTGTCCATCTTGGTGAGAGTTGACTGTATATATGACAAAATCAATATCCGAGACAAACAAATATGTCTCCCGAGCATTATTTTTTAAGTTGCAAGCAGTGGGAATCAACTTTGAAAAACTGTTAGGCTGAACAGTTTTCAAAACCCTAATTTTAATCCGTTTCAGTGTTTTTGCAGTTTTACCCTTCCGTGGTATTTGTTGTTTCCGTTGTGTTATTTTAACCTTCTTTTAATATTTTAAGCGCGGTTATTTTTATTTTTCTCTTAATTTAAAGCGCATTTATTTTGACTAAATTTCGTGACACAGCTCCTTTAAAAGACACAGAACGATACCCACACAAAAACAAAATATCTATAAAATAACAATGGTTTGCCGCAACACCGAGAAACACTCCAACCTAAAATAAAGGGATATGTCATAAATATGGCAGTTATTTCCTTGTATTTTTATCGTAAGCAGGAGGTATTTAAAGCCTGAAGTAGCACTGTTTCAAAGATGGTTGTAGACCTTAGCTATGAATGAAAGAGGGAGACGAAAAGGGCAGCTTACTTAAACGAAATCTAACTGAGACGGCAATATTAAACAATAATTATCCCCTGGTCTCTCTCCCACTCACCCGGAGACATCAACCACCAGTGAATCCATTTGGGCATCTTTATTGAACAAGCGAGAGGACCCGAGACCTCGAGAGGAGACCCCAGGGAGGGAGGGTGCTAAAATTGATGTTACAGCGAACGAGCGAACTGACAAGGATATAAAATGACAACAAGCGCCGTGAAGAAAACAGCTGACGAGCCGCGAGGGCCTGGGTCTAATTAAGTTATTCCTAAGAATATAAACAATTATCCCCTGGTCTCCCTCCCACTCACCCGGAGACATCAACCACCAGTGAATCCGTTTGGGCATCTTTATTGAACGAGCGAGAGGACCCGAGGCCTCGAGAGGAGACCCCAAACCAAGAAAGAGGCCCAAAGGATTCACAGAGGGGGGCGAAGTCAGAGGGGAAGAAGAGGGGAGAGAAAATAGATAACATGGCACGATATGAATAAAAGGAGAAAGACATAAGCAAAATGAATTGTGAACAAAACCATAACAATGAAATCTGTGCCAAAACAAAGAAATAAATGTGGGGAACTGGCAAAACGATGTCTGAACCGTAACAACTTAACGTGCTGAGGACAAAACGAGCCTGGCCGCCAAAGAGGCAGTGTCAATAACTATGCAGGCGACTAAAAGTAGACTAAACTATAACAGCTGAATGTGCTGAGAAATAACATGAGACAGCACAAGTCTGTCTGCCAAAGGCAGTGTCAAATAAAGCATGTAGGCGTCGGATCTCCAATCACCCTGGACTTTGATGAGGGAATCCCGCACTGGAAGGTGAAGGTGGCACCTCCACGACGCAGGCTGTGACCGGAGAAATCCTGAGGATTGAGAGAAACCAAAGACGCCAAATACTTGATACTAGTGTTTAAAGAAGAGGCTGTGATACAGTCATGGTGATGAGAAGCGGTGGTGTATGTGAAGAGCGGGAAGCCAGCCGGGGCTGAAACCGAGTCGAGTAACAATCGCAGGGCAGCGGTGGGGCAAAGGGGAGAACCAGGAATGCGAGGAACTGGTACCACGAGTGCTGTATCGCCGGCCTGCCGTGTTTTTGTCCGGGTGACTGTGAGGAGAGCACCTGAGGTGGCAAAAGTGATGCTGCCCGTGGACAATGTATGATGAGAGGAGAACTTGTCAAAGGACTGCGGGACGAGGTTGGCAGTTCTGAAGAAGGAGAAGAATCCGACAAGCAGGGCACACCACACAGCTAGATGGGCGGAGTCGCGAACATTAAGATGGTGGTAAAATTGTAGCAAGATGGCTGGGGTCAGAGGTGCTTTCCGATGAGGAAGGTGAACCATAGACTTCTCCAAACCTTTTTGGGTAAGCTTGACATGGATGTCATCGAAGGCTGAAGTCTCGAAATGGCAAAACACGTGTAAACGCCGTAGGGCACTCAAGTAGTTGTTGACTGTGCGATGTGACTTAACGGAGAAGCCAAGCAGGGTGATAAACGCAGCGATGGTCGATGAGGAGGCTGGAAAGGGAGTGATGGAGTAAAATTGGCAGAATTTTAAGTAAGTGTTCCAGACGGAATGATAATTTCGCTTGGTAGAATCAGACAGAGCGAAGGCTTGAATCCTGGTGACGCAGGAGTGAAGGTCATCAAGGTGAAAACCTGCAACCAAATAGAGAGGTGATTACCATTGACAGTCAACATGGAATAGGTCTGAATGACAAGTGTACTCTGTGAGGGTGTCATAGTGAAGAGAAGCGGCCTCGTAGAAGGTGTCTCGAAACTCAGGATGACTGTCCCAACGACTGAGAGCATCAGCAATGATGTTGGCATAACCGGGAATATGGAGTGCTTGCAGCTCAAAATCGTGAAGGGAGGCGTAGAACCATAAGTCGCGTAGGCACCACTGAATAAAAGGCACACGGGAACGGCCAGTGTTGATAGCCAGCTCAGTGTTGAGGTTGTCAGTGTGAACCAAGATGCGTAGACCGCGCAAATCCTCAGACCACAGCTTGATGCTGACGGTGACGGCCAACATTTCGAGTGAAGCAATGGAAAGAGAGGCTGGATTAAAACAGGTCGAGAACGAGGAGTGGAAGAAACGGCCACAAAAGAAACCGCCAATACCGGTAAGGCAAGCATCAGTACAGAAGAAATGATCGCTTACTGGCCAAGGGGAAGAACGCAAAAGTGAAACACCATTGTAGACAGAGAGGAATTTGTCCCACCAACGTAAGTCGGACAGCATGTCTGAACTGGGCACGAAACGTGCACGTTTTGTGGGAAGCTGGCGGAGTTCGTTAAGCAGACGCTGCATGAAAATCCGTCCAGGGCTGATACAAGCACAAAGGTAGGAAAGCTTGCCGATGAGAGACTGAAGGTCGGACTTAGTGGACCGTGGAGCGGCTAGCCAAGCACGTATGAGATCGGCGGTGTCTTGAAGTTTATCGGGAGGCACTGCGATGGTCAGTGTGACGGTGTCGTAAGTGAGGCCGAGAAAAACCATTCTCGTGGAAGGTGGACAGTCCTTGGACAGGGACGACTGAAGGCCTAAATCGGTGAACAGGCGCTCCAGGTCAGAGAAGGCAAGTGAAGCGTCTTCGAAGGTGGATTCGGCCCCGCCGAAGTCATCGATGTAATTGATACAGTCATGGCCAAAGAAAGAGTGAAAGATGTGAGCAATCGCGTTGGTAGTCCGCTGACAGGCAAGGGTTGCAGAACGAAGACCAAATGGGAGGACAACGTCAAAATAAAAGGAGTCGCACCAGTGATAGGCAAGAAAGATGTAGTCTCTAGGATCCACTGGAATCTGTCTGTAAGCGCGTTTCAAATCTTTCTTGTAAAGGTAACACCCAGCGCCCTTGGAGAGAATAAGGTCAACAAAATCGGCGGAACGAGGCAGTGAAAGATGGAAAGGCTGATCGAGGTAAGAGTCTTTGGGAATTCCGTCATTAACAGAGGAGCCAAGAGGAAAACTGAGGTCCAGTACGACGTGCCTTTGGGTGCCATCCTTTGGGACAGTTAGCAGAGGAGATGTGCGGAGGGGGACTGGGAAAGGATTGCACGTGAATGGCCCAGCAGTAGCAGAATGTTCGATCTTGGTAGATAAGAAGGCGTCAATAACATCCGGAAAATTGGTGGCTGAAGCATGGTTCGGGGGCTGAGATGAAACAGAAACGACGGAGTGACAGTAAATAGGCCATCCATAGGCTAGGAAATCGGCAACAACAGAATCAGAGTATTGTTCGAGGTATGATTTCCAAACAGGAATGTTCAGCTTCGACGGAACAGGATTTCGAGTGCCAAAAGTGTTCGGGAGCGGAGACTTGGAGCAAAGAATGTGACGAATAACTGCGGCGTGCGAGTGTTCACGAGAGAGTAAAAGTTGGCCAGAAAATGCGGAAGAGGGAGCGGGAACAAAGTTGGGCTGCGAAGAAGGCGACGATAAGGCTGTTGAGGCGGGAGCAGGCGAAGAAACAGCGGGCGAAAACGTGCTGTTCGATGGGAGAGATGTGGGAGCTGGAGAAGATAGTCAATCGGCTGTGGTGGGCGGCGGAGGGCGAGTCGGGCAAGAGCCAATGGTGTGGTCTTTGAGCTTGCAATATGCACAAATGTGTTCGACGCCTTCCTGGTGCGAAGGGTTACTGCAGGTACCGGTGCGGTTCCATTCGTGGCAATAGGTACGAGCTTGGCCATTGTTGTTTCGAAAGCCAGCCGCGTGAAAGGCGGGCGAAGTAGCCGGTTTGGATTGCAAGCGATTGGATTCTGTGATGTTGAAGCGCTCGGTTTCGCTGAAATCGTCGCCCCAGCTCGCGAGGCCCGATTCAATGCGATCCAACACGGCAGCATGAAAGGACAGCACTGCTACCCAGTCGTATTTGGACGCCAAACGCATTAAAGACATGAGGTGGTGCGACATGAGCGCTTGCTGAGGGGAAGGCTGAGCAGACAAGATATCGAGATAGCCATACACGAATTCTGCCGTCGATAAATCCTTAAACTTCTTTCGGGACAGACCGAAAGGAACGTGAAGATGAGGCCATTCTTGGGGGTTAACGATGCGTGTATTGTGGTCGAGTTGACCTTGAGACTTACCGGAGTTAACTCCTCCATGAACGGTCTCCAAAGAAGGAATGTTTCGAGGCTTGTTGGCGGCCGGGCTGGATAAAACCAATTCAATCTGTAGGTTCAGCAAATGTAAGGAGGGGGAATTGCCAGGCGCAGAAGTAGAAGAACCCGGAGCTGTGGTCTCAACACGTGGCGTTGTGTGAACCTCGTGCGAAGGAGATTGGTCTAGCGATGGAGTGCCATTCGTAGCGCTGTTTTGCGGTCTTGCGAGGGAAGGCAAATCGTAAACGAACCCTGCAGGCAGCACAGGTACGCGAGTGCGACGTTTTCCGGCGGCTTGAGACATAATAAGAGGCTAAAAGACTGAAGAAACTGGAGCGAAATGCTAAAATTGATGTTACAGCGAACGAGCGAACTGACAAGGATATAAAATGACAACTAGCGCCGTGAAGAAAACAGCTGACGAGCCGCGAGGGCCTGGGTCTAATTAAGTTATTCCTAAGAATATAAACAATTAAGCCTCGAGATTTTCCTAAAAATGGGTTGTACGAAGTGATTTATGTTTTATATGTCCGCGGCATATTCCTTCTGAACACTGGGCACACAAAACAACGTAAAGATACAAGGTATTGCTACGTTACAGAACGCGACTTGGCTGAATACCGCCTCAACTTTGCCCAATAATTGGCCCAAAATGTCCAGCTTTACTCATAAATAATTTGATCTCCCAAATTAGAGTCAGTTAAAAGAAAACACATCTGTCCTTTTATTCTTGCATATAATTACAACATGGACAATCGGTAAAGGTACCACATTTATGCACGTGATTATTCCATGAGCTGACCACTCCCAAGAAATCAAATACAACTAAACATAGAGGCCCAGGCCTACAAATGTCTGGTTTGATCTTTCTACTGCTTAAGTTATCCGTTGTTGTAGTGAGTTAAGAGCTCAAAGTGTTGGTGAGTGCAATTTTCAAGAAAAGGGGAAATGAAAGTCAGCCAGGCCTACAACTAGTCGAAAAGCTGCCTACGCCCCTGACATACAAAGATAAGTTATTTTCGAAATGAAGAAATTGCCTTAACTTTCACAAAATTAGCCCTTTCACTCCAAAAATCAGTTTTGTAAAATCCTATGGGTAAAAGGCACACATCAAAAAATCTGCCTAGAGCGTTCATGATATCATGTTGAGATTTCAAAGTTTGAGTGACAAATCGTGTGCCACAAATTGGTCTAGGAGTGAAAGAGGTCAAAAACAGTGTCATTAGCATTTAATATCATTTCAAACCAAAAATTACAGGATATCTAAAACGGTAGTAGTTGCGAAAAATTATCACATTTTATAAAAATCAAATGTCTTGTGCAAGAAGGACGATCAAAGTTATACATGAGAAAATTTCAACAATTTCAGGGCCAAAACTTTCACAACCTTGCGCTTAGGGACTTGGGTTGATTTAAAAATTATTCATTGCCTTGAATTAAATATATTTGTTTTTCATTAGGTGATTTCAGATTTATTATTATTATTATTTTTTTTAGTGGGGACATCCAGTTTAACCAAAGGCACAAACATAAAATAGCCGCGGCATTTAAGAAGTATCATATTGGCTATACATCAAATGTCAAATGTAAAATGTCCTCCTAGCACATCCCTTCCACGTCATCGATGTCAGAGTCTTCTTCTTCATCTTTGTCTTCTTCTTCATGGTTTTCCCCATCTTCTTCCTCTGTTTCACTGATGTCCTCTCCAGCGATAAATTTCTTATAGTTAGCATAATTCATCTCCTCTTCCTCTGACTCCATCATCTCTTCATCTCTTTCCTCCTGCTCATCCAGATCTTGATCATCTTCCTTGAGAATTTCTTCTAGCACATCAAGGAAGGGAGAGGCATATCTGTAGAAAAGTGAAAATTAGTTTTTTTTAAGGAGTTCTTATCACAAAAGAGCTGTTATCAACCCTGCTCATCATTGGGCTAATTAAAATGACTTTGGACTAGTACATGCTAACTACAGCTTGCCCAAATGGCATAGTTTTCTGACCTAGTCCCTGCAAAACATGCTAATAAACTAGCAGGTAAATCAGAAAAAATGGCATGATGTTTACGCATACTATTTTGAGCACACCTTGGCGACTTTTGTCACCAAGTTACATATGTAAGCAAGACCTGTAAGATATTTGCGTGATAAGTCAACCTTATTTTGTCAGTACATTTTTAATTCCGATTTTGGTTGAATTTCAATTTGTAAAACTGTCATTCCTCTTTGTAGCACTTTGTTTCCATCGTGATACAAAGTTTTTATAACACCAGTACCATGTCCAGAAATCTCGCACATCAAACTTTGTGCACCTTACATTCAGGCTGTTATGCGATGGTTTTAACCACTGGTTATAACAGTGATTCGAGTGGTCAATTACATAGTTCTTTATGGTCAAATAATAGCCGCTAATCAAAAATACAGTTAACTCTCTCCAAGACGGACACCTTTGGGACTGGCACTTAGTGTCCGTCTGAGAGAGATGTCCGTCTTATAAAGAGGCAAATAAAGGGAATAAGCAAAGGCAGGGACCAACTCTAGGTGTCCGTTTTACAGAGGTGTCTGTCTTATAGACGTGTCCGTTAAGAGAGAGTCAACTGTACTGCTAAAATGCAAAGACTCTGACAAACAAGCCTTGGAACGCACGGTTTTGGTTTCGCCGAGATATTGTAGAGCAATGGTCTTGGATTTAAGCCATAGAGTAGAAGCACTTTTACAAATTAATAGTTTATTAACTCCAAATTGTTCAAACATGGGAAGGAAGAATATGCTTTTTCAGTGGACAAAAAAACCCACGAGAAAAGATAAGACTTTATACCTAAAGTTTTAAATGGTATCAGCTCTGTGAGTTTCCCGACGGAATTGTCATATTTGATTACTGAAGGAAAGAGATTAATCAAGGTGGCAGTGCTCAATTTGCAATGGAATCATATGGAAGACGAAGGTAATTTTTTCGTATTTTTATTTCGATTCCTGGATGTGCAAGATTTGAAGATAGGAGTTTAAGTTTGTCAAAACTAAGATGTAAATAAGTCAACGTTTAAGTCTCAATCAGTTCCTAGTGTCCAGGTGTATTGCATGACATGCTGTATCACAAATTATTTTACTTATCCCACATTTCTTTTGTAAAAGTTCCATTGTTTACTGTTGGAATTTTTTTCTAAGTGTCCACTGCTACCGGACGTGAGTGAAATTAAATTCTGGCCAAGGACAGTCCAGCATATGAGTGATTCCATATTAGGAAATAAATGTTGATTCGTTCTCCAAAAAACCCCAGCAATGGAACAGAGTTATACTCTTCTGGGTTGTATGCTCATGCTGGTAACACCTTAAATAAAATATACTTACCCCATGGTGAAATTTCCAAAATTGGAAAAAAATTTCTTCCTCTTTGCACAAAACTGGCAGTGTTGACTGCATCTCCAACATCTTGGAAAATATTTATATCTCACGCGGTCTTCCTCCTCAGAGTAGGACTGCTTTTCCTCAAGTACCAGTGAAGGCACTTGAGGATTTTCAGCTTCCCTGATGATTCCCTTCTTCTGCTGCATTTTAATCCGCGAAGAGATAAGGGTCAGGAGTTCCTTTGTGGGGATCTCCCCTGGTCTCCAGTTACCTACAGGCAATGAAGTAAGTATTAAAATGTCTGTGTACACCTAATGAACAAGTCAGAAACAAGGGGAGCTCTTGATCATGCTCACATCAATTATCACTCTGCAAAATGTCCAGTGCCTCAGGAAAGGTAAAGAAACTCTAACCCAGCACAACTGCAGCAGCAACAAACAAGCAAAAATAACACAGACACATAAAAATGTAAGCTGTAGGTCACAAGGTAAGTGGGTTGTTCACAGGGCTTTTCCTAGGCGTCAATGATTTTACAGCTTCCTGTCTCTGTCCAGTTAGGTCAATAATTTTTGTCTCACTGCGTGCCGTGTTGTAATTTTTGGAAATTTACTGTAGCATTATGTCTTTCAACCACGCACTACCAGCAGATATATTAGAGAAATTTTGCAAGCAACTTCAGAATACCCAGCAACTTTGAGCCTTTAGATTTAAGACCATCGTTCGCATTCCTCAGGTGTTTAATGGGGTTCAGATAAGGATGAAAGTGTGCTGTTAACGTGATCTGTAGTCCCAAACTCGTCAAGTTGATGTTGATGTAAGTGTGGAAATGAAGTGCTACCGTGGTCTTCAGTCGCAAAGTAGTGGTTTAATCAGTTACTAATCCGGTCCGCGGTCCTACAGTGGTGGTGCGCTCTTGTTTTGATCATGGCTTAAGGAAAGAGACATACTCTACCTGTGCATTTACAGCACACTTGTCCTACTTTTATGGCTTTAAGAATGAGGAATAGCATGCGCGTGTATGCGCAGATTCGATGAGGATTTATATCTGGCAGAGTATTCTGGGGTTTAGCCCAATTTTGACAGCTGATGACAGTTATCCGCATTAACACGCAAGTTATTTTCTATTTTTTGCTCATGTGGGGAAAAAGTGAACCATGGAAAGCCTTCAAGGTTTCAACCAAACTGTCCCTAAGGGCCTGTTTACATGGAGGTGGGGCACCCTAGGTAGGTGAGGTAACCCACTTAGGTGAGGTTACATATTAACCCTCCTTTACATGCAATCTTACAACCCCGCCATCCCAGGGTGCACTTTCTCAAGATCATTGATTGGTTGCTAAGCATGTAAACAATAAAAATACTGGCAAACCATGCATTTTTGCGGTTAATGCTCTTCTACACTCACTTGCTGCTCTCGTTGCAACCTACAGTGCTGTGGCTTTGTATTGCTACCTTTATTAATTATGCAAAGCCACCGCCAAAGTGAATTGTGTGAGAATTGGATGTATCACGAATCCGACCCCAGCTAGGTGGGTTACCCCACCTTGAAACGTTTACATGGCAAGATTTGACCCCGGCTGGGAGGGTTACCTTGGCAGGGTCACCCCACTTATCATGTAAACGCAATCAACTTAAAATGAGAGGTTATATGGAAAGGCGGGTTACCCCAGCTAAGCGGGTTACCTCACTTACCTGGGGTCCCCAGGCCCTAAATAAAGCAAATGTAAAAATAATCAGTTACCTAGCCTTGTAGGTGTTATGTCTTCAAACACTGCCTTGGTCTCGGGGTTGCTGGTCAGCACCATTCTGCCCAGAATCGCCGCGACTCCTTCCAGCACTGGATTGCCACAAACTTTATGATTAGAGTGCAAACCGCTCAGGCAACCGAAGGAATAAATTGCCAGATCAAGGAGATCGGAAAAGAGAGGAGGTACACGTTTTACCTTTGATGTGATCGTTTGTGTTGACGCAGTGCACGTGGATGAGGAAGACGCCATTTTGCATTGCCGCCGTGACAGGATTAATCAAGCATTTCACGGATACGCAGTGTGGTTGCAGTGTGGTTGCAGTGTGGTTAATAATTCCCAGGGCCTTCTCCCCAGAGACCTGAAGTAACGCGTGATCGATCGTTACTCATCACGGCTGTTTGCTTGCTCAGATCATGCCTTCAAATTTATTGTCGTTTCTCAGACCTCTGTACGATAAAGCTGTCTGGCAGTTCATTTTAATGTTGGGGTTCAAGGTCGAGAGACGAAGAATTGCAAGGTTAAAATTCACCTGGAAAATGGACCAAGTTGTTGCAAATTTCGTGTGCAAGCTGTTGGAGGCGAGACCCTTCGACCATTTGAAAGCAAGAATGGAAGAAGCAGAAGTTAAGACAGCAACAGAGGGATGGAAACCAGGGGATAGACCGACAAAGAGAATGATCAAGTGGTGCCAAGATCAATGGCAGAGAAAAGATCCAGCATACCCTCAAGAAAACTGCGCCTTCTCTGTCAACGAACCTTGCACAATGCCCTGGTTTAACGACATGCCAGTCTGTTTCAATTGTGGCGTTCCTTGCCCGGAGTGCCGTACAGAACTTGGAGAAGACGTTCCACAAGAATTGTCCACTGCCCATGCCCTTCTGCACTTTGGGGCAATATGTGAAGAATCGAGTGAGGAGGATGCATCGTCGGAACCGAGGGAAGTGACATCACAAATGACCTTGAGATCTTCTCGCAAAGAATAAGTTCTCTGCTGCTGGGGCTACCTCGGAGAGCAGCACCTCTGGACTATGTACGTAGTTTCATTTTTTCCAAATCTTACCGTTACAGACAGTTCAGACTCATTTCAGCACTTGTGTCCTGTTTTCATATTATTTCTTTGTTCATTATTGTTATCGTTGTGATAAGGGTATGTTTAAGTAGTCATCTGAGGTTAATGTGAAAATTTATGCAGATCAAGAAATCCTTTTTTTCCATGGGGGAGTCGGGAGGGGGAATTGGAGGGGGGAGATGTGGCGATAGATAATTTCACCATCCTCATCTTGATCATTATCACTGTTATTTATAGATGGGTAAACAACAGGCTAATATACAAATTTGTGAAAAATGATGCACTAACTAAGGAGAAAATGTTTGCAACTATGTTTCTTTACTAAAGAGCAATCAAAATGCCCAATGCTGTAAATTTGCCGCAAGTTCCAAAATTACTAGTTTATCTACAGAACATTTTCTTACACCACACAAGAAGACAATGGTTAATTTGAAGTAGTGGTGACAGCAGAAATGAAGGACAGGTTTCTTTTTAAATATTCTGGACATACAACGTCATTCCCAGAATCAATCTCTTCTCTCCAACCCCCAGAGGCGTGAGGATGGGAAGGAATATTGACCCCAAAACAATGTATTTCCAGTGCTACAGATGTATATTGGGCAGACACCCTGTGGACCCTCCATATGGTCTGCATAAATTATAACACTATGTCAGCGTACAAAGAAAGTAGTGTCCGATAGCCCGGGGCTAGTGGATTTTGCTATCGGGCTAGTGAATTCTGTTCTTAACTTGCCTGACAGGCAAGTGGAGTATTTTGAGGAATTCAACTTACAGAAGAACTGTGAAATCAATTCTGCTCATCCTAAAATGTTGGGGGCTATTTGAAATGACCCTTGGGCAAGTAAATGCTTGCTTCAGCTTGCCTGAATGGCAAGCTGTAAAAATGACTTTCTTTGCACCCTGCCATGTGGTATCTTGTAGAATTATTAATACCTAAAGTTATTATACACATGTCATATACAAGGAAAAATTCTTTGATTGCAATTTCCCGGTGTAAAATTCTTTGGTGAAAGACAAATAATATTTGTACATTTCTTCACAGAAGCCACCCAAAGACCTTTCTACAGGTCAGAACCATAGTTGATTACTTGTTTGCTAGTTAATGTCGGGTGCTTACAACTACTCCGAACATACTTACTTAAACCATGACCCAACAACATAGCCATGTTTTAAGAGAAAAGATTTATGAATAGGTGCTAATAAGTGTGTAAATTTTATTCAAATCTACTGCATCCTGAGTAAAAAAGAAGTTAATGATGGTAAATTACTGAGACAGAACTGTGGACATGCCTTGCTCAATTCACCTCCATTCTACCACATTCCTGATACAATAGCAAATGGTGGCAATTGTTTGGGATATTCCAAATGCCTACATCACAGAATAATGGAGAAAAGAACCAATTTTTAAGTATGTATTTTGCATACTTTGCAATTATTGAGCTACCAGTGGTGACACAAGAACAGTCAGCATTAAATGGGAAGAACTCAAAAAAAAAATTTTAATACATATATAGATTTAGCCAGGGCTAGAAACGAAGCTCTGGTTAATAATACTTTTAAACCATAAAAAAAAAAGAAATCGTGTAATGCTAAATGACAACGGCGATGAAAATGGAATCAAGATCAATAGATCTAATTAGCAAACAAATTTACACGTTCATGAGCAAATTTTTTTTTTCTAATTAGCCAAAAAAACAAATTTGCACGAGCATCACACTTTTTTTTCAAAATTTAATTAGCAGAAAAAAAACAAAATTTTCATGTGCAGCACGCTTTCTCTTTGCTGTTGTTGTGCACGACTAAAACATCAAACTTCCCAGTTACACATTTTTATGGAGGAATTGTCTATGTGCTTATGTGCTTTTGTTTCATGAGTTCATGTTCAACAAAATTCATCTCCTTTGTTTTAAATCACTCGCTCTTGCTCTTTCTCTGTTACCCACATGAATTGCAGTTCACAAAGAATTTTTTTGAAAAAATAAAGGACTTTTCAAGGACTTCTTTTCTCCAATAACATGAAGCATGAAGTAAAGACCTATAAAATGCGCAGCTGGAGGGAGATTTGCTTATTGCAATACCTTCCTTCATTGAGGTATGGTTCCAAGGGTACTTCAAATAAGGGAAAATGAACTATGCCTGAAACACCGAAATCAAACGAAAACACTTTCATGATCACCAAGGAAAATTTGTGTATTGCTGCGCTTTCAATCATTCCTTTGCACAAAACATCAGATCATTTTTTTTCAAATTATAGTTTCTTTTTATTCAAGGAGCTTTCAAAAATATTCAAGGACTTCGGTAGAAACTTCAAGGACTTTTCAAGAATAACCAACAATTTTTCAATTCAAGGACTTTCAAGGACATGACGCTTTTTCAAGGACTTTTCAGGGCCCGTGCAAACCATGTGAGTGTAAACATCAAAAATAACGTTGAAAAAGACATGACTTTTTTTTTTGTCTCGAAAAGTCCCGGTCCTTCCAAATTAAACCTTGAGTTGCATTTAGGTTGCCATACCGGTTGATTGAGTTGTTTTTTATAGGTGTGCCTGTGGTTCCGACAGTCAGGCGGACGTACAATCAAGTGAATATCAAAATTTATCAGATGCATAGGTTACCAAATTTTGTTACCCATGGTGCTCCACTATAATCACCTGTCAGAATCAATCAAAGGTGTTCATGATTTTTGAATGGTGGGGTTAAAAAAGCTTTACAAAATAAAAAAAAATCATTGCAAGATCCTTCACATTCAGGTAAATATTTTCTTTCTTTTTTATTTATTATCTCAGTGGTTTGAAAATCCAGATTTTGTGGTCAGAGACTGGTTGGCCATCATGATGCTCTTTTATCATTTCAGCTCTGGCATCTTGGGTGTAGAGCTCAAAACTGTTGGACTTCCTGAAATTGAATGCAACCCTTGATTTAGCCAATTTACTGATTTTAAGTAAGCAAAAGAAAAAAAAATGAGCATATATATAGAGCTAAAAAGTGAATAAGCTAGATCATTTATTTCAATCAAAGTATTTTAATCATATTGATAATCAATAATTATTGTTTACAAATAAAATATGAGATTCCTTGACTGCAACATATTGTAGAGAAATCTACATTGTATCACATACCATCTTCCTGCCCTTTTGATAGAGCTGTCATTGGCCCCACATCTGGCAGCCCATCGGGCTGCAGACCGTCTGATGCTGTGTGTGGTGAACTCTTTACCAAAAACAGTCTTTGACATCTAAAACAATAAGTAGAAGCACTATGCCATAAATAGAACATACTCTGCAACTTTTCTGACCTAGACACTATAAATCTTGGTAAAATACAAAGGAGATTCAAATATTTAAGGTGATTCACTAGTTTTATACCACATATCCCTCAATGGGCATGGTAAGGTGGCAGCTGGGAAAAAGGGCTTCCAGAGTGCATTATTAAAATGAGGTCTTCAGGGAAAAGAGTGACACCTCAATGTAAATTTCGTATAATTATTGTATTTTCAATACTGAACGATTAAATGCAAAAACAGAGAAAAAATACACCACTCTGTTTTAACGTGCTTAAAAATAGGTTCAAAATAAACATAAAACAGAAAAAAATTATTATATAATTCTATCTACCTTGACAGGTAAAATAGCGTTAAAATATAAGTCAGTGAGAATAAAAACAGATGAAAATGGGGATAATTTAATATTATATTAATAAGGACAGTTTTTCTTCATAACAAGTTCAACAGGGCTTACCCAAGTAAAGACTTCTTTGGAGCATAAAGTAAAATGAAAGGTATCCAAATGGATTTTTTGTTGCTCACATCCATCGTCAAGGGTGCCTAAATGGCATGTACTGTAAATTTCCCACAAAATGTACCATTTATTTCCATCAACAGCTCAAAACTCAGCTACTGCTTGATAGCTTATTGTTACTGTATTATAAAAGCAAAATAGCACTTATACCTCCAAAAAGGTTTTTCTGTATGTAGTGACACCTCGAGCACTGTTAGGAAGAACTGCTCTGTTGCTTTTAGCAACTCGGGGAAAAATATAATTTTGCCCTTTCCTAATTCCTGCAGATGAAGTAAAAAATGATTATATCATTGTAAAGGTAAAAGAACCAAAATAAAAAGAATTAAACAAAACATTACACCACAACAATATGGATAAACTTAAAAATGTAAGACCATGTCAATTTGAATGTTACATTAACATGATCAATATGTTCACAGAAGATGCATATTCAAGATATAAAATATTACAAACCTTTACAATAAAATATAGCTATAATTATTGTGACAAAGACAAATCTACTAACCTGTAATAAGTAACCATGAGAACAGGGCAGTAACTGGGCATAGCTCACGGTTTAATGTGTTGGTCCAAAGAGATAGTGTCACACCTGCAGTGAGATTAGGGTGAAAGTGCAAGAGCTTATTAACTTTACTTTGGGTGAAGGTTGTATTCATAAAAATAAAGACAAGTGGGAGACAAGTGCTTTCACCACTGTGCCGCCCCTGCTCCCCAACTATGTATTATTGCAAGGTTATAAAACCTGAAAACATGACTTACGGAAAGTAAAGTGTTAAAGTCATTTAATATTAATAAATTTCAATTAGCTAGAAATTACTTTGAAACTCAAAACTGTAACCACCAAAAGAGATGAATCATTGTTGCTGTCTGCAGTTTAGTTTTCTCACACAATTTGTGAGCAGTGATAATGATAACTATGATAAGTTTGTGGATCCTGAGGTTCATTCGTGTCTGTAATGTGAATGGTCGCTACAGAATCAAAATTCCTGAAATAATTCATATGTCATCGGTTTTCAGAGTTTGACAGTAAGCCCATACATTCACTCCAAGACAATATTATTTGTAGCAGAAAATGGCACTGAGTCAATGATTTGATACTCTTATAACGTTACAACTTTGGACAAAATCCCATGATGTTAATAATGCCATTATTAGCGGAGCTCCACGCGCGCGCGCGTGGGCGGAGCCCCATTGCTAAGTAAATCTACCCATCCCAGAAAATTTGGTAATCACGTGACCGTACACCGACCGCCAACCGCCAACCGCCGACCGCCGACCGACCGTCCGTCCGCACCACAGGAAAACCAATGTTTACTCTCACATTTTAACTAGTTTGGGAGCCCAAGAGAAAACTAATTTCACATCAATGTTGTGATCAATTGACAGCTGTCAAAACAGGACATCCGCTGACCAGTATCACCTGACCGTACCGCGGGCTCAAGTGTTGACCCATCGAGGTCAAGTATTTTTTTTGAAGTTATCCGCTGATTAATTACCAGTTTGAAATGATCGCAGGCTCAAGTTTATTTTTTTCCAAGGATTCAAATCAAATATGTTGTGTTTATGTCACTATGGCCCCGCACTATTAGAATTTTGATTTCAAACTGACTTCGGAAGCGAAAATTCAGCCAAGTAAAAGTACAGGCGGGGAAGACTTTATCTTACCATGGTCACGCGTTGGTCACGCTGTACGTCCAATTTTTATACTCTGATTGGTCAAAATTTGACAGGTGAGTTCATGCGAAAAAATTATGCAGCATCTTGAAAATTGTTTACTTTGACAGCTGAAGCTGAAGAGTTTTGTGTCAACTTGTGATGTTTTTAACTGTCTTTTTCTTCTGGATGTACAAAATGAAATACAGCTGCTATCAAGAGTCTTCTGTTATTCATGGCTGGTTTGTTTACTGGGTTTTTGGTTGAGGAACGCGTCGCTTGTCAAAATTTGGTAATTCGATTTCGGATGGCATCGTTTTCGTTTTTCACCTTGCTTAATGCGTAAGAGGGTTTAAAAGTCTCAAGCAACTGTGGCCTTCCTTGATAGCTTTCAGGAACTGAATCTCGAATGGTAAGCCTGAGTAACTATTGTATTTGATGTTTTTTTTTGTTATATCTAATTTCATGAAGTCTTGCACATTCACGCTGACAGTTTATGCGGCAAGTTTATGCACGTTTGTAGCCGTAGTTTGAGTCAATGATCTGACCTAGTATCAGGTTTGAACGGTTTGATATAAGCTTACAGAACTTTAAAAAGCCTTCAGATATATTTGCTCACCACAGATAGAAAGAAAACGTTCCGAAGAATATTTAGTTATAAATTTGGCTGTACAAAGAAAACTTTGAGCGATTTTCTTGTTTCGAAGAGTTCACCTTGGAAAACAGTAAACACCCGCGCCGTTAGGCCGGCTTATAAAGCTTCACGCCGAGACTCAGGATTTTTAGAGACACTTTAATACTTGTCTTCATGAATGAAAATTGTTATCTCTGTAAATGTTTCACCGAATTATATTTCTTTTTTTGATTGTTAGTAGTCTCTCTTGCAATTTTAATCGCTTGTCTGTGCCATTTGTTTTCATCGTTCATGAACATCGCTTGCAGGAGTACTAAAAAATGTTGCGCTTATCAAACGCTTTATAAGATTACACATCGTTATAACTGAAACCATTAAATAACCAAAAAAAAATAATAATAAATTCGCTATTATGTTGAAGCTTAATTCTATTAAAGTTCATTCAAACACTCAACCACACTGACAGCTCGCACTATAGAAACGAGAACCGGCTGCCCATATGGGTGATTTTGGAAATTTTTGAACGGTTTCGCTTTACGATTGATCGTCCTGAATATTGACTGAGTGCAATTTGTGTTTGAAAAATTGTGAAATACTGCATTCTGCCCGAGGTCTGTATGATAAATAGTACTGTTTCACCTCAAAGGTGATGTATAAAAATTATAAAAGGTTGGTTTAAACACCCCCAGATTTGTTGGCAAGAATTTGTAAAGTAAACCTGTCGAACGCAAAAAAATTCGGCGTGATTTGTTTTTTTCCAAGAATTTGTTTTCGAGGCCTAATCTACTGTGATCTTGAATGTGATCGAAGATGTTTGCTATTTTTTGGGTGTACATATAAGGTTATCAATTCGATGTAAGATGTTTCACCCTAAAATAATTTAGCCTTTCCCTCAAACGTCACATGAATGTGCCCTTAAGTTAAATGATTTGAAGATTAAAAGTTTATTTTTTGATTTAAATTATAAATTTATTAATTGGAGCTTCGCTTTTAGCCCTGGCTAAATCTATATATTACACTTCTCTGACTGAAATTTTTCTAAGGTGACCAACCTTGCATTATCTCCTAGACCTTCGTTATTTTTACGACATTAAGGAGTAGAACTGGGTTAAATGCAACAAATGAACATCACATCCGCATTGCAAGGTTCAAAATGCTGCCCAAAAAACACAGTTTCAGTTTAGCTGATGTAAGTCCAAAAAACACTTAAAGTGATCATCTACCTACAGCAAATTTCAGTCTTATTGTTTTAGGCAAAACAAAATTAATGATGCTATTAATCTTTGGTCAAGAAGGAAAGTATAATAGCACTATAGAACTCCTGAAGTACATTGAAGAACATCAAATTCATGTCTTAAAATCAATTTGCAATAATACACTACCAATTAAACAAGCCTCGAGGCCTGCATGCCCAAATGCCAATTATCATGCACACAAAGTTAATCAATGTATTCGATTTAAACTCTCCCTTGATAAGTACTTGACAACAGTAAAGCAAACACCTTTGGCTTCTTTTGTCTGCTTTGGACCATGGTATCTTCACCTCGATCCTGTGTGGCACTCTACCAGAATCAGCTGAACATAAATATAATATAAAAACAATTCAATATAAGCATAAGATTCAAGGTCATTACAAAATTTATGTAATTTTAATTTAAAAGTCTATGATCTGGGATAGAGAGACATCAACCATCAAAGCGTAATTCTTGGTTAGAAATTCCCGGGAGAATTACCATATCATTGGACAAACTATCATTTTTTTGGTGAGATTTTACACATTTGAACGCACTTACCATCTATAAGCTTTTTTATTTTCCACGTATTATTAAGCTATTTGTCCTTAACTTAAGTCATTACTTTCCTTTTGTTTTCAGGAGAGATATTCAAGATTTCATTCAAATCGCAGACGTTGTTCATGTCAATTTTGTGGACAGCTTGTCATGCTTAAACAGCAAAAGGTTGGGTACTGTATAGAGAGGTTTTCCTGGTTCAGAAAATCTGTCCAATTCGTGATTTCATTTCCCACCATGTTGTTTCAGTTGTATTGACTTATCAAATAGGTGCTGTTGAGAAGTTCAGTGCCTAATATTAGCCTATTTTACAGTGACAGGTGGAAACGAGGCTGGAGTTGACCTTGTGGATACCATCCCTTCTTGTTTAATAATTATCATGTACATCATGTCCTTATGCTAACTTAACTTGTACTTTTCAAGCATAATTGTTCATTACCAAAAGGAGGAGGTTTGTATCAAAACATGGTCAATCTCAGCCTCTCATTCACTCAAAGGGCAGCAACTGTAAAATGGTCTATTTAATGAAATGAGAATTCAATTCTTCGAGGAATTTTTTTGAAATCATCAATGTTTAATTATCTTCAACTGAAGAATGCGATATTGAAATGACTAATGAACCCAATATTGTTAATTAGGTTCAAATTTTATTCTTCCTAGGAAATTGTGATCGGACTTCACTGTAAATATATAAGTGTATAACATACCTGCATAGTTTTGGGGCAGTTTTAAATGACGCAGTTTAAGGCGTAGAGGTTCCTCACCTTGGAGGAAAAGGGCAAATGAAAATAAAGTCAGAGTCCAAAGCCACAGTGCACGCATTCCCTTAAAAGAATATTAAAACAAGCAACAACTCGTTATTAAGGTTAACACAAACAAATAAACATACCCAGCAGACAGAATTAAAAAGGCATCTCCCTTTTATACAATTGGAATTACCATCTATTTTACAGCTGTTTAAAAAATAGGAAAACTATCTTGTACATATTATATTATTCTAATAAATTACGTAGTTCTCTGTAGTTCAGTTCCCTCTCAAAACCCCATTATATAATGGAGCTATATAGCTCCATACTTTTCATATAAGACGTAATGGCACTTTAGACCCACTCAGAATGTCCATTGAGTGACCCTCGCTGGTGTGGGTATGGTTATTTTCTAGCACGATACTTATATATACACCTATTTCAATGAAGGTTGCTCCCATGAACCATGTTTCATAGCCTTCAGTGCACTATGGTAAACCCTTTTGTAGCGGGAAGTTTAGTCTTGTTCACATTCATTGAAATAATGGAGACCATTTGAGAAGGCGCTCAAGAGAGCTTTCAAGTCAAATGGCTGCTAAAATTCTTAAGCATGAGTGAGCTGAAGAATTTCATTTTAAAAATCTAACAGTAAGAAATTAGAAGCTTCTTCTTTTAACAACATTAAATGAATAGGGTTTTACCACCAGACTAAGCTGCGTTTTCTCATGGGCCAGAATGCTGGTTATTTCAATGAAACAAATCAACTGGCCTATTCTTTTTTCTATTCAGTGTTAAAAAAATGGCCTCTAAAATAGATATTTGCGTAACGTTGAGTTATTTGTTGTAGTTCATGAACAAACGCCTTGAATTTGATGTTTATTTAACTCCATCCAAAATTCCCACAACCTCGTTGAAAATTTGCGGCATTTGCATATTACCACAGAGAAAAACACAACCTCAAATCACTGTATAAATTAAAAAGCCTAGGGTTCAGTGTTTCGAAATACATTGTCTTACATAACGTTCTGCTGACATAGCAAAGAAGTGTCAGCAGCGTTTGCTTTCTAGGTTTCTAGGCTCTTGGCGGGTACAAAACTTGCTATTCTTGCTAGACTTGCTACAGTAATGCACCCGCTGGCTATGAAACATGGATCATGCATCATTCTTCTCTGAAGCAACCTTAATTGAAATAGGTGTATATGACAGTCACTATATATACATATGCAGAATCATTATACACATTCTAAATTTCAAAATAAATACCTCTATTGTCTTTAAGCAGTGTTCGCGCATTTTCAACAACTGATGGAGGGTAAATGGAAGGGCCTTTTTAGGCTTGTATGCCACCCTCCCTTGACGTGCATCTTTTCTTGTTGGCCGCGATGACCTCCTCACAAGCTGCTTTATGGTCTGTTTTACGGCTAAAAAGTCAAGAACAGTGAGCAGGTTGGATGGATAGTTGGTTAGATGGACTGCGAAAACTTTTGTTAACCCTTATACACCTGCGTAGGCTCCATATATTGTGTTAAATGACACTTTATGTTGCTTATATGAAGTTGTTTATTGGATTTTTTAATTTGCAATCAGTTTTTTACCATTTTAGACTGACTTTTTGGCAATATTTTCTTGCTGTGCTATGGTAACCTTTAAAAATGGCGTCAGTCATGAATGGGGTTGATCGAGAAGCACCGCATATGTCTACTTTCTAAATATGTCCGATCATAGCTACTTTTACCTCAAAGGGAACTTTTGATATGTTATTCAGTATATGTATGTCAAAACTGAAGCAGTTGTTGAGATTTGCACTAATGTGCTTGGGTGTCTGTAAATACAAGGAAGACTGTTTAATAAATGTGCATATCCCGCAATTATGTATTAATTAATTTCCCCTGACCGGGTATAAATTACAGGTCAACTTCAACTTCAATTTTAATTAAATTTGGAAAAATAACAAAAGATACATCATTGGGACTGGCCTGCAGTTAGCGAGGCTATTCGAGGCAGACCAGGCTACATAATTGCTACAAACTAGACAAATACAAAGAAATTAGACGTTATATAAGTATATATATTTTACATTAAATAGATACTATTCTACGAAAATGCAAGGACAATATTAAAGTGAAATTTTAAAAATAAAATAAAATGAAAATAAAGGACAAGAGAATTACTTTTTCATTTTCACAATGATCGTATCCACATCAATGTAGGAGTCTTCAGTTTCAAGGATATTGAGTAGCATTTCTTTCAGTGATCTTTGAAAAGCTTTTTTCGGTCTTTCTTTAAGAATTTGAGGTATCCATTCCAAATTTTGACCCCAACAGGCGAAAAAACAGGTAGAGCTAGAGTGCACATAGATCAACAATTAAACTGCAGAGAATTATTCATTTACCTGGGGAATTCATAGGATTCCCTTTGGCAATAACTTTTTGGGACCCATCTTGTAAAACTTTGACGGATTGGCTGTAAGGGCCTGTGTGCCCAAAAACATTGAACCAATATGTGAAAGCTGCAGCATGGCCTCTCACAACTGGAGGCTTAAGGCCACGACAGTGGAGTGTTCCCAGCCTCTTGCCTTTTGTCTCACTTAACATTTCTGAAAGAAATTAAATTACATAGGTTTGTTTTCTAATAGATTAGTGAGCCACACCCTATAAAAATGTAAACATCATGTTTCCAGCTCGACATGTGAAAAATAAATAAAGCACATGGAAGTCAACAAAAACAAAATTAAGTGGAGCATGAGTGTATTTAAACTGTATACAATAACAGTCAGCATTGAAAATTTTAAAATAGGCATTTTGAAAACAAAAAAAAATGAGGGGGTAAATGTGCTCAACAGGACGGCATATTACATTGTAGTGTGGGTGATTTACTTCCATTAAGTTTAGCCAGAAATAATTTTGCCCAGGGTTGGCAAGAGATCAGAAAAAGGTAAACTCATTTGTAATGATTATTCCAACTTTATGTGAACGGTCAGTCATGTGTGATATCATCCAAGTTTGCAGCACAATTTGCATACTGACTGCCATAATCCCTTTCACAAAAGTCACGCATTCCATTCTATTTTGGCAAAAAATCCCGGCAGCTCGACATAAATGCCATACTAGTAATAAGGCCCTTAACATGTCAGGTTTTGAAACAATCATACTCACCTTCACATCTGTACCTGGAAAAATCTTAAAATCTTGTTTTTAACAAGAAATTTTTACAAAGAGTTTTATGGTGGTGAGGAGCGATCTCATTCCTCAGTAACCGGACTATGGTGGCCCATTATTATCATAGAAATCGTAAATCGTAATCTCGTCTATGATGTTATGAGTATGGTAGACCCTGAAGGAATGACGAGGCGAGGGAATGTTGGTCAAAAGAAACGGCAAAGGGGGGCGACAGGAACGTTTACATCACTGGTAAGATTTTAGGAATTTGTAGGTTTTAATAAACAATGAATCTATTGGCACATGACATGTCTTCTTTTTGTCCCTTGTTATTGCATTGATCAGTAGCACTTATTCCCAGTCATCCTTCATCTTTCAAAGTAACCAGTCCCCATACTTCTCCACATTATCTCCTCGGCGGTCTATAGAAGAAGTTTAGGTGCTGCCCATTTCATTTTATTAACTGTTGTAGTGCTTTGTAATGTGTGTATAGCAAAAAAGTCTTTACATAGATTTTTGTCTCAAAGTATTCCTGTTTGCTGTCTTAAATACAGGGACCTAACCACACCCATTCAGGGGATGGTCATGACAAGCTCATGGGCTTCATGAATAGCACGTTTCCTTTAGCTGTTTACGGGTTGCAAGATGCCTTTAGTGGATACATTTTGTATTTGAAATTATGGACCACAAATTCTGACCCCAAGCTGATTGGGCGTTGGTATATGGACCATTTGTATAGCACGAAAGGTAATTTGTCCTGTTTCAATAATATATGCATTCAGATTGTGATACAGTTAAAAAGGGCTCTCATAAGCACCCATCTCGTGAATTCACAAGAGCATTCGAAGTTTGAGTTGGTTGTTCATAAAGATGACGGCTTTTATTGGTGCTCGGAATAAAAAGATGGACTTATTGAGGGCTGCTGCTTTTGGCTAAAATATTGTCATAAGTACTGGTAATTTCCAATACTTTCTGGTGAAAATTTGGATTTTGTTTCCTTTTTGCTCTCAGTATTAACAAAATTTGATCAAAGAGAAAACCCTTTATTCAATTGTTGACTGAGTACTCAGCAGGGGCTCATGAGAACTTGAACACAAAGGAAAAGACCAGCAGGTACATGCAAGTCATAGAAAATTTCACTTTTAATCAAAACTATTTAGCAAGATATGTCAAAGTATGTCATAGTACGCATGAAGAGGGTGATTTTTCAGTAAAAACTCTTAGAAAAAGCTTATTGCTTTGTCAAAATGGCTGGTCCAGCCGGCCAGTTCTGACTTTTTCAAAGTGCAGTTACTGTAGTTGGTCGTCCCTTACAAGAGGGATTGTAGAGAGAGCTTTGTTTATAATTCAATAGTCTATGAGTTAGGACTACAGAGGGTTTTGCTCTATGAGTCAATCAAAATCCTCAAGGCCTAATCTTTTTTTCGGTTTGCATTCAAGTGATCAGTAAATATCTCAGGCTGGACAAGGGAACTGAAACTGGGCACATGGCAACCATTCATGCATTTTTAAGACAGGACCAGGACAATGAGCCAGAAACAGTGTTTTATGGACCATCAACAAACAACAAGGTAAAAACAGAACAGTATTTTACCATCTTTCCAGAATCAATATAATCAATAAAATAAAAATTACTGGTTTGATGCCCATGTAGGCTTTTCTTAATTATCATGTTAATAGTTTTAGATAAGAAAACTAGATGTATGCTGTAACATTTGAATCTTCTCCATTATTTTACAACCAATGCAGTCTGTGTATGAATAGCAAAATACCTTATACTACAGGGTGCAAAGAAAGTCACTTGTACAAAGCTGTAGCTAGGCAGCAACAATTTTCCAGTGAATTAAGCCTGGCAATCAACCTGGCTTAAAATACCTGGGAAGAACCATTAGATAATTATTAATTAATTACTTGCTTTATCAATGCATTGTAGTAAGCTATAATGAGAGCTTCTGGACTCAGACTTACTACCAAGGTATTTCTAAGATTGGTTTTACCTGAAGATTGTGCATGCAGATCATACAACATCTAGTCTGTAATGTAACACTGTTCTTGCAGATTTCACTTTGTGAGATGAGCTTGAGAAAATCCAGTTCACGTGGAATTATTAGGAATTTTCAATTAATTGTCTTCAAGTTCTAAAGTAAAGTAATGCAAATTCTCAGGAAAACTTCGCTTAAGAACAGAATTCACTAGCCCAATCACAAAATCCACTAACTCCAAGCTATCAGAAAAGACTTCCATTGTACACTGTGTTGATCTTGGAATTTCTGTATAAACCATAATAGAGTTGATCCATTTTTCACAGATTGAAAGATGGTGGGGAGATCTCCACAACCGCTTTGAGAGGTTTTTTAAGAGGCAGCTGACTATACTGCTTGAACAAGGCCACTATGATCCAAGTAATCAAACAGATAGGTATTACATGTAATACATTAAATTTAAAATGTATTCTTAACATTGTTTAATAGTTTTTTTTTATTCGTTAATAGAACAGCTTGTATTTCTATTTTTTGTTATTTTATAAACTATTGACCTGACATATTTACCTGTGACATGTCTATATCATGGATCTATGTGTATGTTCTTATTTTGTGTTTGCATTTTTGACAGGCACCTATTGGCATTCATTTTTATTCCCGTCATCCAAAAAGAAATGAATATCTTTAGGGAAACTGTGTGGAATTCACACAGAGTGAGGAGCCAAAAGGATGCTGCAGTTCCAAAAGGGATACCGAATCATCTCTATTCATTTCCTGGGCAATATAATGCAGATGAGTGTGGTATGGCTTGATATTATTACATATGCATATTTCCTTCTTTTTTTCAAGTGCTAATTTGTGAAGATTGCTCTCCAAGTTGTTTGCAAAAAGATTAAGGGCTGGTTACTTAAACAGAATTTAAATGGTGTTTAACAAAACCACATTCTAAAGGCCATTTAAATTCGGCTAACCCTCACATCTAACCCTCATTTTCTGTTTAGAGCATCAAGAGGGCTTACAATCCAGACTAGAAATCCATTTATGTACTTAACCTGAGTACCTTAAACCAGGATATAAGTTAGACCTTCTTTAAATAACCAGCTCTAATAGTTTTAACCATCAATATTGCATTTCAAAATAGAGAGGGGCTCAATACTTACATGAAGGTCTTAATACATCAGCAAGTTTATTGGTTTGTATAGGTTTCTTATTTTGCATACCATAGGTTTGCAAGTCACTCAAGAAGCTCTGGATGAGGTTGCTACATTATCGGGTGTCATGTCAGTTGGAGATGATTACTTGCCAAGTAGTGTGAGAGAGGAATGTGAACGAATTGTTCCAAACATAGATGGGGTAAAGCCAGCTGAGGCAGCAGATGCATATCTCTTCTTAAAGGCACAGTACAAAGAGCCAACATCATGATCATCACAATCATAAATCATTATCGCAGCTTTTTTACGTTTTAAATTTCAAAAAAGTCCAAAATTCAGCATTCTTTATCTCATTTTATAACTTCTTAGAAAAAGGTTATTTCTGTCAGTATACCCATATTAAACAATAACCTGTAAATTTTGCATATTACCTGCACAAACTCAAGATGCCTAAGACAAGGTCTGAACACAGGCAACAATCCACAAAACAATTCCTTTTTGTAAATGAACTGAACTATAACATGTTCACCTTCCAATGGATGATAAGAACCATGAAAAGAGTTCTGTACGTAATGTAACAATACGTGAATAAAAATAAAATAAACCAGTCATAAAACAGCTGTTTTGCCGAGGTGTGGAAGGAAATGGAATGCAGACTATGGCTGACTTAGGCCCATCATCTTGCAGTAGTCATTGCATTCATGTGCATCAATAAAGCCTGTTATCCCTACTGATGAACAATTTCCGCAGCAGAAATAAAATTCCATGCTGTTGGCATCCATAAGCACATTCGTTGCTATTTCAGGATCGTATAAACAGTAGCCAGATCCCTGTATATCTAGTAGCATGAGTTGTTGGTTGGATGATTCATATGTGTAGTGAACCAGACACTCTGCTTTAGCAAACAAATCTTTTAAAGCATCATCGGCATCTTCAGGTGGTTTGGCTTTCTTACCATCATTATTTATCAATTTGGCAAAGGGTCCTGGTACAAATTCCTCCACTGTAGCAGGTTGCTCATTTATTGTGGTGAAGTACACGTGGTTCTACTGAAAACACTCTCCCATTTCTTTTGGAGCCTGCGACTTAAACTTCTTTGTTAAATGCCTCGCTACCTCATGCATTTGAACTTGTTTGCGGCAATGGCTCTCTATATTTGTGTTAAATTGAGAACCAATTGCTTCCTTGGACTTATCATTGTACATTTTGATAACCCAGTGATTTGGAATGTTTTGCTTGGTGGATTTTCCAGTTAGCACACAGTGATAAGCATCACGGAATCCACCTGAGGAAAACTTCTCTGAATCTACTGCACACTCAACTTCCATTGCATCTTTCCATTGTCTGGAGGCAATGTCAAATTGTTCAAAGTTCAGCAGTAACTTTTTTTTTGCTACAGGTTTAACCAGCTTTCCAGCCTCCAGTAATGAGGCAATGGATACAGATGCAGGAAACTTAGTGGATACCGAAAAGCTTCCATAAGTTGCTTTGGGATTATTGGATGCATTTGCTTTTCTCACTGGAGCAGATAGCGCACCAGTAGTACAATGCACTGAGTCGTTATCAAACAACTCTTCCTGAACATCTTGTGTGTGAGAGTGATAGGAGTCTTCGCCATAATCTTGGCCAACTACAAACCGCACCAAATACACCTACAAATATCAAAGAACAGATTTGATTGGACTTCAATGTACTGAAAGTCAGCACGATAGTAGTCTCAGAGGACACAAACAAAGGATGAATGTGGTATCAACAGACCCACAAAAGCAGCCAAATAGTTCTAAGTGCAAGAGAGCAAGAGATGCATGTGTATACCTCTTCCATGCATTACTTGTGTTTCTGTGGTATTTGGGGGTTATTTAAGAGTGATATTTAAGTGCATGCATTTTATACATTTTAATAAAGAGAGGAAAGCAAGGAACCTAAAACTTGTTTCAGTCACCCTTTAAATGGTCCCAAATAGCACTAGTAATAGAGGAGTCCCAGCAAGCTCTTGCATTTACAGTGATAGGCAACATGGCATTTATGTGTTGCTGCCATTTCTCATACAAATATCTCTAGAAAATTTAAGTAAGAAAACTAAACAAATGTAATGCATGGTTTGTAAAATATGTATGGATACAAAGGAAAGCTCTTCACATAATGTATGGATTTCTGCCCTGCATTGTAGAGTTCAACGAAGTCAAGGTAAGCACGGTTGTTCTTAATCCAACTGAATGACCCAATAAAATTTCAACAATTTGAAAACCCAAAACCCCAATCAAAACCATTTCTTCCTCTATCAAAGTTTTGTGTAGTGGTAATAAAATGCGAAATAGCCAATTCAAGCTGCCAACCACACCCCACTCTATTATTAAAAATTGAATGAATACCACAGTCTTAACTTAAGCATAACTCTCATGGGGTACAAAATAAGCTTTTCCGTGTAAAATTAATATTGTATGTGGGGAAATATTCAAGCCAATGGCTCAGATGATGCTCTTTGAAAACTTAGGGAGTTGATTTCTGTGATAAACCATTACTACTTGAAGTTTCATTTCAATATAACTATTCATAAACCACAGAGGTGAAACGACAAAAGTTTAAGCTTCTGTATGCACATTTCACATGCATCTGTCATACTCTCACCTTGTCCTTCCTGTGAGGGATTTGTTCGATGCTGGTACACGAGGGTTCTTTGTTAGTGACAAGGACGTCGCATAAGCTCGCTGGCAAACTATAATGATCAGCACACGCTTTCTTCAAGTTTGTCAGCGTGAGATCCTCATAAGGGAATGCCACAAATTCTCTAGGCTGTACGGGACGAAATGTCTGTTTGTTGTCTGGCTCTGAAGCCAAACGTTGCACGATTAACTCATGCGGAGCAGAACCAGATTTCTTGCTCTTGCCCTTTCCGCAAGGATCCGGTCGCTTCCTTTTCGCCTTCATTTCCTCTTGTAAACGGTTCCATACAGTTTGCCTTTTATTCATCTCAATAAAAGGACTTTAGATGGGTGTAATATATGCGGCAGGTATGAGCCGGTGAAAGCACTAGCTTGCAGCTCACACGCGCGAGGAACCTTCCAGGCCAGGTACAGTGCTTGCCGCCGTTTTGAGATGACTCCGCTGATGTAACGTGTCGCAGGCAATGATAACGATGGGTCACTTTACGATATTTCATTTTGAGAAAAGAAATTTATTGTGATTTCAGTTCGGCCCAGCGTTATCATAGCAAAATAAAAATCAATTTGCATTTCTACTAAGGGATTTTAATATGTTGTTGTTTTTTTAATTATTGTTTTTGATGTCATTTTTTTTTTACTATTATTATCATTATTTTTTAATTTAAAATTTCTTTTGTTTTTTTTGGGGGTTGAAATTTATTTACATTTTCATTTTGTTTCTTTATTTTGTTTTAATTCAAATTTATTTTAATCAATTTTTTGTGTGTGTTTTTATATTTATGTATATTTATTTTTTTATTTTGGTCTTTTTTAAAATATGGTTTCAATTTCGTTAAATAAAACAGGCATTTCCAGTTAGTTTTTCTATGATAATAATGGGCCACCATACCGGACCAACCCAGCCCGACTTCACATGAAGAGACCCTGAGAACATCTCATCCACCAGTGTCTCGTATTCAATAGGCCTGGATGAGTAGGCAATTGCTTGAGAAGTTAAAGTTTTCAAAACAGTCGTTTTACGGAAATTATTCGGCATTAGATTCTCATACAAAAAATGTAATTTCTCAAGCGGTTGCCTACTCATCAAGATGGCTTCCTATATCAGTATGCAGAGCATATATCTACATCAGTAAGCAGAGCTTCTACCAAGCTCTGCATGGTGAACGGTACTTTCAGTTTTTTAAGAGGTGTGAAATCTACCAAGCTCTGCATGGTGAAAGGTGTGAAATCAGAGGATCAGTTACTCCATTCTTTTACATGTTAAATAATCAAGACGCAAGCTTCTTGTAGCAGCTTTGAAATTGCATCACATGGCCTTTTCCTGGCTCTTGGGTTTTTGGGACAAGGAAACGAGTGATAAGGACCAAAAGCGAGCACGAAAAAAATGGCTGTCACATGCTAAAAGCCTAAGCTTATTATTTACTAACTAGCACGGTGATCGATCGGATACATTCACAGAACATTAAGCTTACTTAGCCACGGTAGTCTTTCAAGTCGCACAATAATTACCAAAAAACGAAAATATGTTTAAACATTTTTCTTGTGTTATCTCGCTATGACTTCATTATATGCAGGATAAATACCAAGTTTTTTTAGCACAACAATTCGCACACATCATACAAGTAGAGAAGCATTAAACTGACAAACTTACGCATGTATGTCTGGATTGTTGCCGCCAAAAACGGCCTTTTATCAGGACCAAACAACACAGCATCCTCTCCATTTTGCTGAGCAAACTGCTCCAAAGACACGAGCCGGAGCTCATAGGTCTGACTCGTTTTCTCGTCATGTGCCAGGCTTTCGTTTTCTGCTGCGAGCCTTGCACCTGCTGCGAGATTAGATGAGAGAAGGCTCCCTATATCTTCCTCATTTCCCCAGCTTTCAATGTACCGTAGTACATTAGGACTACGGCCTTTGAAGTTTTTTCTTTTTGGAGGCATACTAAAAGAGTAATGCCAAGCACGCAACAGTCGCAACAGAGCTCCCACGTGAAACGTGAACTGTCATACCTAATGATTACGTATTAACAGGACGGAAATTTGATTGGCTTATTCTTGTAGGATTCCTACAGCCCCCCGCCTGGATTCCTGCAAATTTCTACCGACGGGATAATCGTTCATTATTATTATCATTCAGAATGAAGGTTGTGTGAAATGGTTCAATGCTTTTTGGTTGCTATAAACCTGACTTTGCATTTTAACATTGTTAATAATTTTTAAGGTCAAGACCTGTAAATGTTGCTTAATATTGTTACACTGCACAAATTGCATGTTATTCGTAATAATTTTTGGATGGTCTTCACATGTGACAATATAATATTAGTGCTATTGCTAAAAGCACTTTACAATGTGAACAACGATTTCAATATGGCGTAAAATATATGTTCACTTGTTGGCGTAATTTTTGTGCAAATGTTCAGACCAACAACATACCTCTAGCAAAATAGTCCTCTGAGACTTTTAGTAGGCACTCAGAGTGATTGCAAATATCATAGATTGTAATGAAGGCGAAGAAGTGTCTAATGTGGAATGCAATTGTGGTGACAATTACACGGTGTATGACATTTGCAGACTGCAGACTGCATGAGGCAGTAAGACTGTAAATTGAATAAAACCAAAAATATCGTAATAAAGGTGGCATCATCATCAACATTATCTTGTTCCGAGAAGTACATGTAAGGCCTAGAAGGGAAGTTTATATTTTTCATGCATATTACACCGATCTCATTCCTGAAGGAGTTGTTGGCTGTTCTTCTCATATTGAATTAGAGCAGAATAATGTCTACTGATGTAAAAAACTTGCTCATGAATCCATAGCAACGGGCTAGCAATTTAGCCTGCACCACAGACGAAACTAAACTTTGGTTATGAGTCAGTCTGTGAAACAGCGCCGGAATCCTTATTTTACGGGGGCCCCGCCTGTGTACTAGGATTTGAGTAGGAGCAATGATTGGCCTGTTAAAAAAGCCATTGTCGATTTGCCTATTTAGAAATTCAAAATGCACTTCCAGTAATTCGTCGTGTCCAGGTAGGATCTGTTCGGTTTAGATTATTTAGCATTTCCTTAAATACTGCTAAGGTGAAATACATCATTTAAATTTGTTAAATGTCCGTGATCTATCCTAGCTGTTTTTGTCGATGTAACTGTAGTGAGCATGAAGTGCTCGCAATCTAAAAACTCTTTTTTACAGAAGACTGCTATTTAGATAGGCATTAGTGGGCATTGCTACTGGTCATTATCAATTCACAATAATCAAAGAAGAATAAAGAATCAAAGCAACTATCGATATGCTGGATGAGTCAACAAAGAGTCGCTTCGGTGAAGAATAGCCAACAGCATCTTGGAAATAAGGCCAATGCAACTTTGCACAGAAATATCAACCTTTTTCCCAGGCTACTTTTTCAGTTTCACATGATGTTATATTTTTGGTGTCACCTTTATTAGGAAGATTTTTGGTGTCTTTTAATTTACAATCTGCAATCTGTGGTCTGTGGTCTGCAGTCTGCAGTCTGCAAATGTCATACGCCGACAATTACAGGGGAGTCATGTTAAATTGAACATAGTTTATTTAAACGGTAATGAGTAACATTAGCACTGAATCTACAGAAATTATGTTGTAGTATGTAAACAAGAGGAACGTGTAACTCAATGTTAACAACTGAAAGAGATATACCGTAAATGATCGATTAAGCCCTGCACGTAAAACACATGAAGGGAATATAGAGAGAATTAGGTGTTGTCCACTGAAAATTGAAATGACTCAATGTCCTCGTGGATTCCGTCTTAACATGTTATAATTTAAAAACAGGTTTCAATTTATAATTGCTTACAACAACAAGACCTGCAAGTGGTGGAGGATAACGCCAGCAATGTTGTAGCCTTCCACACAGATGTCATCAATGACCTACAGTGTGAAGTTTTTGCCTCTCAAAGTAACATGGATCCTTCAGAAGACAGCCAATTTTGCAGCTATTACAGAAACTCTCCCTGTGTGATTCTCTCTGAAAATCTACCATCCACATTGAAGGCACAAGATCATATGACAAACCATACTAAGAGGAAAGGGGATTATAAAGCATATAGCAAAGAAGAGGCTTGTGGCGTGACCCCGTTTATTTAAAACATAAAGAAGGCCTTGGCTGTTACTTCAAGAATGTGAAGGAAGTTATCCTGATCTGTGTTGAGAAGAACATTGGGAAACGATGGCCAAATCCAGATAGGGTGCCATACAGTGGTCACCCCCCGTCATAGCATATTGCATATTGTAACATATGTTATCATCAATCATAAAACATATATAGATCCTTCATGGGGGTGGGGGTGGTTTGGACTCAACAAATGACAACAAAGCTGCAACCCACAACTTTTTCTATTCTTTTATTTATTATTACTTTTTTTAATGTAATTGTTGAAGTAAAAAATTGTGTACTTCATAGAACTCCTCTTCTGCATGAGGTGCCAAAATCGATCAATGGATTGGGTGTAGATCACTATTAAAAGAAAACAGTGGTACATGTATCAAGTACAAATAAAGTTTCCCAGTCACAAAGTGACATTACACTGCTCTATTGGGATGGGACAAAAATACTTATCTCATCAGGTCCCCTTTTTCTTTGTCAAGATTGGGAGGCAAAGAGAGCTGCTGGAGCATGTCCACATAAAATAGTCAGTATGGTATACTTTCTGAAAACAAGAAGACCAATACTTTTTTTATCTCATTCTCTTTTAACAGCTGCCAAAAAGCAGTTGACCCAGATTTACGATAATAGTTAGCCAAAACGGAAGCAGAAATCCTAAAATGATTGCAAAGTGCTATACCGAAAATAATGACTTTTGAAAATGAACTCTTAACCTCTTAGCATTTCCATACAAGGTGATAATGTAACCAACCCGCTCAAAGAGGAAGAGTAGCAGCCACAATTTTATTTTTTTGAAACAAAGAGTTCCATATAGCTTCCCTGAATAGAAAAGTCTGCAGCCTCAAAACTCTTGTAGGGGGCCATTCGTCCAGGACGGCGTTATTGCTGATAGTACTGCACTGAGTACACGTCTCTTCCAACATTCTTATTCTGACATTAAAGAAAAAAGAAATGTATTTGTTCATTCCTGAGTCTTTACTACAACCCTGCCGCCTGTCCAAATGTTCTTACAAAACCAGCAGGCAATAAAACTTACCCAATCTAATATGGCAAGATGCACCCTCTCGCACTACAAGAAATAGAAAAAAGATTGTCAAAGTCATAGAATCTCACTCATGAAAAAACTCTCCATCAATGTCCTCTGTAGTTAATGGCATTAACCCCCAAACAGTGTTATTCTTTCAACACAACAGGCAGTGTACAAAATTCCCGTATGTAAAACGTTGTACACGTATATGGAAGGTTGATGAAAGGTTACCTTATGTACTTACATATGTTAGTAAACAAGAGTAATATTGTAAATTTATCCGCAGGTAATCAGATGGATTTTTATAGATGGTAGTTTACATGATGGAAAGTGCAGCTTTGTTTAATTAACATCAAACTTTTATTCCGTTTTAAGGACCTGAGGGAGATCAATAGAAACATAATTTGTAACATTTTTTGGTGATATGTTCTTGTTTAATTATAGTATTTGACTGCAATAATTTGGTTGTTAAAATTTGAATGTGTAAGGCAACTGCGTGAAAAAGATGACATACCTGTTGATCATGCGTCAGTTGAGTTTCAACCTCAAAACTATGGCCGACTTCAAATTGTGGCAAATACTTTTGCCTAAACCTGTATCCAGGAGTCTTCCTTTCCCCCAGTAATGAAACATTGAGGATTGGTCACCCTCTTCTTACTGCATCATCTACTACCTGTATCATCAGGATAAGGGTAAGCTGTAAGGTTATTTGATATGCTACCTGCTACATACATACATACAGGGTTGGTACAGGTTATGGAGAGTCGTGGAATTTAAATAGTTCATTTTCCAGGCCTGGAAAGTCAAGAAATTTAACAGTCGGTCCTTGAAAAACATGAAAAATTAAAATTTTGTTTGATAGATAAGTTACTGCAGATGACAAGGTAATGACAATGTACGATAAAGAGGAGTGATTAAACAGCGCAAACGGAACGCATTTTAGGGGACACCAGATTTTTTGTCTGTTTAACTGTTTACTTCCAAAAATACCCTAAAACAAAGAAAGTTGTAAAAAGTTTTGAAAGGGACTACGGTCTTGGAAAGCTTCAAAAGGTCATGGAAAAGTAATGGAAATTCATGGAATTTGAAGGGCTCAAAAACAGTACGAACCCCCTTCATAGCTTTATTTGTTAACGCAGGTTGGTAGAAGTCAGCCAGAGGCTGATGTGGACCTGCCTATCTAAAACATTAAGATCTAGTTGCAATTACGAGGATATATACAGGTGTGAGGTATACAAACAATTAAAATTATGTACATGAACATTGATTTTTTAAAAAGATAACTCTGTCCATTGTCATCTGTTGTAATTAAAAGGCTAAATAAATAAAGTGTTCAAATAATAAAACTCATTATCCTTATTTGAAACCAGGCATGATTCCTCCTCGAAGCTTAATTTATCTAGTAGTGCCTGGTCATTTTTGATCTTTTTCTTCCATCAGAAAGTTTATATGACTCAGGCCGGTTATTCCACACAATAGGCCCTCTGTAGGATAAGGATGTTCTTCCAATGGAGTAATTGTACTTTGGTACCTTAAATCCGCCCCTTCTTCTTAGGTTATAGGGTCACTGCTCGGTTTTGTGGAATAAATCACAGATGGGTTTAGGTATTAAACCATAATAAGCTGAGTACATGAGTGAGGTTAACCTAAGTTTGTAAGCATTAGTTAAGGGCTGCCAGTGAATGCATTTCAGGGTCTCCATGTGAACTTCTGCAAGGCGATGTATGATCTTAGCTGGTCTTAAGTGGATCAGTTCAACACATCATATAACAAGGAGGGGGAACAAGTTCCCCAGACTAGAATGCCATACGTAATGCCGGGAGCAATGCTTCTAAAATAAATGGCTTCCTGGACCTTCCTGTGTGGGACCCTCAATTGCTTTAGATGTTTGACTTTTCGACTAAAGCTCTTACAGACAGCGATGATCTGAGGCTGCCAGGATAATCTAGAGTCCATGACTACCCCCAAGCAGACACTTGAATTAGCATAACTTAATATCTTACCTCTGAGTGTAACTGGTTTCAGGGGGCTACAAAAGCTGTTTCTGTTGAGTACCATGACCTGATTTCCCACTATGGATAGTTAACTTATTTCTGCACCAGTTATGTACATCCCCCAATATGAGACTTAGTGCATCACACTGCATCGACTGAAGGGCCTGTGTAGAATAGTGTCGTGTCGTCTGCATACATAACTACAAAAGCAGGTCGTTTACATAAAAGGAGAAAAGTCTTGGACCCAGGAGGGATCCTTGTGGGATGCCACATTTCACAGCATTAAGTTGTGATTTACATTCATTGAAAACAGCAAACTGTTTCTGGTCTTTTAGATAGTCTCTTATCCACTCCAGTGCAGAGCCACTGAAGCCCAGGGCCTGCAGCCTTAGATCGAGTATTGAGTGTGAGACACAGCCAAATGCTTTTTTGATCAATCTGCAGGAGAATCTAAAGCAAACTCTGATGCCTAATAATTAAAGTATACATAAAGTGTACCTGGTAGTGATCCACAACATTGAGCAAGTACTGCTAAAAACCAGCTTCAGTGCCACCATTATTGTGCATGGTCCAATAGAAGTGTGTCTTTGTGGCTTTGGCTGTCACAGTAACAAACATGTACTTATCTTATTTCCACCAAAGCATATTCAATTCTTTATTCAAACATTTTATATATTTTATTATCTTACCTTTGTCAGAGAGCTCTGTAACCAATTGATACCCTTATCATGCCGATCTCCACTGCATATTAGTAAATATAATGTTATCATGACGTTACAATGTTATAACAAATCCTCTTTTAAGCACCCCCTCTCTAATAAGCCCTTTGCCCCTTTACTACCCCTTTTGTTATTCTTTACAATGAGATGCATAAATGTTACACTGTATTTCACAACTGTAACAGTTCATGCAGGCTGATCCGGTATGGTTTATCGGGGTGCAAAGAAAGTCAGTTTTACAGTTTACCATTCGGGCAATTTGCAGCTAGCATTATTAGCCCCAAAATCATTTCAACTACGCCCCAAAAAATTATTGAACAGCAGGATTGATTACGGTTCTCCTGTAATTTGAATTCCCCTGAAAGCTTCACTTTCCTGCCGGGCAAATTACGAACATAGTTCACAAGCCTGATAGCAAAATCCACCAACCCTGGACTATGGGACACCACTTTCTTTTCACACTGTTTATTCAACGCTGGAAGTTGGGATTTGTTTTTGACTTTTTGCTGCCTGAGGTCCAACTTCATGTATTTGAGCTTTTCCACTTTGTGATCTATTTGGTTATGGAGAACGGATACTATCATCTTCGTGAAATTAAAAAATATAATAAGCCCTCCACCCAGAGGGCTTAATGGAGGATTAATGGTATATTTCTTAATACAAACATTAACAGTATATCCATTTGAAACTCACCATGCGGTGTATCGAAAAAAAAAAACATTTATGCCTCTTCCCTCAAACCAATTTTTGAGTGGAACAACACAATCAGGGGCCACCTCGGTCACAATGTGAGGTATGAGAATAATAATAATAATAATGATAATAATAATAAAAATAATAATAATAATAGTAACAACAATAATAATTTACAAGTTGACTTTTGATTTTACCTCGTTACCATGCTGAGAGATTCCATGAGATAGCAAGCGCATGCGCCAATCAGTGCAATGTTTGTCGCTGATCAGATTGACTTTTTATCGCTGTATTTGGGGATTTTTTCCAAAAATACAGCTCTTTTATCTACTAAAAATGAGCAAGTCATTGAATTTAGCAAAGGAAACTACCATTTCCAAATTGCTAGAGATGGACTCGGCCTTAGACGCCAGTTTGAACAACTGGGACGAAGAGTTTTCCGCAGGATCAAGCAAAACACGTGTGGAGAAACTCAAAGGCTCGCTCTCAAAAGACGCAGAGCCCACTTCTGGGACTAAAGATCCCACAAAATCACTTAAATGTGATGACAAGTTGCAAAAGAAGAGCGAGAAAGCACCTTCTACTGGCTCTGGGGCCTCTAAGATGGCAGTGGTCACAAAAACTGTGACAAAACCTAGCCATTCCTCGAGGGAAAAAAGCGCGCCAAAAGAGCGTTGTAGCGGCTCACAACAGTTTGCTACCCCGGGTCAAAGTTTAACCACTGACGTGGCTGCCCTTCTCAAAGAGGCTTTTTCTGGTCTTGCGGTAGAGATGAACAAGGGTTTTAGCAATTTGGGCGATTTGCGCAAGGCAAAAAACGACGCCACATGCGAGAATAACGCTTCTGTGGCTTCCGACTCCGAGTCGGATGACCGTGGCGGCAGCTCAGACATAGAACCTGAGGAACCTGGTTGTAAAAAACAAAAAACCGATGATGGCATTGCTCTGCCTAAGGACAATAGTGACATACTTAATAAACTCGAAAAGGAGTTTAATGTCTCTGAACAAGATGGCGCTGAAATTCATGGAAACGTAGCCGCTTTTGTCCAAAAGACAAACCTGAGGAAGATAAGCTGAATGAAATCAAAAAACGGTATCTCAGGCCAAAAAACTGTGATATGCTGGCCGAAACTAGGGTCAACCTACCAATCTGGAATAATCTTTCAGAGAGAGCACGTACCTCAGATCTTAAATTCCAGAAGGTGCAAAAATCCCTTATTAAGGGTACAACTGCAGTGGTCCAGGTTGTAAATGACCTGATCAGCAAGCCAGATATGCCATCAAAGGGTCAACTAGTTAACCAACTCATGGATGGTGTTCTGTTGATGGCTAATTCTAACACAGAATTAAATCTGAGGCGTAGGGAGGCTCTAAAACTGGAGCTTCACACAAGCTACCACTATCTTTGTGCTCCCTCAAACCCAATAACAACTGAGCTTTTTGGAGATGATCTACCCAAGGCGGTAAAAGACATTACTGATACCAACCGAATCACTTCCAAGCTTAGTAGAGAAACTAAGCAGAGCTTCAAAAGATCACGAAGTGATGGTCACTCAGACAGATACCAAGGCAAATACAGGAATAATAATTATTATTCTGGGCTGTCAAAAAACTACCGCCGCCCCCTCTTCAGCAAGAAGGAGGGGGGGGGGGAAGCCTGCTCAGAAGAACCACAACTAATTCATGACCAAAACGTTGAGGTAAGGGACAAAGAGTTGCAAATTGCTGGCAGGCTTAAATACTTTCTCTCTGCGTGGATGAAAATTACATCAGACAGAAAAATTCCTGACATGGTTGAACACTGTCATCTTGAGTTTACTGAACACCCCTATCAACAATATCCTAAGCCTCCAGTTAGATTTAACTCTGAAGAGGCTGCACTTATTGATGGTGAAATACAACAATTGCTTAACAAAGGGGTTCTTGAGGAGACTGACCCTAGTTATGATCAGTATGTCTCTACAATTTTTCTCAGAAAAAAGAAAAATGGTTCTTACACACTGATCTTGAATCTAAAAGGACTGAATGCATCCATAGAGTATCAACATTTTAAACATTTTAGGTTTTTTTGGGTGAAGATACATGTTTTTTCACCTTCGTTCAACAATAAAAGTAAATCTTCTGGCAAAAATCCTGCAAAGTGCTTATTTATGTGTCATCTTCCATGTAAAGCACAAAAAATTACCATTTCTTGCAGTTTTATCCTGATTTCTAATTCTTGGTAAAATCCAAGATGGCAACCATTGTTGGTGACGTCACAGGCCTCCAGCAGTGCCATTACCCATAAAATATACCTCATCTTGTTAAGAAGAGACTTTCCACTTAAGGTAAACTCGTTTCAAAATACTGCAACATATCAAAAACTCTGGGGAGGGGTTCTGTCCATCCCCCTCCCCCCCCCCCCGTTGTACCACAGTGGGGGTATGAATTTGCATGTACGTCCGAGGGTTAACAACCATGACTCACGAACAAATACAAACTTAACTTGAGTTACATGAGAAAATCAGTATAGCCCCAGTCACTAGGAGTACGCTAATTTGTTCACTTTCGGGGGTTACAAGGACAACTGTTTACAAGTCCTCCTAAAAGTTCCATGAATGGCACCTTCCTCCTCACTGCTGGAACAGGTGTATTCACCTCTAAGCATTCGCAAAGATGTTGGAGCAGTGCCACCTTCGCTTTCCGAAACTCAGATTTATTGACCAGAGAGCATACATTGTACTGGTCAACAACAATGGGATGACGGAGCTGCAGGGAAGAAAGCATGTTTCCATTTGCAGTAGCGAAATTTCTTTGCTCCTCTACAGCTAATGTGTCTTCTTGCGAGACCCCAACCTGTTGCTGGCACACTTTTAGTGCCAGTCACGAGAAAAAGGAGGACACTTGCTGTAGTGTCAGGAATTCAGAAACAACAAATAACCTTTCCCCATCTTTGCACCTGGAACAGCGCATTTCCTTTGCTACAAAGGCAGGGTCAATCTTACTGCTGGTGGACTGGCCGATATTCAACTTTTCCTCCAAGGTTTTCTGCTTTTGGTTAAAACGGTATGGTTTCTTCACTTGTTTCAGCACCCACCCTTCCTTGACCTCCTCACCTTGATGTGAACTGCCAACTGAGCTTGGTACTGCTCGCAGTGCAGGAATAAGCCCTACGCCCTCCTGTAGGCAGGTGGCATATTGATGTTTGGCCAAATCCATCAGGGTGTGCCTTTCTGGAGACAGGGTACAGGCCTCTAAGGACAAGTGACGTTCTAGGACAGACACTCTTTAAAAAACTTTCATACAACCTTCCTTAGTGCCCGAATAAACACTGGACAGATGCCTTTCAGGGCTACTTTGCTGAACTTTGGGAACTTCAGGGGCTGCCTGGGGTCTAGCATACGTTGAAGCCGATTTTAGAGTAATTGGTTTAAGCCCACCAGCCGTAAAAGAAACAGTAAGCCAGCTATAGGTCACATCTGTCAAAAGAGTAGGAATATGAAGCATACATTACAGCAGAGTTACTGAAATGAGTGATTGGAAAAAATATTTATTTTCTGTGCGGTGTAGTAGCAAAAACCTTATCCCAGTGACATTAACAAAATTTTCAAGAAAATGATATTAAAGGAAAAAATATTTTTTTTACGTCTCCATTGTTTCATGTGCTGCATTTTACAAAATACCGTGACAATAGCTTGTACCATACCTACATATGGGGGTAGCAATGGAAGTCTGCTATCCCCACCAGTTAAGGACATTCTCCCTTTTTATTTTTTTAACTTCCCAAAAATGACACTGACCTGGAACCTTTTTCGAGGCTTAGTCTTTCCAGGACCGATTGCATAAGTACGCCAAGCTTGAAGGGAGTCCTCCGCGAACAGAAAGTTATTTATCTTGCTTATTCCAGATATCTTTTGAAGCTCCACAGTTTCTTCTATTGAAAGCAGGATAGCAACTCAGACACCTTCCACTCCTCCGTAGGATAAGAAGGCCTCCTTCATCTCCACTGCTGTGACATTGTTGCCCGCGTTGATGTATGTTCAGATGTGGTTTTTGCACGTGGCCGCCAACCTGTCCACCACTCCCTTACCTCCTTGGGGGTCACTGAAATCCAGACGTACAACTTTGATACCAGTTGACTGCTCAAAGGTACAACAGGCAAGGATAGTATTAGCTCAGTGGTAGCATCATGTGTTGTCTTGCCGGAGATGGCAGTATTGCTTCATCCGAAATCGGATTTCCGACTTTGACAAGCGACTCTTGATAGCAGCTGTATTTCATTTTTTTACATCCAGTGGAAAAAGACAGTTAAAAACATCACAAGTTGACACAAAACTCTGTCAGCTTCAGCTGTTAAAGTAAACAAGATTCAAGATGCTGCATAAATTTTCCACATGAAGTCACCTGTCACATTTTGACCAATCAGAGCATAAAAATTGGATGTAGTGTGATCAATGCGTGACCTTGGCAAGAAAAGGTCTTCCCCGCTGGTATTTCTAAATGACCTCCTGAATTTTCACATTTAAGGTTAGTTTGAAATCAAAATCTTAATAGTGCGGGGCCATAGTGACATAAACACAACATATTTCATATTGATTTTTACAAAAAAATAAACTTGAGCCTGCAATCATTTGAAAACTAGTAACTTGTCAGTGGATAACTTCAAAAAAGTACTTGACCTTGATGGGTTGACACCTGAACCCGTGATACGGTCAGGTGATACTGGTCAGCGAATACCTTGTTTTGACAGCTGTCAATTGATCCATGGATATTATCCATGAAATCCATGATTGATCACAACATTGATGAGCAATCAGTTTTCTCCTGGGCTCCCAAAGTGGTCAGAAAGTGTGAAAGTAAACATTGGTTTTCTTGTGGTGGGGGCATACAGTCTTCCTGTATAGCTGGCTGGATTTCCGCTTCTCAGGTCAGTTTGAAATCAAAATTTTCATTGTGTGGCACATAGGCACAACATATTTCATATGAATTAAAAAATATTAAACTTGAGCCTGAGATCATTTGAAAACTAGTAACTTGTTAGCAGATAACTCCCAAAAAATACTTGACCTCGATGGGTCAACACATCAGTTCTCTGTCAATAAAAGACGTATAAAAAAGTTATTAAGTTCTCGTTGAATGTACCAAGTCACGCAAGTAAGTTCACAAGTTCAAATAACAACTCATCAGCCTAAAATAGGCGATCAATCTTGGCATATAAACAAAGTGAGCAGGAAAAAGAAAGACTACTAGTGGACAGGGAAGTCACGATCATGGACTGGGTTTTCTTGTTTTCACTTTTGAAACAGAACAATTCTCAAATTGAGTTCCCGAAAACAATTAATTTATTATCTCTTCTCATTAACGTCTAGTAGCTGTTCCATTCTCTATTTTCCAATTCCCCATAATACACTCTCTTTGCCCGCTAAATTTTGCATAAACCATTGTTTTTAAATGCTCCTGGGAGTATTGCATTTTCCCAAGAGCATTTTAAGACAATAATTTATGCAAAATTTGGGGGGCAGACAGAGTGTATTATGGGGAATTGGAAAATAGTCAATACAGGTGCACTGTATGACCCTTTTCACATTGCATACAATTCCAGCAACTGCTTTTTTGAACTTACTATGAGCAAGAAACAACCCGAAGTTTTGTTTTCAAAGTATATGGTTATGGGAAAAGAAGAAAAACATCTGGAATTTCCTTTTCTTATCGTTTTTCCTTTGCCTTCTTTTGCAGCGTATTTCAAGTTTATTTGAAGCCCCTATGTCTATTTCATTAGTTTAGAGACATGGATGTAAATGTTCTGTGAAGAAGCCAAAACCTACACACAAAGCTGGTACCCTTCTCACTCCTTTACACAATACAATAAATCTATAATATTTACAATAAGCTCTTCTATGCCCACCTTAAAATTTTCGCTGTCTCTTTGGTTGGCCTGTATCTTAAGACAGAGACTGGTGTGGAGTCATAATGGCTCTGTAATGGACTGTGAAGGTGCCAAATATAAAGGTAAAATTCTTTGTGGCACTCCATTCAAATGGAGAAGTGAGAAAGTGAGAATTATTCTGATTCCTTTCTGTATCACATTTTCGGTTCAGAGAATTTTACGTTTCTTTTCTCTACGAAAAATAGCTTAACCTGGGGTGTGAAATAGGCAAAATTAAACTTCAGAAAATCATAGGGAATTTATCAGATTATAAGAAATACATTTGTTCAAGAAAAAAAAACTGTCCCATGGACAACTTTTAATCCTTCTGGCCCCAGTTGTTCAAAAGGTGGATAGCGCTGTCAACGGCATAAATCTCTAACCAGCAGATAGAGCAACTGGTTTCCCTAATACTTATCAACTGGATAGAGGTTTATCCGATGGATAGCCCTACCCAACTTTTTGAACAACTGGGGCCTGCTCTTTTACTAGTATTGTAAATAAAGTATTGAACGAACAAGCAGGTCACATACTTTCAAGGGTAGATGTCAAGTTATAAGTTACTTGCGAGTTATTGTAATATACTATAGCAATGTAAAACGCAAACTGTATACGAAAATCCTGAGAAAACACCTCCACGAACGTGACCTTGAAACAATAGGACCTGATTTGTGGGCAACTGGGCCCTCCCCAATGCAATGGAGCAATTTGCCAGTCCCTAGCCATTTACGGGGTGGTGCGGCAGCAACTGCATTCTTTCACCATATCTGATTTTATTTATTAAAGCAGCCTTTGTATATCTTTAAATTTGAACAACAGTTCAAAATATTTGCAGATGGCTTTCAGTGTTTTTGCACTGAATTTTGAGAGTCCTTCATGAGATTTTAGCTTTCACTTTGGAAGAATTTGTCCGGGGAGAAAAAAAAAATGCAAAGTGGCTTGTCTTTGATCTAATCAATTTTGCTTCAAATTATTCCATATTCTGTCACAGCACAAGTCAAATGCAGCTAAATCCAGTGTACTATCTACAATATTTATATTGTTTTCGAGTTTTGGGTGCTTCGTTTTCGAGATTTGGGAGCCTCGTTTTTGAGTTTCGGGTGCTTCGTGCTTCAGTCTTCGTTTTCCAGTGCTTCGTTTTCGAAACTACCGCTGATTGTGGCAATATTTTCATCACTCAAGAGCAAAATTGAAAAAAAAAGGTAAGTTTTGTTTTTTTCCTAAAAATATTAGACAGTTCTCACAGTAGTATATACATATACATTGCACATGTAAGTACAATCAAATCACTGAAACTGGGCAAATGAAATCATAATTTTATCTAAATTAGCATAATATGACTCACTACCTCATGTGAGACAACCTACCATATATGGTTCATGTGATGCTATCAGCCATTGTGTTGGGGTCTTTTTGTCAACAGAAAACAGACAAATTTTAATTAATGTACAGTGGTTACTCATGCAGTTCAAAATTAAGTTATATTTAAAACAATCAGTGCAAGCTGTTTTCAGCTACTTTAAGTTAAAGTTTCAGTGATCTGTACTTGGTAACCGTCAGACAATGAAGTTAAATCGAGTTTAAAAACACCCTCAGACAGGATCAAGTAATTAAAATATTTGATTTAACTGTATTCAAATAAGGAACATTCCATAGGCTAATATTGAACTTCAATAACTAAAACCCTAATTTATCTCAAGAATTCTGTCAAAATCTATTTGTTTAATATAGCTGGGCTCATTATAGCCGGGTTAGTTTGCACATACTTAAATTTATTGCAATTCTACCGCGTTTTTGGTTTTTTATTATGACAATGTCTTCATTATCGCGGGGTTCAATATAGCAGGATTACACTTTACCTAGCAAACACTGATTGGACCTTTCAGGTGTTGAGTGATATAGCGATGGCAGTGCATTATCCTTATCACTGCTGTCTAGTAAAATGGGTAATAAAAAAAGTAATATTACTTAATTTGTGTTTTTCAATGAATAATTTTTTGCAGTTTACACATGAAATTTGTTAGCTGCATGCCTTAACAACCCTATCCTATTCAGCACATTGATTTCATGGGGGTGAGGACAAAACATGGACCCCCACTTTGGACCCGGTCCATGGACCACTTTCATGGACTGGGCCCATGGACCCCCTGTCATGGACTGGGTCCATTGGCGCTTTTTATTTTGATAGAAAGAACATTTTAAAAAAATAATGAGAAATGAATTAAAACAGAAATAGTGCAAAAATAAGATTTGACGAGGCGCTATTGACCGAGCTTGGCATTGATTACAAATATTTAGTTGTACTTACATGACGTATACTCTGCTTGCACATGTGCAGTTTTAAAGAGCTGAACAAGGCTGGGTCAGACGATGGTTAGTGTTTGTTGCTTCTTTGGCTGTTCTCTTATCATCCTTACACAATTTATTAACATAACTTTTGCCTCTTTTCCTCCCCTAGAAGAATTGCATCGAGTTTTGGACAGTTCTCTGGAAAGGTTAGCCGTTGCTTTTTATTTATTCCATGCAACTGAGTTCTCAACAAACAATGCTCGATCGATGAGTGATATTTAATGCTGCTTACATGACGTACACTGTGCTTGCACATTTTGCCATCCATGTAGATAAAATAACAGATGAAACTAAATGAATACCCAACTTTCTATTTTTTCATTGTCAATTTTTGTTAAAAAAGTTTCACCTTCATTGCAGTTTTATAAGGAAACTTGGCCAAGAAGAAGCAGCTTTTTACACACTGCTTGTCCTGAACCTCAATATACATATATATATATAACCTATCACAAGCATCTTTTAGAAGACACTCCCTTCACAACTCAATAAATATAGTACCACAAGTGAAGAGTAAAACAATATGTTTTCTATCTCTCACCCATATTTCGGCCGTGTTAAACGGCCTTCATCAGGGTGAATGGCCGTTACAAGCATCACACACCATTATTACATGATAACGAACAAATTTGAAAACTTGCACGCGCTACAAAGGAAGATAAACACGCGCGCGCTCTTACCGGACGCGAGACCTAGTCGCCCTATTCTGGCTCTAAAAAAAGTCACTTATATTCAAGCCCGGAGGCTGAATACAGTTCAACCTATAGGCCCACTGGCCTTTATCCCGGAGAGCTGAATCTTCCCCAGACACTCTGTCAATTAACTGTATACAGACATCCTCAAGACCATGGTGTCCCGGGCCAAAAAAATGTCTATACAAAAGATCATCCTTGTTTCTACCCTCAAAAGAAAGCCTTGAATGTGCTCTAAAACGGGCCTTATGATTGTTAAACCTAAGCATAAATTTTGTTGTTGTTGACCCAACGTACTGCGCATGACAAACCTTACAGGACAGCAAGTAGACAACATTACTACTATTACAGTCCAGTTCGTAGTTAATTGTATAGCTCTTTCCAGTTCTGTAAGAGGTAAACCTTTCTCCCGGTTCCAGGTACTTACAGACCTGGCATCGTCTGTTACCACACACCACTGTCCCCTTCGAGCTCCGCTCCAGACACATTGACGGCCTAAGTTTAGCGTGTACTAAGTAGTCCCCCAAAAAGGCGGAACGACACCAAGCTGAGCAAATATTTGTGGAAACTAAAGGAAAAGAAGGAAGGCTATTCAATTTTGTAGAAGATCATTGCAAAGGCCAAGACATACTCTAATACCACTAAACGCTGTAACTTATGTATCACTGAGAAGTTTTTCATATTATCTAATCCACAGATGGCCACTCTGAACAAACGAAACGAACTCATATCAAATTGTAGACATCAAAGAAAATATATTCTCAAGTATTCCTGAAATTTTGTTTATTGTATCATAAGCACGCGTAGGTTTTTTATATTTATAAACTAGTATTTTTTTAATAACGCCTCTGTCATGACAACCGCAAAAATATGTCACACGATCATGTTGCTGTGTTAACCGTTGTGATGCTTCAGTGTGTATGGAGTTTAACTGATGAGTGGATCAACTTTTTGTTGGTCTACGAAACAGACCTGTATTAAAATCCATATGTGCTCATATTGAGTAGTCTATTTACTGTTATATATATATATATATATATATATATATATTCTTTAGAGAGAAACTTTTAAGGCAATGGTTTCCTGACCTAAAACCAAGCATTCCTCTAACTTTCAATGGTAGGATTTTGGACTATTTCGGTGATAAAACTCTAGGAGGTCATTATGGCATAGCTTATTATTAAAACCATAGGAAACAGGTGAGGTGTTTGGATGCCCAAGGGCCATGCAAGGAATTGCTAGCTAGAGCTGCACAGCAATGCAGCATTGAAAGACAGATTTGAAAATGAGAGATATGTTTCAATTGACTGTGCTCTAGTGATGCTCTGCATGGCCCTTGGGCTTCGGAACATCTTCTATGTACCTCTACTCGCATTAAAACAAATAAAACTGATACAAAATGATCTGACATGAATTATATTTAATCAACAATTAAAACAATGAAAACAATACTTTGATGTCTTTGTCTTCTTCTTAGACACTATTTGCCATTTTAAAAAAAACAGAAACAATATAAACAACATTTAAGAGCAACAGCAACTGCATATTAAAAGAGGCCTATAAAAGTATAAGGAAAAGACTTAGTGGGTTGTGCCAAAATGTTTACAAGAATGTTATTTAGATGACAGAAACAGAGGGATTTGTTAGATTGAAAGAGACAATGTTTACATACATGGCCGTACATGTGCAACCGAAGGCTTTTTCTACCCATACTCTTATAATGCTCTCCACTTATACACATAACACAATCTGATTACAAGTAAGAAACAGCAACAAGTCCAAGAATGCTGAAGACATTCTGCTACCTGTAGTCAGAAAAAAGAAGTGAACTTTCCTCAATTTAATCTTTGTTAGAATTTCCTCAAAGCATTATCTCTTTCGCATGTTGGCAATTGAGAAACAATAACTTTGAGGCCCTACACGTATTTTTGCATGCAGAAAAAATATGCTTCTCATGGAATGTAATGGGTGTAAAAAAATAAATAAATAAATAGGAAGAAAAGAAAGAAAACAAATTTGTTCATCTCAGGTTACACTGGATAATTCTCTAAATGCATCTTTTTATTCACTTTGGACAAGTTATATTTTTGTATGCAATACTCCTTCTGGCATGAACTCAGCAATTATTTTGTCAATAAATGGCTTGTCACCTAACCAGGAAACTTAAGATATCAGCAGAACTGTTTCATGCACTATAACTGCAAACAGGATTTACTCTTCAGAATAAGCTTCTTTAAAGGCAATGGAAAATACTCTTTGATCTTTAATTAGAATAAAAATTTCAAAACTCAAACCGACAAAAAATTGTCTGCTGAGATTTTTTTTCACATTCAACTTACTTCAAATGGTCATGCCAACTTTACCGTAAGGGAAAAAACATACTTGAACCTTCTATACAATCAGTTAATTATATCAACGTGATGAAATCTTTCCTTTAGTAAATCAAGGATACTTTCTGGAGTGTCAATACCACCCTTTGAGATTTTTTTCACCAAACTGCTGTGTGATTTAGTACAGACAGGGTTTAAATGATAGTGCCTTGATCCAGAGGTCAATTTAAAACAACTGGCATTCTTATTCCAAAAATAATAAGCCTCATGCCTGGCAAGACTGTACTGGGAATCTTCATCCTGATTGAACCCGATTACAACGCTCTTAATCTCTTTACTGCAACCTGCACACTTTCTTATGCCTCCTGCTATCCTCTTAACAACAAGTAGAGAGTTGATTGAGGGATCTTCTGGCCTATCTTTTTTGCGAATGATGATCTTTGTGGAATCCACCTGTTCAACAGAAAGATGGTCGGACCCTTGATTTCTATCTTCTGAAAGGTGGGGTGTACATACAGCTGTGTTTGTTGCTCTCTTTCGTGGGGGGAGTACCCACCCCCTTTGGCGCATTATTTGTTGCAAGGTTATTAAGGTTTCTGCCAGGATAACATTTAAGGAGGCCGGGAAGCCTGTCTTTGTGCTTAGCAATTGCCAGAGCATGAAAACACAGGTTGTTTCTGGCAAAAAATGAACATGAACACGTTGTCCTCCCACTCTTGTAACAAATTACTTTATGTGGAAAGGCAACAACACTATCCACAAAGAAACTGCCATCTTGGAAGCCTTCTCTGAAGCGCCTATTAGCTATCAAAGCATCTGCCTTCACTGTCAGCCCTGATATCTCTTCACAGCTAAAGTGCTGCCTTAGACTTTTCACATAATCTGAAGGGAATGTTCCCACTTGGGATTGGTCTTGGTTCTTACAGAGATAAATAAAAAATATCTTTAAGATACATGTACAGAATGAAGCATCAAGAAAAACTGTTTTAAAAAAAAAAGATAATTCAAAAGTACTTCTCTGTACGAATGCCATGTTGAAAAAGACAATAAGACTTGTCGCAATCTCGCGTAGATGTTATTTTTGTCTTTGTCTTGTCCTTTTCACTTCACTATTTTTTTTGTGATGTGTTTTAAAGCACCTTATTACAAAAATATAACCTATCTTTTCCTTGAAGGCCTATAATCACTACTAAGCATGCAACAGTAAAATCACCTACTTGCATAGCTACCAAAGTATAAAGGATATATTATTGCTTGCCCCAACCTCTTATTACATGTTGAATGCAAAGATTTTTATGTAATCTTTATTATACACAGTGCAAGAATCACGGTCACTAGTTATTAGCAACTGGTCAGTGGTTAGTTAGGGTTGAGACACAAAGAACATGTGACCAACAAAATGACATACATCAACTTCTTGAAAGATTTGTGTATTGTCTGGCATTATACTTTTGCAATGCTCTAGAACAGGTTACAAGGACATTTACGAAAATACAGGTGGGCCTCCATTAACCTCCAGGACCAGCAAGTGGCTGCGTAATGGAGGCTGGCCGCTCAATAGAGGGTCATCATTAATTAGTATATGTCAGAAACACCACTATATTTTGAAACAAACACTCGACAGGAACAGCATTACACAATCAGCCCTCACCTATCTTGGTCTTTATTTTCCTTCATCATATTCTTACAATAAAGCCAAACTAATTGTATGAAGGGCTTGATGGATGCCTATTAGAGGTCTTGTTGGGACAGCAAACTTTAGGCTGTGGCAGCTTAACACGCTGGGGATTTTGCTTGTCGTTTCTGGCCACGGAAACGCGCAAAAAAAATTTGGGCCGCCATATTGGCCGCACAGTCTGAACTAGAGAGACTGGAAATAAGTTTTTTGAAAGCTCCCCAGGCTCCGGGGGTCATGTTTTGGCGCCTGGCATCAAATTTTCTGGCTTCCTCGTCGCTTGATCTTTCGTTTGATACCAAATTTGCCGTGGTTTAGCTGTAGACAATTCTGTGCTTTTGCAGTTAACAGCAATCAATACTGAAAAGGACTACAGCTAAAGGGTTTTTGGCAATGTTTGGCTTCAAAGAATGTAGACGAGTTCCTAGTTTCTGAGCATAGTGAAGCTACAATAGGAAGAACGTTACCAAGGTAAGAATTTGTTCTTTTCCAAATTTTGGATTTGCGCCCGAGTTTTCAGCAAAGTTGTTATATGTAGACCTCATTTTTTTACTTTTGCCTTTCAGCTTCCATGCATGGTGTGCCTTTGAGAGGAAATGATGGCACGTAGAATGAGTTTTTATACATGATTCCCTATAGGTAAATATAGGGCAGCAAAGAAATTGGAGCAAGATGAGCTCGTGAAAAAGATGATAGAAACAAACACCGACCTGAGCAGGAAGCGGATAAAACTAAAACGTCTTCAAGATAGGGTAAGAGAGTGTTATAGCCAAGCTTGATTTCATAAATTAAAATCGTGTGTAACTGTTGCCAGCATTTATTTACTTATATGTTATGGTGTAATTTTGATTTTCCTTTGTTTCAATTATGGTCATTACCATTTAATAACATGGAGAATGACTATATACCTATAGCAATTCAGGAGACAGGGTGATCAGAAGTGGGAAGTGCTGATTTATTTATGTATGTATACTCACATGTGTACTTATCATATAGGTGAGTTCTATGGATAGAGGTACAAGTGAGTTAAACAACAAGGTATGTGACTTGCATCAACAAGAACAACTCTTAATTATACCCATAAGGGACTGCCATTACTTACAGGGAGGAGGGCTGGTGCAACAGTCGGTATGTCATGTTTGGTTTTTCCTCAGAACCCGTATTTGTAAGGTAAAGATTTTTGCCCCCCCCCCCGTCCCCATGTCTCCTCAGCTACATATATTTGATACTGTGTATATTATTAAATATACAATGTACCTGAGGACGGTAGGACTGATGATTCCAAATATTGGGCCAGTTTTTCTAAATAAATATTAATTGGGTTGTTTACTGATATTTTGGTGACCCCTTTAAGTTGAATTGAGTCATTTACTTTATTAGATTGCAAAGAAGAAATCCAAGAAAGAAAATATATTTCCCTTTTCCCTTGTTGAGAAGAGACTACAATCTCCAACAACCCTCTCTGAGAAAGGTGACATAAGTGGCCCAAAAAGAACTGCCAACAGAAAGAAATAGGAGACTAGACGGGCAGCTATGGAAATCCATGGAGGAAGCCCAAACAACATGAAGCCAGCCTATGATGGGCTTTTTGCAACTGTTATAGCAGGTGCTCCTGTAGATCAACTCAGGAAGATGTGTTCAGTTTCCCCTGTTTTGAAAGAAAGTTATTCCTAATATTGTAAATGAAAATGTAAAGGAATTTGAAAGCAGTGATGTTAATTTTGTCAGAAGTGTAAATGTATTGTATACAGATGATCTTGTCAGCAAAGCTAAGTATAACAGCATCAGGTCATCTTTGAGTATGACCAGCAATGAAGACAATACAGGGAAAAAACATGTTAAATTTATGAAGAGTTGCCTAATTCCCAAACTCATGCCTTACAAGGAATTGATGGCTAAGGTAAATGCCATTAACATTGGCACCTTACATGATGTGAGAGAAACCCTGTGTGATGGTTTGGATGATTCAGACAAAGTAGATGGGAAGTATAGAAATCTCACTGAATTGCTTTTGAGACTAGCTCAGTTCTACTTAGAAGTTAATAAGCACTGTGTTGATAAACTTAACTGGTTTGGCAAGGGGGTGGGATCTTTTAAGGTTGCTATAGGGGGGGACAGGGCCCCCTTTGGCAAAGATGACACAGCCTTAAGCTGGTTAGTGAGCTTTCTTAACTGTGGTCCCAGAATTTGTAGCCACGAAGAAAATTTTCTTTTACTAGGAGCAAACTGTAAGGAGGATTGTGAACCCATCAGACGCTATGTGTGTAAGTTAGCTAACGAAATGAATGAAGTAGAGAAGTAAACCTTCCCTGTAAATGTTGATGGCAAGGACATCACAGTCTCATTCTCTTTTGAAATGTTCCCGAACGACATGAAATACTTAGCATTTCTCGCCGGTGAACTTTCCAATTCTGCAAAATATTTCTCATCATTCGCTAACGTCAACAAAGATGATATTGGTGATGTTACTACCACTTTTGGGGTTAAAACCTCAAACAAATGGCAACCTTGGGGTTATGCACAGAGAATTGCAGTAGCAGGTGCTGTAGCTAAGAAGAAAGAAGAGCTTGGCAGTTCTGGTTCGCACCTCAAGCCAGCTACCATTAGACAGAAGGTAACCTCATTCATTGCACAAAAAAAGTCTCGACAGGAATTTCCCCCTTACTAGGTAAAGCAATTGACAAAGTTAAGGTGGAACCCTTGCATGTCAAAAACAATGGATGGCAACAGTGGCATTCAACGGTCTTGAAATATGTGTTAGCACGTACCAATGTAAGTAGCTGTGAGAGTGTCAATGACACTCCTGCCTCAATCTGCTTTAAACGGTATTACAAAACAGTAAGTTTTACCCTAAAGGCCAGAAGACTTGCTAAAAAGGTGAGGAAGTGGTTCTGTGACGGCCGTTTGAAAAACAAGGACCTTGAGTACAGGTTCACAGGGAAAGAATCCTTGATAATGTGTCATCAATTCATGACATTGCTTTCTGCTCTTGAACTAGAAGATGACCAACCAGTTCATAATTTTGCTTTGCATGTGTTTTCTACTATTGCTGTGAACCTAAGGGACTCTGTGTCTATATTCAGTAGAATTAAAGTGACAGACAAAGACGTCACAAGTTTAACAGGTGTTACACGCAATCTCTTTAGGGCATGTGCACGCTTTTCATCAGTCTCTCCAACTACTTGGACTATTGGCCATTGTGTGGCAGCTCACACAAAACAAATTAAACAGGAGCTTGGTGTGGGCTTGGGGTCAACACAATGGAGGGCAGAGAATCTAAACATGTCTCTCTCGCCAGATTTGCACGAAACACCCACCATTCAACGCGTTGGGTACAGGTATTCAGTCATGAATACATCTCCCTTATCTGGCTTATGGAAAATGGGTGTGATTTGGTTAAACACACACCCACCAGGAATAAGTATATCCTTTCACGATGCTTCACTGCCACATTTTGTCATTGTGGCAATCAGAAACTCCGAGGGGAGGCTAAATGTACTTTCTGCAGTCATCCCATACAGCAGACTATTGATGATTGTATAAAGCAAGGTAAACTGACTGCTCAGGCTAAGAGTTTAGCAGCTAATGCCAGGGGTCTAATGTAAACATAAAAGTTTTGATACTTACTTACTTGTCAAACAGTTTTGATACTTGTTTAGAATAAAGTTATGTCAACTTATTTATTGTTGGCCAATTGTCAACTGTTGAAACTTGAACATTCGTTAACACAAATTATGAATGTTACATATTTTGCACATTTAGACTAAGAAAAGAAACTTATTTATTGTTCCCTATTTATTGTTGGGCAATTGTCAATTGTTTAAACTTTAACATTATTTTGTTAACACTGAAATTATGAATGTTATATATTTTACACATTAAGACTAAGGAAATAAACTTATTATTGTTCCCACAATTTAAACTGTTGAGAAAATGTATTTTGCAGTGATGCTAGTGCAGAAAATAAACAATCAATGAAAAAAGTTGTTCGAGTAATTGTGTTTTCTATGAGTCCTAAATATGTTGAGGCCAGCCATATTCATTCCATACTCCATAAAAGAAATCAAATGTGATCTCCTCAGTTGTACAATTAAAGGACACACCAAATTCCTTTTCCTCATTGATTATAGCTTGCACTTTCTTTTTACCACTTGCCGATCTCTTAAGAAATTTTTCTTCCTCGATTTTGCAATCCATAATCTTACAAAACAGACGTCGCACCTTTGTTTCCCTGGTAAAAACCATTACAATGCGCTTGCTTGTACTGTGCGTGGTAACCCCGTAAGAGCTTCTGGTAGCAATTTGTTGAACCATGCCAAATAATCCCTGCTGAGATTTTCCGAAACAATAACTCTCCATGGATTTTTCACTCCACACCTTGGGATCATTCGTCGCATGAATGTTTTATACCATCTTTTTGAAATACTTGTCAGCATGGGAAATGCTGCCAAGAGCACGTGCTTGTGTTGTTGTCGAATACCTCCAAAATGCCTTTTCGAAACTGAAGACAACCACAGTTTTAACTCACGGAAAGCCTCACTCATTTGGGAACTTTCCATTCCTGCACTTATCAGCTCATCTGGAGCCAGCTGCAGGGCAGAGAGGACAGTCGTTTCAAATTTGTTTACACTTGCATCCGCCATTTTTAATTTTGAGAAAGCCTACTAATGACACCGCTGACCCTTGACCACGTGGGAAAGAAGTGGCCTGATCTTGCCTCAAAAATCTCCAGCGTGTAATATGAGTTTAGTTCCCCATTCTTTTCTATTTTGTGACTTTGGCTTCTGACCACATAAGAGAGAGTGACTGCTTAACAAATGGCCTGTTTCATTTGAAGGTTCAACTGAATGCCGAACTGAAAGATACTAACCTGAATTTCTTTTTTCTGATCATCTTGGATGGCAAAGGGCCATATATGTCATCAGTTGACCTGCAGAAAAAGACAATACTTACTCGAGGTAGATTGAAAATGATTTCCGAAAAAAAATTCTCCAAAAATGTCTGAACACAGGTGGGATTTTGTCAGACACCGGCAACGTTTGGTCGACCAGTGTCCAACAACCGACTGTTAATTGCAGCCCTTTCTCCATTCAGTGCGAAACATGGTCATGAAGCTCCTGGGATTATCAGTGACTGCCGACCCCAAAGGTTCAAATTCGAGATGGCAGAAATGAATTTACACTCGATACTAATATCTTCCAAGAGTATGTACACACCTCCATCACAACATATTGTCATTGACATGTTCTGTACCAGGTTTGGGCAATGTGAAGTTAATGTAGATTCATTAAGTAAGTTGTAAGTTATTGTAGCAAAAAAGGAATATTATATTTCTTCCTCTGTAACCAGCTGTACTGAAGTTCAGAAGTTGAGCCATTTGAAATATTTGGTATTTTTGCATTCAATGGTGGCTATGGCCATTGCGGTCACTCAGTGTGAGATACTCACCTTGAATCTAATTCTCCATCTTCACTAGTCTCACTAGAACCAATCTCAATTACTTCTGGATGTCTGGAAATAAATGAACGAAATATATGGTGAGTCATGAACTTCCATCATTGATTGCACATGATTTACCAAGTTTATAGCTGGTGTTACATCAGGATTGTAAATTGAACTTTGAAGTAGAACACCATGTTAGTGCCATATTTTAATTGGAAAGCACACAAAAGCACAGAAAAATAATGCCGTAGGCAATAATTTGCAAGAGTCATTAATTATTGTGATGGAGGCAAATAAATGGTAGATAGATAAACAGATAATTTTTGCTAGAGGCAAGCCAAAAATAAAAAGTAAAATAAGGTATTAATAATCTTAAGAGAGATCTAACTATAAATTAACAGAACAACAAAATTTTACATGTAATCTTTATAAAAAGCATATTCAGTAGTATTACGACTGTATCACAACGCAAATACACTTGCATCTCCGCCTTTGCTTGACGGACTAAGAAAAAGAGAGAATATGTATTGCAGTTCTCGCTTCTAGGTTACGATTCTTTTTTTCACAAGAGCTGAAAAGGGTATTTTTTGGGAGCTAAAACTTCCCTAGACCTAAACGATTGTTACGGACTTGACAAAGTTGAGAAAGTATAACCGCGAATTGCTGCCGTTCAAAGTATGTCAAAGGGTGGCTTCCCTGGTCAAAAACGTAGGATTTTTGGGAGTGCACAGTGCAGCCCCCTCGCCCCTGTGCAGTGTTGTTAACTAAAGTGCAGTTTGGAAAAGGTTCCTCAAATTTAGCTTTAATTGTTAACGGGGAGAGAAATGAAATTGACCAAGAGTTCCAACTTTTTGTCCTGGTTGGGTCAATTAAGCGCAAATATAGCATGATTCTTGTAAGTCAGGAGACATGAGTATTTCCTTCACACAAATGAGAAGTCGAAATAATTCAGGAATAACGCAATTTATAGTGATTTTAAAGATAAAACTGCATACTGTTTCAGTTACTGATATCTTAACCTGCGAAAACAGCTGTTTTTCCTCGCTCTTCGCTGCTGAGGAGCGCGAAACGTCCTCAGGGGCGAAGAGTTAGGAGAAATGGTTGCGCAGGCTACCATGTCTAAATTCAACAGCCCTCTCTTTGTTTCGAAAGTTCAAACAATTCAAGCCGGGGAAAGCAAACAAACAAACAAAGGGCAAAACCATGAATGGATATCATGCCTCTTAGTTTGCAACATACAAAAATCAGTAATTAGAAATATTATGGCAATTTTACCTATGCTTTTCCTGTTGTAGATTCTTCTTGTAGCTGTTTTGAAAGGGGTTTTCAGTGTCGGACCACAGACTGTCGCTACATAGCACACTTCCTGAAGCCGCGTTGTGGTCCCCACCTGTTTGTAGAAATACAAACTGAAATTTACATGAAGCTATATTAAAAGATGATCTCGTACTCTGAAAACAATTACAAATACGTCAGAATTCATTGAAAACCCTACTATTTCATAGTGTAAGTTTACCTTGGCACGTCATTAGCATCCAGATGATCACTGAACGCGTGAAGAAGCAGTTCTTTTATTCTTTCATTCATTGAGTCATTAGAAAAAACAATGTGTTTGACACACCCCGATCTTTCAAGGGTGTTTTCATTTCGGGGTGTTGGAACCCTGAGGTTATCAGTCCAACGAAGTAGAAGAAACTTTCTGCTCATACTCCACGTTCTCGAGTTTGCTGCCATTGTCCTCCTGTCTGCCAATGTGGAATGCCAGCAAAAATCTATTGTCCCATAGCTAATGTCGATGCTTCTGGTGAAAGGTGTTGCAAAGTAATGTGACACTTCTTACTGGCACTATTATTTAAGTATCACTTTTCATGACAAGTCCTCAATATTTCAACATTTAGTATGGTCTAGTGCTATAGACTGCTATTTACAAATTTATGGAGAGGGTGGATGGAATGGTTTTCATTTTTGCCCGTTCCCATCGGTTGATTGCAGGAATACACATTTTCTAATAAAAGGAATCTTTGATTGAATACAAATATTACTGGTGGGCCTTTGCCCATCCATATTTATGATTGGTCTGTTTGGATCGAACATCACTATGGTAAACTTCAAAACGGCTATCTTTACTACACTTAGTCTTTTATTAATTACAGTTTTCTCCAAAAGCATAAACAAATACACTGAAAAAAATTAGTGTAGGAGGAGAGGGAAGCATCCAAAAGTGCACTAGGTACCATACGTGGGATGCTCCCCAGAAAAATACATATAATATGGAGATGTATATAGTACAAAACGTATCTTAATCTAAAAAAAAGGTACAAAAAGGAATCTAAAAAATACTACAGAAAAAATACTAGAGAAGATCTCGTACGAGTATAAGAAACCATAGGCCGTAAGGCTTCGATATGATGGGCCGATACCCCATAATCCGTCAGTATGCGTTTGTGGGAGCATGTTTACAGAAGATCACGTGATGATCTGCCAGCGTGGAGGTTTAGATATTCAGCGCCACAATGAAATATGCGATCTACAGACATGGTTTGTTACGATGTGCAAGTTGAACTGGCATCACAACCTATTACAGGTGAAGAGCTCGCCAGAGGGACTCACAGGGCCCCTGATGCATGCCTTGATGTCCACTGTAGGGGTTTCTGGGAGCAACAGAGGGCTGCATTTTTAGATATAAGGGTGTGTCATCCCAATGCGGACTCGTATAGAGATCTTAGCCCCAAGCAAATCTACAGGATTCATGAAAATAAAAAGAGGCAAAAATACAACTCTTGCATCACAGAAATAGAGCAAGGCACATTCACCCCACTGGTATTTACAACGAGTGGAGGGATGGCTGACAAATGCCTGAGATACCACTCAAGATTAGCCAAGCTGTTATCTGCAAAAAAGCAAGAGAGCTACACCACAACAATTTCATGGGTCAGTGTGAAAGTCTCCTTCGCAATTTTGCGGAGCGCGCTCCTATGCCTAAGGAGATCGAGAACCCCGAGAGGGAGGAACTTAGATGTTAAAGACAGGGATCTAGAAATAGAGAAGGGTCAAGCAGGACTTCCCTAGACTCAACGGCTATAGATACTTTATTATAGGGATGTACATAGAAATTTTCATTTGTTTACATTTGCTCTGTTGAAAACCACTGGACCACCAAGAAGTCTTTTTTAACTATAGTTATACTAAATTTGTATTTAATTTTCAATTTGAGAAGAGTTTAATGAAGTATGTTTTTTTGACGTTGATAATAAATAAATTTATCCCGATTTACAAGGTTCTACTGGTAAATCCTGCTACCATCACACCAGAAAAAGGTCCTTTTTGGCAGCTCGAAGGTTAAAAACATGGTCCCGTTCAACAATGGTTAAAAAAAGGTCCTAAACAGCCACAAGGAGAGAACGTACAAACTTTGAAAGTGAATGAAACGCGCAAAAAATATGATGCTGGTGTGCATGGTTATACTTGTTTTTGTTAGTAACCCCTTTATTGTTTGGTAAACTATTTAAAAAAATGATTGATGAGTTGTTACTATTGAAAAAAAATATTGAGTCGGCACCAGGCATTTTAAAAGTCCACAACTCCACAACCCCCACCCCCCCCCCCCCCCACTGCACTTAAAAAGAGGCGGGTCAGCCACGCACTTGGAAAACTGCGCCGCGGGCCCTGTACAATCACTATTAATAAAATATTGTCTGACTTATTTGTTAAAAAACAAATAATAATAATAATAATAACATTTAAAAAAATCAATCTCTATTAACATACACCTAAGTGCAATAACATTGTGTTAGGAAAATGAACAAAGGAAAAAGCCAAATAGGAATTAAACAGGCTAATTAAGCCACATTCTCACGGTAGATCATTTGCAGTTGTTGCATTTCCCCGCTGAAATTTTCAGTTTTATTGTCTTTCATCTTTAAAAAAAAAGCAAATTCCAAAAGATAAATACGATGTCCATGTGTCGATGCTGCATGTAAATTCATTAGGCTTATTAGCCAAATTAATTCCTATTTGGCTTTTTCCTTTTTTTCATTTTCTATGACAACGTTTTTGCAATTAGGTGAATGAGTAATTTACATCCCACTATCACAGACTAAAATTTTGATGAAATAAAAATATTAAACGATCCTAAAATACTAATTTACAAGCTCACGCCATTATCAACTTTGTAAAATTATTGGACATACGTTTGGTTTATGAAATGATGAATTATGCTCACAATAACAGGTAACAAAATGGTGTAAGAAACTTCCTTTAATGCCAGGAATGGGATCCAGAATACAAAATTTCACAGACATGGTGTTGAGAAGAGGCGAGAGTTCAAGAGTAGATGAAGGGGCACCCACGGATCTGTTCTTCAGGCAAATTTTTGATGGCTGGAAGATACTTTGCAAAAATATTTGTGTCCTTAGAGGGAACGTTTTGCTGGGAAATAGACAATTCAGGGGGTCTTGGGTGGATTTTGTGCCCAGAATAGCTGGTATGTGCTATTTTTCAGATGTCCCGCCCCCACCCTGGAAGGGGTGAATTTCGCCCTTAGGCCACGCCCAATTTCCTATAGGTTGTAGGTGCACTTTGCTGGCTGGGAGTGAGGAACGGATACAGGTTTCCCAGCAATGTCCCAAAATGCTTAAAATGGCTTTTGTTGTTGTTTTTTTTCTCAAAATTTTGCATTGGGTACCCTTGTAGATGTTGGAGAGAACTCATTGAGCTTGGTATAATACCCCGATTCTTCGTTGCGATATGAGATGAGGGCAGTTGAAGGAAAGCTGTTACCTATGGCTTGCGCCTTTTCATGAGTAGCATACAGAGAAATCTCAAAATTCGGGCTTTACAAATCGATGCTGCCATGTCGGTGCATACATTAATTTTTTACAAACTTTGATGTTAAGTACACTGGAGCACGCCTGGTCACACACTTAAATACTGAAACAGCAAGTCCAAAGTATACAAGGGAGTAATGTGATCGGATTTTCCAGCTCCACTTTCAACTCTACAGACAAAATTCTGTACCGTGCTTGGAGTTTGTCCAGATAACATTGGGTGGTGTTGATCCAAACAGAGGATCAAATAAAAACTAATGCATTTATGATAATAATCAAAGCGTTTTTGTCACGATGGATTTGACCCAATGGTTACATACAAGAGGACGTAGTGGAGAAGATATCCTTGTTCAGGAGCGTAGCCAGCCCATAGACCAATAGGCTTGAGCCTCCAAATCATTGATTTGATCACTCTACCACTTGTAATAAATTATGCATTTGTTTCAGATATTTTAGGTGCCCCTGACCCCACAGGCTAATCGTTAGGAACTACTGCTACTGAAGTCCTAACATATCTATGAAAATATCTTCCTCTGACTGACCTCCACACCTTTTCCTAGTTGAGAGAATTTGAAAAAAGGTCAAGGCATTAATTAATTGGTATTAATATTAATATCCCATAACCGAACTCGTTGATAACCAAATGAAACTGGTCCTTTTGCTTTTGGAAAAAGACGACGCAGTACATTAGTCATAATCACCCTAAGGCCTCGAACGAGCAACGACTATGACCATGACAATCTAACTCTTGACAGTTCTTGAACCGGCGAGAATATAGCCACAATGTTTGTCATGTTTATAGCCTGTACACCTTTTTCTGTGTCGAATGGGAGGCTGTGAGGCTATCATGTTTGAAAAACCGTGACAGAGTCTTAAACGATTTTAGAAAACCCGGCGCACTTGAAAAAACGGTGTTACTAAAAAAGGGTGCAGACCAGACCAAAATACGATAAAGCCTCTTCTTTGAGCCACGAAGTAAAAGATTCAAGACTTCTCCTTTGCATATGGCGCAATGGCGGCCGCACGTGTTTTTTAACGTTGGCCAAATTTTCGGCTACCATTGTTAAGTGCAGGCATCTGCAATTGTATTGCTTTGATGGCAACTAAAGATGAAATTAAGTCACTCTTGGAGGCCGAAATTGGACCTCTAAAAGCTAAATTAACCTCGATTGAAAAGTCATTCTTTGGATTGGAAAAGTCGGTCAAACACTTCTCCGACAAGTATGATGAGCTCTTGAAGCAAGTACAGCGCTCAAATGATAGAACAGCAAGCCTTTCCACAGATGTTAAGAACCTAAAGGAACATATGAAGCAGTGCAAGAAAATAGGGCGTGAAATGGAAGACCTTTCTCAATACTTACGCCGCGACTGCTTGGAGCTGACAGGCGTTTTACCAACCGAAGAAGTATCTTGTTTTGACCTTGTTTGTTCTATTGGGAAGGACATGGGTATCGAGCTGCAAGATGAAGACATCTCCACGGCCCACCGTTTACCCACTTACAATAAAAGTGCAGACGACAAGATTATCGTCAAGTTTACGCGTCGCAGTATTCGGGACGAGTTTTACAGAAAGAGGAAAACAATCGCCGGAAAAGAAGTTGGTAAAGTTGGCACTCTATGGGATCTTTCTCAAGACCCAAAGAAGAAATTATATATCTCCGAGTCGCTAACACAAGCAAGAAAGAAATTGTTTGGCAGCATTAACAAGTTTAAGAAGGACAACAAGTGGAAATATATTTGGACCAACAACGGGCGAATATACCTCAAGCAAGGAGACAGGGAAAAGCGTACGTTCATATTCAACTACGCAGACGAGTTCGCTGACTTCAAAAGTAAATTTCCTCTTGGATAAGTGAAGTCTATTTTTTTCTTTTATTTAGGATTTCTAAAGGAATATTTCAATCTGTTAAACAAAAGCAGCATTTGTTTAAAACTCATTTTTTTTCTGGCAACCCCCTTAAAATTAAATATTATAAAGCTTACAATAATAAGCTTACTAAAATCAAGGACTTAGCCAAGCAGAAATACTTTAAGGAACAGTTTGAAATTAACAAAGACAATATGAAAACAACATGGAAAATGATTGACTTATTAATAAATAGAAAGAGAAAAAACTCCCCTACAATAAGTAAGATAGTCTATAACAACAAATGTTATACATCTAAATTGAGCATATGTAATCAGCTCAATACATATTTTGTTAATGTAGGCCCAACTTTATCAGCGCAACTACCAAATCATATTAACTCTAATCCTACAAGATATATTACTTGAAATTTTCCAAACAGTTTTATGTTTAGGTATATTCACTCGCATGAAGTGCGTGACTTAATTGCGAACCTAACAACTGATAAGTCATGTATAGGAGTCCCTGCAAAGTGCTTTAAGGTGGCCGGAGATCACATCTATGAGGCAATGACTAAAGTCTATAATCTTTCCATAGAGCAAGGTATTGTGCCTGACATTCTCAAAATTTCCAAAGTAACTCCAGTGGACAAAGTGCATTACCATTACTTAATTTATTGGATTTACTTACTGTTACAAATATCTATAAACTACAGCTTCTTAACTTCACTCATCAGTGGCATTCTAAAAAATTACCAAATATCTTTAATCAGCATTTTCGCTATGCAAGTGAAGTCCATACATATAATACGAGATATGCTTCAAAAAGTAACTTCTACAAACCACGTTCCAGGACCAATATAGGAAAGCAAACAACAGCGGCTATGGCGACCGAATTGTGGCAACAGCTCCCTACCCATATAAAAGGCCTTTCAACTTATAACTTTCCTAAAACATTAAAAGAATACTTGTTGGCCGAACAATTAACTTACTGAAATTATTTTATTTTAATCATATCGTCATGTACTATGATGACTGTTTTCTCTTCTTTTTTTTGCCATCTATGAGCTTTCTTCTTTTTTTTTTATGGTGTGTGTCTTAAGATGTTTTGTATGTCTAGTTATTGTGATGTCCTGTACATTTGACACTACTTTCAAAGAACTAGTTGCTAGCTCGAAAACCTTACGGTTATCTAGCCGCTAGGCATTTCCTTCTATGTAATAATATTTAGTTTAAATTGTAATTGAATATTCTGCGTGTTAAGTTACTAATTATTCAATAAGTTTGACAAACCCTGTAATGGAAATGTGAATAAAGTGTTGTTGTTGTTGTTGTTCCTTCATATCTAGTCATTTCATAGGCTAGTTATATCTATACTGCCAAAGCACAAAGAGTCTACAGCTAATGTTATTTTCCCCATTGTACTTCGTTTTTTGGAAGCCACTGTCAGTTCATACTTGTGCGTGAAACAATAGCTGGCTGGCCTTAAGTAGGCGAGGTGTCTACCAGACTTTTTCAAAATCGAAGGGAAAGTGGTTCCTTTTCATCAAGTCTATGGGCTCGCTACACCCCTGTTTCAGCTATTGACTTTTCGACGATTTATTCTTCATTCTTCTATTCCAATGTAATAACTTAACTTCCTTGTTACTTTAACCTGGCCAAGCCGAGCACACACAATCAAACATGCAAATCGTGCAACATTGAAATTTGTTGCTCGATGCAATTGCCCAAGTTATAGTACAAAACTGATCTTGACATGCATCTAAAAGACTCCGAGACTCCAATTATCGAGACTTCGAGATGATCATAAAGCACTTTCCTGTTTCCTAATTTCAATTGACTGGAGCCATTATTGGGGTTAGAAAATACTAGGACCTTAAGAATTGAACTGCTTCAAAACTAAAACTTGACAGGGAAAAAAAGTGAAACCTTGACGGTACACCAGACTCTACAAACCACCACCAAAGGATCTAACCCCTATGGAGAACTGAGATTGTGGACGAAGAACATTCTTTGACAAATAGTGCTCCGGCTAGAAACTCTAAGAGAAAACTTTCCAATTGCCTACGAACTCCTGAATGCTGAGTTCTGCATCTCGATTCTATGGCTCCTTGCACCACTTGATATCACTTCCCCGTAAAAAGTGGATACACTTAGGTACAAGAAATTGGATGTCAAGCAGCCAAGGATAATCAAATCCAAACTTCGGATTTGACGTGAGTTCACAGTCGTCATTTGTTATTAAAAAAAATAATTAGGGAAGGAGAGGAGGGGCTTATTAACTTTCTTCCCCTGAAAATGTGGACTTGTCAGAGGGGGATTTTTTGACAGGAGAGGCCTAATAGCAGATTTATAGTAACGACAACTGTATGTTCTTCGCTGAGCTGATAATTTTTCACTGCAAGACTGACAAGCTTGATCATGAGCATAGTCCGATACGACAATGGAGGATCAGTTTAACTAGAGTGGAACCCAAGGGAAGAGGGGATCAAGAAAAGAGAAGATGACGATATCAGATGACATGGTTAGAATACCAAGCGTTTCAGTGCATCTCCGACAGTTGTCTGTGATTCGCACAGGTAAATGGATCTACAGCTGATTTACAGGGAGGCTATGCTGGGACGATTATTAGGGTAAAAAGAAGAAGGCAATCCTGTGTGTGCCTCCAATGCGTTATTCTTGTCTACTTAGGGAGAATGTTGGTGGATACGACCTTCCTTTGTTTCGTTGAAATAAAATATAAAGACGGGGAAGGTTGATCGTGTTGTAATGAATATCCGGTCATAAAGACGGTGTGGGAGTTTGAAGAGTGAGTGGAGGAAAGTTTGCACAAGAGCCATAATAGC
>OZ037995.1:19253826-19263826 GCA_964035705.1 Porites rus
AACTTGAAGTTGAAGGCTGTTTTTCGTCTGCTAGCTCTGTTTGTTTACATTCAGCTTTACCTGTGCAGACGCTTACCACGCAATCACAATTCGAGCGTGAAACTCTACCGGTTTCCTATATTTGCCAGTTTCGTCTAAGATAAGTGAACTTGAAAAATCTTTGCAAACATGCTGCATCGAAGCTTTTCGATGAAATTGACAATTTTGAGCGAGAAAATGTCTTGTTTCACGGATAACTTTCTTGGTAACAAAAATTATTCAGATACATTTTTTAATTACTTATAATTAGTTATTTTAGTATGTAAATAGAGGCAGTATAATTTTAGGAATCTTATACCCAGTTTAAAACCTATCTCAGATTTATCGTTGTATTCTGAATCTCGACTAATTGATTAAACGTTTTTTCTACAAAAATAGATGAATCACGATAAAAAGAAACTACATGCGATTTTGAGACGGTATTACGACTTGATAATGACACCATGGTATACGTAGAGAATGTTTTCCCGTATATGGACTCTCTGCTTCGCATCGTTAAGAAGTCCTTATATTGTCTCAAAATCTGCCGAATTAGTTTGTGTTATGGGATTTGCTTGGAAGATCTGAACTAATTAAACTGCGTGCTAATGCATAGGCAATGAGTTCACGTGTGTCCTTGAATGGGAACTGATCCTGAATCGTTCCGGAAGAGCAATTGACCAGGTAGATGTTGAAAGGATGACCGTGTGCCCAAAACATCGGTTTCAACTTACTACGCTTTATAAAGCAAAGGTAATGAATAGAGATTTTTAAAGGATTGATCGATGCGTGAGTCTTATCTGGCATTATAACATACCACAGGACACCCACCTTTTTAGGCAGGCCCTTTGAGGGTTCAGTTCATAGAAATACAGCTTAAAATCCCAGGTTACAACCCTGTCATTTCCGAGCAGAGCTGATTGTTCTTTATCGCGCAAATTACGTTTGGTTGTTGTTGGATTTTTTTAGTTGCAGGCTCGTAATGAAACATCTCTTCCCTAGTGATGCTAATGCATTACTCACCTAACACTTTCTTCACTCAAGCTTTTCCCTAGATAGTAGATTTCTAGCTCTCTACCTGTGTGTGTATGTGGGAGGGGGTAGTGGGTGGAGGGGGACACATGCTAGTGAAATCGTTACACCCCTCAATCCTGAATTACTTATGTTAGACACGGTATGTTGTTAACTTGCGAATTGTGCTGTAGGATAAATGTTGTCATCCATGCCATGAAGAAAAAGCACCATCGCGTGTAAAAAAAGTGTCTAAAGCATTCACCCGCAAGAGGCATGTGAGCAAATTCATGGCGGAGAGAATCTACAGGAACACTGGCGTTGTCGTTGCTATAGGCTCTGGTAAATATATACTGTATCTATGTTTTCTTATTTCTGTCCATGATACCCAGGGGTGGCACTGTTCTTCCAAGCAAATTCTTTTACTTTCCCTCTTTTTTTTTAAAGAAAAAAACTCTAACTGGTAAGGAAGATCATTCTAATGACATATTAACTAACTTTTATTGCCATTCTTATACGACTAGTAATCAAAACTTAACGACAGGCGGATGTACCTTGCATTCGCTACCCCAATTAACGCATATACTAAAACACTATTTTTTATGAACAACCAGCTCTTTCACCGAGAAAATAAAGTTACTTTTTTAAATTGTTTTCAAGCCCGAAAACCGATCATAATTTGTAAGCGCACTAGAAGGTTTTCTGTAAAGCGAACTGAAGGACTATTTGCTTGAACAGGTATCATTTGCTTCATTCCGTGTGTTCTGATCATCCTTTTCCTTGTACCATTTCAGCCATTTGCAGCTCATGCCGAACTCTAATTGTTGATGCTCCAGCCACCCCAGCTATTGAGAGACATGAAGAGCAAGTGACGAAACTAGCTGCATTCGTTTCAACACCAAAGTCTTTACCTAGGCAATTACGTCCACCACGCATTTCGACACACTATCGTTTATCCGTTGGATCAGCTTTTTCTGTCCCTAGTAGCTCTTCGCAGGAAGAACAAGTAAGCATGTACTTACCAGATGGCGAACGGGAGAGAAGAAACCTTGAGACACTAAACAATGCGATGGCTGTCATAACTGATGGTAACTTCACCTCATTACCCCACTATGTTGACTGCAAGTGGGAAGCACTGTCTGGGGCGTTGAAGGAAGAATTCATAATAAGAGCCGACGAAGTGGTTTCTTATGTACTAAACACCATTGCTCCTTCACAGCAGGAGCAACTTTGGGAAGGAGTGGTCAAACGTCGCCGTTCTGTTGAGGACAAAATTAACAACATCACAATCGATGTGGGACTCGAAGCAATTTTGCTGGCTTAAAATGAATGTTCAAATCGGTTAACAAAAACTCAGATATTATCACTCATAAGTGACAGGTTCTCTCAGTCGGAACTCCAACAGCTTCTCCCAGGAATCTCATTACGCCAAGTAAAGAATGCTAGAAAGTACGCGTTAGAACAAGGACGCGGAGAACCAAAGACAAGGAACGAGATTTTCCGATGCAGGTTGAACATGGAGAAAGTTAGGGATTTTATTGAGTTCTTTTCGAGATCCACATTCCTCCAAGATGTAGCCTTTGGAACAAAAACATTGAAACTTTCTTCAGGTGAGAGAATCCCCATCCCTTCAGTGGTTCGTACAATGACTGCGTCGAAAATCATCTACCTTTACCATGAAGAGTGTCGTGAACATGATGTGGAGCCGCTAAAGGAGCGTACCCGTTTCCATCTGCTAGAGGTTTGTAGTGCATCAAAGCAAAAGTCCTTGCAAGGGTTGGACAACACGTCTACGACTGGTGAAGAAGCATTCGAGACGATAGCCTCACTCGTTGAGAATCTAGGTCAACACGGTGCGGGTGCAACATGGACCCGAGACACACTTCGATCTTTAAGCGATGGAAAGAATTATCTCAAAAGCGTATACAAGAGTCATCTAGGACCGAAAGAGGCTTGTGGTGATCACTGTACTGTGTTTGCACTATCGGATCCATTCGAAGAGAGATTTTCAGGTGAATGTTGCCACGATCACAACCAGGTGTGTCCCGAATGCAAGGGTATTGTTGATGTTCTGGAAGCTATCGAAGATACTCTCAGAAATGGAGATCTGGACTTGAGTGAGAAGCAAAAGGAGAGAGCAAGGTGGGACTTAGATCACGCCGTTTCCAGCATCGATGCTTGGAAAGCTCATTTATTGAGGACTTTTCAACAAGATCAAGCGAGACAAGACACACTCAATAGGTTAGATGACCAGACCATCATGGTCATTAATGACTGGGCCATGAAATTACTTCCCATGCGTTTCAGAGAAACGCAGTCCCAATGGTTCGCCAAGCGAGGAATTAGTTGGCACTTTTCTGCTGTTGTTCACAAATCAAACCATCCTGACTGTCCAGTAGTATCCGCAAGTGAACACACAATCCACACATATGTGGTTGCCATTGACAGCTGCAAACAGGACTGGTTTTCCGTTTCTTGTATACTTGAAGAGGTCCTTGTCTGTGTCAAAGAATCGCATCAATCAGTATGCAGAGCGATCCTAAGAAGTGATAATGCTGGATGCTACCACTGTAGTGCGCTTTTGTCAACCATCAATTCCACTAGCAGAAGGTCAGGCATCGAAGTAATCTGCTATGATTTCTCTGACCCTCAGTCGGGTAAGGACTTATGTGACAGAAAGATCGCCCCTTGCAAACAGCGCCTTCGACATTATGTTGCTGAAAATCACAACGTGGAAAGTGCCAAAGACATAAAGAAAGGCTTGGAGTCCCCACCAGGAATTGCAGGAACGAGCATTGCAGAATGCAAGATTGACCAATCAGCGATGTCAACAGGCGCTGCTAATAACAAGATTCCGGGAATAACGAAATACAATAATTTCTCCCTGACTTCTAAAAGCATGCGCGTCTGGCAAGCTTACAATGTTGGAGAGGGCGTGGATATAAAGGGGTCTTGGCATGAACAAGATGTTTCTGGGCTCAAAAGGATTGGGGAGTGGACGAAAAAGATACCGCGTGTTACACAAAAGAAATACCAGGCAAAGGGAAAACACGATGTTACTGAGTCTGTCAATACTTTTAGCTGCCTTGAACCTGCTTGTATTGCCACCTTCAAGACAATCGAAGAGGCGGATGAGCACATGGACACAGGTCATCATATTATGACTCCAGAGAAGGAGTCCATATAAGACAACGTACGTAGGCAGTGGGCAGCTGTAACGACATCAGTAAAAGGTGCGGGCCAGAAAATTGGCAGGACAGATTATGTTCCTGTGGCGAACTTAAGACTGAGCAAAGGATGGGCCTTAAAGAAGACGAAAGCGGCGGTGAGAATATCTTCGGATGTCAAAGAATTTTTAACAAATTTATTCAACAAGGGAGCTAAGATCTTCACCAAAAAGTTATGCCAGCAGACGTGGTGGAGCAAATAAAGAAAACTTTCCCAGTTTCAGAGTGGGTTGAGGTACAGACTGTCAAAGGATACTTTTCTCGTTTGGCTTCGCAGCAGAAGGGACTTCCAGTTAGCGAAGAGGAGGGTGAAGACGAAGCGCTGGAGAAAGAGGATTACATGGAGCAACTAGTCGGGGTGGCTGAACAAGAGATTGGCCTCAAGCACCCTCTTGTATATGATGATTTCAATTTTTGTGATCTCTCTGCCGGGGGTAGATTAGCCAAGGTTCTGGAAAAGCAAAACTCAGTCAGCTTCAGTCATTCTGCGAGTATTTTGACGTGGAAATTTCTGGTCGTGCTAATCGTAAAGCATCGTATTACGAACCTCTTATACAATTAGCAAATTCCTGTGATTGTCGCAAGTAAACAATTTTTTTAGATTCTTCGACTTAAAACCCGCCTTACTTAAAAATCAATGAGTCAGTTAAGGTTGCGCGACTCGTCGACTTGGTCCATTCATCGTACTCTCGCGTCCAAGATGATACAATAACAATCACATCGCGAGACGTTTCATGACTTTGTATGGGGGTGCTTCATATCAACATCAACACGAAAAAAGTTTATCATCCCGCTCTCCTAACTGTGGATCCCTTCTGTGGTTTCACTTACTGAGCGCTAAAGTATTTGGGAAATCTGATAGATCGTGGGTCACCTAGATGCTGATCATTGTGGCTCGTATATATGTACACTGTATCTACGTTTGGTCACGATTCATTACTGTTGCAAGAGCTATTTAGGCTATAAAAAACGTCAGACAAAGATTATCTGTTAACGATTGTTTTGTAAGCTTACTTTATCTTTTAAAATATGGCTTGGAAAATTATGGGGACTTTCCATGCTTGCGGCAATACATGGAAATATGACCTGAAAAATATAAGTCAGAGAAAAACTCAAGTATTTTTATATGAAGGTAAGAACATTGTCATTTGTGCTCTATGACTGGTACAGTCAACACTCTCGTAAGCGACCACCCTTGATGCAGGACAAAGTGGTCGCTTATGCTGAGAGGTGGTCATCTACGGGAAAAAAAATAAGAAACTAAGCTCAAACCGAAGTGATTTGAACGTGATTACATAAAATTATTACCTAACAAGCAAAAACTCAGGCAAACAGACAACTGCCAACAATGTCTCAAATCGAATGGCGCTTAGAACTGTTGAAAATTGGTACATAACATCTTTCATCAATGATTCAATCCAATTTTACCTATGGATCGTATTACAGCCTTTTTTGCTAGTCAACTGTTATAATCTGCGAGCACACTTGGTCAGCGCTTTTTGAAACTGAACTTTTGTGATATTTGAGCAATGGTTTTCTTACAGTCATACGTGATCATGTCGGGTGATCGCTTACGAAAAGCCAGTTCGCTGTGACAAAGTTGGCTGTACTAGGTTTTCAAAGAAAAAAGTCACCCTTTTTTTGCCCAATGAAAGGCCTTTTAAGAGCAATTGTACGGTAAGAGTTGGGGTAATTCTAAACAATCAAACTGGTTTGGCTTTAACAATTCATTTTCACTTACCAAATACAGAATCAGGTCTTCATGTCAACAATTTGGTTTGTTTATGGCATTAACTATGCTCAAAGTTCCATTTTGCGGGGCCTTAGAGGGGCATGGAGTGTTTGTGGCAAAAATTCAACAAACCGTGATAAGCCAAATTTTTCTCAAGTGATTTTGATAATTGGGTCAATAAAGTAAATAATGGTATAGGTACGGATGTTATGCAAGAAGGTAGGTAGATACACTGATTTTTTGAAAAATGGCAATTTTGGGTTGTAATTTTGACATCAATTTTGGCCAAACTCTAGCCCCAGGCTCCTCTCTGTCCAATACCTTGAAGGCAAAGTTACATGCATGAAATGAAAGCTCTATTATAGAAATATTCATAGTCAAATTCATTTGGCAGCACAATTTACCAGTTGGGTTTTATGGCACTTTCAAAATGACCCCTGAAAGGCTGGATTTTTTGTACTCAAGGGGCAAAAAATGAGACCCCCCCTGAAACTCTAAAATTTAAAGTCAGAGAAGTGAGCCAAATTGGCTTTTGAAATATCTCATGGCAACCAACTTCTGTGCCAAGTTTCAGCCAAATTGGTTGACCACAAGTTTTGGCCCCTGGAACACTTTCTCAGACAATGACACTTAAGCTTAGGGTTGTAAAGACTCAGGATGTTAGAGACACTTTAATACTTGTCCTTGTGAAAGAAAATTGTTGTCTCTGTAAATGTTTCACCGAATTAAATTTCTTTTATTGATTGTTAGTAGTCTCTCTTGTAATTTTAATCGCTTGTCTGTGCCATTTGTTTTCATTGTTCATGAATATCGCTTGCAGGAGTACTCAAAAATGTTGTGCGTATCAAATGCTTTATAAGATTACACATCGTTATAACTGAAACCATTAAATAACCAAAAAATAATAATAATATATTCGTTATTATGTTGAAACGTAACTCTATTAAAGTTCATTCAAACACTCGACCACACTGACAGCTCGCACTAGAAATGAGAACCGGCTGGCCGTATGGATGATTTTGGTAATTGTTTTAATGGTTTTGCTAAAAGCGCACGATTGATCATCCTGAATATTGACTAAGTGCAATGTGTCTTGAAAAATTGTGAAATACCGCATTCTATCCGAGGTCTGTATGATAAATAGTACTGTTTCACCTCAGATGTGATGTATAAAAAGTATAAAAAGTTGGTTTACACACTCCCAGTTTTGTTGGCAAGATTTTCTAAAACCTGTCGAATGCAAGAAAAATTCGGCCCGATTTGTTTTCCAAGAATTTGTTTTCGAGGCCTAATCTACTGTGATCAAGAGCCATTATGGCATTATGGCTCTTGAATGTGATTGAAGATGTTTGCTATTTTTTGGCTGTACATATAAGGCTATCGACTTGATGAAAGATGTTTCACTCTAAAATAACTTAGCCTTTCTCTCAAAAGTGACATGAATGTGCCCTTGAGTTAACTGATTTGCGAATTACAAATTTATTGCTTGATTTAAATTATACGTTTATTAATAGGAACTTCGCTTTTAGCCCTGGCTAAATCTATATGTTACTCATACATTGAATCAACAAGATCATTTTGATCTGCAGGGCTATTTGCATAAAACACCTTCTTCAAGGGTGCGTGCCTCAAATTATGCAGTTACAAAAGGGTTTAAGTGCATGCAATGTGCTGAGTAGTGCCAGAGAAAATCCAGCATTGTTTAAAACAGTATTTGTGCCTGGGTTTTGCAAGAAGCATCATTCCTGAAAAGTTCTTGGACGAGCTTGTTATACAATTCAGTCTTCCTCAACGATGCAAATAAGCAGAAATCGATGTATAGAAGTACCTTTGTGACTGCATTGTGGGCTCACAATATCATGGTGGTAAGATCTATCACGTGGCTAACTCCATTTTTATTGTATAATTAAATTTGTTTGCAACTTAAGAGTCTTTTATGGCATTAAAATATACCAGAGTCTGCTTGGCACAAAGTTGCACATACACACATGGAAAAGCATTAAATGCTTGGAAATAAAAAAAAGATTGCAAAAGTTCAGTTTTCATGTAATGAAATGACAGACTACCGTAAATCACACAAAAATATGATATCCCATTTCACACTTGGTACATGCAATGCAATGCTAATCACAGACGTTACAGAACTGTTACAGGTAAATCATAGTCACCTGAAATTGGATAATGATTCCACGCAAGTCACTAAGTGAAATTATCTGACTTACATCTGTTGAGCTTCAAAGGGAATTTGTAAAATAATACAATTTTACATGACAATTTAAGTGCCAATAAATAAGAGACACCTTTTTGCACCTAACATGAAGCAAACGAAAAGACTTCCAAGACTTTGGTATAAATCTTCTAAAGAATAATTGTACAAGTGTCCTGGCACCGCAAAGAAAGTACGAAAAGAACATGAGATAATCATAAACTGAGTGCAGAACACCCACCTGGAATGATAGTGTCTTGTTTGGGCAACTCCCACCACATTCTCTCAACGGTGAAAAGATTTTTACTTCCCTGTGCTGTTTTTCTACGTATGCAACTTTCATGCAAACAGAATATTTGTCTTAACTCAAACTTTAAGGCCAGTATTTTTTTCCAGGAGGTTTATCACATAGATAGTGTTGGGTTTACCCCCACCCGTAATAGGTGGTTCCTTCTTGACAATACTTACTGCAAACACTTACTTAATTGGGATACAGCTATGCTTATCTTAGAAACTGGATGTAGTGGCGCTTCTCCTGTTGGCTTTTCAACGACATTCAGCGTGGGTTTTGTCCAGGGAAAATGGAAACAATGGTTACGCAAAATTATTGGGGTAAACAAAATGCATTATTGTCTATGTGAAAATGGTGAATACAAAAAATATACAAAAAAACAGCGAACAAAATACAATGATAACCTGCCAAAGTATTGCTTCCACAATTACAAATGGTGACAGTCATCAGTGAAAAATTACTCTTCATCTTTCAGACAACTCAGTCACTTCCCAAATAATTCTTTTTTCTCTTCTTGAATTGTCTTCAAAATACCAATATCTCTGAAGCAGAGGAGTAGGACTTTTTTTTCCGTTTCATTCTCCTTTGGCCCTATTTTGGGTCAACAGCTGTTTTCCCTTTGATATCCTCCGAACCTACTGAATCACTTGCATTTTCTGAGTGAGAGATGTCATCAATTGTTTGAGGTGATTGTGAACGAGAGCTTGAGGATGTGGTGGAGTCTGAATCAAATGTGAAAACTGGTCGGACACTTGCTTTATCACCAATGCACTGCTCGATTTCCTTCTGGAATTTCCAAGTTTTAAGTGCTCTACCGTTTGCTTGTTATCTTCGATTTCTTTTTGTTTTGATTTCAGTTTTACCACTTTCGTAAGCCCTGCTCTCCTGATACTTTTATATCAGCGTGCTTATTGAACTCGGCACCTATCTTGTTTAACACACTTTCGATTGGCAAGCACACATCTTTTCTTCCATCGTTTAAGTGTTCATTAAGGTTGACCTGCTTGAACCTCAGCAAGACTGTCATTTTCATCAGGAAGTGAAGAACAAGTTGAATTCTATAACTAATGATATAAACAAAAATATGCTCAGAAACATGTCAATGGGGAAAATCCGGATATAAACCCGACAAACCATCAGCTTGTGAGGAACCTGGTTGCAACAGACCTCATTAAATGCTTACTGAGGACAAATTAAGTAAGGATTTGTTGAAGAAAACAAATTATTCGAAGAATAAAATGATAGAGTCGGAGGCTGAAATGCCGTCATCAAACAAATTGGTTTTGCAGTCGACATGTGAAGACGGTTAAGAGATAATTTATTCGCCTAGTAGCAGGTCTGTGTGGTATAACGTACCCAAATGTTTCAAACAAGTTGAGAGAACAAACATGGCAGCGGGAAAACAGGGAAAACATCTGGGATTCACTTCTGCTTAAAAAGCAATTTTTTACCCACATGAACCAGTGAACATTCAAGTGAAGACTTTTTAAGATAAAAACTGTACTTCCACTGTT